>CM067565.1:41893857-43093857 GCA_034336665.1 Luscinia megarhynchos | reverse complement strand
CCCTCACACAAAAGCATCAGGAATGCAGAGAACAGTGCAAGTTTGAATAATGTGCCCAAAATCGGGGAGAGCACTGAAGTGTGATCCTGGACACACATTTCTCATCGGCCTAGCCTGTGACCAGCCAGAATAGGAAATCATTTCTGCAACTTGGCAGCACAGATTTACTTTTGCAAATGCAATGGTAGGAGAATTGAAAGCTTTGAAAGTTCTGCAAGGGCCAAAATACCACCAGGGCTCTTAACATGTCTGAGAGGGAGGATCACCTTCAGCCTTGAACACACTAAGTATAGACAAGAGGTACACAAGCAGTCAAAGATAACACCACTTCATATCAAGAGCTGCTATCCAGCCCCACAAAGGAATTTGAACAACTGCTAACGATTTCTAAAGTCTGCACTGATTACTTCAGGTCTTCAGATACCCCCTCCAAATATTTATGATCTTTCACTACAAATCAGTGTTTAAAAACACCTAAAAATAATGTTGTAAAAACTCCAAGTACCTCAGTAATAGAATTATTGTTAGATTTCTTCCTGTTTTACAGATACATTCTTTGGCTCCAGCTATGTGTTTCAACACACTCTCCTTACATCAAGGGCTCTTCAGGGCTTTTTCTATATTTGCTGAAAGACACTTCTTTACCTGAGGCTACTCTGCTAACTTCTTGGAGCATAAAGTCTCTCAGGATAATTTAACCACGTGAGGCACACTCAGAAGATTTGGCAGATTGTCTCAGGCATTTGGAGTTAACCAATAATAACATCCCTGCTCCTAATCCTCCAGATTTCTTCTAAGTTCTACTTCTATTTGTTCTTAGTGAAAAGCGTGGCATTATCTTATTACAGCAATTTGATTTTCATTATCTAAGTAGGCTGCTGTGTCAGCAAAAAGCAGCAATTTGGAAAGGATGCAAAAGACTGCTAGTCATGGATGAATGAGTGATTGGTGGAGAAAAAAAAAGAAGCTAGAAGAGGGTACGTTGAGTGATTAAGTGAGCTTGGGAAAATAAGGTGAGTTCTGTGGTAACCAGTTCAGAAATATGGCTCTTTGTTTATGTGATTAAGTAGGGGAAGCCTGCACATATAACCTGTGCTTAAGTTCAGCCAGAATTGTGCTGTACAACAGTTTGTATAGAAGAAGCTGGAGTACTGGGAGGACTACAAGGTCCTGTCTAAATCATTTGACAAGAAAAGCCACCTGGTAAGAAATTGCCTGCCACCAAGATCTATTTCAAAATCTGCTTTTGGGATGTAATTCCTTTACCACAAGAAGAGGACCACAAGGCAAGGAAAATCAATCTGCAACTTATGAACCTTCATTTAGTTATGCTGCAGGCATCCCTTTGGAGATACAAGGTTTAAAAGAGATGATATATGAATTGGTATAGGCATGGAGCACAGCATGCTCTTGTTGGTATCTAATTAGCTCCAGGTTAACCAAATTTCTGGGCTGAGTGTCTTTAACATTTAAAATCTATTGTATATCTTTTTCTGTGTACAATCCAATGATCACTGAAGGCAATGGGGCCAAGTCTACTGCAGTAAATAAGATAAACCAAGGACTACTCTCTGGCTCTGATGCCAAGTTCTGATAGTACAACCTATGTCCATATTTCTCAGCTCTCTTCTTCTTATTCCAGAATAGCAGAGTGAGCAGAACCAAATTTTCACGGGGGATGACAACCCATGGGTTGGATGCCTGAATGCTGGACAGTGCCTGGGAGTGTCAGGGAGAGCTGGGGCCAGACTTTGAAGCATGCTAAAAATATGTGGGATAGTCTTGTGCCAGTAAACTTCCCTGCTTTATTAATACAGGTATACTCTGAGAGTCTTTTGATTGGCATCAGTAGACTACAAGTGGGTGAAAATGAGCCATCTCCTCTGATAGATCTATAATCCTTTGAGATTCCCAGAGCATATTGCTTTCGAGTAAGAGACCTCCATCTTAAAAGAGAAAAAGGAATTTAAAAGCTGCTTTGGGCATTTTGCCAGCTGCACAGCAACATCTGGTTGGCATTCAGAGGCTTCAGGGGCAGCTAATCCTGCTCTGAGTAGGATTAACATCCCTGTTTAAAACATACTCTTGGTATGTCTGGTGGAGCCAGGATTTTGGCAGTCCAGAGCAGAGGGAAAGAGCGCAAGAAGGAGAGCCCGTGTGACAAAATGTTTCCATCCCCACTTTGTTCTCTGTGGCTTCAGTGTTTCACCTGATGAAATGAAACACCAAAGCTTTAGCTTTAGCAGCCCTGCCAAATGCTCATTAGACACTGTAGAGGTGACTGTCTGTCTCCTCTTTACTACATATTCTACAGGTGAGAGCACTCACCAGCAAGGGGTGGAGTTATTTACAGAAATATTGCTCTGCTTTCATAGCATAGGTAAGAAAGATTATATTCAGCACAGATGCATGTAAATCCCAGTTATGTTACATGTGAAACTGTTCTCATGAAGGAAATAACTAGATTTATTGGGATCAGAATTGTAGGAGAACTTATGGATGAGCACACAATATTTTATCCTGTTTGCAATAGTTAGGGGTAAAGAAATTGAATTTCTGTGACCCCAAGTACCTCTGCTGACAGTGACTGACTGATTTCTTAAAGACCATCTCTACTGATAAACTCAACTGTTGGAAATTATGAGACAACACAGAAATTTGGTGCTGCCTTACAAATTCTGGAAAACTTTATGTTTTAAGTAGATTCTCTTTGAAACTGGAGTTCTGTGGACGTGTGAGAAGGATAGCAGGCCATAGCCCATGTTGTCCAGAGGGCTGGGAGAATTGCTCTCTGTAGCTCCAGAGCAAGGGTCAGTATGAACACAAGCAGAATTGCACACACATTTTACGGCTTGCCCCAGACCTCTTTGTGAGAAACACATTCAATTAAGGGATTATTAATTAACTGTATGTTCTGATGATATGTGTAAGCAGCTTCTTCTGCACCCTTCCCTTTAAAGTTATATAGAAGACAAATTACTGTTACACTTCTGCACATCAATGTAAGAGTGTGCCACATAACTGCTGGTGAAAATTAGTTTGGTTCTTCTGAGGAGGCAGTTCAAATTATAGCTCAGCTGAGTGTTTGGCCTGGTGTACTCAGATTTATAGATATCACCAAGCCTATCATATCCAGGTGAAGTATTTGCATACTTGCATGCAGTATTTACACATTAAAGTACAGTATTTACATGCTCTTTATTTTGCATGTCGAGACTTTTGACAAATAAAGGAAGCACTTCAAACTGTGTCTTTATTTTTGTTTCCTATGTCTCAGATTTTCCAGAAAAATAAGTTGCTACATCCCCCTCTTTCATCCCCGAAAAAGAGCAGGAAAACGAGTGGCTTTCCTGCAGCAGCTGTTGCACCTGCTGTTTACAGTGAAGTTGGACCACAGCAATGCTTCTTTTCTGGTCCACAACATTTCCTCTAGCAGTCAAAGCCAACACATCAAAGTGAAAGCTCCGAAGGAGAAAAACAATGTGACCTATTGTTCCAAGAAAACAAAATAAATCATTTGTAGGAAAGGAGTAAAAGCTTCTAACTGGATTTTTAGAACATAAATATTGGGAAGCAGACTGTGCAAGGCAAAATGTAGCGTGTGGTTGTGATGATGCTAGACACGCTACAATTTCTAGAATTTCACTGTACTCTCACTTGATATGTTCTAACAATAGAAGTAATGCATACAGCACATGCCATGACTCTTTGGAGACAGACAACACAGCTCAAGATAAAAGCCAGTGTTGGACCCTCTCATTTGCTTCTATTTCTACTTTTGAAAAGTCCCAAATTCTGAAATTCTTCAGTCTGATGAAGTTTGGACCTATTCTTGTAATCACAGTGTTTCTCCTTTTGTTCTTCTTCCTTGCTGTTCTTTGTTATTCTTATGATGGAAATACCTTGAGGTTCCCACTGAGGGCCCCATTGTGCTAGACAATTACACTGCACAAAGAGGTTGTGATGTAAATAGAGAAACCAGTGTGTGGTAGAGGAAACACAGTAGAGGATCAGCTTGCCTGTACTCTCCTGAAAGGTCAGAGACAGAGGTGGTCAAAACCCTATTTTGTGTTGCCTGTTTTGTAGTTCCCTTTTAGTAAAGGAGGAAGTCAAATATGCTACATCATTTTACCTGGATGAGAAGGATTAGATTTTTTCAAAAATCTAAAATACAACTTGCTCTGCTGTAAGAAGGAGGTGTGGAAACATGTGCGTGATTGCCAACCAGGATTTCTCAAGAAACTCAATGAAATCTGGAAGGTTGCCTGCCATCGTGAAATCATGTTATCCAGAGGCACTTGGGTTACCTCCCCTCTCAGCATAAGCTTATTCGTTTTGACCTTGTGACCTAGATATGGGTAACAAAATCTTCAACTTTCTTCCAGCAGTATTGCTGCAGCCATGTAGCCACGGAATGGTGCACCTTATTTCCTGTGGTCCTAGCTTGGGGTTCTGATTAGAAAACTGAAGGCACGGAAATCAAAGGCTAGTTCCTGTTTTTTGGAACAATTCTGTTTTCTCTCCTGTTTTGGGAGCCCTTCCATCAGAGAAAAGGAAACAGAGCAGAAAAGTCTGTCTAAAAGTAGACCTTCTCTGTCATTTTACTTGAAAGAGTCTGGAGTAGCAGATGCAGAACTGTGTATCCAGCTGAAATAAAAGCAAGCACAGTTGTTTCACAAGAAACGGAAATCCAGAACTTGACTCAGTTTCTTCCTATTGTAATGAAAGTCCAGAGGAAATTAATGAAACCTATTACAAATTTAATGAAGTAAATGAAACAATTCCACTCCCTTGGTTTAATGACTTCCACAAAAACCCTCAAAGGGTTGGTACATTCTGCCTACTGGGTTCACAGCACTGGGCCAGATCCTTGAAATAATAACAGGCTGAAAAACTGTGTGTCGTGTTCTGATGTTAATGCACTGAACTGAAACAGTTGCAAAATAAATACTGAAAATAAAGGACTTCGGACTGGTCAAGAGGTAAAAACACAGTTTGTAGAGCTTAGTGTAGAGATAACTACACTGGACTTTGATGGCCATTGAGAGGCAGGGGATCAGAGGGCTCAAACCATTGCATTCTCTCTACAGCCTTTACATGGATAAAACCATGAGCAAGGTGAAAACCTGTAACTTTTAAACATTAAGTATATGCAGTCCTATAATGCACTAGCTTATAAAAAACTCCACTAAAGAGGTTTCTATTTCTGTTCCTCTGCTGAGTCTGATCACCTTGTGACTTAGGAACTTCTTTCTCAGCCTTACTCTAAACTCTAAGAACTGCAAAAGTCCTTGAGGGTCCACACACAGTCTTTTTCTGTAAGTGTACAGCATTAGTACAGACAGGGGTGGGTGCTGTTGTGGCTAAGGCTGTAAAGAAGCATACCTATTAAAGCTGAAATACAGAAATAATTTCTAAGGCACACAGTCACAGACAGATGTACAACACCCTTTGGTTTTCACTGAGGCTTAGGTACTGCTCTACACTTTCTTCTAGTTTCCCTCTTCTTTCCATCCAAATAAGATGTAAGGATTATTGACCTTGTCCTGCTTTCATAGACCAGACAAAATCAACAGGAACAGCTTATTTCAACACCTGAAAAAAAATCTTTCCAGTGAATGCCTTAAAAACCCTTAAAGACAGATGAATTCTGATGAATCCGGCTGAAGTGCTTTAAGGTATTACTGTCCTGCTGTCGTCTGCCACTCCTGCAGCAGCTGCCCGTGTGTTCAGAGAGCCAGCCAAAGGGGATGAGGACCAAGGTCCTGGCCGGCCCATCACATAGATGAGCCCATTAACTGAGGGCATCTTTGTGGCAAAATAGGTTTACCTCTTTTTGCTCTGCTGGCCTAGTGCCAGGCAGCAATGCCAGCAGACAGGCAGCCACAAACAGCTGGGGTGCCAATATAGACTGTCATAATTCTTCTGTTTCCTTCCTTCCTTCCTTCCTTCCTTCTTTCCTTCCTTCCTTCCTTCCTTCCTTCCTTCCTTCCTTCCTTCCTTCCTTCCTTCCTTCCTTCCTTCCTTCCTTCCTTCCTTCCTTCCTTCCTTCCTTCCTTCCTTCCTTCCTTCCTTCCTTCCTTCCTTCCTTCCTTCCTCCCCTCCTCCCCTCCTCCCCTCCTTCCCTTTTCTCTTTCTTCCTTACCTTCCTTTATTTTTCTCTCCCTCTCTCTCTTACATTTCTGCCTCTCACCTTTATATCTGTATTTCTTCACTGCAATACAAGATTTAGGTCTCTATAGGAAACCACCTAAAAGCTCCCACCAGTACCCTCCCAGACAATTAAGAATTTGTTCCCCCTCCCCCACAATCTCTTTTTGTTTTGTTATTGTCAGCTGGTCTCTTGGATTAGGGTTTGCAGCTCTCTCTGAGCTCAGGAAAGCTTGGTAGCTTGGCAGGATTTCTTGCCAGATCAGTGATCCTAATGTGAGTGCCAGAATCCTGCAGTTTGCATAATGCTAATTTGCTTTTCAGCCCAAGTTGCCAACTCGCATGCTGCTTAGCACACCAAGTAGCAGAAGGAATGCCATGTGCTCTACCCCTTAGCAAGGAGGAGGAGAGTAATTGGATGGATACCCACTACCTGAAATTGAAACTAATCTAACCAACCCTGGGTATAAATCTTAAAGCACTGTTGAGCTTCTGGTAAGAGGTCATTAGACTGAAACTGTTTCAAGCCAATTAGTTTCTTATTCTCAAGGCTCTGATTTGGAGTTTTCACTGGCATAATAAGGTTACAAATGCTGCTGCAATTATGGCAATATTCCTTCACTCAGATCCCGTCACCCTTACTCAATGTAAGGGTAGTAGAACTGGACCTTAATGCCTGTGCCAGTGAAATGCTGGACATGTCAGGGTGGGGCGATACTGAGAGATATCACCACACCTTAGGGATGTTGCCAGTCACTGGGCTCAAAGCCAGCTACTTTCAGTTGGCTGGGTGTGGGGCTATCTCACTGCATTACCACACACTCAGTGTCTTACTGCAACACCAGTTCTTTCAAAGCAAAAGAAAGCCAGCCACCCAGAAAAAAAACATACCTTAACCATCACCTTTGTTTTCATTCTAAGCTGCTCACACACCGATGCTAATATAGGTGCAGCATGAGTCCAAAAAGGTGGGACCCTTCTAAACAAGTTGTCCAGGCTCCCTCTCCAATAAACTTCGGGAAATGAGTAGCTCTGAAGAAAGATTGATCCTTCCTGCATGAGACACCTCTCTGAGGCAGGATGAGTGGGACTGTGTTCTGAAGGCACTGCAATCTCTCCCTCAGCTGAAGGGCAAGAGGCTCTGTACTGGATCCACTCAGTCAGCTGAAGTTTGTAAACTGTACCTCATGCTTAGTGACAGAACCTGAGCCTGGTTTGCATTCTGACTGATGGCTTGGTCACAGACAGGGCCTGTGGGTCACAACTCTTGTGCCACTCAGCTGATGCAACACTCCCGACGCTCCTCTTGTCAGCTCCTGAGCAGCAATGAGTAACTCGGGTGCTGTGAGAAGCACCCAAATTTGATTTTCTCTGTTTGGTCAGCAGGAAAACAAGTGCCCTGGTCCAACAGGCCGTGCAGACTTGTTCCTGGGAGCACTGCTCACCCATGGTGTGCTCCTAGGGAGCACTGACGTGCTGCTGACATGGTCCCAAGGCCCAGCAAGCAGCACACGGGAAGGGCTTCAGAGGAGTGCTGAGGGCACAGTCTCTAATCTACGAGGTGTGCAGATTACAGGGGAACTGGGTAAGGAATTTACAATGAGGGCTATGAAAGAAACTGGCCGAATAAAACACAAGCAAGAATTAATGGCAAATTAATATTGTTTAAGTTTCTTGATCTTCCATGCTTGGATTTTGTTGGTTTGGAAAGTGTAAAGGTGAAATTCCCCCAAATTTGTCTTTTTATTTTGTCCTGTGTGATACCTTGCATTGTGCTCTTCTTCATTTTAATAAAGCTGCAAATCTGTTTAGGGATGGGGACTGGAGGGATTTATTACCTCTCCATTGAAGCAATGGCTGTGTATTTAAAAACAGCAAAACATTGTTTGTTAAAGCACTGTCTCTACAGAAAGGCCTTATCACTTGGGTTTGGAGGACCACAGTAAGATTAAATATTGTACCATCTGACAGACTAATGAAAAAGAAGTATTCTTAGGACATTCAAGGCCTGATAAAAATGTCAAAATCCAGCCCTTTTCTACTGTGTTAATGATGTGCACTTGCTGTCTCATGGGACAGGGCTGTTGACTCAAACTAAAGGTGCAAGTTGGTCCCACTGTTGAAGACATCACTAGAGGAGCACTGTCATGGGGAAGCATCTTATCAAAGAAACCACTGCCTTTTTTGTTTGTTTAAGGAGTGTGTATGGATGTTTAAGGAGTGTATATGGAGGATGTATATGAAAAATATATTAGATTTTCAGCTTGATATAGATTTAAATAATTCCAGAAGATGGGGCCCCAAAATTGCTGGCTTTCAAGTAGTTGGCTTTATTGGGATGTCTGGATTTATTAGGCATCCTCGGGTAATGCAATAATGCATATGCTTAAGGGATTACATGATAGGGGAGTTAGATGACATAAAAAAACCTGCCTAGCAGCTGGGTCCCAGAGTTGGAAAGCCTTGCAGAAAGTGTTTTGGTGGAGGAAAATATAGGGTCACTGATAAACTTCTAGAAATCTCTGTGCTTAGTTCTGTTCCTGGTGAGTGTGAGGTTAAAAGGAAAAGAAACCCATTATAAACAGAAAATGATTCCTCAGGAATTACTCTCCAAACAAACAGTCACAATAAAGCTGCATTTCCTTTCTTTAAGCATGCATATATTTCTTCTCTTTAGAATCTCTGATTGTTCAGCTGAGGAGGGTGGTAATTGCCCACCCCAGTGATTCAGCATTCTGGGAATTTCCCAAAAGTGGTTTGAACGGAGCTATGGTTTTTGCCAGCCTTTTCCAGCTTTAAAATTGTCCTTCTCCCTAAAATGGGCAAATGTCTTTGCTTTCCTAATTGAAAGATAGGAAGGACATTTTACTAATACTAATGATAAACTGTGACTGTTTGTAAATATGATTTTATCAGAGAGCTAACACTGCTGCTTCTATTCCCTGTAGAAAATATTGCTTTCCTACCATAATTTACATACTTGTGGCAAATATATAGGGTACAGTAGTAGGTTACAAAGTATTGTACTGTACCTTTACAGCCAGGAAAACTGATCAGTTTAGCAGAGCCAGAATATAAACACAGGAAAGAAAGTAGCTCAAGACTGGAAATTAATGAAAAGGAGAGGGCCATTGCAGTCAGAAATGTCTATGCATTAATTGTGATTGACTAAGTTGGTCAGGCAAAGCACTACAGTGTTGGTCATTCTCTGTTGCCATCATAAATATTTTCTTTCTTTCTACTTTCTTTGTATTATCCCCAAGCTACCTACTACTCTAATAATGTAATGGTGATTATTTTCCTTCTCTGCTTAGCTATTAAAATTTTCCCTCTTCCATGCTGTATGTTAAAACTCCAGCTAGGTAGTGGAAGCTAAAAGAGTAAGTAAAACATTTTTCTTTTTTCCCCTTTGATTTTTCAGGGTTTGCTTGGTCTCATGTGTATGCATGTGTATGCATGTGTGTATGGCTGGCCTCTGGTACAAATTAAAGTAGCCACACAGAAGGACAAAAAGGCACTTAGCCAGGGTGAAGAATCTGTCCCCATTGTTTCCTTGGAGTGTTGGATTCAACATCCTTTGACTCATAATATGCAATTAAAAAAAAATAAATCCAGCGACTCGGAATTAAAACTATTGTTGCCAGAAACTGAATGCTCAAGGAACAAGAGAATGGGTGTCTAATCTGTTACGATTACTTTTCAGGATATTGTAAACTTTGATCCTACTCAACCCAACAGGAAAATTCCCAGTGACATCAGTGATGCACAAGTGGGTTCATCGTCCTTCCTTAGGGTTGGTTCCCATACCAATTGGTAGGTCTGAATCAGCAGAGAAATCCTGTTGGAATGAAACAAAAAAAAAACCAAAAACTTTTCAAAGATTATCATCAGCATGAGCAATCTCAGTAAAGTTCTAATGAATGCTGTTAACAAACTGAGTTTTATTAAGTTTCCTGTAAAACAATGTGCTTTGAGGGGAGAAAAGGGGGGGCGGAGAAAGCAGGGGGGTAATTGTCATTCCAGTGAATCAGCTCCTCTGGGAATTTCCAAAAGGTGCGGTTAGCTCAGAAGAGCTGTGGTGTTCGCCACATTTTTCCTTCCTAAGGCTAATCTTTGTAATTCAAATTAATTTGCAACCATTTAGTTTTGAATCTAGAGTTAATATGCTCGATTAAATCCTATTATTAATAAATCCACCAAAGGCATAGACAATGGCTACGGCTATAGAAAAAGACTAGGTATTAAGTGGAATAAATTTATTACTAATTCTGAGACTTGTCAGACAGTTCAACACTCCAAATTTATCCAGCAAGGAAATGAGACTATCCAGATCATGAGTGGAAGGTGAAGACAGCTTATCTGCAATGTGAGGGTGTCACCAGGCAGTAGGGAAAACACAGAAAAGTGACTGACCAGTTGAGTTCCCACTGTGAGCACCACTCAGGAAAAGAAAATTTAAGGAATCTAGTTGCATGGAAGACATGCAAAGAGCAAACCCAAATACCCAGACATTGCAGTGCCTTGTCCATCTCCCAAGCAGAAAAGATTCACATAGAAAATGGCAGTATTATTCTTTCTACTGTGAAGATTTAACTTTTAAGAAAGAAATTATCTTCAGAATTGTAGCAAGAGCAATGTTTTAACTATTACCCATATATATTTGACTAAGAAACTACTATTGTTTGTGTCCAAGAAACATGGCCAATTCCTCCCAGCTGTATTATTGTATTATAATAATTTTCCATTACAGAGGTGACTGTTGCTCCAAGTCAGAGTATGTAAATTAGCCAAGATTTGACTCTCCAGGCTTTGCCATGCACAATGCTAAGCACCTCATGCATGATGCTGACGTCTCTCCATACTTAGAGACTTCCCTGGGAGTTGAAGGCACTCAGCACTGCCTGGGAGGAAGAGATCTGTGTGTGGCAGAAAATGTTAGCATATTAGGAGAGTAAATGGAGATGATTTAATGATGAGACTACTGCTTCTCATGCTGACCATCACTGTTTCATTGTTTCCTTGAGCTCCCCCATCAGCTGGCATTTATCCTGTGCCCCATGGTGAGTGCAGGCTGGAAGCTCTCTGGGGCAAGCACTGGCCTTTGGAGTGGTGGCTGTGTGCAGCAAAATCCAGGTGCCCCAGTCACAGCCACCACAGCTCCTGCAGTCACGCAATGGCTGCTCCCTTCCCTCGTGTGATTGCTCAGCCTGTTTACATCTGTCAAGCCTTTTATAAAAGCTGCGCTGCTAGCAAGGGCTGTTGGCTTTATTTTTTTTTATTTAATTGTTTTGAAGGCTCTTTTTAGTTAAAAAGTGTTTGCCACCACAGTTAAGACATGGACTGGATTAAAGTTCAAAACCAGCTCACGTCAGCAAGTGGATGGAAATTGTTACCATCTGACAGCTGGTGGCCTGGAAGGAAAATGTAAAAGTCACTGCATGAAGGATTGGTTCAGGGCAGTGCCACAAGAAGTGACATGGCTTTGCTTCATATCCTAGGAGTACAGCTCTCTGTTCTGCCTGAGTTCTGCTCAAAGGAGTGGGCATAGAGATTAGTGAAACCTGCTACACCTCTCTGACTGCAAGTGCCAGGTCTACTACCTCTTAAACTTGTGCAGGAGAAGCTGTGAAGCTGTGGTTTGTGCCATCAGTGATATTTGGTGAGACTGTAGTGTGGCAGGCCTGTTCCAGGTCACCAGGTTCAACACTTCTTGCTGCCTTTCAGCCCCCAAAGTCTTTCTCCCAGCTCATTTCATAAACTCCAACCAGCAAAAAATGAATTAATGAGGATAAAAATCTTCTATTTTCACCTCTGACTGCTTTAACAACGGCCCAGATATATATCATTAGATATAAAAATACTCTAACTTCCAGAATGTCTCATACAAACCACCGTGCATTTAAATACCTGTTAGACTCTATTACAGAGTGTGCAGTACAAAGACAGACCAGGCAAAGGCTGGAGAACTAACTGATCCAGAATAAATGATAGCACTAGAAATGGCACAGGGATTGCAGATTGCACATTGCAGATGCATGTCTTCTGGCTCTAGCAATGCCAGCTAAAGAAATGACTGCCCTGAACATCTGATGTGCCCATGGACCATGCTACCATCCAGAGGGACTCCAATAGGCTGGAGAAACAGGCTGGCAGGAACCTGCAACAAGAGGAAGCTTGAAGTCCTACACCTGGGAAGGAATAATCCTCATTATTCTAATGACCCACTATGTAATGGGAGCTGACCAGGTGGAAAACAGAGCAGGACCTGGAAGGTCCTGGTGGACACCAAGTTGGCATGAGCCAGCAGTCTCACATCACAGAAAAGACAGTAAACTGTCCTGAGCTGCATTGGGAGAAGTGTTTCTAACACATCAAGGGAGGTGATCCTCCCCCTCCTCCCCCTCCATTCAGCACTGCTGAGGCTGAAGCCAGACTACTGTCTCCAATTCTGGCATCCTCAGCACAAGAGAGAGATGGATGCACTAGAAAGAGGCCAGCAAAGAGCCACTGTGATGATTAGGGGAGCAAGAAATGGCAGAGGCACAAACACCACTATCTTGTTGCTGCTAAAACTTTCTCTAAGCAAAAGTGGGGACTAGAGAAGCACTCCTGCAAGGAAAGGCTAAGAGAGTTATGACTTCAGGCTAGAGAAGAGGAGACTCAGGTGGATCTTATCAATGTGTATAAGCACCTGGAGCCAGTGTGCAAAGAGGACAGAGCCAGGCTCACTCTTCTGACAGGACACCCACAACAGACACAAACTGAAACATGGAAGGTTCTGTCTGAACAGGAGGAAACACCTTTTTATTGTTAGGGTAGCTGAGTACTGGCCCAAGCGGTCTGGAGGGTCTCTGGAGTACCCCTCTTTGGCAATACTGAAAAACCATTTGTATCTTTGGTCTTGGGCAACCTTGGTCTAAGTGGCCCTGCTTGATCAAGGGGTTGGACCAAATGAACCATAGATATGTCTTCCAACCTCAGCCGTGCTGCTATTCTCTGTTTCTGTGAATCCACACCTAGAAGCTCTGCAGCACCTTTCCCCTGCCAGCAAACACTGCTGCCTTTCCAAAGCCGGCTACAGATGGGAGGTACCTCCCTATGAAAATCAGTAATACTGAGCTGCATTGTATTAAATAGCAATCTTTTGTTGATCCAGACTATTTTCATTGACACATTTAAAGGAGTGCACGTAAGAGCTTTTGAAGAGGTTGACAGGAAAAAGGGTGAGGGAGAGAGGATGGTGGCCAGCAGCCAGGGCTAGGCTGGGTCCAGTTCCCTCTTACCTCTGAACCACTGTAGTCGCACTACAAAGGCAGAAAAGGTCTCAGTGCCTTCATGTCTGAGCTGCTGTGTTAATCAAGTTCTAGGAAATGGAAGCCAGAAGAACAAGTCATCTAACAAAATACTGCAAAATTCAAGAACTCTCTGAACAAGCTAAAGGAAATAAACTTCAAGACTGTAAACTATAGTGACAGCATTTACTCCTGAATTAAAACATTTGGGGATGGAAATGGTCAAATAAATCACTGCCTTCAGTTTCCTTACTGCAAAAGATGTGTTGAAATGTTCAAGAGTGAAGGTACAGGAAGGCTGCTTATGTATTCACCCAGACTACATGAAGTTAGAAAGCACATATATATATTTCAGGTAATAATATGTTTTCTTAGAGGAAAAGAGATATAAATCATAACTGAGAGAGACACTTCATACTGGATGAACACCAAAATAAGATTTGGGTGGGATCGAAATAAACTTTTAATGATGGTGGAAACAATATAACTTTTTAAAGATGGAATAAGAAATACTACAGACTATTGGACCAGGTAGCTGGTGCATAGATCTCCTGTTTTATCTGTTCTGTCCTCAAGTTTCGACAGGGTACATGTTTGAATAAGTTATGTTTGCACTGAGAAAATTAATACCTGCTTTTTGTGTCTGATCCACTCTTATAATGGCTTTATTCTGCACTATTCACATTCTTATATATTTTATATATATTTATATATTTTAAAAGGCAGATCTCAGAATCTTAATCTAAAGCAGAATTGTTTTGAGGCTTTTTAAAATGACAATAAAAAAAATAAAGCTAGCACTGTCCCTTTGGATTGTAACAATAAATTAATAATACTTAAATGTTATCTTACTTTTTGTTACTTTAATAAATATTTTCCAGATTTGTGTCAGTGTTAATCACTGATGCTAGATAAGAAAAGCAGGATTGTCATCCAAAAAAAGGAAAGAAAAAAAAGAAAAGAAGACAAGACAGGACTTGTAACAGAAACCAAAAACAAAGCACATTATTTATTCTCTGTGCATTATTACTTTGTAGTCACTAAAGGTTATTGCTACCTGTAGGCTGCCTGCTGTTTTCATTCAATTTTCTTATGGGGAAAAAATATTGGAAAAGTCAATATTAAACTAAATCACAATAATTTTGTGTCTAGAGAAAGGCTGGAAAATGGGCTGAAAAAAGGAGATTTTTTTTTTCTTTTGGACAAATATAAAACATCCCAACCAGGGAAAACACACTTTCCTTCTGCTGTTCCTTCTTTGTACATAAAGCAGGAGTCAACACCTTTGAAAACTTATAAATGTACCAGGAATTACTTTTAAATACATTTAAATGTGACCTGCTATGTATGTTTCTAGTCTAGCATTGTAGAGAACATGGAATGCAGAAATTCATTGCTTTGCTTTGTTATTCTTATGTGTACTGTGGTAGAGCCAGGGTCGTTTATGCCTTGGCAGTGGGTGCAGACTGGTGCCTCTGAGAATGCAAAAGTTACAACGTCACTAATGATGAAGATAAAATAATAAGAGTGTCTCTAATGTTTGTAGTTGCAGGATGCTACAGGAGCATCCCCTGTGCAGAGTTCATTTTCTTTTGTTGTTAAAAGAGTCTCAGTGCTGGTTATTGTTAAACGATTGTGGGAATTGACACGGGCTGCTGCCAAAACAGACAGCCTGCACTTTCTGCATGGCAGTGTTGCCCTTCTTTATAAGCCTGTGACCTCACCTTTTTTTGCTGTGTTCTGCTTTGAAAGCCTCAAAAGATGTTAGCTCACTGTTAATGAGCTTTTGATTGTAAGGCTGTAGAAGTGAAAATGAGGATGTTGCTATTGTTGTCACAGAGGTGATAAATGTTAACCACAGTCCAAATTGATATTTTAATTCTTCTTCAGAAGAAATGTGCCTCATGCTTTCAAAGAAAGCATATTTTCCAAGTATTTCTATAATTCCTGGTAAGGCCAAAAAATTCTTCAACGGGGAACACTGTGTTCACTTCATAAAGCCAAAAGTCCAGTCATTTCAAGGGGCATCTTCTAATGCTCTTGACTATACAGTGGAGAAAAGAGCTACCCTTCAGCAAAGCCACAATTTCTCTTCCTAAGTGTCTGTATTTACTAGTCATTTCCACTGTCAGTGCATTCAGAGGAAGGAGGGTGTACAGCAGGGTCTGAAATGCTCACTTTGAAAGAAATTGAGTATTGACTAAATAGGAATTTATTCACTGTATTGTGAAATTTATCCTCTGTAATGGTCCTAATATTTATTTAAGCTAGTAGTTTCATTGCAAATACTGAAACCTGTTATTTGAGCTCGACACTTGAGCACTACTTTATGTGTCAGCAGGCAGATCTTCTGCCTCCTTTATCTGTGCTGAACATAGACCTTGTGCTGCTGGTTAATTTTTCCTGCTCTTTTACTACACTTATCTCAATCCTGTCCAATTAGCCTGCACTTACTTCCTATGAAGCTGCCCCCTGTATGGTCTAGATCCTGCTAAATGTTGGACTTCATGGTTAGTTTTGCTCTTGTAATAAATTACGGGACAGACTCAAAAATGTGGTAAGATAAAAATACAGAAAGAATTAGAGCACTCTCCACTTCCCACTTGCTTTGTAACTGTCTAAGCAAGAAAAGTCCAAATGTCTGATTTTAATTTAATTTCCATGCCAAGTCAAGGCCATTAGTATTGCTATCCTACAGAGGAGTCCATTAATCCCTAAATTGATCAGCCCCTGAGTTCACCACTCTGCCATCATGAGCCAGAGAGGGATGAAAGTTATCTGGGATAGTCTCAGCATCTGATTCTGCATTGATAATGTAGCTCAAATCACAAACTTCAGAGTTTACAGGCAACAGGTGAGGATAAAAATATTTTTCTAAGTGTAAAGATTGTCTGGAAATATTTTGGAGCTTAGAGAAGAGGAAAGAGAAGCCTATTCTTTACTGCAGCATCAATGACTGGCTGCTGGTAGTAACTGGGAGAGCAGGTTGTTTGATGTTTCTCACTGTTTGGAGATAGAGAGGGATTTCTTCCTTACCAGAGGGGCAAGGGGTATGAGGTTTTTAATTTTCCTAGGAATAGGCTGTTTGCTAGGATCACAAAGGTCTTGGGAGATTGCTCTTTCTCTGCAGGCCTCTGCCTGAGGCATGCAGCATTTCACTGTTTCAAGGAAGCATTTTGCTGGGTACAGACTTGCATCTCTTATAGAGATATATAATAATTCTACGAGACAGTCTGAAGACAGGATTTCATTAGTCCTCTGGGCTCTATGGGAAAATAAATATGCAGTGTAGTGCAATCTTACGGATGCTACACTGTCTTTTTCTTTAAAGAAGCCCTCCTGAGTTGCCACAAGACTGTGTGGTAAAAGTGAGAAATGATTAAAAAAGCATGTATGTTTAGGGAGGGTACTAAAAACGTGTGGGAATTCTACACGTTCCTTTCATTGAGAAAAAGAGCTGTACTTTTTAGCCTTTGCACCTAGCTTAATTAGTTTTGTGCTGTCCATTCAAAATGTTGGATTTCCAATAGGGAGAGGCTGATTCCATCAGCCAATATTTGATACACTTAGCACAGAACTGACAGAATGGTGTGCTTACTGTATATAACCCAACTCATGGCTTTAGCATTAACAACTACCCCAAAGGAGGGTTATCATTACTATGCTTCCAAGGTATAATAATACCTGAGTTTATTCATGTATTTAAAATTGCCTTGATCATCTCCTTTAACAGAAAGATCTGCTGCAGGAGGAAATACAGTCCAAAACATCCTGTGAGTAGCTGTTTGTGGTTATGTCACATCATCATCTCCAACTCAAAAAGTCACTTGGAGGATCTGAAAGAAACCTAATTTTAAAACACATGGACCATTGGCCACACAACTGCAGCAGCTCAGTTGCACATAACATGAGAACAACCCTACCTTGGCTTATCAGCCTATCTGTCCTCTCCTGCTGCCCATGACATTCCCATCCCAGCTGAGAGGACAACACCTGACACAGAGATCTACTGGTAATATAGAGAAGTTAATCTGGTTTGGGCCAGGTTTCAGCCAGGAGCAGCCTGTCTCTGGGGTGCTTGCCAGGTTATGATGGTTGTATTCCTATTCTGCCAAGCTGTGAAACCACAGCCTTTATAAACTAAAAAAAAAAGTGCAGGAGCAATGTGTAAATACAGATTTGTGCCTTGATGTAGATGTTGATCCAGTCCTCTCAGGAAGTGAAATGAGTATCCAAGGATTCACAAAAGGGTGAATCCAGTGACCTGTCCAGAACACACAGTAGGACTTGGGAGTGTGAACATTTAACCACAATTATTGCATGATTTCCACTCTTATCCATATAAAGTTGACCACATATACTCTATCTGCTATGAGAAAATATCTTATTTTTCCTTCTGCCCTGCAGCAACCCCACTGCATAGGAGTGGTAAGAGAATTACAACTTTGGTGCTGCTGCATCATTTTCCCCTAGCACGGGTGTATATTGTACATGAAGAAAAAAGGCTGTATCTACAATACTCAGGCATTTCCAGAGACAGAGTGAGAGAAGCAAAGTACTTGCAGGATATGCTGGTGGCTCCATCCAGATGGTGCAGAGGAGATGCATGACTCTGCCATCCTGAGTCCTTTGTGTCCTCCCAAGGGCCATAAGAACATCCTTTCCTTCTCCCTTGCTGTGACCCCTGCCCCACAGTCCCACTGCTAGTGTCCCACACCAATCCCACCTCCCCTTCCTGAGCTGTTCAGCAGCTCCTTGTGCCCAGTTCTGGTGATGATGCTACTGCATGGGATCTGCCCAGCTCACTAGTCACTGAGAATCATCCATGGCTCAGCCTCAGTCAGTTATTTTGGTTTATTTTTCCTTCAGTCAAATACTTCTGCCATGAGCATTAGTGTAACACTAACAATATTTCTATTTCCATTCAATTCTGTGTTGTTGTGAACTGTATTTCTCTGGTAGGTATTTGTTTTTGCAATCACAGTGATGAAATACATTTACTGGTTGTAGCAGTTACAGGACTTCTAAATAAATATCTGTCTTTGTTTAATTTCAGTAAATCGGGACATTTCACTAGCATTATAATAATAGGGATTTGGGGAATACTCTGTGTCCATGAAATAATAATTGAAGCAATTTATTCTTGCATCATAATAAAAACCCCTTCAATTTGGGCTGTTCCCAGAAGATAAGAGACTAGTTTATACATAGTAGATGATTGTAATTTTAATTTTTAAATCTTTTTTTTCCTAGATTTTGCTCTGGGCTTGGTATCTGTTATGGTTTTGCAACTTTGGTGTGTGAAAATATGTAATTGCAGTTTTCCACTCAACATCAATGGTACACTATTGAGAGTAGTTAGCTGTCCTAATCTCCTGGTTAGCTTCCATCTTCAAAAGCTACCAATTCTGTTGGTGTGATCAATGTCATCTTACCACTCCCCAAAAACATACAGATTTTGTACACACTGTAAGTGACTCTGGCTTTGATAATGTTGTTACCCTTGCTTCCTGTGTGAATTTAATTTTTATGTATTTCCAGACTGATGCTTTACACCTGTCAATCCTTATCAGCTGAATGGATATGAATACATATAACTGAGAGGTTAATTTAGGAGGATATGAAAGGAACTGTAAGCTGGTAAAAACATAGGTGGTTGCTCAGTGTTTTCTCTTTAAAATACATTGCCCTCTGTATTTATGCTTCTGGCTCTGGTGGTATGAAGGAGTTTGTTTTCATTCCATCACTTAGTGCAGTCTTTTCTTTATTGTTCATATTATAAAATCATATATTTAGATTATTTTGAAATAATTTCAAATTAAATTGGTAACGTAGAAAAGTTATACAGCTGGGAAATGTTGTTTGGCAGCGCTGGCCATTTTCATAGACTGAGGCATTTCATTGATTTCATACATCTGAAATCCAGGGATTAGTTACTGAGAAATTATTTCCCCACCGCTCCCACTTTGATGGAAGGGATCTATTGTTTTTGGGGCATGCCTAAACACATGGGATGTTGTTTCTGGAAGAACTCTATCATTGAAATGGGATGATATGAAAGGCAGTGTGTGTAAACTACAGCTGTGGAGAAACAGATTGTAGCTAATGGATCCAGATTTTGCCAGGAGTCATCTGGATAACTTGACTTTGTGTTGAGCTGCTGCAAACAACAATAACAACAAACTCCTTTACACGTACGCTTGATTTTGGTAAATCTGCCTATGGAAATTTCTCAAAAGCAAACTCTTCTCAAAAGCAGCTAAATGAATTACGTAATTTTTTCAGGACTACTATGATTCATAACTGTACAGAATATGGGCTTTATTATGTTTCTTTTATGTATGGGTATCTACCAGTGAAATCTGTAAGGGCTGCTCTGTGAGAAAAGTCCTCAGGACCCTGCTTAAAAAATTGCATGTGTTAGGTTTGCAAATGGTGTATATTAATAGGAAAATTCAATTTGTTTTCCCCTTCATCCTTCAATAACATGTGAAGGAAACAACATGGTCTAAACCGAAGTACAGTATCCAGGCAGGCCAGCAGCCCGGGATTGCGCCACACACAGAATTCCCACCGAGGTCAGTGGAAGTGCCCTGAGCTGCTGGCTCCCCTTGGACCGAGCCTGGCTTTGTGTGCGTGGAGATGTGCAGCACATCTGCCTGCCTGAGTGTGTGTGTGTGTGTGTGTGCTTGTGTGTGAGCGAGTGTGTGTTGAGTAATAATTTTCCACAGCAGAAAAAAAAATAAAAATTGAAACTTTGTTGTCATGCTATCTTACGAGGAAGCTAGTTTCACCCACACAGAGTTGAAAGCACATACCACTCTGTTACAGCACATAAACACTGTTATCACGCTAGTTGCAGAAAGAGCACTGTCACTGGGACATTTTATAGGCATAGGCTTTTATACTATTCAGCAAGCTATTGAAAATTAAAATGTAATTAGTGTAGCAAAACAATAGTTTGCATCTTTTAATTACTGCTCCATTTTTTTGACAGAATGTTTTAATTATTGTTTTTTCTTCTGTTCTGTTTTTATTGATTTGGTGCCAGTTCAATTGTGTTACCAAGACCTCCCAGTACTCAATGAATTTACCTCAGGGGATTCTGCCTTCTTCATTGTTTTAAAATAAAACAGATCTCCAACTACCTACAAAACAAAATTAGAAGGGGAGGAGAAAAAAATAAAAGGCAGAAAGAGCAGGGGAATGGAAGAGGAGCAGGAAGGCAAGGAGAGAGAACAGGAGGAAGGAAGAACAGGGCAGAAGGAGGGAGAAGGGGAAAGAGAAAGGAAGGAAGGAAGGAAGGAAGGAAAAGAAAGAAAGAAAGAAAGAAAGAAAGAAAGAAAGAAAGAAAGAAAGAAAGAAAGAAAGAAAGAAAGAAAGAAAGAAAGAAAGAAAAGAAAAGAAAGAAAGAAAGAAAGAAAGAAAGAAAAGAAAGAAAGAAAAGAAAAGAGAAAGAAAGAAAGAAAAGAAAGAAAGAAAAGAAAAGAAAGAAAGAAAAGAAAAGAAAGAAAAGAAAGAAAGAAAGAAAGAAAGAAAGAAAGAAAGAGAAAGAAAGAAAGAAAGAAAGAAAGAAAGAAAGAAAAGAAAGAAAGAAAGAAAGAAAGAAAGAAAGAAAGAAAGAAAGAAAGAAAGAAAGAAAGAAAGAAAGAAAGAAAGAAAGAAAGAAAGAAAGAAAGGAGGAAAGGAGGAAAAGAGAAAAGAAATGAAATGAAAGGAGAAAAAGAGGAAGTAAATCATCTCGTATTACATACCAAATTTTATTTTTATGTGTGCTAGTATAAAACTGCATATAACTGTTTAGTTATAGTATCCAATTTGTTTTCAATTGCTTTAGTTAAAAAAGTTGTTCTGGGTTTTTTTAAAAGTCGCAGGAAGACTCAATTCTCAAAGAGATTATATTGATCAAAAATGTTAAAATCACAGTAGAAAACACCAAGATACCCCTGGTTTTGAAAATTTTTCAACATAGTTCCTTGGAGAAGAAAATACGTGTCCTGAGATACTAGGTTATGGTTGTACTGTCATTCTCTGTGGGTGTGCATGCACTCGATTTATTGCAGCCTTTCAGCTGTCAGAAAAGTGCAAAGTAAGTGGGAAATGACACAGAACACTGATTTAGAACACTTTCATCTCTATATGGTCTGTTTTCGTTAGTGATCAAGAGAGAGGAAAGTAGTGGTTAGGCACTATCTGTACTACAAAGCAAACGCTGCAGCGGCTACGCAGCACATGGTCTTTTGAGTGACTGGATACCTCTGACTGGAAACAAACAAACACACAAAGAACTGTATTTACTTGAGAGACTTTAATAGCTCCTTTGCAGCCATTTTGTACATAACAGGAAGCAAACCATTCCAATTTTCAGTGTGCTTTATCCCCAAGTATTTTCACCCAAGGGTTAGTCACCACACATTTTGTATTACTTTTGACTTATTAAATATTTGTAAAATCTAAGAAGGCTTACTTACTACTTGCATATTTCAGCCCTTATGGGCAAGACATTATTTATTTACTATGCTGTTATTTGATTACTTAATAAGCAGCTCACAGGAGCAAAGAACAAGAAACCCAGACCCAAGAAGACCAACACTGCATTTTCAATAGCAAGATCCCTTGGGAGCCAGACTCTGGGATTTTCATAGCACAAAAATGTGGTCATACCACTCAGAGACATTGGCAGCATCTGGAAGGGACTAGGAGGTTGTAGACACAAGTCCAAACAAGGAGGAACTAGTGGAGAACCTGATAAAGTTAGGAAGGTTAACACTCTATCTCTCCTGGAGATTCACAGTTTTGAGTTCCCTTCATTTGATAAAATGCAGGGAATTCTGGTTGCCTTTCCTCAGGCAGGATGGCCTCCAGTTACCTCTCTCAAAAGAAGCAAGTAAGGTCCAATTAGCAACTTGGGCTCTTTCAGGTGAAGGAGGACAAAAGTCTTGCTGTTACTGCTACTCCTCATCACTGTCAGCCACTCCTGGGTGCAGGGGTTAGTACTGGACAATTACAACGGTGTGAAATATTACCTTTGCTCAGTTTGACAAGCACTTTTCTAAAGTTCAACCTTCAAACATACAAATAAGGGCAGCAAATACCACACAAATTTTTAAAACTGTGCAGCGGGTAGGACCCACTGCTTTGAGTCTTCTTTATTCTTGAATTGCTGCAGCATTTGCATTAATACCTGTCTTCAGCATTATCAGTTGTTGGGGTTTTGCCTGCTTTGTTTCTTTCTGCTGGAAAGGTGGAATTGCCATGTCACAGGGATGAATCAGCCCTGTTGATGTCAGGTCATATCACAACGATCAGCCACCAGCTCATGGCGTTAGCCCTGGTGATGCTGTGGCCATCTCACAGCAGGGGGAATGTTGGTGGCTGGTGACATGTCCAGCCCTTGGTGTGAGCTGGGGGAGCCCTGGGCAGAGGAGCAGAGGAGCATGGCAAGAGAGGGGTGTGCTCCCACCGACGCCCATAGTGTGCCATCCTGGAGAGGCACATGACTATAACCCTTTCCACTGCTTCCTTTGCTGCTCAGCAAGAAAGTGTAGCAACTTTCTGGAAGGACATTGACCTAAGGATAAGGAAACACACTGCTGATTTTCTAGGTGTTTGTTCTTTCAGAGATTGCAATCAGAATTTATTAATATCCTTCGTTCAACCCCGAAGATATATTTACACTTCTTTGCTATGCGTTAAATATTGATGTTTAAATTTAGAGTCTGCTTCTGCACGTTCATCCGGAGTGAATATTTTTCTGATGAACTCTGTACACCTCACTCTAGACATTTGTAATACAGAGGTCTACATCTGAGGCCAGGCTCTCTTTATAGTCAGTGGAAAGAAATACTCACAGGAGATGATTCATCTGACCTATTTTAGATATCTACGTGAGGGCGAGATTAACCTTGCCCCAGAAGTACCTATTTACTCTTCATTGTCTGTGGAGAGCTTGCACACTGCAAGAATCTGAAACTAAATGCAGTGAATCCTCCTCTTCATGCAAAGACCAATTATCCTGAGAAATTCCATGCTACTCTCTGCCTTTGCTTCCAACCAACAGGGCAAGCTCATAGCTACTGTGAATCTCAAAAGTTGTACATTAACATCATGAATTTCTATTCATGTAGGAGACCTGGCACTCATCTTTCCTGAAGACTTGAGCTGTGGATATGGATCAGAGACCTTTTGCAAAGCAGGAAGATGGAGCAGCTCCTCTGCTGCTGGCATGGCTTTAAAGCTCAGTCATTTGCATGCATACAAATGAGAGGAAAGTGTAAGAAGTAAATATGATTAGAAATAATGCATTAGTTATTATTTTTTTCATATGGGATGTACACATACTCAGCAGAGTAAAAACCAATGTTTGCCAGTATTAAACCTCACATTACTATGTTTGTTTTCATATCATTAGCATGACAGCCTAAGTGGCTCCCTCCAATAAAGTGTGGTGTTTCTGGCTGGAGGTTTGCTCAGACAGCTCAGATCAGCTCTGATGTTTATTTACATGCACACTGTTGTGAAATTGCTGCACTGTGAGCAGAGGTGCTGGAGAAACTGTGGAACATTATTTTGCCAAATGTTACTGTCATTGGCAGGGCCCAGCTCTGTGGGCTCCTCGGGATGGGCAGACCCCTGTACTGGGGCAAAACATGATGCTGGCTGCAAGTCTTACACAAGTGGCACAGCAAGGATGAACTTACAGTTCTGATTGTGATTTCACAAATGTTTATTTGTTGCTCTCTGTCCCAGAGAGCTGTATTTAGCAATCAATGGAACAGCACACCAGGACTTCAACAAGATGGTGTGATAGAGACTGGGTTTTTTGTTGGTTTTTTTTTTTTTTTGAGAAACAGAAGCTGTGGTAGGATACTTCTCTTTTGCCAGAAGCTTCAGCATAATTGTCTTTCCTCTTAAAAATGCTAGTCTGGCAGCATCCCTTGCCTTGCCAGCAGCAGGTGAGGCTCTACTTGCTTAGGAAGGATGGACACTGTGTTTCCTTTCTTCCTCGGTCCTGCAGAGTGTTACCAGGGCAGATTGTGTCAGCAGCCTCTCCAGACAGTAAAACTTTTAGTAAATAGCTCCTAGAGATGGAGGGAAAGAGCTGCAGCTATGGAATGATTGTTTTAGGCTATCTGCTGACTCAGAAAGGCATATCTACATCTACACCATAGCCTGCTCACATCTCCAAAGTGTTTTATTGAGCAATAAAAGGTAGAAAAGCACTCAAACATAAGCCTAAGCCTGATGTAATTGGATGGTTCCAAAGCTTGAGATCTGAACAAGAGAAGCTTGCCTAAATTCAGAATCAGATCCCCTTCACATAAAATCAATCATATCCTTTATATTACATTATTATATTAAAATTTACATGTTTTTATGTATGTATATCTGAAGACTCCTGCAGCTTTTCCACTATCTCCACCTATTCTTATTCTCTGGTCCTTGATATTAATTACAGAGTGAATGCCTGATGTTTGATAAATAGTGGAATAAACTAAAATGGTATTTGTGTGATGCTATTCTTGCCATTTGTGTTTTTTCTTTCTCCAAGCTTACGAGGACCAGGCCAGGATTAAAAGACTTAGCTTCACATTCCTAAAAGCAGTGCAAAACTTTCCACCCAAATTAGCTGGCAACTTCTCTTTGGATATCACGAACACAAAAACATATTTTAAAAGATGAATCATCTCTGGACACCTCAGGTGAGAAGTAGCAACTTGGTAGCAGCACAGACAACTCTCAAGCCCATTTAATTTACTGGAAGCACAAAAGACAAACTGCCATGAGGCAGAGCTGCCTACTTTTGGACAAAGAAGCAAACTGTTTTCAATTCTCCTTGTATTTGCTACTTGGGCTCTGTCATGACATTCAAATAGATATCAAATACTTGGATTCAATAGGAAGGGCATGAAAAGCAATTACATGAAAGTACCATCAGGAACTGAGCAGTGATGTGGAACAAAATCTGCAGTTCTGGGCTGTGCAGTCAGGCAAAGTGAGTGAACACATTTTTACACTGTTGTTAGTAAGTTAACAAGAGTTCTGGATGTACATTTCCTCTCCTCACTACCAAGCTATCTCATGGTCCTTCCATAGATGTCTTACCCTAAGGACTGTATTACTGTCCTTTGTTTTCATGACTCCCACTGCTGCAGACTCTGGGGAACTTACCCATGAGGAACTGAGACCCACAAGACTGGAGTCAAGGTGCTCCTTGAGGTGTGGTCCAGACCCTCAGGCACCAACACAAGGCAGGCAGGGATGCCCTACAGTGAGTTTGAAACCCACCTGAACACCAAGCAGGAAGCACCTGAGAGCTGCCCCTTGGGAAATGCTTGGGCACAGGATGGGTCTGTAACTCTAACCTGGCAACATCCTGCAGAAAAGAGGCCCCAGGCTGACAAAGTAACTGGCAAAATTCACTTTAAAACATAAGCCCTGGGCCCCTGAGTTTCTTAAATTGTCTTCAAGGCAGATGGATGGGCTGAGCTGAACAAGGAATTAGCCCCAATGGCTGCAGAGCCTTGCAGCACCTCCCCACCTCCGGGTGCCCAAGGGGTCCCAGGAGGGTGGAGCCTGCTCTGGAGCCCAGCTTTATTTCCCTGTATTTGCATGTGGCACTCATTTAAATCTTTGATTGAAACAATCATCTTGTCCAGGGCTGAGCTGTGATCCTTTGCCTCCACAAACAGCCCCAGCACATCAAAGGAATGGATGACATGAGTCAATTGCTCGTGGGCCCAAAATCTAACAGAGCTGATTGTTCCTTTCCCCCCACCCTTCTCTCACGTGGAGAAGGCAGAAACTCAGGCATGAACCCAGCTGCAGGAGGCAGGGAGGGGAGGTCTGGTGTTACTGCCTGGTGAGAGAGCAGCCAGCTCCCATCAGCGACAGTCCAGCCTGAGTACTTCCCTCCCTCTCCCAAAGGATGCACTCAGAGGCTCTGTGCCACCCGAGCCCAGGGGGACAGGAATGTCACAGACACATTCCCCCCCAGGCTGTGTTGCTCCCTAAAGGGCCTTTGACAGCTGGAATGCCAACACCCCAGGATGTGTTTTACCATCCCTACTCCTCATGGAGTGCCCAAACCTGAGCCTCATCCCATACAGGTGCCCCTCTCCTTTTCCATCATGTTGGCTAGAGCCCATGCTCTACATTTGTGCTTTTTATGTTGGCTTTCTTCATCTGCAAGGACATGGATAATGCCAGGTCTGGCACAAGCCTCACTGATAAAATTGGGCCACCAAAACATGTGACCACAGTTAGGCTGGAGCCCTAAGGCTCAGCAGTATTTGCTGTACCAGCTGAACTGCAGCCTCAGCCTAACCTTGTCAGCCCAAACTGCCTCCACATTCAGCAGAGAGACACATGCATTTCTGGAAAGCTGTTTTCATTCTAAAGGATATCTGAGAATGGTGTCCCAAACCATCTCCTGAAAGTGCTGCTATTGATGAAGGAGCCTCAGGTGATTAGCTCAGCCTGAGACAACCAGCTGGCAGACAGCTGAAGCCAGCTGAAGTAGAGTCCCCTGGAATGCCAAACAAATGTGTCACACTGCTGGGGCTCTTGATACTGCTTGAATGGATTTATTCTTCCTTATTACCAGACCCTTCGACAGCCACTTTTCAATATCCAAACCGAGTACATGAGCATGCACTGCTAATTTCTAATATGGAAAATGTGGGGTTTTTTGTTCACTTTTAATGATTTTTTGGACTCACTTTAGTCTTCCATTACTGTTGGAAGTTCGTAAAGGTTGCTTCCAAAGTGAGTAATGAGGAAAGCATTCTTTCTCATTATCCTTTTTGGGAGCAGTTGGCATAAAGCATTCTGTTCACGAGCAAATTAAGTGGCCACAACTCCCCTGTGTTCTGAACATCTTCTGCATTCAGTATCACAAATGAAATGTACAAGTACAGGTTGTACTTCCCATCTCCAATACAAAAGTTGGGTGGTTTTTTTACCTTCTGGTGAGCACACGACAGAAATTGATTGTAATTAAGGAGAGAGTAATTGGCAGCAGCTTCAAGTCTTCCTTGGATTCATTTTCAATAGCTTGAAGCTTGTCAAAATCTGTTTTCAACTTACAGGATGATCTGAGAGCTTCAAATGCCTCCTTTGCCATCTGTCCTGTGGGTTTCAATATTTGCTTTTTTTATTGTTTTCATGCAGTAGGGTGCCAGTATCAAGACAGCTTGTTGCCTTTTGCTGAGATGTGGGGCAGGAATTTGAGTGGGTGAGGTCTGAGGAGACATTGTTTAGCCTTACAGTTTTTAAACTCAGTCTTCCTTAGATCCTTATTTTTCCCTTCATGTGTTTCCATTTACACCTGAATCATTCATTATTCTGGCAAGCTGGGAAGATTCCTCTTTTCTTCAAGGTAACCACACATTTCTTAAGTAAATTATAGGTGTGGAGATTATAGAAATTTGTCGTCTAGGCACACACCCTGGCTCCTTTCCTTTTCCAAAGCATGTAATAATAAAATGTTTTTCCTTTTTTCCTCCATAGCTAATGTATGCCTAATGTGGGAACAGTTGTTTTTTTGTTTTGATGGATATTAAAGCAGGCTGTGTACAAGGGAGGAAGTCTAAGAAGTGGCATTTTACTTTTAAACACAGTTTTGAAAATAAGTGGCAAATCAGTGATCACACTACATTGGTGTAATCTGCTTTGTAGTTTTTTGCTGGACTGTCGGCTTAGACATAGATTAAGCATGGGATAAAAGTCCAGAAGTCCCTTTGGAATTTTGGGCTTAAATACCAGTGTTCAAGGTCACCTCTCCTTTCCCACCCAGTGATGTTTTCAGCCCAGGTTCTGAGTTTACACTAAAAAAGGACAAACTAGCCATTGCCATGATGTTTTGACTCAGGGCAATAGCAAAAATAGCTGAGTAAGCTGCTTTTATGATGCTGAAGCAGTGAAACACATTCTACCACCTCAAACAGGTGGAAGGATTCTAGCAGAACCGAAGGATGAAAACATGATGCCTTGTTGGGAAGTATTCATTTTCATGGCTACCATTCTCTTATATTCCACAGACTTTAGTGTTTCATGCATAACAGAAACGGAAAAGATCCAACCCACTAATTTAAGTGTGTTGCAAAGTACAGAAGATGAAGCACCTATTGAAGAAATTTCCACAGAATATGGGCTGTAGGACTGCCAGATAATGAAAGACTGGGTTGTAGTGGCAGAAGTACTTAGATTTTGAGAAAATATGCTGCTTGCTCAAAGTCACTTGCAAGCAACAGCAGAAAGAATTGGTCTGGCAGATCTCTCACCCCTTTCTGTCAGACCTGACCTTGGCAGATAATATTACATAAAGGATGAGGGCCAGAGCAATGAGAGAGAGGCAAACAAAGCAGTACCTAAGGAGAAACCTTGGCACAGACAGTTTCAGAGGAAAAGTTTTGTTTCATTTTATATTTCATAGAAGCATGAAAATTTTAAAAAATGGGGGAAGGGGAAATTGAAAAGGGAATGCAAGCCTCAGACAGAAAATACACATTATTTTTATAATTTTTTTTAGATCAAATTTACTGGGAAAAGGAAAACATTCAGGTGTATCTTTATTTGAGGAAACATGTTGCCTCTAGAAGTAAAAAAATCCCCATGTTTCTCAAATAAAAGAAAATAAACAGGCTATTTTGGAGGAATGTGGTAGAAAACAGTGAATGAACAGAGATTTTTTTTTAAGGGACAGGTAAAACAGGCAGAGACAAGATAAATCTGCTACCAGAACGTTTGTGAAGAAAAGCTCTGCTATGCCATGAGTCTGGACCTGAAGATCATGTATATGTGCCACATCCTCTGTACCTGTGTTTCTGGAAGCTGTGATACCTAGGAACATGCAAACTCTGAGCAGCCTTCAGCAAGGGCTTTGCTGGCAAATTAGTCCCAAGCCTTTCTTACAACAAAATTAAATGGGATATTTGAAGGCTAGAGGTAAAAGCGCATACAGCATATGGCACACTTCAGCTCTTTACCTCAGAAAATAATTATTTCAAATCCTTTATTCCAGAAAATGGACCCTTCATATCCTTCCTTTGGAGCATCTGTGATGACCCAGATGCATTTGCTAATTGCTGTGTAATGGACTAAATGTGTTTATTAGGTTAAGTTAGTTTAGAAGGGGGGAAATAAAGGTTATTAAAGTTTGTTGTAGCCAGGAATGAAAATTGCTGTTTTTCCCCCACTGCTTTCTCTACTATGATAAATTCCAGAGAGCACATCTCAGTTCCCTCCAGCCTGAGCCATCTACAAATGCATGTTTTCTTTCTATAACCAGCTGTAGCTAATTGCATCAGTGCCGCCTCTACTGCTGCACATGAAAAAGAAACCTGTAATTTATTGCAACAGACCATACTATTCCTGCTGTACATCTTGCTCGTTCTGTCATTCTAGTGAACGGATTTCTCATGGTTAATTGGCAGTTCAGAAGTGGAAAACAACCTTGCTTGGAAGAAAGCTTTCAAAACCTCCTCCATATGTTCTATCCAGATATTGATAAAAGAACAAACAGAAAACATATTGTTTATCTGTAGGGCCGTGATTTCCCCATCAGCCAAAGAAATACTGAGTCAAACCCATGCCTCATGTGTCTTTGTTGCAGCCAACACAAGTACAGGGCTCACGACAGGGACCCGTTCATTTCAGTACTGCTCGAATGGTAACATGGTGCCTTGAAAAACATGTGCAGGTGAGGTGGTGCAAATTACTGTCAAAATCAGTGGAGCTCTGCCAGTTTATACCAGCAACAGATCTGCTCCAGTCTCTGCCTCGGGGAATTTATGAATCACAATGTAACTCTAAGTAGATCTAGTGGCTGTAAAATTCAATCCTGTCTTTAATAGCAGTGAGGCAGGACAAGGCGAAAGGTGAGCCCTAACCTACTTTTGAAAGGGTCATGTCAAGGGCATGGAAAAAGTCCTTTTAATTGTTCTTACAACTCTGGGGAGCTAGACTATAATGAAAGGCAGTAAAACCTTAATCACAATTGCATTGCTCGAGTTAGGAATTAAATATAGGAGTGAGGAATTAAATACAGTTTTGCCAAAACCTGTGGTTTAAAAATATGAAGGCTTCAAGGACTACACTGGTGCAAAGAGCTCCCTTCTCCTACCTCCATTATCAGCACCATCAAATCTAGGTACTACATTCACATAACTAGGTGTGGGGCTATGTTGTGAGCTAGACTGAGGAACAGCTCCAGGTTAAAAAGAGAAAAAAATAAACTAATGAATAAGCTCACAGTATGCACACTTAATAGCAGAGGTTAGCATTTGCAAAATGACTGGCATTATATAAGAGTGAAGCACTTAGTAATCCCCAGCTATTACTGTGTAGTGTTGCTATTTATTACTGAGGCTCAACCTCTTGTTTGCATCTCGGTGCACATCAAAGAGCCTCCCTGCCCAGACTGTGTTTGGGAGCTTGGCTCACAGCTCTGCCTCCCCTCTGCCCTCTGCCTGCCCAGCCACAGCTGCTCACTCCAGCTTAGCAGGTGCAGGGGCTGAAGCCTCAAGTGTTAATTGCTCTATTACGTTAATGTGAAACTAAAAGGATGGAGCGGAGAATCACAGGCATTGTCTTTTCATTTGCCCTAATTAACCAAACAACAGTAAAAGAGCGGCCTGAAGAAAGCCTCTTAAAATGCATTGGCACTAGTTAGGAATTTTAAGAGGGATTTTTAAAATTCTTTGCATCCCCTCAGTAACACAGCTTCAAGCCTGCCACTGAGAGGGGTTTGTACCATCCGGGTAGTTAGCAGCAAAAGGCAGAGGTTGCAGCTGCACAATTCAACTCTGGGCAGCAGATCTGCCATGAAGACCCAGCACTGTTCATGGCCACAGCTGTGCCTGAACCATGAGGCTGTTCTCTCTTCATGTGCTCTGTTTGCACCAGAGAGCAGAGGGAAGATGGACTTCCTAAGGGATGGAGCAAAGTCTGTGGCTTGTCTTGTGTCACTGTAGCTTAGAGAGTTACACTGCCCTGTGAGCCATCCAAGGACTGCCCTCCAGACCAGAGATAGGCTCTTCCCTTGGACGTGGGTCAGCAGAGAGCAGTTTTGCATTTAAGTAAAGAATCCAGAATAATATGGTGCTTGGCTTCATTACTGATTTTCTTCCACTATATATATATTTTCTTTTCCCCCCTATTAATTTAGGATTAAACCCTCTAAGTTTACTGAGGCAATACCCCATTAGCTTCAACAGAAAGGGTTTTTTTTCTTGTGTTTCTTTCCAATAAAGACTGAGGGCAGTTATTTTGGCTTCTGGAGCAAGCAGGGCACTGCACCACATCACTTCACCATGACCTATTACTCTGCCCACTCTCCAGGCACACAGCTTGGTACAGGAAAAGTGAGGAGGAAGAGACTTTACTTTCTATCATAGTAAATATTTCAGCTCTGTGGGGCTAGAGGAAAAATAAGATATGTGTAAGACTGTCTCATGAAGTAAAAGGAAGGCAGCAGCAGAGACTTGGAGCTTTGGGCTGGGGATGACATTTACAGACAGGATGGGCTTTTGAGTTTGCAGCCCTCAGTTTCAAGGTGCTTTAGACACACAAAATTAATCCCATCTGAAATGATTACATCTCAGCATATACAGCCACTAATGTGATCATTAATCAGAGTAACAAAGCAAATAACCCCAAAGAAACTATATACTAGTAGAAACTAAGTTAGATGTGCCAATCATATATTTTGTTTTTAATATATTTTATGCCTATCTATGCTTACTGGGTTTGTGTGGCAAGGGTTAGGTAGTGGAGGGACTACAGTGCTGGCTTCTGTGGAACCTGCTGGAAGCTTCCCCTGCTGTCTGATAAATCCAGAACCAACTGTTTCCAAAGATGGACCCACTGCTGGCCACAGCTGATCCCATCAACAACACTGGGATAGCAGATCTGGGAAAGGGCAAGAACACCTGCACAACTGCAGCCAGAGAGAGGAGTGAGAATATGTGAGAGAAACAGTCCTGTAGATAGCAAGGTCCGTGAAGGAGGAGGGGGAGGCGCTCCAGGTGCCAGAGCAGCGTTTCCCCTGTACCAATGCAGACCATGGTAAGGCAGGATGACCCCTGCAGCCCATGGGAGTCCACTCTGGAGCAGGGATCCACCACAGCCACTGGAGGACCCCGTGCCTAAGGGACACTGCAACCCCATGGGAAACCTGTGCTGGAAAAGGCTCCAGGCAGGACCTATGAACACAGGGACAGAGGAGCCCACACTGGAGCAGATTTGCCAGCAGGACTTATGACCCCATTTTGGTTTTATTTCTCATTACCCTAGTCTGATTTGATTTACAACAAATTAAATTAATTTTCCTCAAGTTGAGCCTGTTTTGGCCATGACAGGTACTGGTGACTGCTCTTTGCCTGCCCTTATGTCTCCTGAGGAGCCCTTAGCTACATTCTGTCTCCCCTGTGCAGCTGAGGAGGGCAGTGATAGAGCAGTTTGGGTGGGCACCTGGCATCCAGCTATGGCCACCCACCACACCATGTCTGTGTGTGCCACAGTTAAATGAGAACCTTTGCCATGCAACTTTTGCTCTCCTAAGACAATGTGAAGGGGATAACACAAGGACTATGTTTACATTCTATAGCATGGCAGAATGCCTACTTAGAGCATGCTAGGTTTTTCAAATAATCCTTAGGGACAGGCTGCATTTGCAGCTCTTTCTTTGCAGTAACACACTGCACGGTTTTTTGTTGGACAGGTTTCTTTCTTTTAAGGAGGTTTGTAAATGGGAAGGTTGAAATCAAAGCTGCAGGTTTAACCAAACCAGAATGGGTTATAGTTGATTCTCAGGTTATGTGAGCAAAAAAAAATATTACCTGGTGCCAAGTTACCAAATTACCAAGCATTCTTGACTTTTTTTAGTGTGCAGCTGCATGAATAATTTCTTTAGCATTCGGCTCAGAAAAGGAATTTCACACACTTTTCTCCTGCCTTACCTGTTTGTCCCAGGTCCCATGATGCTCTTGGCTGTCTTCTGATTGCCATCTGGCAGTGAAAGTGCTGATGCAACTTACTGGGGGCTGATGCTGTAGAGGGAATCCTAGCAATGTGTTCTCATGAGTTTGCGCAGTCCATACTGGAAATATGTCTGGATATAAAGAGCCTGAATAAACCAAAATTCCAGAGGGGGTCCATGTTCTTACTGATAGCATCAAGATGGATGACAGAGAAGCATGACCAATGGCACATTTTGGGATGCTAAATTTGTTTCTACATAACCACAAAATTAACACTTTTTGTTTGACCTCATCCTGGCATTCATCCAATTAATGTGACTGGGAAGTACGTGAGTTTCTAAGACAGTCACTCTCTCAACTGTACATTTCAGAAGACTGTTAGTTTTGCTGTGTGGATATAACAATGGATAGGTAGAGAACATAGAGGGCAGAAGACAGCTTGGTCCTAGATAAAGGAAAAGGATAAAGCAGAATCATGGACCAGCATGGGCATGGACACCGTCTCATGTGGGGCTGTGGCTGGGCAGGGTGTGTGAGGCTAGAAATGCCTATATGTGTCTGGTTTAAGGAGTGACTTAGCTAAAGGCAAGGCAGATACAGTGGGCATGTGTGAGAGTGAGAAGAGAGATGAGTGGTTCAGCACTGGAAGAAGAGGCAGGTTTGTGTTCAGTCCCAGCTCTGAGCGTTTCAGTGCTGTTCATCCTCAGGCATGACATCCACCTGTGCAAAGTACAGCACTATCTTAAATCTGAGTGCTCGTGCAGCCTCAGACCCCATCGCTTCCTTTTCTCAGGGGTGAGCTGGAGCAAACACAAATGTGCCATGACTTGTGTAAGGGAGCTCCTTTACTCTGCAGTATATCCACACCAAGGAGGAACTTATGTATCTTTTATCTTTTAAGGAATTCTTTTTAAAATTTGTAAACTAACTGATGTTGTATAAAGATAGCAAAAATAACGCAAAAAGGTGGCTAAAAGGTTGATGTGACCCAGGGTAAATATGGTGATGATTATGCATGGAGTATAAATAACCTATGTAAAGGGTACTAGTACATAAAATGCATATTTCTCTTTAAGGAGAGATGAAGAAAATATTTACTACCTTATTAAATCAAAAGAAATATGTAATTAAAAAACAATCACTGGCTTCAGAGCTGCAATAAGTCTTTTTATTAGGTATTAATAATTTTACTAGGTACTGGATGGCTGGAGGGCTGGGATCATATGAGTTGGTAATAAACCATCTTGATACATCATGTTCTTTCAGTCTTGCCAATGTGACATTTGCTGTGCAGGCACTAGGAATGTTATACATCTGAAGTAAAGCAAGTGAAAATACCCAATCGATCCTGAAACACTCTTACAAGCCCAAGCAAATTAATATTGAGGGCACCAACTTAAGAAGAAAAAAACCATTTTGATGTGTATTCATATGACAAAAATGTAGCACACAGTAAAATTGATTCCTGGTCAAAAACTGGAGAGGTATGCCTAAAACCTTCTAAATGCAAGAGAGGGGCCTGTTTTCTCTCTGGGTCCCTGTAGCCACTTGCTCTGGGACAATAGCTGTCAGTGATATCAGTGCCATGTGGCGCATGAAAACTGTTGAGATTTTATATTAAGCTCTATTTCTGACAAATAAGTGAGTCACAAACCAAAACCAGTCTGATGCTTGATCCAAACATGGTCTGTGTAGTTCATTATTGCTGATGACTCCTGGGAAGAAAAATGACCATTAAGAATTGATCCCACCTCTCCCATCTCCCCCATTTTCTCCAGCCATGAAAACAGATCTGGACATGTGGGCCTTCCCCATTCTGGAAAAAACAGCTCTTGATTTTCAGAGGGATTATGGCCTGTGTATCCAAATCTGTTAGCAAGATGACATCAATGAATTTGAAATGTTGTTCTTATGTTAATGCTTCTCTAATTAGCAATGTTTGAAGTAGCTCTGCTAAACTAAGAACATATCCTAACCTCAAGCCAAAAACTCAATCCAACCTCTCTTTTGAAAAAATTAAATTACCATTATTTTCTTTGTCAACATCATCTTCCAGAGCACAGCCCACAACTCCCAAGAAGGAAGACAAATCATCTATAAGCAACTTCTGCTGTAACATAAAATAATCACATAGAAATTAAGCCCTCAAAATATTTCTGCAAGCATTTTCACCTATGACTCAATAGTTTCAAGGACATTTTCAGTTTCTACAACTGCCTTACCGATATCCAAATGCAATTAAAAAAATATTAAAAAGCAAATGAGTTCCACAACAACTCCTGTACCTGCAAATCAATTTTTCTTTCTGTGGGAGGACTGTAACAGAAAGAGCAGCAGGGACTTAACCAAAAAACTGCAGTTCAGACTTTCCATTACAGCAGCAGTTGTAGAGGTGAGAACGTCTAGAAATTCTCTTGGGCTTGCTGCTACATACACATTTACTTTCAAGTTGATGTATTTCAATATCTGCTCTGTTAATGCGTATTTACAGAAGTATACTCATAAGCCCTCTAAAGTTAGGAACAAAACCTCACTCAGAAAGGTAGAGATGCAGAATAGACATAGCAGCTGAGTTTTTGCTGTAGTGCATCAAGCAGAAACCCACACATATGCAAAACTACAAAGCTAAGCAGATCTGCCTGGCAGAAGGGCAAGAAAGTGACAATCTGCCTGCTGTGCTGTCACGGAAAGCTGCCTTTTGATGGCAGTAGCCAAGGGTTATATGAATTATAGACAGGTTGGTGACCACTTTTTCTCCTCTTTGCTGTGGCATGCTAAACACTCTTCTGGTAGTTCAACTTTAATAGAAGTGATTTAGAAGCATTTTGTCATGTAGGCATAATTCACTTTCTTGCATATTTTAAGAACTATGTGTTTATTCTCTTTGCATCTATTGTTTTTTACAGAGAATGTCTTCTGTTTTACTCTTTTTTTTTCTTCTTTTTTTTTTTTCCAGAAATTTGACACTGTTGTGGCAGTATTGATTAGGAATAAAAATAAAGCAGTGAAGTGTGTTCAAGAGAAAGTGCCACTGTCCATTATGTGGATTTGCATAATAGGAAGATTTTTGTCTTAAAATATGGATTGCCAGTAGTCATGAACCACCTAGATTCTATGTCATTTTACAAAGGCCACCAGTTCCCTGTGAGCCCACCTTATTATTAATAATCCTTTTTGGACCTAGATAGGGTTTTGATTCCATTCTAAGTGAATATTCACTTCAGGTATATATAGAGATGAACATCTTAAGCAATTAGTCACTTAGCCAGGTTACATAGCCATGTATGAATGCATATGAAGATGTACTCTGCAAGTAACCAAACCACTTGTCTAATTATATGGCAATCACTGTGGTAAAACATACACAATTGTTCAAGTCACTAAATATGTTTTTACATCAAAAAGAAATACAAAATAAAATATATTTTATAACACTGCCTTTCACAGTTTATGTTATGCTGCACAAGCACTCATTCGATGGCTAAGTGATTTCTTGAATCTCTTCTCATCTTTGGTTGGTTTTAGCCATTATTCAATAAGGCTCACAGCATATTACCAATGTAAAAAAAAATATTAAAACTGTTAGGCCAGAGGAAGGGTAATTTTCAAAAACAATAAGAAGTTGTTTTCTTTTACTGTCATAATTCTGGAGTTCATTGCAGTTGTTTCTCAAAGAACTGCAGTAGGTCTTCACTAGAGCCCTGATTTGAAAAACACATCTTAAAAAATGTCTGTTAGGGAACAGGCAGATGAGTTACTACTTCTACCACAGCCTGCACTTCTACCATAGCCTACCACAGCCATCAGTCCTGCTGATTATACACATGCCTTAGCTGGATTATTCAGAGAGGAAGGTTTGCCTGCAAAGGGCAAATATGGGAACCCCGAAAAAAGTATCTTCACTCTCAGATGAGCACTCTTCATCTGATCCATTTTAGCTGCTTACTACAGGAAGAGAGGAGCTGCACCATAAGCCTGCCTGTCCCCTGACTGATAAGGACTCCTGGGCAACTAGTTCACATTACAAGTCCATACTGCAGACATCTGCAGATGGTCAGACAAAGCTCCCTCCGAATTAAAGATTCACAAGTATTATGGTAAGATTTTTGAGTCTGAAGTCACACACAATTGGATCACCTTGTCTGGAGTACAAGAAAAGGTACAGCTGGGTTTTTGTGTTCTCTGCTATGTAACTCAGGGGTTAAGGAAAGAAACTGAAGGCATTCTGCTGTTCTGTCATTCTCATGCTCTCTTTGTGGCATTATTGCAACAGTCTTGGTACAGCTTAGTTCCTTACTGAGGCAGCTACATGTCAAATATTATTTACTGATCATTACATGAAACTTGCAAATATTATCAGAATGTTTATATTTCTAATACTAAATGTGTGCAACTGATTTGACTCGTCACTGTGAAGATGTGGAGACAGTTAAATATGCCATACCTGTCTTCTTCACATTCTCAAAAGTATATTTATGACTAAACCCATGTTGCAATAAAATTTACTGGTAGATTCAGTTACACCACAAGCTATCACTTAATCCCAAATAAACTGTAGAATTTGACAAAATAATTCCTGAGGTGGAGGCAATTAGTTCTTACTTGTTTACAAGAAATCACTATTTTTCCTACTTATTATGTGTCTATTATTTTTCATACCACATGTTAGAAAGAAACAAGAGAAAAGTTACATAGTTCTTTGCCTGTGTGTTGACAAGTGAAAAGTTTCAGAGGTTCTCTCCAGTCATGGTTCACATTTAAGCATCCACAGAATTTCTTTCCTGAGGATCAAAGATATGTCCTTGATAAACAGGAACAAATAAACAAACTGAGTCCCATGTAATTGGAAACAAGGGGTATGATCCTCAGTTAAAACTGATTGAAGTTTGCAGACCCTAGTTCCATATCCTTACCCTGCTTCCTGCAGGGGGATTTTATCATTTCAAAAAGTACTCCTGTTAGTGAAATGTTTAAATAATATCTGTAAGCCCTTTACTCCTGGGTTATGATTGAAACCCATTTCAGGGTGAACACCTGTCTGCCCATGGGAAGTATTAAATGCATTCTATATTTTTCTTAGATTGCTGTGCAGTGTTTACCTGACTCCCAGGGTCAAATCACAACAGATAGACATGGCTATGGGCAAATCAAATGCAAGGATATAGCAAGATTCTGCTAGCCAAGAGAGGATGTGATGAAGACACAGGAGTGAGCCTTTAAAACATCATTAAATAGATTCCAGCGGTGTTTTGATGGAGACCCTTCTTCAGTACTAGCTTGCCAGAAACTCATCAGGAACTTAACAGAAAATTAACTCATGCTACCTGAGACCAAGGGCTTGCTTACCCTCAGAATAGATTTTCCTTTTACTTTTTCCTTTGCCAATGTGTAATGGGCAAGGACAATTATGGCAAGCAGTAACTAAAGTAACTGAGGCCAGGAAAAATGCCAGTAAACATTAGGGGACAGCAATTCTGCTACATGACTGTTTTGAGGTTTAAGGATTTGTTTTTGTTCTTTGTTGAAACGAAATCCGGAATGTTCTATCAGTTGTTTGTACTGGTGGGATGAATGCGTCACTTTAATAGTTGGGTGGTGCAGGGACAGGACAGGCATGTGGCAGACCCAGGCACAGCTTCCTGCTCTACCTGATTCTACCCTAATTTTCCATTCTACATCAGGGATTTGAGCATGCCTCTCCCACATACTCACTCAGCATGAGAGTTAACCAGTTCTGGATTATTTCCTTTGCATCTTCTCTCTCGTACTATAAAACTGGATAGCTCAGTGCAAATATTTTGAGAGCTGTGAGAAAGATTTTGTATAAGATTTTGGGCCTCTACAGTATAAATGGTGTTCTCACAATTATTGCAATTCAGGAAAATGCTAAGGATGGCAAAGGCATCTTATCATCCCCAGGGAAGAGGAGGTAATAGGGCAAGCCAGAAGGAGCCAGGAATAGCGATGGATCTTATCCCAGCAGCAGCACAGCCTGTAAGCAGAGCTATAAATCACCATGCCACTGAACTCATGAGAACTGCCAGGCTGATAAGGGAACTCCCTGTTCTCTGATATCTCACAAAATGACATTTCTGCCCACCAGGTAACAGGTAACTCCTTGGTGGGATTTTCTATTTCATCTTTGAGCTGAAGCGTCGAAATAAGCCCTGGTGTCAGGTAGGTGTCAAAATGGTAGGAAAGATTTTCAACAGCCTATGAAATCACTTCAATCACTTCAAACTATTCAAGATCCTCCAAAAATTGATTTTTTTCCCAGCAGATCTGGAGAACACAGAGCATCCAGGCAGCATGGGTTATTCTGGCCATCTCTTTTCTCTGACTTGGATGGATTTCCCTCACACTCATGAAGCTACGTGTGTGTGTGTGTTTATACCCTTTGTTTATACCCATTGTCCAATTGCACCTACATCAAACTGCAGTCATTTTATCAGCACTGTTGGTTATTTCTTTGCCATTTATTTGCTGCCACTGAGATGGCTGTAGTGTGGTGTGTTGGTCTCTAGGGGCTTAGGTGAATTAACGTATGATGATTTTATCTGAGTTTCTGTATGTTGACAGTAAATGTAATGAAAAATAAAGTCACAAGATTGCACTTCCTCCATGTTATTGTAGTTTGAAATGGGTTATAACTGTGGCCAGATGTCTGCAGCTTTCTGTAAAACTGAACCACACCAGATGAAGGTGACAATCACACTATAGTGTTAAGAAGTTAACTGGAAATTAGGATGATCAGCAAGAATCATGCTGTCAGGAAAAACAGTTCTACATGTTTATTTGGTTCTATTATTTGGTCCATCAGCTTCTCAAAAGACATTACAAAATAGCACACAACTGCAAAGATGACTAAGTGCATTTTGCATGCTGCTGAGTGCTCTTTGGGTACCAGTGATGACCCTCATCATTGGGCAAGCACAGTCCTTTTCCAAATTTGGCTAAAAATCCATGGTGGCAAGCTGGTAGAGGGGCTCTTCCCCTTAGATACAACAGCAGGAAATACAGCACACAAACTGCCTTTCCTTCTCTTAGCTGCCATTGGGACCAACCCCTCTAAGAACTCCTTGTCTGGATTTTTGTTGCTGACCCTTTAAATCAGGCAAGAAACTTCACACCTGGGTGGCCATTTCACAAACAGCAGACACTTGCTCCATGTTTTTCCACTGGAAATCATCTGATCCCAGTATTCTTTTACTTCTGTCCAGGGATATGGCCTGAATACTTGCTACCTTCTTGTACAGATGGGAGGCAAAATTAATAGCATGTGTTTTTCTCAAGGCAAGAAAGAAAGCAAGAAAAGGAGGAAAACCTAATCTTGCTTAATTTGCAGCTGGATTCCATCCTGTCTGTATTAAAGTCTGGATCCTGTGGTCTCAGAGAAGTTACAATGATGTATGTCAATGATGTACAACAATCCAGACCACCATAATTATTACTATTTCTTCTAGCTTGCTTGAACTTTCCACATTTACTGGATATTTAAACTTTTTCCTGCTTTTACTTTGCAGCAAGCTCTAAAGCTTGGTAAACCTAGGTGCCTGTGCAAAGCTGTAATGGACTTGGGGAGAGGTTATGGATGCCTTACCCGAGATTTTGTAGCTATTAGCCCAGTTTCTTTTGGAGCATATTACAGAGGATCAAGACAGGGTGAAACAGAGTAAAAGTGGTTTTTGCTGCAGATTTTGTCATCTCCACCTCTAACACACTTTAGTTCCTTGGCAATTTATAAGGCTGGAAAATTAGTTTCAGATAAGCCTTCTGAACTTTTGCGGGGGAAAAAAAGTGGTCTTCTTTTTTTATTGTCTTTTTTCCCTGAGCTGTGACAGAATCTCATAAAATCAGGTTGGAGCATCTATTCATGACCCATTAAAATAATGTCTTCTCAGAAAAAAATAAAAGGCACTGGCCTCATTCTAACCTGCCAGTGTCAGTGGGATGTTTGCACAAGGCAGCTTGCATATACCATACTGACTTCATCTCTTCTCTGAACTACCTGAAGATGTACTCCAAATGGGTCAGTAGAATCTGTGTGAATTCAATTCCACTTGGACTCAGTGGACTGCAGAGATTAGTCAGAGTTACAATCTGTTTGAAGAGCCAGCAGCCAGGTTGAATAATCTTTCCACATGAAAGTTCCCAGGGGTGAACTTTGGGATCCATGCAGCACTGACAGTCTGTAACACTCTGTAAAGCCTTGCTGCCTGCAGCAAGCAAACTCACCCTCACTTCCAAATGTGCCATTCTGTGCCAGGAATTGCCATGCCAGGTGTAACCTGAGTTGGTGTCAGTCGGGCGTGCACCCCTCGTGGAACACAGCTCAGAAAGGTTTGGGCTGGAAGGGACCTACAGAGATCCATCTAATCCAACCCTCATTTCCACACTCACTAAACACCCTGCTAATACAGAGTTCTACTTTTCTCTGTTTAAATTGACACAAAGCTTACTAATCATCTCACACATAGACCCAGTGGAGAAAAAAAGGTTTTCCATAGAAAGCAGTAACTTGATATCTTAATAGTCTTGGGTTTTAGAAGCTATTCAACCATATAATGAACACTATGTAGCTTCACAGTCTTTTTAGTAAGAAATCAGCTTCAATAGCTAAAACAATCCACTAAAGACTCTTTGTTCACTCTTTACAAATTTGCAAGTGTACATGTGATTAACAAAATATCTTTGGAGTAAATGTGCCTGACTTTTATAATAAGAACTCATACAGGTGACATGCTCTGCTTTGTGAATCAGGCTGATTAACACTGAACAGTAGGTAGACAAGTAGAGAAAATACAGCAATACAACATAATGATTCAGTATGAAAAAACTCAGTGGTTACCTAAGGTATGTGACCTGAATGGTCAACAGCAATGGGGTGTTTGGAGTACCTCATAAAACCATGCTGCAGTGTCTGTTTTAGTGCTTTCAGAATTGATATCTAGGATTGGATAGTAAACTACTGCCAAAAAAAGTTTTCTCCTTCATTATGTAGAAACAGATCTTACTGGTCTATGGAGCACAGGGAGCTGTACCTGTAGAGCCTGCTTACACAAGGAAATATTGATGTCTCCCACATAAAGTTAAAAGATATCTGGGCTTGGGGGCAGTCACCTTCGAATCTTAATTCTGCAATCCCTTTGAGTGACCAGCTCTGCAATGAATGAAGTCTATGTACAGCTCGTATATAAAAATTCATGTAGAAATGTTTGATGTGGGAGGTTGTAAGAGATAATGACATTTTTCATTTTTCAGTTTGAAAAAGCTGTAACTTTTGCTCTCTGAAGTGAGTAGGTAGCTCAGTTTTGGACAGAATACCAAATATAAATATTTGACTGCTGAGTTCTTTTATCTGCACCAACCTATAATAGATTTTGTCCTGAAGAATAAAAGAATTTAGAAGCTTCAGAGTATAGGTGAGGTCTGAATCCAGCATGTAAGAGAGCCAGTAAGCATGTTAGCAGATCTCACTCCTATTTTGCTGTTAGTATTCATTCAATGCCAAAGCTGTTTTACAGAAGGTGTTGAAATGGCTACCTGCCTTCTCAAAGAACCCACTGATTGTAAAAAGTAGGCATGTGATGATTATGTTCATATCAGTGTTAAATACTGATGTAAGGTTACCCTGAGAGAAAGGCACACAGGACCAAAATCCTGGAAAGGACACTTACAATATTCTTTCCCTGTGGTAAAAAAATCTAAACTGAGACGAGCCAGCTCTTGTTAAAAAAAAAAAACAAAACCTCCTCTTGCTGGCAGAAGCTCTGGATAGAGATGACTTCAGACAAGAGTATAGCCCCAGCTCACGAGCTGTAGAGGCAAGCCAGTGCTGTCCTCTGAAAAACATAGTACAATGTCTGAAGATTCAGAAGGAAATCTCATTTCTCCTTTTCCTTTGTACCAGTGCAGGACCTCAGCCAATTAAAGGCATGGTACACAATGAAAGAAAGTTGCTCTGGATAGTGCATAAAAAGTAAGGAGCTTTATTTCTGCCTTTTATTCTTGGACTTAAAATTTTGTAATGTAGTGTTTTTTTCTAAGATTAGCATGTTAACTTTTGTAGAAACAATAGCAAGAAGGGGAACAATAAATCAGTTTGAACATTCACTATCTCAGGCTACAAAAAGAATAAAATATCAGCGACAATTACCTATTAAAACACATTCTCTATATTCTGTTCTCTTAAAAATCTGGCAAGAAAGCCCCAAAAAATGTGTGACGTGCTGGCATGACTGTTTCTGGAAATGCTGTTTTGTTTTCTCAGTCCCAACTTTGCCAATGGGAAATGACAATTCTCCAGGGGGAAGCTGGTGTGCACTGGGACGTGCGCCTGTCCACTACGTTTGTGTGTAAGTCATTGCTTTTCTGGAGCTCCAGACAGTTTGCACAACCTCCTCTTTGGTGGTTTTATTTTCTTAATAAAAACTTACTTGGAACGAGCATAGCTTTTTAATTGGGGACTGGATCACATTAGGAACAGAATTCAGAGATGGGAGGGTAGCAGCCAACCTTGCCCCCTGAGCATCTCCTTTCCTTCCTGCCTGCCTTCCCTTCATCATGGATACTTCAGCTGCCTACAAATTACTGTACAACCCAAAAGTCACTCTATTATGTTGTCTTTTCAGGTGATATATTTTTAATAGTATCTTGGGGGGAGGCAGCATCCTTATGCCCAGAGATAGTTGTTAAAATTGTCAAATGCTCTTTGGGCCACATTTTGGGTGAAGCTTTTCCAGTGACAAGTGTACAGTAATTTATGACAAAGCTCTCAATCTAGTTAAACCAAATAAAAATTGAGCAATTACATGAAAAAAATCTTTGCAAATCTTGTTATCTTCCTTTTTTCTCTCTCAGAAGTGGTGGTTATTGAATGCTTCTACAGTATCCACCAGTTTTATCTAACTCCTAGAGAAACAAGGTAGTGTCCATGGATGGAGGTCAGTACTTGTAATGCTGCCTGGAAATACCTTTCCATAGCAGCAAATATTGTGTAACACAGAAAGTGTGAGCTTCATTCGTGCTAGAGAGTGCTGTGAGTGGAGACCTGTAGTAGATCTGAAAAAGAAATGCTGGCTGCTTTAACAAGGATAAATCCTGATTATGCCAATAGGCTGTGCTGAGACAGGTCTTTCTCAGTGTCTTAGTCCAAGCTTGTGGAATCGCCTCTTGCAGAATTTTGGCTCCCCAAGGTGTTTGTACTTCTGCTCTTAGTGCAAGCAATCTTCTTTGACCCAGCTGTTAATACTAAAATTACACTAAAAATATATAAACACATATTTTAAACCCACATTTTTCCCCTGGGAGGAGAAAGGACGTAACAGGACAGATATTAGTCATCTTGCTTACATAACTATTAGAAGGTGGTCTGATATCATAGTGATTGGTATCACATAATAATAGAATTTTGAAATCTGAAAACTTTCAAAACATACTTAGACTTTTTTTTGACCTACATTTTGTGTTTCATATTATTTTTGATCAACTGATAGAGGCAGGATTATTAATCCCATGGTATTTGGACACTTCCCAGGAATGGAAGAGTGAATCCTGTAGCAACCTGTTACCAGGAATACTTTATTCCTGACTGACAAACAGGGAACCAGGAAGATGGAGAGGTTATCTGGCTCTCACAAATTCACAAAGTACATCTGTGACAGGCTTGGAGAAAGCTCAGTGCTTGATTTCTTGCCTAGTGGGAAAAATAACAGCTTAACCATAGCATTCACAACATCCATTCTTGCTCTTTTGTTAAGTCTCTGTATTCCTATTTCCATCACTCAGCATGTTCTCATTTAACTGACTGTACCATTTCTTTTTCTGCTTCCAAGCACCCTCCCAAATATTATAACAGCTGTTCTTCACTAAAGCCCATTTCACATAAGTTTTTTTCTTATTAAATTGTTCTTCTTCACATGAAAGGAGGAGCAGACCACCAAAGGGTGTTCACACCTATCACAATCCCTGCAAGACTCTGTTCTAGTAACCCCTGTGGTTCAGACTTTCCAAAAGTCTAAATTTTTGTTAGTGGGTCTCTTTATAATGTTTTACCTCTTCATTTTCTACTGTTGCCACTCAGCAAATTGCTAGTAGAAACTAGTAGAGCACTGACACGCAATATCAGCACTCTCTTGACTTGATTATTGAATCAAAATAGAGGTTTAAAGAATGGTATAGATGTGATCTGCATCACACAGAAGGCAGAAGTTAATGGAAGTTTGATTAGCTATTTCCTTAAAGAGTTGCACAGGAAAGAGAAAAGATTAAAGGTGAAGGAGATACCCAGGAGATACAACTATTCCTAAACATCATCTACAGGGGAAGATGCTCCAAGCCTCCCTGAGAAAAGCTCCATCAGATGCAGAAGGACTGACTATGAGGTTCAGCTGATGTGAGCTCTTTCCATACAGGGCAGAAGCTGTAGGAGACACCTAACAATCTATTAGCTGCCCTAAGAAAGTGCATGATCTTGACTGATTTTTGTTTGAGGATTTTGCATCTAATTTGAACAGAAGTGAAGATTTTGTGGAATTCAAAACTTGTGTTGGCTTTGTTGTTGTTGTTGTTGTTGTTGTTGTTGTTGTTGTTGTTGTTGTTTAAGCTTTTCAAGTATATTTGCTTGGATAAACTGATATAAAAGTGCACTATTCAATACTGACATTTGAAGTTTTATCTGGCTTAACTGGAACTAGTTATATAAGTCACAGGGGTTTCTTTCTATTCCCACACTGTTTTAGTAGCACTATTATAAACAAAACAAAACAAAAAACCAACCAAACCAAACCAAACCAAATCAAACCAAACCAAACCAAAGAAAGAACTTTATAATCAAGCCTAAGAAAATCTCTGTTATTTAGGAAAATGAGAAAAAAGAGGTTTTTTAGGAGAAAAAATTAACTTAATTTTTTACTTCCTTTTCGTCTTGACATTTTTTCACCACACAGATTAGAAATTAGAAAAAAAATTGCTTTGAGAGACATATTGACTGAGTAAATACATCATTCATAGCTCTGATTTTGTGGCTACTTTGGTGAAGGGAATTACTTTAATTATCTCTTAAAATACAGAGCAGCCTACCTCCTCTCTGAGATGTTGAATCTGTAGTTTCCACTGATTGATATGCAAGAGTATAAACTCACCACTGACTTGCTGTGAAGACACATAGAAATAAAATCTGACCACTCAAATGTTTGAAGGGAGCACAAGACACAAAAATACAGGTGGAGGGATTGGATTTTTCTGTGCAGTTTTACAAAGGACACTGTGAGTTTTATTGTGAGTTCAAATCCTGGAGCCATAGTGTTGTGTGGAGCTCTTGATCTGTGTTTTTAATCAGTTTATATTTTTGTCTTTCATTGGTGCAGTGGAAAGCCAGAAAGTTTGGAAGGAGTGCACCCTAATGGCTCAGGAATCAGAAAACAAATAAAAGAGCATAAGGTTTTCTTGAAGCCATTCCCTAGATTTCCCTGACTCATGCTTTTTTAACATTTGGGAGTGACTGTAATGTCAGCTCATCAAATTGTTTTGCTCCTGACAGTGCCTAAGTCAGAACTTCAGGAGACTGTAATGAAATGAACTACATCCAAAAAATCCAGACAGTTGTGCAATTGCAAACCAGTGACCTGTTTGAATCTGTCTTATCTTAAATATATCATGGAATGTTGACTCTCTGAGGTATTCTCCAACCTTTAATAATTTCATTGACAGTCATTCCTCTGCCCGTTTATGAGCACAAGAAAAAATAGGAATTAGTGAATCACTGGCACATGATTTTTACATGGGAAAAAAACAAGTTGTTGCCCTGTGCATTCTTTTTTTCCCATAAAGAAAAAAACATTGGGAAATGTGAACGTGTGGGTGCTGCCCACAAAAATGCAGTGTATTATCCCTCATTCTCCACTGTGTTCTTTCTGAACACTTGAGAAGGTAATAAAAATCCCTACCACTTAAATTTTGCAGTGTATCACATTATACATTTTAGTAATAAAATCTAAGTACACTTAGATATACATACACCTCTTTAACTAATACATTTTATTGTTGCACTTAGCTTTGCAGCTGTTAACTGCTTTAAGCAGGAGCTTTTCATGTTGTTGCTGGCATCTGAGGTTGTTCTCCATCAAATACTACTTCTCTAAGCCACTTTATTTACATCAAAGGAAGGTGAATTATTTAAGGATTAAAATGAAACATCCCTTAGTAGCAATTGTTAATTTACTTTGGATTAGTGCTTTGGAACTACTTAATGTAGCTGCTGCAGTATAACTTGACAGCAAATGCTAACCAATAAAATACCATTGACCTGCAAACTTATAGTGGTCAAAACCAGATTCTCCATGCAGTTGAAAAGCCTCACATGATGTCTTGTTCTTCCCTGAAAAGAGAAGAAGAGGAAGGAAAATACACAATTTTTGGTGGAATAGAATCACAAGTCAGTGATTCATTAAATCCTGTTCTATCTCATGCTCATAAATGGAGAAATGATTCTCTGTGGAATGGTATATACATAAGCTTCCTTTTCAAGTGATAATTCAAGTCAATATTAAGTCCAACAAATTCTCCTCTGTCAAAATTTCCAAGGAACAGTTCTTTCCAGTGTGAAAAATGACAGTATGTACAGTTGAAACAGAACTCAAATTTTAAGTGGCAATATCAAAAGTTGGGCATCTTCTGCACTTCTCAATCTCAACCTGCACTAGCACGAAGGTTTTTATGTTTGTCCTTTTAAAGCGCTGAGGAAAAAATAAAAAGGTGACATTTCAGCAGCATGTTGTAGAACTTCAGATTTTTTCAGGAAATCTTTCCTCTCAAATATTTTGACTGCTCCATTTGCAAATAGTGGCTGTGACACAATTAAAGCAGCCCCACAAAAGATGCTGACATCTTAATCCGTGCTGGTAGCAGGGTCACAGTTTGCTGTAGCTGAAGCCAGTTGCATGGTCATTTTAGATTACTCTGTGGCGAAACTCATCCGAAGACTTTAACCAGGGCAAAAACTTCACGCCACCTAAATCCCATTGCATTTTCAATGAGTTATGCATGGCGTAGAGGCAGCCTAAGCCTCTGCTGAGGGTTCTCTGAAGTGTTTATTGTGGATGTTATTAGAGCTGTCTCCTGCGTCAGAGGAGTGCAAGGTGGTGTTTTTGAGGCACTTGTTGCAGCCCTGCTGGAAGCCTGAGCTCACGAGTGTAACATGTGCTAGCTGGCTTCGTAGCATAATTTATCAGGTGAGGCTCTGCAAAACCCACCAGCTGCAATTTGCATAGGCTTTGGAAAATGGACCTGGCGTGCTCGCTTTGGGACGTCCCCTGCTCTGTTTGTCTTTGGGTTTCGGTGCTGTGTGAACCTGCAGACTCAGAGTGAAACTGGCCGTAGCCAGGCGCGCGTCATCGCCGCTGCCAGCAATGACTCTGCTGCCAGCACAGACCAAAGCATCTCCATCCCTGCCATCCCCACCAGGCTCTGCAGGATCCCTTCCCAGTCTTTGCCAAGGAGAGGCTTTGGCCAGGGGCAGTGCTCTCGGTCAGTGTCCCCTGTACAGAGTGCTCGCACACACAGCCCAGGCGTTTCGCGGCATTCCCGCCTGTACGTGCCTGACTTCTTTTAAAATGTGTGACCAAAGACCATGGATAGATTGGGTAAAAAAGAAATGGTTTGCTAGGGTCTTTTTTATGAGTCATTACAAATATCAAGGATTTCTTGTTCAAGGATAAAACCAAGGTGAATCCACCAGCTCTGTGGTCCAAAGAAGTTTTACAATTCAGCCACTTTTATTTTTTTGGAAGATTCTTTTTCTGTTCATATCAAAGAGCCTGAATGTTTAAACTAAACTTAGGCTAATCTACAACTTTATAAAGTTTAAAAAACAATGAGATGCCTTTACACTTAAACTTTACACTTTAAACTAGTATTGAATTTTGAGTTTCTACTAGAGATATGAATATGTGTATAAGACAGACACAGGCATTGAGGAAGGTAATTATTTTCAAAAAAATCCAGTGAATATTGAGTGACTAAGAGAAAAACTCACTTAAATGAAATTAAACTTACTACATTTGGTTTAAAATGTTCCAAATATGCTAACAAAACAACAGAACAACTACTCTGTTCTGCAGTTTTGTAAGAAATAAATGAGAAGTGCTAACAAATGAAAGAAAATGAATAAAGAAAATTCAAATATTTGTTATATAAATCCACACAATTCTGATGTTTTCACACAGTAATGATTTATTACTCTAAGCAGAGATTCCAAGTTTACAGATGATACAGATAATTATTAAAATGCCTCTACTGCTGCTTCAGATTTTCCTTACTTAAGTCCCTCTACAATTGTCATCGCTGCTTTTTTTGCTGTCTTGCCCATTAAAAAAAGAGGCAGAGAATGAAAAGAAATTTTCACTGGTAAAGAAGAAAAACAACTTTTGCCCTACTGTTAAATCAGGATGTTCTATAACTGCAAAGCAAGTCAATTTATAACTAAATGGTTAGAGTAACTATTTCTATTTGAGAGGACCACAACCCACAGTTGTAAGAAACAGATACTGAATTTCTAGTAAATAGATGTGCACAGTCACAATTTTGGTTGTGTAGAGACAAGATGTGGGGTTTAGCTCTTTGACTGAGTACTCTGCGTTTTCGTAGATGTGAATATTTAGGACTTGCCTTTCAAATCAAGACAGAATTATTCATCCTGCTGAATCATTTAAGCCAGCTAAAGAAACCTGACTCATTAACCCTCACCTGCAAGATACAACAAATATTGCCTTCTCAAAATTCTGCTTTCTCAAACACTTGTCACAAGTTACATTTACTGCTCTGTGCTCAATGGAAACAAATCTAAATTCTTTTGATCCCCAGCACCTTATCTAAAGAAATGACATTACCTGCCTGCATTTCACTCAGTTGTTAGTGACTAAGCAAACATCTCTGCCTCTTTAGCTGATCACATAACTTTGGGGTCCTGTAGCAGCTCTTGCTGTATTTGTTCTTTTCTGATTGCTCTCAATTAGATCTTTCACAGGGCAATCACACCTCAGGTGTAATGTCAGGTAGAATGAGCACACTGTTGATCACAAGAGGCATGCAGACTTCACCCTGGAGACAGAGCCAGAGGAGCCTTGTGGGCACACACACATGCACATACTTGTGCACACATGTGTAAACACTTCACACACAGAAGTACAAGGGAACACACTGAGTACTCTCCTTGGAAGCTCTCATCTCTTTTCAGATTGCCAGGAAATCAAGAGGAGAAACAGCCTGTAATTTTCAACCAGGAAAGAAGCAAGAGAAAGGTGCTTGAGGGGTAGGAAATTTGATCCAAGACAAAGTCAGCCTCACGAGACAGTCCAAGAATTAGGGGAGTCATGGAGAAGTCTTGCTTTGACATTAATAGGTAAATCTGGTGCAGAATGATCAGTGAGTTCGCCATAGAATCATGAAATCATTGAGGATAGAAATTTAAGATCCAGTCCAACCAACTCTGCTATTGATGGATATCAATGTGATAAATACAACTAGAATCACAGCCTATGATTCCATACAAAGGAAGATGAGCTTGTAGTTTGGAGGGAAAAACTTTACCTGTCTGTGTTTGTATGACTACAACCATGTCAGTTTGTGGGATACCACCTTCTCAGCCCACGTTAATGAGAGCATTAAAACCAGTGAATTTACAGGTGATATAACCCTGTCCATCTCCTGACCTTTCTGCCTGACTGCACAGGCTAACTGGTTTTGAACATGCAGAGAGAATCTTTGCCATGTGATTGCTACTCAGACAGTGTCTCTGTAATTTAGATTATGAAAGGCCTGTGGTGACTTTCAGGTTTTGTCATCAATAGCATGTTTTTGGCGTGGGTGGTGTAGATGTGCCAAGCCCAGCACATCATGATGAGAGTGTGAACTATTTCAGGTACTCTGCTATAGCAACTTTGTCATGCTTAATTAAGCCACAGGTTAATCCAGCAGGAAGGATAAACTAGGGTGTACCTGTAATGTCCCAAGTCCATCACAACTGATAAGTTACCAGGTCCCTCACATGGAAACCTGACCTTGTGGGTAAAAGTAGGAGGTAAGCTACCCCTGGCACTTCTGGAACAAGGGGCATGCTCCTCTCAGAGCCTCACAGAAGAGCTAGTGCACACAATGCCCTGCTTGTTCTGTTTATGTGCTGACAGGGTTTTAAAACACTCCTGAATCTTTATCCCCAGGAAATGGTCGCCCATGGACCTAAACAGTGACTGGCATAGGTTCTCTGTAGATTTAAAAAAGACACCTCTCTATCCTACCCTTCCTGTCATCACCCTGCCTCTACAAAGATGTCCAGGCTGTTCCACGTGGTGGTCTTTGGGAGTTTGGATGAGAGTACTGAGATGGTCTTCCTTTGCACACACCACGGAAATCTTGGCTGGCTTTCCCAATCTCTTGTCTTCTTTCCCTAATTTCCAGTGCTTACTTTAATTTATAGTGATAGAATGTGTTTTAATGGTTGGGCAGTGAGGACCAGTCAGATCAGAGGGGAGAACCGTACATCATTAAAGAAGATGGTAGAAATTCAATGCCATCATAAACCTGAGCTTGAGAGTCGCCTTGTTTCCTCTGGAGAGGTAACACATCACAGGTCAGAACTGCAAAGCCTTGCTTCTGTCTTTGCATGTCCATCAGCTGTCAAGTGTGTTGTCTCAAAGTAGAAAAGAGTGTGTGACTCAGTTTCCTGCAAGTACAAACTTAATGATGGTACACAGTGCAGCCCAGAGAAATGGGAGGTGGTGAAATCTCCATGCTTGACCCTAATGGGCAGCGTTCAGGATGTTGGTCAATGCTCCTCAAACCAAAACAAGCTGCAGTTTGTTCTATAAAATGAGGAATGCAGCACAGAAAACTGGGTCTGTGCCACAGAAAGTCCAGTGATAGGGGTGACTAAGAATTTTATACTGTGTTGAGTAATACCGCTCTGCAGGGCGATGCAGGAGAAGGAACAATTTAGCACAGTGTATACTCAGATTTATAGAAAACCAGCTTCATGGAAACTGCCACCAGAGCGGTACTGACGGGTTTGCACTGTGTGAGCTCTGTAGAAAAGCAAAACAATGCTGGGAAACAGATTGATTTTGTTCTCAGCTACTCTGCATAGATGAAACTTTTATTAAGACTTGTTGTCCTGCTCTAGCAGCAGCTTGAAAATTGCCTCCTAAAATTCTGATGGCCTAGGATCGGCTCCTTTTCCCATTGCAAGTGTTTTTTAATTCAGTGTACAGTTAATTGGTGCAACAAAGCTTTTGGGGCTTAGAAGGTTCAGGAACAGGCTGCCCACGTGCAAACTGAAGACAGAGTTGTTATGCTCTTCCTTTCCAGTGCAGCTGCATGCAAGGAGTGGGGAAATGTGTAATCACTACCAGTTTCTTGGCAGTTACTCTTGCAAGTTAAAAAGATAATTGCCGTGTTGGGCCATGCGTTCCTTGTAGCTCGTGTATGCAGCTCTCATCAAAAACATGCAGATCCTGAAAGCAGCAAGGGCAGTGCAGGATCACCCTTACACTTTCTCAGAAGCAGAGAAGGGGGATGAAATCATGCTTTTACCTTTGCAAACTGAAAATCTCTGTTCTTCCCCAGCTGACAGCTGTGCTGTGTTTCCAGGTGCAGCTGTGCTAGAAGCTTGGGTTTACACCTATGGGGTTTATTCTGAAAAGCAGAGGGCTGGTGAGGAATCAGTTCTGCAAAAGTCCAGTTAAGAAGATATTACATACCAAGATTACATAGACTTGAAAGAAGGTTTGGGGTTGTTTAGGCCATTCTGGCCGTTTCAATAATGGAATCTGCTTCTAGAAATAAAGTGGGTAATATTTTTTATGTCACAAACTGGGGAAAAACAGGCAAACTTCAAGGCAGACCAGTTCTTACTGAGATGCAAACAAGCACATTCCTAAAACCTGGTTTATCATATCACTGGCTGCTTTTAGGTTTAGGTTTGTTTAGCTTTTCCACTAGTACTTTCTGTGCATCTGAGTGCCTGCAGCAATGCCACTTTATGATCTCTTTACACACACAAATTAACACATTCTGTGCCATTCTCAAGTCTACATTTTAAATGAAGTTACTTCAGAACTCTCCTCAGAAAAGTAAAATTTTAAGTCAGAAAAACAACTATTGATTTCTAGTTCATGCATTAAGAGAAAAAGGGCATGGTATTGCAAATGCTCTCCTTTTATCACACGAACATGTATACTTACACTGCACACTGTGGCTTCTAAGTTACTTGCAAAATCTACTGCAAGTATCATCTTTAAAATTCAGAAACATAGTGTGTTTGGAAATTAATTCCAGATAAGTTACATGCGTTTTGTAAAATATTTAAATACAATATATGTATAAACATGAAAATACATGAAAATATATGCTATAGGGAAGCACTGATTTTACCTACATTGTTGTAAAATTAATTACAGCTCAGTATTTTCAGATGGTGGCATACAATCTTACAGATTTCCAACAGCACTGTTGTTATTCACTTCAACCATGATAATATCATGTGGCTCCAGTTAATATGAGAGCCTGTAATTAAAAATTACAATGGTAAATGCTATAACTACACAGTAAGAGACTTGTCTTGAAAATCCTAAACAGCTGGCGGGAGTGGATTTAATACAATTTACGCTAATAATTGTTGGAGAGCTTGTAAGCATAGGCTGGAGCTGTGGTCAAACCTCACTTTCAGGTCTGGAGCTTAAGTGTCTGTATCTGCTCGTAACAGCAAACAATCTGTATTTCTTTCTGCACTTTACATCTTATCACACTCTCAGACCATGCACGTAGCAGGTGTTATTTCCAGTGTTTAAACCCATTTTTGGACTTACATGGCATACAGACTGAAAACGCCCATGGTTGCATTTTGTTGTGCCATTTTGACAGACAACATAAGGTTTATTGTGAGTTCTGTCAGTGCAATCTGGCAGGAGGGTTCTAATGAATTTCTGTGTGAATCTGTGACTGAAAAATTGCCATCTGACAGCTGAATTTTTTACTGACCTCTGGCTCATATCAATTTCAAATGCACACTTGTAGAAACATGCCTACCACATACTTTTGAAAATGTGCAAAAATAATTAATGAAATACTAATTTTCTTTTCACTTTAGCTGCTATTCACAGCAGTATGCAGGATCTTAAATTTGTAAATGTGTGGAAAAACAGCTGTTAAATTAAGAAAAAACTCCTTTGCACTGGCTGAGTACAGCAGGCAATCTTATTTCATTTACCCTAATATGTACTTATTTTTGCTGGTTCATTTTCTGTAACCTATAGATCTCCCTGGTCTGTTACCTCATATATGCACATGACTATCATTGCCAGTAAAACTGAGAGACAAGAAATGAGCAGTAGGGTGAAGGGAAAGAGGGGAGGGCTGACAGATATATTTTATGTGAATTAAACTGTGCACTGTATCTACATCCAGATACATACCATCGACTATGTTAGTCAGACTATGTCCTGACATGGGTTAACCCCTTATCATCTAAAGTTTCTGGAGACACCTTGGCTTTCAGCACGCTAAAAGGACCCTGGATGAATTAAACTTTATTTTGAATCAAAGTAATTTTTCAGAGTTAGCATCTTGCAATTCATGTTCTCAAAAGGAAGCAGATTAGCAAGCAAGCAGACCTTGACCCAGTGCAGATTGCACTGCTTCTTCAGATTGCATGTCTACAAGGGACCAGCTCACAGCATGAAAGAATAGCTCAGTCCCAGTTCCCATCAAACCCTTGACCTCTCTGTGAGACTGCCAACATGGATACCAGTTATGGAAGTAATTTAGTACACAAACAAGTATTTACCAGGAATTAAACTGAGACCACCAAACACATTTCACAGTGGAGACCAAACAGTCATCAGGCTGAGGCAATTTTAGGTCACTACCAACTTGGGCCTGATTCAAGAAACCAACCTCAGATAAAAGTCTCTACATCCCATCATCCAAGTCCCTGAAGGCATTTAGTCCCTAAGTTCATTTTCTGCTATAAACATAATTCCTGCGTGAGATAAGAAGTTTCACTGTACATTCAGTAATCCAGGAAAAGATTAGAAACAGAAAGGGAGGAAAAAAAAAGGCATCTGAAACATTTTGCAGAGACAGAGAAAGTGCTGTGTTCATGTGAAGAAGGGGGAAGAAGCTCTAGCACTCCTCTAACACAAGAGTAGGTAATTGTTCTGTGGGGGGAGCAGGGATCCATCCTCCAAGAGCTCATTGCTGACATAAAGCACGTTGTTAATCCACTGTGCTCCCCTAATAATGTTCCGACATTAACAAAATATTGATCTTCATGTATTTGTTCATCTTTAAATAATTCACTTCTGCCTTGCATCTGTCTTCATTTCTTTTTTTCCTTCTGTTAATCCAAAAAGTGGATGGATGAATTGTCTTCTCACAGACAGTTGAACATCCATGATAATGAGCAAGTACTTTTAGGAGAACATTTTGTGGCACATAGATGCAGCTTTTAGGAGGAGCACAGCAATGAAGAATATAAGCTTGTCTGCAAGCAACACTTACTGTATTGCTTGTGGAAAAGTAATGAGTATATTTGTTATATATTTGCATAGCGTATTTCATCTCTCACAAGAAGCTGGTTTCTTTTCCTCACCTTTTGGTACTCACAAATGAAAACCCTTCTTCCCCTCTCCACCCTGAATATTTGCTTTGTAGACAAGGAGACAGTGACCAGGCAACATTACAGAACACCCTGCAAGAAAGGGGCACAGACCACCGTGGTGCATTCCTATAGACTGCTCAGTACTAGAATGTAGCCCATCCTATGGATGTAATCAAAGGTGTCAGCAGTCAAATATATTAAAAAGATTACTTACCTGATTTTTAGCCTGTAGATAGCAAACACCAGCATTTAATTCTAGCTGTCCTCTCATTGCTGCTGGAGAAAGTACCACTGGTGCTACCGTGCAATTGATAAAAAAATCCACTCCTAGTCAAATCTACCTACCTGTTTTACCACTGAGGCCTGAATTGCCAGGAACTATCCCCCATGGCATGGCTCATTCCTTTATATACAGTTATTGCTGGTAATAAGCTGGCTCATCTCTAGATGAGACTTTAAAACAAGAGAAGTTTCCTAGTTGGTTCAGCTAAAGCAGTAAGTACAATAAAGAGGTTTAATTATTATGTGTGATAATAGTCAAATCCAGCTCTCAAGTAGTGTTTTTTCATTCAGTAAATGTTAATGTTTATAAAGGAAATGTGTACTTTACGTGATTCAGAGAGGTGAGACAGAAATCTAAACTTGAACCCAAATATGGTCATTATAAAATAGAAAGAACCAAGGCTTCGGATTTTTAGTATTCTTTAATGTGAGTTTCAAAATGCAGAGTACATTGAGTTGTGCTCATTAAGAGAGATAAGTGGGAAATCTGATTATTATGTAAATCCAAAACTGAAGCTGGAGTCCCAAGTTCAAATTCGGGCCTATTTTTGCTGTTGCACTGAGAGAATAAGGAGAATTTGATTAGGTCATATTTTGTGTTATTTAATCCAGAAGAAGGTGCTCAGTGACTAATGACTGCAAGTGACTTGCTAGCTCACAGTAAGAGGTTTTTATTCAGCTCCTCTTCTGGCATCAGACATAGTATTTCACCAACCAGAGAAATGTCCAACATGTAAGACTAATGAGGAAACAAGCCATACATGCAGATGGTTGTTGCCCACAGAAGTGGAGAGAAGTATTTGGCTGTCCCTCAGTAGAATGAGGTCAGACTGATACAAAAAGAGTCTAAGTGGACTTACAGACAACAGCAATACAATCTCAGTATTAAATTTTGTGATGTTGCAACAGAGCATGATCATGCTGATATGACATGTTCTTTCTGAAAGAAAGCAAGCCCTGAAGTGCTCATGTTCTGCCAGAGCTATTCTGTTCACAGTAGTTACCTCTTTAACTTTTTTTCACAATGAAGTCATAAAATAGACCATCTTGCATAAAACAATTTAGAAATTCTCTTCCTTCCTAGAAAATGCCTCTTGCCATTCTTGTAACTTGAATAAGTCACTGAAAGCATTTTTTTAAACAGCACTTCCTTCCATTTGCTTGCTCATTTGTGGTTGAAGTATATTTATTCATTCGTAGCTCTCATCCTGCCAAGGAGCAGACATGCAACACAGGCCTCTAAAGTAAATGACAGAGCTAGAAAAGGCAATTTCTGTTATCCCCCTGTAAATCTGGAGGGGGGCCCAGATCCACAAGTTGTTTCTTCTCAGGGCTCCTCATTAGATGACCTCAATGGACAGCAAGGCACCTGAACTGGAGTGAGTCCCCTAAACCTCTTGGATTTTTCCTCCACTAATAAATACAGACTCACACTAAAATAAATAGGAATAGTAAAAAATTCAAAACCTTGATTAAGTGAGTGACAAGATATTTTATTGTTGTCAGTATTTTCAGTGTAGAATAGAGGGACAAGCAACCAGAAAGACTGAGCATGATCTCCATGTACAGCCACAGGGCCAAGGATTTAGATTTTCAGGGACAAGGAATGATTTTCTGTCAAGCAAATATGCTTCACACAAAAGAAGTTGAAAATTCCAGTCAGCAAAAACATTTTAATGGAAAATTTCTCACTTGCCAGAACTTACCTTTTTTGATGTGGAATTGCAAATGTTACAACAGCTCCATTTTCTGAGATTAGCATCCCAGATTTGGGAGTAACAATAGGTTTCACAAGCACTCTAGGGGTATGAACTGCTTGTGGCAGTGGGAATATTTTCCATCACTTGCCTTACTTTTCTCTAAGGATTTTCAGTGGAAGTGCTGAAGGTGATGCATCCGAGGGTTTCTCTCCTCCTATGACTGTCAGATGTACTCTGCAGTGAGTGAAGCAAAACCCTACAAACATGCACAACAGGTTCTGCCTCTGGGGAATGGCCATAGCCAAGTGATGGCATGGCGTGAGCACACCTGTGGTGTCAGAGTTCATCTGGAGGAGTGTTCTGGTGCCTCACACCTCCCTGGATGTAACACCCTCTGCCCTTTCTATCTGGCGGCATCACTCTCTCATGTACAAAGAGCAGACATACCTCTGTGGCAGGCAGACCCAAAATTACACAGAAAAGACTATGACAAGGCATTTCCACCCTGCACTTCTGAGGAAATCTCATTTGTAATGGTCAGTTTTGCCATGTACACACCACTCATCCCTCAAGGGGTGATGAAGTGCAAGACCCAGCATCCGGTCAGAGGCCATCATTGGAAGACCATTGCAAGATGATGAAAAAACACCAGTTAAAAATTGCAGGACCTTCTCTTCAGCAATGCAGGCAGCAATCTATTTGGTTTAGGTTGTGTTTCATTGACTTTCCCATTGGCAATTTTTCTTGTCCTTCCAACACTGCCTGCCACACAGGCAGAGTCACCTTGGGCTTGGAAGAGGTGGTGAGCATGGGAGGAACACTGGCCTGAGGAGAGACAAGAACAGCATCTGTATCCTTTGATAAACGCCCAGGAAGAAAAGGGAAGGCTGTGCTTTGTGTTCTTGCCCAGGCACACTGCCAAGGGTATGCAGGTCAGCTCTGATTAAGAGAAAGTTAAAGGGATCAGCAGGCTCGGTCCCGGAAATGTGATCCTACCAGGGCCGCTTTTGCAAGAGTGAGAAAACATATGGAAATGTGGGTAGGAATTCATTGCTGAGATGTGGTAATAGTGTCAGGTTGATGAGGAGCCCATGAGGAATGCTGTCCTTGCCCAGGAAGGAACAGTCTGTACTCTGATTACAACAATAACAGAAAGACCAACATTCAGCATGTAGCTGGGGTTTCAGAAGTTGCAACCCCATCACATGCATCCAAATCCCAAAGCCCAGCCCCTCCCACAACACAGAACTTGGCATAGAGTGACAGAAATGCCCATACCAGTTCGAACGGAAAAAGGTCCATTTGTGGTTTTGCCTTGTTCTCTTGCTTTCATCTTTCTCTCTTTCTCTAACCACTCCTTCCAGCATGGGTAATGCCAGTCTCCTCTGCATACTCCACATCTCATTCCCTCCCAAGACCATTATAGTAGCACAACTTTGTTGGCACATTCTAGAGCTCCTCACCAAACCCAGCTATTTAATGAACAAGAACAGGTTCAGTCCCTCATAATTGCACACCACTTCCCCAGTCTGAGTGGTAGCCAAGCCACTGTGCTGTGTTGCTCCTTATCACAGTGAGATTAAAAATAGTTTTATAACAATATGTAAAGTGTTGCTCAATCCTGTTCTTCCCACATTAAAAGCAGATGTTCAGACAGACTGAACCAGGTTCAGCAAATTTATTAATTTAAATGTACAAAAGCCTTAAGTCTAAGTAAGGCACTATTTTCAGATTTAAGAAACTACTGTTTTAGTGTAAACGGGACCTTCTTTTTTAGGTTTAGAGTGGCCTTGATGTTCAGTCCTGATACGAGTGAAATCAGTGGAAAATTGGATGGATAAAGTTCAGACCCATTTTAGGGCATCTCTTCCAGTCTGAAGAGTATGCATGTAAAGAAGCACAATTCGTTGTAGCGATGGGAGTTACTATAAATATATCTTAAAAAAATTAATAAATTAAGACTTTTAAAGTGTTAAAAGTCAGAGAAAAAAAAAGTTTCAACTATTCATGAGGTTTCAGATAACCTTTGTTTCCCCCCCTTTCACTGCTGCTCCCTGAACTCTAAATCAAGAGACTCTTAAAGCCAGGAAGCCAGACAGACTTCCAAAATATGTGGTGACGCTCAGGGGCCTGTGAACCGGAAACAGACATTTACTGTCCTCTTTCCCAACCCAATTGGCTCTAAATATCTGTAGCTGATGTTCTTGGATTTTGGGTTGCAGCCAGAAGACCTAACCTGAGAGAGTGGGAGCTCACGAACCATGGAGGTCACGAATCGTTTCATGTCCACCCACTTCTCTTGCAGGGAGCGTTTACAACACTGGCACTTTCACAACAGGAGAGAGAGAAAAAAAAAAAAAGAGGATGTTTTTAATCCATTAGACTGCTGCTGATTCAGTAGTAATAAACATGAGTCTGTTTCCTTGATTGTTCTGTACACATCAAACATTTGTGTAATGTGTCAGTTAAGTTTGTGTGTTGCAAGTACCTCATCGAAGTGTCTACATCCATAACCAATATATGAGAATGTGCCTTTGTGTGCATTTTAGGTGCCTGCAGGAGCAAGAAAGAGAGCAAGAACTTAATTCCTAAGACCCTTAGTCATCCTCTGATCTTGATTTCTGAGGGCGATCAAAGCACCGGCTTTCACGAAGATGATTTCTCTCTGCTGGGCTGAAGATATTAAGGTCAGAAGAGAGCGTGCTTCCCAACAGCCTGCTAGGAATGAACACTATAAAAGTTTGGGATGTTTGCAGACTGAGAGGGGAGTCAGTTACTGCTGCTGCTGCTGCTGTGCCTCTTGCTGTGTTACAGACATCTTGACTGGCCTCGCTGATTTAACGATGAGTGTTTGTTGGCCTGCGAAACGCAAACACATTGTAAGACTGTTTGTACACTAGCTAAGCTTCTGCAGATAGTTTACACGCTAGAATGAGCCCTTTGCACACACTGATCTGTATTCACGTTGTGTATCTTCCTCTCCCAGTGCAGACTTTCTCTTGCTTTTCTTTCACCTTAATGTTGCGAAACACATCAATGTTGCCTAACTTTTGATCATATGAGTAACATAAGGTTATTTACATGACAGCTTGGCTACTTTACAATTTGTTATAAACTGCAACGTGCTCAGAAACAAAATAGAGAGGACAATTATACAGAAAGGTCAGCATTTCATTCTTAAGGGTTCTTATGTTTTAGTATCAGACTCATATTGTTTTGGGAAGAACTAAGTAAGACCAACACTAAATACTTTATTCCAAATGAGACATTTCAGATCAAAGATAAATAAAATATTCTATATTTTCCATTTTTCTTCCCCTCTCCCAAAAATCCCATCACTCATTTTTTCCAACTCAGTCACAGCCTGAAACATTTATCATGTATATAACAGTATCTTATAGATTCCCAGGAGAGGACTTTGCAAATTTTGACTTAAATTTGTAAATGTTATTTTCACATATGTATAAAGACAATACAAAGGAGAAGTAATACTTGGAACTTCAAACTGAAATACATGTGATAGTCAATACTGTATCATTACAGCGTATCAGTATGAAATTGGGAGTGACCAGATACAAAAAGAAAGACAAGGGGAAAACAGCTGCTAATTTTCTTGCTACTTTGGTAGAGAAGTTTATTTTTTGCCTCATCTATTATTTAATAAAATCTGATTCACACTTGGAGTGATGATCTTGTCAAGCAAGACCATGGCTCCAGAACTGAGTTAGATTACTTCCAACTGAAAGCTTTTTATGTTAGATCTGACTGTCTTTTTTCAATCCGTTGCTACTCTGTTTTGCTTCAGTTCCTTGAGTCAGGTGAAGTAGGAACCTAGCTCTGAATCCAGATTCACAGATTTAATACCAGCCTACCTGTATTTTGACATATTCTGAAGTTACCACATCCACTTAAAAAAAAAAACCAAAAACCACAAAGAGCTAAATTTTAACCCTGCTGAGGTTGATGGTTAAACTCTCACAGATTTTGGTGGACCCTGAACTTCATTTAAAATATTTATGTCCTGGCAATCAGCCAAAAACCTCTTCCCAGTAGCTTGAGAAACCATGTCCCCCTCTATCTCAGTTTGTCTTTCCTTTAATGTTTTGCCCAGTAAGACATCTCACGCAGACATAGTGTGCTACTTCTATTAATGTTATTTTTCTCACTCCTGTCAGTCATCCACTAGTTACTGTAGTTTCCATTGCCTCCTCCCACAAACAATTTCTGCCTTCCTTCCCCCTATGGCATTTCCTGTGCCAGAAATGGACACATCAGACCCAGTCTCCTCTTCCAGATCTCTCCACAGGACTCCTCTTCTCTGGTCTGCTGTCTCCTGAAATTAATTTTACGCCCTCATTTGGAATATTGCTCATAAAATTTAATTACTGAAACATCTTCATGAATAAACAAAAAAAAAAAAGCTAAAAATGCAGCGAGGAAGTTTCAGGTTAGACACCAGGGAAAAATAGCAATCTGGAAAATGCTGACATATCTCATAAATATTTGGGAGGCATTTTCTACTTCCAGATGTCATTGCCTGCGCTGAGAGAGCTCTGGGCTAAGCTTTATGTTTCAAGATGAGCCTCAGTCACACAAGAAATAAGAGGGGAGGCACACGCAAAGCCTGAAGAGGGGACAGCATTGTCCCATGTGTGCCAGCTCCCAGAGCCCCACAGCAGGGAATGTGCTGTGTGCCCTGAAGGTGTGCAGGAGTGTCATGCTGCCATTATGTCCCTGGGAGAATGGGGGTCTTCCAGGAGCACAACCAACTCTGCACACGCGACATTTCTTCAAAATCCTGCTGACCTCAAGCCAATACTTATGGTGTATTTACTAAGCATTTTTTTAGGCTTGGCACAGAAGGTTTACATGTGTTTCATGAAAGGTGTATGTATGAATTTGGGAGACCAGGCACCAGCTGAGACAGGAATTTCCACGCAGCCCTGCAATCTTGTGACTTTTTGTAACTTACGCATTGTCTGGCTCCAGCCAGCTGGACAACAGTCCCAGCTCCTTGGCACTTATGGCACATTTTTCCAGTAAGCTCTAATAAAATGCTTCCTATCATCCCATTTCATTGGAATGAGGAGGGTTCCCACAGAAAGTGTGCAAACTTGGCAAAACAATATTCTCCCAGATCCAATGTTATCCCAGCACAGCAAGCACAAAGTAAATGTTTCTTATCATGTAATCAAAGGGCTCTTCAGATGACTCTGACACTCCTTTTAGGTACTGTGGGATAATATGTTAGGTGCCAGACTGCCACATTTATCCTTAGTTCTCCTCTGAACTGAAAATAAGGATAAAAACTTCAATGACACTGTCCTTTAGACATGGCTTCGCAATATGCTGCATGTCTAGACTGCTGTAAAATCAGAAGGATTTTGTTTGAATGACTTGTTTATGATTCCCATAATAAATAGCCTGAGTCTTTCTAGTTGTATTAAAACCACATTGGAGCAAATTCTATGCCTCATTACACCACTGCAAGTCTACCATCAGCTATCAGGAGTTTCTGCTTCCAACCAGAGTTTGTTTTGCCCTGTTTGTAGCCATTGCACTGATGAGAAGTATGACAGCATCATGCTGTATGCATTCAAGCATTAAGGGGTGTAAACTGGAGACTTTTAAACTGAGAGAATTAAATCAGCTTTTATACTCCATCTGGTATAGGGGTGAAGCACAGGACAGATTAATGCACAGATTAAAAGATTCACAACCAGTGCCTGGCCCAAAGGAGACCTAAAGAAGGCATAATTCTTCAAAATTGGTGCGACTGAGACTTCAGCCCAGGGGGAAGGAGACCTTGCAGAAGACCTGTGTCATTCTGAGGAAGATGGATGATTCATGAGAGAAAACTTAGTCCTTGGATGGAAGAGTAGATGGAGGTCCCAGCTACAAAAGCCACATGCCAAAAAGATACAGATGAGGAGTCAGTGGCTGAGTGTGGAAGAGCTGAGAGATTGTTTGGCCTCACTGTCCCAGTCTGGTTTAAGCAGACAGATAACTATCACTTAAATATTTATTTCTACTTAGGGGAAATTTCCCTGTAACTGTATATTCATAGCTGTAGGGTCTCTATGCCCCTGTGTTTCATGCCAGGCTCTGTGCATGAGAGAGCTTTGAGAGACCTTCTGCTTTGTACAAGGGGATGGTGAGAAGAATTTAGCTCTAAATTGTCACAGCAGACCTCTCGTTAGGGGTAGAAATGAGCCAAGGCACAGACTCTCATTTAACAACACGAAAAGGATCCCAATTTATTCTTGTTTACAGCTTTGCCATCCTGACTCTGACTATAGCAAGCTCCTACTGTAGCATCCAACTGCGAACTCTGACTGCTGGCTATTTCCTGCTGGACTGCAAGTATTGCTTTGCAGACTCTGAACACAGGCTTTCACTTAGCTTGACTATATCTGCAGGCTCCAGCAGCAGGCTTTGACTCTATTAGACCCAGACTGATCTTTTACTGCAGCAACTCTCTTCCTTGCTTCATTCTTCTTTGTGTCTGTCTGGATCATTCCTTCCTCCTCAGGGCTCCTCTACCTCCTCAGGGCTCCTCTTTCTCCAGGCCCTCTTTCTCAAAGATCCCCCTAACCAGCCAACCCACCCATTTTTTCACGCTTATCTTTATTAGTCACAGCTGCAATCCATTAAGAGCAAGGCTGTTCCTCTTCTTTGGTAATTAGCACAACTTTGATTTATCAGGGGTGAGGTTGCCTGTAATCTCTTCTTCTACACCTACCCTAAATCACTACCTTTCACAGGCTGAGGCCAAAATCTCAAGAGTTTTCTTTCTGTACCAAGATCAAGTTCCTTTGGAATAGCTGAGTCCAGTAACTAGGACTGTCAAGGGCTGAAAGGTTTCTGCACCATGAGGCTCATCCCCATGACTCCAGAGGGGATGCTGGGAGCTGATGGAGGGATTGTCTTCAAACAGTAAAGTTTTGTACCAGTATCACCCAGCAGTTGTGGCTGTGAGTTTCCAGCAGCTGCTGCCACCCCAGCTTTGCCCTCAGTTGCAGAGAACCGCTGCGGAAACTGCAGAGAATGAGGAGTAAACAAAGTTGAGGAAGACAACTAGTTTGAGAAGCTGCTTCAAAGAGGGATTTTCCTGAGCTTTAAAAACACAGCTTGCTGAGATTGACAAGGATGCACTCTGGTTTGAGGGAAGAAAGCTCTGTTGGTGGCAAAACAATTGAGTTCCAGATTCAAGGTAATTAACCAACATTGCAGAAGGTCAGGATGACACAGGCCACCTTCCAGGAAATCTGCAGGAAGCAAAGCACCACACTGGAAAGGCAAAGCAGGAGGGGCAGTACAGTAATAGAAAAACTCTCTTATCTCTTCAAAATCATGAAGCTGTCACCACCCTGCCTCCTGCTAACCAGGTCATTTGGTAGGTTGCCTGTGGAGCCATCAGGATAAAAGCGTACTAAGGGAGGTCTCCTGTCAGTGGAAACACTTGCAGGAACAGCAGCCGTGAGGGCACTGTCTTGAACATGGAATGGTGCAGGTACTAGGTAGGAGCCCAGTGCTCCCTGTCAGCCTGTCCCAGACCCAAACTCATCATCCAGGTGGTGCAGTGACTCTGTTGCTGCTCCTAAGGAACACTGGCACATCTGCCCATGTGCCAAATTGAGCATGAGAGTGCCCATCCACATGGCTTCAGTCAGGTTTCTCTCTCAGTGAGGGACTGGTAATTAACCTCTCAGTGGTCTCATGGAGCAGTTTTCCTAAACGGTCCTCTCTTAGTCAGTCACTGAAGTTGGGAGTTGATAGAAAAGCTGCCATTGCTCCAGTGCTGTTGGCCATCCCCCAGCTCAGGAACTTCAGGGGAATGTTTGTGGGTCAGTTACCTTCACTTTACTGCTTACCTTTGCCTTGAAAAAGCTAGAGGTGCTTCTGGCTGGCACATCAAGCTAAATGGATGGCCTGTCTGGCTGGCAGTGAGGAGTGTGCTCAGTCACAGCACCAGTGTCCTGCTCCACTCCAGTGACCACGCTCCTGTAAAGGCACCCATCTTTGACTTTGCATGTTAGAGTATGAGTCAGAAAGCTGATATGAGCTGGAGAATTTTAAAAAGTCTGTCTCTGCAGGTGCACCATTGTAATCTCTGTACAACCAGAGTGCCCTAAACAGCACAGCATTTAGCACAGATATCCTGTGGAGCCATGTAGGATGCCTCACATCTTTTAATCATGGGGTCTACAGCAAGCATTTTTCCAAAGCAAGCGTGCTGTAATGTTTCAGTGAGGGTATCAAGAACATGGAAGAGGTGAAATTTTGTACTGAAAGAGAAGATTGTCTAATGATAGTAAAGGCCTGGGGGCAGATTACAGCCTTGAGGGTATCTGATATGTAACAGTGACACCCAAGGTTTTTGTACCCACGTATGGATACTCCAGGGATTTTCTCTCTGCCAAATTTTGCACATCTAATCAATACACCAATATGACGACTCTGTTTTCCCAAACTCTCTTTACCACTAACAGAGAGACAGGTTCTAGAACTCTTTTATAGCATGAGTTTGCCTTGGATATATCTGGTTCTCTCTGTGATACCTCCAGACTCCAGATGAAGCCTGTTGCCTTATACATTAGGGATTTGAGTTGGTGGCAAAATTTACATGCTTTAAATAAGCACTTCTAGCCCCTTTCAAACCCATTTTATAGATTTCACTGGAGTTACTCTGAATTTACATGACTGTGAGATCTGAGTTTGACATAGTTCTCATCTTCACTCTAGCACCTCTCTGTCTTCATCAGGAGGCGCTGGTGGGTTTGGGTTTGAGTTTTGCTTCTACTGTCAGTGCACTCATTTGCTAGTTTTCGGTTTGAATGGATGTGAGCTTTGGCCTCTCTGAGGTATCTGAGAAGCTCCTCCATCAGTGGGGCAGCCTCAGCCGGCTGCGCTTCGCTTTCGCTTCCCATCCCGCCTCAGTGCAGCACCCAGGAGCCAGTTATATCAATTTATCACATCACATTTACTGAGGCACAGCAGGTACACTGATCCTGAGATCCCCTCAGAGGCATAGATGTGTTTAAAGCACATTCATGCTGTGCTATGTGGCTGAGTTTATATAGGCTGTTCAGTTCTCCCAGTCTGCTCACAGGAGCAATAGACACATTAGGGGTAGGAGGGAAATTTAAGCAAGCTGAAGTGAGCCACATCCAATACTGCAAGTGTCAGCTGATCCTGCAATTAGTGTCAAGCACTGATCACAGAACAATCAGTAGTTGTTAATAATGACACCTATTTCAAATAAAGTAAAGATTTTAAACACAGACCGAGATGAATTCTGTGGTTATGTGAGAGTGTGGACCAATGTTCCTCTTAATGGAGCTGACTTAAACTTAGGAAAACTGGATGACTCCAAATTTCCTCAAAGAATTTGCTGGTTAAATACAGATGTCAGAACTTACAGGGTTGGTTGTCTGGTGGACTTTTGCAATAAGATGTGAATTCATTCTGGAAGAAAACATCCTGTTTTTCTTAAAATAAAACTTAGTCTGTAATGCTGTGTATGCCAAGTAATCAGCAACTTTTATGGTAAGCTTGAAAACCCATAGTAGTGCAGGAAGTCTGCTCTTTTGTGGACAGTGCCATTATTATCACACTGCAAATCATTACACTGCAGACACTTGCAAAAATCAGCAAGAAATTATGAGTAAGACGCTGAATGAAATCTGGGAGGCTTGGCATTTCCTCCCAGTTCAGCCACAGGCTTTCCGTGTGACCTAAAAAATATTATTTATCTTTTTATTGCCACAGTTTTCCCTCAGTAAAATGGAGATAACAAGTTTTCTCTTCTTTCCAACTTCTTTTTGTCTTTCTTTTCTATTTATATTGGAAATTTCTTTAAACTGGGACTATTTCTAACTGCATATTCAAAACAAGCTCTAGCAAACACAGTAGACACAACAAAATGAAGAAACTAGTAAAGAGAGGGCAAATAAAACAGGATTACTGTAAACAAGGAAGAATACAAAACTGTCCTGGCTTTAAAAAAAACCAAGAGAGCGAGAAAGAGGTAAGGGAACTAAAAGGGATGGATGAGTTAGACAAATTGAAGAAACAAAAGACAAAGGCAACTGACAGAAATAGAAAAGTCAACAGGGGACTCCTTCAAAATCAGAAAAAGAGAGTAAGAGAATATATCAAGGTGAGTAGGACAAAGACCTAAAGCAATGAAGACTAGAAATGGAGGGAAGACAGAAATACTGTGTTAAAATATTTTTGTATGGTCTTAGATTGTGCTAAAATCCTAATAATGAGGGAGAAAGCTCAGTAGAGATTACCCTTTCACTTTGAGTCCCCTCTTGCATACTCTGAATATCTAGAACATCAGTTATTCAGTATTAGTTTGGATGTCTAGGAATATAGGGCTGAGCCCTTTGGTGCACTTGGAAAAAACAGACAAAATCATGCCCAGAGAATTCAAATGAAGGAGTGTTGGGATGCCAGCATTGCCTGGGGAAAGAACAATTTCTCATAGATCCCTGGAAATCAAAAGTGCTTTCCAGGAAGCAAAAACCTGTCCATTGAAAAGGAACACAATCATGCATGAATGGTAAGCAAATATAATTAACTTTCAGATGTAGTCTTGGGTCATGGAGGAGTGCATTCACCCTGTCTTCTCTGTGACTCAAAATACAATGGTCTTGTTGCAACATAACAGAAAGTCTTGTATGTGACCTCTCCCAGGAGGTTTCAAACAAGTTAAACCTATTCCTCAGATAACAAAATCCCATCTAGATAGAGAGGCCAGATATTTTTAAAACTCAAATAATGTCGCTCTGGTGATTCTGCTCTCAGAGCCTGGGCCTTTCTCTCTTGAAGGCTGGTAAAAGGGAGCAAAACCATACAGCAGGAGTGTGTGTATGAAAGAATGAGTGGGACGGAGTAAGATCAAGATGGCTTAATATCAAGGAGGCATCAAGAACAGCTAAAGAAATCTCTGATCCCACATTCCCATCTCTTAGTTTACATCAGAACCTTTGTATTCCGGGTTGCTAGGGCTTGGGGCTATGTGTTCCATAGATGTCCTTTCCTAGAAAAGTTTGAACTTTCTGAGGAAGGAAGCAGTCACTCTGGAGTACTTTTATCCTAGTGTACCACAAAATAGAAATACCAGGAACAGTTAAACAGGCTTTCACCCTCATTTATATTGTAGTGACAACTGGGATAAATTGATGTAGCTGAGGTTTCAGCCATTCTGGTCTGCTTAAACAATTTTTCAGTGATTTAAGCAGACTGCCTCTAAGTCAATCTAATTACATCTCTGCCAGTTCTTGGGGCATAAACAAGTCTTTGGTGATAACAGAAGTGAATCTCCTTCTCACTTATGCTACTGAGAAGCACTACTGCAGTAAAGAGCTGCTCACTCCTGAGTCAATGGAGTCAATCCTTGGTACTGAAAGAATAACCCATGAAGCTGAAGTTGCATTTGAAGGGAAAGATGTTTCACTAAAGGCTCTGGAGAGATGTGATATTCCACTGAAATGCTAGGGAAATGACTATACAGTAAAGGCACTGGAAGAGCTAAATCCAGTATGGGTGTCTGAGGTACAGCTCTGCCTAACTTCCTTATACCAAATATTTAGAGTTGGTGCCAGGCTGTCTCTTCTTAAATGCAGCTTTCCCTTGAGAGGTATTTTACTTATTTTTCCTCCCAGTATATCATGCTTCATATTTTGGGAGTGAATCACTGACATCCAGCAAAGGACAATTTTTACTAGCATTGCCTGCACCTCAGATTGCTGTCTCAGGTTCACATGCTTGAGCAGGCACAAACAGTCCTCTAAGAGATAATTTTAGACTCTAAACCCATCAGACAATAATCTGATGAGTTGTGCAAATAAAAGATATTAACACACGGATAGATAATGTGTATACACATTCTTATAATTGCTGACTGGATGTTTTTGCTTCAGGCTGCAACCCAAAATGTACAAAGAGAAACTGCTTTAAGGGCAATAAACAGTTTGGCAATCCACTCAATATCAACTTTCAGATTGATAAACCTTCAAATTACTGGTCTTCTCTACATACTCTGGAGAGGGAGGAATGACAGATTATGTGATCATATGCCTCCTAAAGACCATGGGATTCAGCCACAGATCATTTTCCATGAGACAGGTGCTTCTAAATCACCCATAGACCAGAGAGGAATAGCATTTATGAAGAACAAAGTTAGGTGTATATTGAGCTCTCAGTGAACTCACTTGCAGACCTGCAGAACAATGGAGGTCCTTGTAAATTAAATATTTAGCAGCAAGGAAATCAACCAGGTGACACAGAAGAAAGGTCCCACTCAGGTTTCTGAAGGTATGTTAAAGTCTTAGAGAAAGATGCTTGAGGCTAATCACTACATCTGTGGGAGAGATTATTGAAATGTACAGGAACAGGTATTGATTAACATTTGGCAGAGAAGCAGAAAAACCTCAGGAAGATGCCAGAAAATTCATCAGGATAATCTTGAATGAGAACTAAAAAGGCCAAGAGCACCAGATGGCATATCCAGAAGTATTCCTTGTCACAGGCAAAAGGAGGAGATGAAACTATACTACAATCTTCTGGAAGGAGAAGACATCTCTCTCTTTTGATAAGAAAGAAAGTAAATCCATGATATGTGGGTGAAGTGTGAATTTCTGCAGCCTTCTGTTTGAGTTTCACAATTAAAATGAGCATTTCCAGAGTCTCAACTTTGAAGAAATTCTATTCAAAGCTTGTTTCTAATGACTATCTGTCACAAATGCATAGGGCAGCTATATAACAAGTCCAAAAGTTCTCCCATATCCTAAAGGACAAGTGCACTGCCACAGTACTTAAATTACATTGCAGTAAGCTATCTGGTTCAGAGGGGCTGGAGCAAACCTGATTACACACAGCCACCTGGCTTTCCACTCCATCCCATGTCACTCATACAAGGTGTTCCATTCTCTAGGTAAAATTCTGCCTCCCATTATACTAAACAATGATAGCTGGTTGTATGTGGAGCTCTCAGGGTGGCACAGCACAGAATGTCATCCTGTTATAACTCTGGGACACATGATGTTATCAATAGTCCTAAAATATGACCTAGAACAAAAGCAATAACAGTCAGGGGGTGGAATACTCATGTACAAGATTTTAGAGGAACCACTTAATCTGATCCAGTGTGATGATACTGATAAAATCAAAGTGTCAGTGCCATGCATTTGGATGCTGGAACATGGTCATGCCACTAAACTGCTAGAAAGATTCCTGGCACAATTTTAGCCCCACTTGCTAACATGGTTCAGGAGTCAGCATGGGTCCCAAGTGCTCCCAAGTGCCTCAGACCCTGCTCCAAGGGATGGGAGCATGCAGCAGAGTGTTCCTGGCCAAGGAGGTGTCACAGCTCCTGAGAGTACCCAGTACTGCTCCAGTTTTGGGGACAGATGTAGCAGTTTGGTGCCTCTTGAGGCCTCTACATCTCCTGTGTCTTGGGTGCAAAGTTTTCACTCTCAAAGAAGAAGAAAAGGGCTTAAAGGCTTTTGATTCATCTTAATGAGGTACAGACTTACTGAAAAAAAAAGTCTTTAAAAGTTTTGAGAGACAGAAAATGTTGTTTCCTGCCTGCTTTAGCCTCAAGTCCTTATAGGATGAAAGTTGCATTTATGCATTAGGTATGGGAGCAACACACAGATAAGAGATCTGTGCCTCTTCCAAGACAAAAATGTGCTGGCTTCAGTCCCGTAGACTTTAGCTCTTATGGTAGATCAAAAGCATCTTAAAGCAGGGCCAATGGCTTTCCAAGAGCACAGAGCAAACCTCCAGACACTTCTTATTAGTCCAGCTCTCCTTAGCCACTGCAGAACCAAAGAGGCACCAAGATCATCTTGTCACTACAGCTTGCTTGTGGAGAAGCAACTTTCTACCAAGCCCAATGGGAGGCAAAGTTTCACAGCCATGCAGTGAAAACTGTCCTCAGGTTTCAGGGATTTGCTTGCTGCTTCAAGTGCTGCAGTACGTGAAAGGATCAGATGCTCTTGGTGAACCTGGTTCCTCTTTTGAAAGAAAGAGGAAAGCACACAGCAAGATACAGATAACCTATCTGTGTTTGTAACAATTTTCCTTTTTTTCTTTTATACTATATGAACAATAAAAAACTATTTACAAGGCATAAAAACTTCAGTTTATAGCTAGAAAGATGTTTCACTCTGTCTGCGTTGTCTCTGTAAGTGTCAAAACAGACTTGTATTTCATACCAATAAAACATGGATTTCATGCCAAGAACAGCAAGAAACAAAACAAAATGAAGCTATTTCCTCAGAAAAGAAAAAAAATTCGACTCTTACAAATCTGTCTCTGATGCTGTAATTGCACTAGTGGGAGCAAGCACCCTGGGAACCGTGGAGCAGCATGCCTGTGCAGATCCATTCCAGTAGCCCCCCCCACAGTCTCCAAACTACACTGGGAGGGTGCTTCTTTCCCCTGATTAGTTCCTTACTTCTCAAGTGTTCCAGTTCATTGCAGAGGGCAAAGGGTTGCAAATTTAGCCCAGAGTGTGAAATCCAGAGTTATTGCTAGAGCTGGTTAATTTTTTTTTTTCAATGGAATGCTTTTTTTCCATTAGAAAATGCCATTTTGTCTAACCAAAACTGCTCTCTGAGGCATGTTGATTTTCACAACCTTTTGTTTTGGGGAAAAAAATTGGGAAGAAGTATTATGAGAAGGTCAAAATATTCCATTTCAACATCTTTGGAAGGGAAGCGAAGGAGGAGGAGGTGTTTTTTCCAAGCTACTTTTATTTTCAAACTGTAATTCACTGTCTATCACAGAAATAAAAATACCATGATACAATGATTTTTTTTCAAGTCATGGCAATTCTTTTTTCTTCTGATTCAGAGAAAATTAAATGTCCATTTCCTAGGAGTCCCTTGGAAATGGAAATTTCTTGTGCTTTCACAGCCTTAGCTAGGGCTACATTATATTCACGAATATATTGGACATCCATTTAATCCACCAGTCTTTGCAACAAGTGCTTAGATAGTTATATGATCCTAGTGATTTTCTTGGTTAAATGAAAACCAACATTCATACCAACAAGACTTGGCTTGAGTAAATGTTCACAGATAGTGAACAATGAAGATATAAACCAGGCAAATGTGACAGCCGATTGCAACTTGTCATTGGATTCTTTTGCACATTTTAACCAGTTAGATAGATTTCATGCTTGCTAACTGAAGATAAGAAGTAGATCTTAACATTTTGAGAATTATTTTTAAATATGGCCCTGCTTCAGCAAGAAAATTCAGTTTATCTTTATGTTCATCTCAATTCAATTAGAATGTAGTTAATTAAACCAGGTATCATTTTTCTTAGGTGATAATTAGATATTCATATTTTTTGTATATCTTTAGTGTATTTTTTTTATTTTAATCATTAATGTACCTATTTTAATGTACTAATTCTCGAAATCACACACACAGCACATAGGTCTGTCACAACTGAATAAAAGGGTTAAATACTCACTTTGTTACCTGTGCTTAGTTCTGAAACGACACCTTACAGATATGTCCTTACATTTATGCTTTTCTATTTATACTCCATACCTTGGGAAGTTAAATAGTCCAGAATTCTGTGCTACTTTACACCCCATTTGTATATATAAAGGGATGTTGTAAAACTGAGGGATCAAAGATGTTAGAGCATATTGAGGATCTGAAACAGAGTAGCACTATTTGTTTGATCCTGTTGAATTTCTAAAAATATTTTTCTCTTTAATAATCGTGGAGTGGCTCAGATAAATCTAGAAAATTGTCCTAGGTAGAGATGCATCCCCAGCACCTTGTGGGCAGAAGAGACACATCCAACCCTCTGGGAGAGGAGCTGGGAAATCATGGGCAATGGCTTATCCAGTGCAAGTCAACAAATTCCATCCCAGCCCATTTAGTGCCCCAAAATCATGGGAGCAGCTTAAAAACTTCAGGATCTTTAAAAATTGTGATTGTCAGGTCCTTTTTTTATTGCCTTTGGGTCTTTGAGTGTTTTGGTTTCACGTCCTGAGGACATGCTTGCAGCCCTAAAGCCCAGAATCACAATTCTTAGAGACAGGCTGACATTCCCAGTTACTCATCTGATGCCAACAGATGGGATTTTCATGTGGGAGGAAAGAACATTGGAAAACATCAAAGATACCCCCTTCAACTGAAGCAGGACAGGGTCCTAAATACATCTACATTTTTTGGCCTCTCATTTTCATATGTGTGCAATAAATAATAAGAAAACAGATAAAATTCAACATGTATATTGATGGGTCAACTGGAATGTCCATGTGCACATAAAAATTCAGTGCAACTTATAGAAAGTTGATAGGTGTATGTGTGTGCCTTTTGGAAGTTTTCACAGGATAAAAGAATCAACTACTGCAGTTACAGAAAATTCACTTCTTGACAGAATGAGCTGTGTTACATTTATTAAAGGGCATAATATCAGATTTTCTCTTCATAACACATTTATAGAGACAATAGCAACTACAGAAAAAAAGTTTTACTTGGAGCTTAGACACATACTGCCTGGCTCTTTCAGGTAGATTTCAGCATCTTGTTGCTTATGCTGTTGTTGCACCCTTCTATTCCCTCTTTCTGCGGCAGTGGATTGGCAAAACTTCCCCGTTCATAGTTCCTTTTTGTGCCTACCTCAGAAAATCACTTCTTCACCCCCCCTTAGTTTAGCTAGAATTTGAATGTGGACATTGTGCAGAGGTGCAAGTGTAGTCCTAGCAAACAGAAAAGGGTCCACATGAACTGCAGTTGCTTTGTCTGACAATTTCCTGGAGTCTGGTGTTAGTTCTTGGTTGACCTCATGCAATTTTTTTTCTTTGCATTGTTTTTGATTTAGAATTATGGGCTAAAGTGACCATTTGCCTCTCTTTTTTATATTGTCTATTGCCATTTGGATTCCCTAGAAAATAGATCAGATTCTGGGCTCTTTTAGAAACTATCTTTTTAAAATAATCTTCCCTCTTCTGTCTGAACCATGGCACAGTCCAAGTGGGCTGCCTTGGTTAAATGGAGAAGATGGCGGTGTCAATGCTTGAAATGTTCTAACTTATTCACAAGGTATGTGTGCTTTGCTTTGCGGTTTCTTTTTTTCTTCTCTGGAGGGAGCAGGGGTTAAAATAAAACCGATTTTCAAAAGAATCAGAGTCATCTCAGAGGCTGTGCAGACGTGCCTTTGATCAGATGCGGACAGGCTGCTCTGCAGGGCTCGGAGGCGGCTGGAGCTCAGCCAGCTGAGCACAGCAGCATCTCCTGAGGAGCAGCACACACGGGCTCAGGCTCTCCTCCCAGGCTGGCTCAGCACGCATGGGGAATGGCACCAGACAGGGGCACCAGGCTGCAGAGACATGCTCAGAATCTTCTGCCATTCAGGTTTCTTTTCCAGCCTACATTTTGTCCCAGGCACCTTCACAGAGATTTTCTCAGGAGGTGCTCAGGCTACTGCTCTGACTGTGTTCTTGATGCTTGTATCTCTCTGAAACTCTGTTCAGTTGCTCTGGCAAACGCTGGCACACACAGCCAGATCCATTCATGCCTCTGCTTCATTTCCTAGTGATATCTCTGAGCTGCAGTGAGAACAGACTTCAAGGCTGTGCTCTTCCCTTCCTTTTCCTTTCAAATGCAGACAGAAAGTTGTGGTCAACAGCTCCATGTCCATGTGGAGGCCAATGATGAGTGTTGTCCCATGGGGCTGTTTTGGGACCAATGTTCTTTAATATCCTTATCAGTGACATAGGCAGTGGGTCAAGTGCACCTTCAGCAGATGATGCAAAGCTGAGCTGTGCATCCAACAGATACAAGAGAAGGAAGAGGCACTTGGGCAACTGTGAGAATTGGCCCCACGAGAACCACAGGAGGTTCAACAAGTTCATGTGCAAGGTGCTGCACCTGGGTTGAGGTAATCCCAGAGGTGAGTACAGACTGGGAGCAGAGCTCATGGAGAGCAGCCCTGGGGAGATGGACTTGCATGTTCTTGTGGATGAGAGGCTGGACATGACCTGTCAGTGTGCACAATCAACCCAGAAAGTCAACTGCACCCTGGGCTGCATCAAAAGAAGTGATGCCAGTGGTTGAGGGAAGTATTGTCCCCCTCTACTCCACTCTTGTGAGACCCCACCTGTAGTGCTGCACCCAGCCTCCAGGATAAGAAAGACATGGAACTGCTGGGAGCAAGCCTAGAGGAAGATGGTGAGAAGGCTGGAGTATCTTTCCTTGTGAAGACAAGCTGACAGAGTTGGCATTGTGCAGCCTGGGGAACAGAAGGCTCTGGGGAGACCTTAGAGCACCTTCTGATATCTGAAGGGGGCTTATAAGAAAGACAGAGACAGACTTGTTATATGGGCAGATAGTGACAGATCAAGAGGGAATGGTGTTAAACTAAGAAAAAGGAGAGGTTTAGATTAGATGATAGAAAGAAATTCTTCATTGTGAGGGGGGTGAGGCACTGGCACAGGTTGCCCAGGGCATCTTGGGATGCCACATCCTTGGAAGTGTTCCCAGCCAGGTTGGAAAGGGGTTTGAATAAGCTGCTCTAGTGGAAGGGGCCCCTGCCTGTTGTGGGGGATTTGGAACTAGATGATCTGTAAGGTCCCTTCCAACCAGAACCATTCATGGTTTTATGGTTCCCTCTCCCTCAATAGGCCCCAATGGTAGAGTCATGTCCATACACTCACTTAATGAGGCCTGGTCAGCTGGCCATAGAAACAATAACTGGCACAGCCATAAAGCACCTTTTATTGCCCAAGTGCTTCTTGCTCCCAGATCACCATCTTTTACCAGATGCTCCTGACCTTAGTTCTGGGTCCTCTTCCCATGTTAACAGGGGTCTGTGTGAGATAAGCTGGCTTTTGGGGAGCACCTACAGGGTGATACAGGTGGAGGACCACTGAAATGAAGCCAGGACTATCAGCAGCTGATTTATAGGAGCAGTGGCACTAGATGAGACTGAGAACATGAAGTAGGAATACTGTCTTTAACTGGAACATTAGCAGTAAAAATATTGGCCTGTCTAAATGGGATTTATCCCACTGAAGAAAACAACATACCTTTCTTAGACTGCTCATTTTCCTTGCAATTGTTATAGGCCCATGGTGCAATTTAGTGCACAAATTCATGACCTTTAGGAAAGGTATCACTTTCAGTCCTCTGCACTGAAGTGTCCCTTCCCTGATCACTCTTACATACAAGTCTTCTGCAAACAATGTGGCATGCAGCAGGAGTCTTCTGTTTGACAGAGAGTTTTCCACAATTACATAAGTTCAGCCTGAGAGCTGATGCGGAGGTAGCTGAAAATGTGAGAGTGAGATTTACAGTAATGTAATTAGATCACTTACAGTAAGAGGGAATGCTCTTTCCCGCGTTAGGACGAATGCCATAGGAGCCTCCCACTACTCCTCCTCTGAGTCATCTTTCCAGAGGCACTTCTGAGAGCCAGCCACCCTCAGGTGTTAAGCAGTATTTGTTTGTGCTGTGGGTGAAAAAATGCGTACACGCACACACAACCCAAACTTGATTAAGCAAACAAGGGCAAAGAAACCAGAGGGCTGTGGTTTCTTTGAATGTCTGTCTGTCTGTCTGCCTGGTGACAGAGCCAATGCTTGCAGTCTCAGCCACAATACCTTGACTCATCACGCAGTCTGGAAGCTGTGCTCACCCCCAGGAGGGCAGAGCTGAGGTGCACACGCACACGGGAGAGCAGTGGGGAGAGCACTGCCAGCCTTAGCAGCCCTTCCCCTGTCTCCTGTGCCATGTGCATCCCTGCTGTGGCAAACCAGGAGTGCAGGATTTATCGCAGCGGCGTAACCCTCTGCCCAAACTTTTGCCAGGTTAAATAACTTTGAAAACACTGCTTTGGCCTAAGGACTGAAACACATGGTTTGGAGCAGCCCAAAGTTCCCTTCCAGGCTTTGCTTGGGCAAGTTGTTTATCTTTGGTGTACCAGCAATAAGAGTGGTGTCTCTTGGTACACAGTTAAATGATGGCTTGTATGCATAATAAACCTTATCTACCTCCCAGGCATGTTGTGAGAATGGATGGATGTTTTTGAGGAGTTTTGTAAGCTGTCCATGAAAAGAGTTACAAGCATGTAGTATGTAATTATTGCCCTTATCTTACACAATCATCCAAGTACTGAAGGAGCTCTGCCTTCACATACAAGGCAGGAAGGGCATGCTACAACATCAGACTTACAGGAAGAAGTGGGAGAAGAGGTTTCCACTCCACAACAACTCCAGGCAAGACTCAGTTCTTTTTCCAAGTGGAGCTGGATATGGGACTGGTGTGACTTTCAAAATCTACATCACCCATATGAATAATAGATTCTGGGTAATCTGGAAAAGCATGGAAGCAGGGAAGACAGCTTTATTCCATCTGACTGCTACAGCCACTGGCTACAAAGCCTCTGCTTCTGTCCTGCTTTAGTCCTGTTAGCTTCTATTTGCAGTGTGGCATGTCTTTAATTTGACAGTGGAAAGCTCCCCTAGCCTTACCGAAGGGATTTAGCACTGATGACGAAAGTGATCTGAAATCATGGGTAAAATCCATAGAAAAGGCCCAGGCTCTTCACCTCTGAGTCATAAAGAGAAAGAGACATTTTTTAAGCAACACATGCCTGGCTTGAGCACAGCTGCCTTCAGAGAACAAGACAACTTTTGAGGCAAGTGCTGTTCTGACATAACAGACTGACCTGAGTCATTGCTTGGCTCAACCAAGCCTTCTGTTTCCAATTTGAGGATGAAGTTAGGGCATTACCTATAAGCAGTAGTCAGGACACTCAGGGCAACTACAAGCTATGACAACTTCTCTGTGAATAAAATTCTGAGTAATCCTGGCATGGGTGGTCAAGAGAGGTTGTAGCAGATCTCTGGCTCCAAAGAGTGCTAACAGCTTCATAGCACTGTGACATATATGAGAAAGTGCCTAAAGTCTAGATTTTTTTCAGTTTACATTAATGAGGTAAGAGACAAGAAGTAATAATCTCTTTATTTTATAGGTAGAAGAGCCAGAGTTCACAAGTAACTTTCTGAAGGTCATCCAAGAGAGCTTCTGCCAGAGGCAAGACATGATTTGTGCCTTTTTCCTCTCCTTGGGATATCTGTCCTCGGCTTTGAATATAAATGTGCAGATTCCAAAGATCTAAGAGGCCCAGCAAAAGAAGTGAACCTGTGGACTATAAACTCAAAAGGAGAACGAGAGGGAGACAATGTTCTCTGTGTGTATGTGTGATGTGAAAGTGCCTATAGAAGAAAAGAGGATGTGAACTCCTATAGCTCAAAATACGGAAATAACACTGATGCTTTCTCTGGGAGTGGTAAAGTGGTTTTTGCAGGGCTCATGTGTCAGCTTCTGTGTAAGTGAACTTCACCCCCTTCCTTCCCAGGTAAATTCCTACTGCACTTGACAAAATGTGTAGTCCAAAGAAGGAGGGGAAAATCCCTGTTACATGCAGAATCTTAAGCAGTCACAGGATGATTACGTGAAAAAGCCAATATACAGCTCCTGTGGGACAACCATGTTAACAGTAAGCTTTTACTGTGGTTTTTATGGTTGGTCTTTCAGTAGATACACGACTCCATCCAAAAAGGCTAGATTTTTTTACAATTATTTAGACTTAGGGATCTCCCTAGGGGCTAAATCATTATCCCACCTTTATGATGCAGGCACATTTTCCTCATGATTTCTGGTTTAGAGTCTTGCTTCATGCTTGAGAGCAATGCTCTTTGCAATGAGAGTGTAATTCTGCTGTCCCATTTCAGAGACCCCGGAGATCTTGCCCTGTCTATTCACAGGGAACCATGTCAATTTATAGATGAAAAATCCTGAAATATTTTCTCTGAACATCTCAAAAGCAGTCTGAAACCACTCTTCCTAAGGCTAATGGCAACAAGAATCTTGATTTCAGTCAGGAAAAGGATTAAGCAGAGCAGAATGAAATCAGGTGCATATGAATGGTTAGACTTGGCACATAATCAATAGCCTCATCCATGTAATTTCACCATTATTTTAAGAATAGGCTAAGCTCCTGTTGTCCTCAATATGGCAGAGTAGCTTGCCAAGGAAGGGCATATTCAAATATGTAGTTGAATCAATGATTTTGCCCTCTGCTATTAAAACAGCTCAATATTAATGGAATACTCTTAGATTAATTTTATTGTATTGTGTTTTATTTATTTTGATTTATGTTTCTATTTTATTTTCCTTTCCTCAGATTTTACTCTTTCTCTACATGTTACCTGGGAACAGAAGAGGAAGAAAGAGCAAGAGTCTGATATGAAGCCATTGCAATCCAGCAGCCAAATTTCCTTTGCTTCAGTCTTGGATCATACCTCGAGCAAGGTTTTGTGCTGGTAACCAGTACATCAAAAACGTTTTCATTTAATATCAGACATTAAAAAAACCCTCTGACACCTTGTGAAAAATGTTGAAAACCCCAGGCAATTCAAACTGCTTGAGCACTGGAACATGTTATTAGGAAAAGCTATACCAATCACGATGACAGCCCACATGCCAAAGGTTGGCTTTTCTCTCAAGTTTGTGGTCTTGGTGGTAAAATCCAAGCCCAGTCTGGGTGATTTCTTTCAGGGAACTCAAAAACAAGCGTGAGGACCTCCTGTTTTTCACTGGAGATGGCATATGAGTGAAAGACTCTATTATTTGCTAGGAAGTAGCATAGAAATTAGGCTGTGTTTTGTCTCCTTGATCTCAGCAGGTTAAATGGTGGCTTGTAGAGAAGGTCCATTAGTTCTCAGAAGTCTATCCTACTTTAGATGAGATGGGTTTGTTTTCTGAACTCTGGCAAAGAGCAGCTGATTTTGTAGAAGGAGAATATGCAGAGTGAAACCACTACAAACACTGATCCTACCAGAAATAACCAGCCCTCCCTTCCCCCGGTTAGAAATGGAGAGTAAAAAATTCCAGTGATTCATTCTCTTATCTACCAGAATGGGGAGAAAAACCCCACCTAAATAAAAGTGAAATGTTTTACTCAGACCTGTGGCTTTACATGAAATTCTGTTAGCCTCTTATTTTGTGGAAGTTTGTAGAAGACAACGAAGCCTGAAATTTCAAAATCAGTTCCTTCCTAAGAGTTCCTCTGAAGCTCATGTGCTGTCAGGCTCTCCCTGAACAAGTTAGTCTCATGAGTTTCCCAATGATTTCTCTACAGATAAGAAGAAAACTTCAATGGCTCATCCTGTCTGGGCTTTTTTCTTGAGAAGAGACCTTTCTGGCAGAGTGACAAGTGTTCTCCTTACACCCTTAGTGGTCTGGCAGCAAGCAGGCAAGTTCCTCTTGAGAGTACTGGGAGTCCTGACCTCTTCTGTGCACCATCACAGTTACAACTAAAGACAGAAAGAAAAGTGCCAATATTCAAAAGGTATCCCTATATAATCAGAATTAAAAATTAATACATATTGATTACACAAGGAGAAGGGATAACCTGATGTGGGTTTTTTGGATCTTTTTCTATCCCAGTAGTTACTGTTTGTTAGTTAAATATTAAAGTCCTGACATTTCTAATCTGATTACAGTCATTCATTCCTTGCCCTTTCCTTCATTCATCAGTCTGAATTCAAATTGGATTGTTTGGTGCAAAGGGAAAAAAAAAAGGTCAAGTGTTCAAAGTGAATCACATAAATTTGTGTGAGTGTATGTAAAACAGATAATCACAAACCATTGATGCCAACACTGCCACTCATGGGATTTTATTTCAGATTATTTGTGTCCTGTCTTCAAAGTATTTCTCATCTACACTTTTTGAGTGGGTTTTTTTGGTGCTGCGAGGTCTGATTACACTGTAATTCATTAAGGAAAAGAAAGGGCTACAAACATATGATTTCATAATGCATCAGAAGGTTTGTGGCTATTATGCCAGAACTACAAAGTGAATGCTATGCACTAGTGGGATGTGAATGCAGAGGAAAATGGATTTAAACATATGTATGCAATGGGTAGACACTATTGTCAAACCATCAGAAGCTTCCTTAATGAGCCAGGACTTTTATGAGTCAAGAGAAAGCACAATGCAGACAGGCAAACTGAGAGCTGAGCAGCTGACCCAGAGACCACATTTCAGACATAAAAAGCCGAAGTGATCAAGATGGCCAGTGAAGTTCCCAAGCAAACAGATGCTGTGGTAAAAGTACCTTAAATTCAGTGTTTGATCTAGACATGGGTGAGAAGTGAGGAGGAGTGGGAACTAGATTTAGAAATTTTAAGGCACAACACACTGTCATACCAGGTCAAACAGGTTCAGTAGTCCATTTTGCTCCTCTCATTGCTCATATTAAGACTTTTTAATACTTCTCATCAGCTGTCTTGTTCTTCTTCCTATGTCAGCTGTCAACTGGGTGATGAAATGATTACTTAGTACACAGGAAAGTGTGAATTTGTGGCTGTCAGTCACATAAAGTGCTCTTATCTCCTTTGAAGATGGGTAGTATTTATACACCCGGGCCTCAAAGTTTCATATTCACTGGTAATGACAATTTCATCATAGGCAATTTCCCAGAAGATTTTACTGTATTTTATAATTCAGAAAAAAACAAACCAAACAGAAAAATCATATATATATATATATATATATATATGTATATATATATACGTGTGTGTATACACATCAGTGTTCACATGCCATAAAAAGGTTTCATTTAATTGACAGCTTATATGTTGATGTCTGCAGGGGAAGAAATGCATGCAATTATTTGGTAATCATTGCTTGACTGTTAGGTGGCCACTTGCTAGAACTCAGCCAGCATTGGAATTAATTGGCACACCCACTGGCAACCTCAGCAAAGAAGTCCAGGAGCAATAATGAAATATCCTCTACCTTCCCAGGACGGTTCTTCCAGGCTTGACTGACTTAAGTACATGGACTAGTCTGCCTGAGTACATCTGTAGTAGTGTTGTTTTTCATGTCTCTTGTATATAGCATAGAGGCTTTGGGGTTAGCCTTTAAAAGCTCTGGTTTTCACTCATTTTTAGGTGTGTGCTGACCTGCAGGCTCTAAAGCTCTGATACCAGCTCCCAGACTCTTCACTGAGATTAAAGAGGGTCAACTCTGCATGCTTAACTAATAGCATTACTCCTCTGTTTATTAAACGACTCAGTAATTAGGTCTGTGTCAAGACATGGGGGTCTGCCCATTAAAATTTATACAAGGAGATTTCATATTAATTGCTTTTGAACTCTTTCCACTCTCCATGGAGCTGATTTGATGCCTCTAGGTCTGCTTGGCAGAATGAGTTAGGCAATGCTGAGCTCAGGGCCACGACGGCTGCCGCGTTCCTGGCAGAGGGGAAGGATCAGTTCCCTGTAAGTCAACGCCAAGCTTAGTCAGCTCTGCTGCCGTTCTACCCTTCTCCATCCAGCTCATCTGGGCAGGGAGCCAGCTCTCAGGGCTGAGCTAGGTAAAGACTAACCCTGCAAAGACAAACAGTGAATTTCCAGCCGGCCAGCTTCGCTCCCTAGCCAGGCTTTCAGCAGGGGAGGGAGTAGGAGCACGACATGAGGCAGGAGACTTGTAGGACATCAGGACCACCTCCCCTCTGGATCTGGGCTGTCAGGCACATGAATGTTCAGGGAGAGGAGAATACCTTTACACAGGGTTTGAAGATCTTAGTTTTAGAGCAGAGAGTGCAACCTCTGGGGTTCTGCCCTTCATTCTCCAGAGCCCTGCTCTTGTTTCTGCTCCACATTTCAAATAGAAAAGTAGCATGCAGCCAGTCAGGATCAGCACAAAAGAAAACGTTTCTCTGGTTGCAAAGCTGCTCATGTGTTTGTTCCTTTTGCTTTCAGAAGTCCCCATCTCCAGCTGTGATGTGTTTTCTGCTATGAATCTGACAATTCTCAGCAGTCTTTGCAAAGGAAATGGCACAAATGCTTAATTTGTACAACACGTATGCATTTTGACCTAAGAGATGCCTGGAAGTTGGATGGGCTGGCCATAGAGAAACATAAGGAAACTTTCTCTATTTACATCCTCCATGAAATACCAGGACTCAAGAGCAGTTCCTCTGCCATAGGCCTGCTTTTTCTCAATGCCCTTCATGACACAGACCACTTTAAAGGGGGCTGGAAGGCACTCTTTGTCAAATTTCTAGTAACACATCATGGATCAAGTTTAATTTTTTTTTTTCTGAACCAGAGTTACCAACACTAATTGAAACCTGACAATGTTGCTGAGGCCAAATTTCATGAGAACAACAAAGATACTTAAATAAAAATAAAATGATTCATTCCCCACTTAGTGCACTGTCAGTTACTGGTACTCCCCACGCTTAATGCCTGAGGTAGCTAATGGCATTAACACATGAAAGAAATCATCAACAAACATGCTTTTGACTCCCATTGGAATCCTTTATTAAAATAGTCCTGACACTTTTTTTCTCTGTTTGTAGAGCTGGTATGCCAGCAGCCACACGACCAGTGCTCTGACCAACGGAGTGGTAATTCCCAGAAACACAGGATTTGTTTAGACTGCTCCAGACAGCTACCTTGACCTCTTCTGGGCTTTGCAATGCCAAACGGGTATCTGTTCTGGCAAGGCAGGGCCACACTCCAGCAAGCAGCACAGCTCTCCCAGAGCTGCATTCAGCAGGCAAGAGGAAAGAAAAATATCTCCTGTTTATGGCCATCTTGTGCAGCTGCTCTGGAGATTTTTCCATAATTTTCCTCCTGGCCCCAGGTGCAAATACTTGCGTAGCTTCCGTACTCAGTGGCTGAGGAATCATCAAGGAAACCCACTGGTGCTGGAGGGGCTCTCAGAGCTGGCAAACAGCCCACCAGCCATTAGAATAAAACATGCACAGAAAAGGGAGAAAATGCAGAGGTTGGTGGTAGTATTGTCTTCTGCAAAGGAAAAGTGGTGGTGACTTATTTTCAAAAACTGTTCCAACAACCACGTCCTCCTACCTGAAAGCAAAGAATGGACAGGTTGTGAGCTTTAGCCTTCCCCTCTACTGTCCTTGTGCCATGTTGCTTGCTTTCACTTCCTACCCTCCTCCTCCCACCCTGCACCAGTCTTTTTCCCTCCCCAAAAACATGTGTGTATGCTTGTGGGGAGCAAGCAGGTCTTGCTGTAAGAAGCAAGAATCAACTTTACCCCAGTCATCCAAGCTGTGGATTCACCTCCAGACCATAGGCAAGTGGTCTTTATCTAGCCCCTCATCAGAAGTGTTGAGAAAGAAAATGAGCTTTAACCAGTAGAGTTTAGTTTGGAAAGATGCAGATGTTTAGATAAAAGGTTGTGGTCTTAACAAAAGCATTCATTCTTATGCTCATCAGATAGAATTATTGTCTAAAATTATAGCACATCTTTGTAAGTGCTGCCACATTCAAACAAGTGTTTACCTACTAACATATTGCCTCCCTACCTCTTGGACTACTCCATAGCATTTTACTACTTTTAGAACTGTAGTTCCCTGAGACCCAGTTGCAGTGTTGGCCAGGTGTTTGAAATGAAACCAAGACAATCTATTGCCGGCAAAGCAAAAACCATTAAACCAAAAACAACTAAGAGAGTGATAAGAGACAACTAAGTCAGTGGCAGTGTGTCTAAATCCAGGACATAAACAGTCCAGCTCTCAGATGATCTGCTATTTTCAGACAGCTTCAAACTCCAAATCATTGCAAAATCTTACAATGGTGAATCTTCCCCATAACTCCTCTGTTGAACTGAAATCCCTAAGGATTTGTGGGAGAGATATATTTCAAAACTGCATTTTTTTGGGAGGTCTTGGGTGGAATAACAAGTCACATTTCCTGCAAAGCAGAAGTTCAAAAAATTTTAATTTGCAACCACAGAAGCATTTTTTCAGTGTCTTGCAGCTTATTTGCAGAGATTTGTACAGTCCATAAAATACTAGACACACATAGCATATGCAGTATATTAAAACTGTATTGTAACAGTAATATTCACTTTATATTTTCATGCATCTAGGCTAACACAACACTTAAACACCTTAAAAAAAACCAAATTAATGCCACCATTATTCTCTTCCTGTCATTGAACACCAGTGAACTGGGCACACTAAGAAAAGTATACTCTGAGTTGCCTCTCCTCAAATAATGCCCTCTTCCTCTGTTTCCCTTCTGCCTCTTGTTTTCAGTGGTCTCTCTGTGGTTGTGCTGTGCTGCCCATGTCTTCCAGAGGCAGCTCAGAGTAGCCCCACAAGAAGAAGAGGTTCCTTCTATGGGGAAATAATACTTGAATTTCCAGTGGCTCAAATAACTTGTTTTAATTTTAGCAATTGACACTAAACTTCATCATATGAATCCCTCCTGTGGCCATGACTCCAGCACTCCAGCTTTTGGACACAAGAAAGTATAATTTTGCTGTCTGTCTGTGGTTTATGCTTTCTGTATAGCAGTGAGAAATATTTTGCCTACACAAAAGCCTGGTCTGGTTGGACTTTTCAGCATTATTTATAAGGGGATTTGTCAGGAGCACGGGGCAGTATCTAAGTTCAGCACTGCTCTGGTTTCTTTAACACTAATACCCAGCTTCACCAATCCTTGAAGGTTTACGTGCTCAGTTTTGGCCATGCTGTGCCCTCACGAGAGGGCAAATGGGGAGACACGTGTCACTCACCCTTCTACAGACCATTTCTTTTGCATTGCTTTGTGTTTGACCTGGTTTTGAATGCATGAGACCTATTTTTACCAGGTTGCATAGACAGTGCCTGTGTACTCTTAATTAGCTCATGAAATAATTAGCCACTCATTTGGGATATTAAGCAACCATAGCCTGTGCTACTATTTGGGCATGTGAGCCTGGCTGGTGAAGGTTTGTCTCAGCACACATTTATTACTGCAGTTGCCATGGCTAGCAGCAAGTATAAAAGACTTTCTCTTGTTTTTCCTTCAGTCATTGAGATAAACCAAATGGTTCAACCCAGGGCTCCATGTGTGAAGAAAATTAAAATGTCCCTCTACCTCAGAGATAAATCTCTTATCTGCACATCCTTGATGTAGAGGTGGGGTCTGCAGCTGTAGACCAGAGTCTGAACTCACTGCTACCTCTGCTCTGACCCACATCACCCCAGTGCACTCTGGACACTACACACCACAGTCAGCAAGAACCACTCTCCTGCCATGGCCTCTCTTCCCTGAGCCTCCAGCTAGCTCCCAGCTCTGTTTCTGTACTTTCCCTTACTCCCCCTTCTGTCTTCTCCATGAGAAAGTTGTGCCCTTCCTCGGGTTTCTTGATCAGGGCTGTGCTAAACCATGCGTGGCCCCACTCTGCACACACTGCTCCCAGCCCAGTGACACCTAATGCACAAACTCGAAGCATGGTTTTGGTTTTGGACATGCAAAGCACAGCTGCTCGGGTCTAGCCAAAACCACCTTTCCCTCTGCCTGCTTTAGCCTGCACTCTCATCTTGGCGTTCAAAAGCGCGTCCCTTCTGGGATTTATTTAGAGATGTGCTATTGGACTAAAAAAGGCACAAAAGACCTCTCACTTTCTTACTGGAGTATTAGCAGAATAACAACTGTAAGCAGTCCAAAATGTTCTTCTTGTCCTTTTCTTCTCTCCTGTCATAAGTGTTACTTTTGGGGGTGGTTGTTGTTTATTAACCCCGCAAGCCTCAATTACAAAGTCTTGAGGAAAAAAGCTCAACAGTTGTGAAATTTCCAGAGCTGGCATTGTGTCCCTCTTGCCCACAGCACGTAGTGTTGTTGCTTAACAATCAACCTAAATACTCCTTGTCCCTTCGCTGCTGAATACATCGCGCCCATCTGACGCCTTGTCTCCCGGAGCAGCTGGGAAGTTTAATTAACTCTATCCTTAGGCAAGGCAGTGCAAAAATTCAGGAAGGATGAGCTTAGGTGGACGTGGTGCTACCTCTGAGATTACTGCTGATCTGCTAGGGGCAGCATCCGCTGGGTGACACTCGGTGTCTCCTCTTCCATGGATAAGCTGCCTGAGCCTGACGGGTGGTGGCTCTTTGTGAAACTTAATTCCGGAGATTTAGGAAAAGAGTGAAATTTCAGAAACCTGGCTGTGAATGTCCACCTTTCTCTTCCAAATTTGAGTGGTCCCATAGCGGGCTCTGCTGGTAGTACTGGCAGTGCCAAAAGTGGAGCCTCTAAAAAGGAAATTCCAAACCCTAAAACCTGATATATAGATAGATAGATATAGCTATAGCTATAGTTATAGCTATAGATACAGATATAGATTTATTCCCCATTCCTTTGTCACTTTTCTGTTCACTAAAAAGGAAAAAAATATTATGCAACTTAGGCTTTGTTTAGCAATGCACTTAATCCCCATAAAAGAAACAAATGATTCATTGCAGCTCAATGCTTTAGCTCCTGGACGAATGGCCTTCAAATTAGGGATGGGTAATTGCTAAAAGGCTAAATAACTGAGCATTTTTGAGAATAAACAGCCTTCTGAGAGACATGAAATATTGCTGTCCAGATTTTCCATCACCAGACCTTAGAAAACACATGCTGTCTCTTGCAAAGCTGCTGACATGGTGCTGTTATGATCAGGGTCTGAGTAGATATGAGTGGAAAATCCATACTTGCTCACAGGAAACAAATGCAGATTCCTCATATGGGATATGAGTTGGATGGAAATTGTCTTTCACCTTCTGATTAAAACAAACAAATCCCTCCCCCCGCAAAAACAAAAAATTAACTTTACAAAACAGAGTTTAGAAAGAAGAGTGAAGAGGAAATTTGGCTAACAATGTAAAAGAAAATTAATCCAAAGCTGTCTGAGATCAATTTTCCTTTCACAATTCCCAGATTACAAATTTAGTTTACAGAACTCTAAACAAAATGTTTTTCTGCAACCCGTCTTCTTAGAAATATAAATAGGTAAATGACAAGAATCTGTACAGGAAAGGTATGATCTTTCATAGTGGATATTTATTAAATTTCATTTATGATCACATATAATAACTTTTTTTCTGTTTTCCCTCATTGGTACTTAGGGAGGGAAATGCATTACTGACAAGGACTAGTTTTTGCTTCAAGATTTCAAGGATTAAAATAAATCTGAAGTATCTAATAAAAAGGAAATATAAAAAATTATTTGTTTTCCAAAACATTGAACTGGGACATTACAATTGCTCTTAAGAGCATTGTTTTCTCAAGCACTGAATCTCAATATTACATTTTTACTCGAAAATTTTCACTGAGACAAAAACAAGGGTTTTTTTCCAGGAATAAAATTAGTTTATGAGAAGAAAAAATAACCTTCGTCCTTAATGTTTTCCTTTTGTGCCCAAAAAGGCTGCAGAGTACTAGATTTCATGATACATTTTCGATGCTTTTTTAAAAACCTTGTACTATATGGTTACATCATTATCTCAATTTCAATTTATACAAAAATTTATTTTCAAGTTATTCTACTTTAAAAACATGGTGTTGCAGTGGCTCACATCTAGAGATGGTGAAGTGAATCAGTCCAGACATTTATAATTCAACATTCTTTCCTGGATTTTCGAGGTTTGTTTAAAAATATCTCCTTTTGTCTTGCAAGCTCTGAACTTCATAAGCCTGCTTGACTCTTTAATAATGAGGAACAAGGTTGTCAGCAATTAGTGGATTTCAATTTATCTTTGTTTATTAGTTAAGAATTAGTTTCTTTTGTACTTAGTGCTACTTCTTCAAGTGTCACCACCACCTGCTTAACAACTTTGGACCTTCCCTGTTCATCTTGCTCCTTGCATATATTTAGATGCTACCATGTACACTGACAGTTAAAATTCTTCCTGGGGAAAAAAAAAGTCCTATTTTGTGTTAACCAAAATTTGTTGCAAAAGCACTTGGTTCCCTCTCCTATTATGCTCTGCTGATCTGGCTGCAAATGGATGTTTACTCTTGGAAAAGGACAATATAAATTAAAACTAAAACAAATGCACAAGTATGAGACATTTTAAATTCACACTTCTCAGAGAACATTCAGATTTGAGTTATCACTCTGAAAGTAAGATTCAGAAAAATACAACATTTAATACTTTTATTTCAAAATGTGGCTTTAATACCTCACAGGGGTTTAATTTGGGTGCCCTCCATCTCCCATATTTTTAAATCTCTGATTCATGGTTCTCTTTTGCAGGTCCTTGGATAACTGAAATATCGGTCAGTTTGATTGGCCACCCAAGAATCTGTGCTGCCCTGGGGAGATTTGGTGGTGACTACACTGCTGAAGCTTGAAAGTCACTGGACAGGGGTGATGGGCAGCTGCCCATCTGGACATCACCTTGCAGCCATCGAGGCTGCTGCCTGGCTGGGCAGTCTCATCCTTGGAGGATGCAGACATGTCATGCTGGGCTTTCCTAGGAGGTCTGGAATCGCTTCCGCAGGTGACACAAACCCACGTGCATCCATGTGGTGAAATCCTCCAGGAAGGGAGATGGAGTTTCCATTTTGAGCCTGTCTCACCACTTGTCTGGATGCCAGGTAATTCTTACCTGGAAGCTTGGGAGCGTCTGGCACCACTCACTGCTGCTGGTTTTCCAGGAAGGTGATGAGAGGAAACTCCCGCAGCATTCCCAAGGGCACGTGTGAGTCACAGCAGCCTACAGCTGGGGTCAGAGCCTCACAGACCATCTGTCTGGCTGGCTACAGCAGGCTGTAACCCAGACCCAGTCTGTGGCAAGCACCCTGTCACCCGGGGGTGTGGATGGGAAGATCCTTTGCAATAAAGGTCTGGGCAGAGATGAGAGGGGCCCAGGAACAAGGGGGTGAGAGGGTAGGCACAGGAACGAGGGTCACTCATCTGAGAAAGGAACAGAAAGCAGACATTGGAGCTGCCCTCTCACACTGCATTTGAGCACACAGATCTTCTGGAAAATATCATCAGAAAAATCCAGATCGACTTAAAATGTAAAGGCTTTTAATTGATAGCCTTTAAACTGCTCTTCGAGCATATAAGCATGAACAGAAAACTCTCAGGTTTTTTTTTTTTAATTTGAGAAGCTTGCCTGAACTTTTGCTCTATACAAATAGCGTCTGAGGCTGAAGTGCCAAAAGTTTTGAAGAAAAAAAAATCGTTAAACTGTTCACAACTTCACATACCCTGTGCTGAATCATTGTTTTGAATTGCAGGCAGTTACTGTGGGCTGAGACACGGGTATGACTTGTTTTTGCAGCAAAGTATTCATATATGAACAAAAAATATATTATGCTTTCAACTTCTGTTTGAATTTTGTTGTGATAGTTCAAAATTCATGTAAAGTTGTCTCCACAATATTTTGGTTGGAGCAGTTGAAACTTCTTTTATCTTTGGTGGTTGCAAAGCTGTGAACATGCTTAAAATACATGTTCCCATGAAAAGTCTCACTGACTGCAAAAAAGAAAGAGAATGGATTTTTCTCTGGACTACATATTTGTTTGCCATTGACTAAAAAAGGGCATGAATCTTCTCAGAGGGCTTTTGCTGCTTTTAAAATGCAGCAATGACAGAATATCTAATGCAATGCTTTGCTGAAATTTCCAAAACTATTTCCTTGGAAAATACAGTGATTATGTGCTCAGGATAAATACAATATCACTGAGTTAGGTTTTGCAAAGATAACTAAGGAAAACACATTTTACCCTTCCCTACCAATATCCTTTCTTATCATTATAACCTAAATTTTGATAAGAATTTTTTTCTGCCAATTTGTCATTCTGCAGCTCTTATTTTTCATTAAATTCTTTCTCAGTAAAGGGCAGTTTGTAACTGGAAAAGCAAAGACACTTGTGGAGTGTGATTCCAGGGCTATGGACTCCAGCTGTGGCTCAAGAAGGTGCTTTTGCCAAGTAGGATGCTCCTCTCTTTATCTGTGGAGAGCTCTCAGCTGTTTCACTCTGGCACCCCAAGTGTAATTGGTGGCTGATAGTCACTGTGGGCAAAAGGAGACCTTGCCATCATTCACACAACTGTATTTGCACTGCTTACACTAAAGACAAAAGAGACTAACAGGATTATTTCATATGACCAGCAGCAATCACAGGCTATAGAGTTACCTCTACTTATTCCTGCATCAACTCTCATAACCTGTGGTTGAATTAGAACACATCTTTTTTTGAGAGAGTTGTAATCTTGATTTATTGGTTTGATTTTATTTCTTTGCTTTATTCCCTTGTGGTTTGAATTACTTCCAGCTATGTATTTTTGTTTGAAATGGAATTCCTAAATTCCCAAGTGAAGTCAATCAGGCAGCAAGATGTACTCTCGGGCATATCTCGCACTACTTTGCTGGGCACAGACCCTGTGTGAATTCTTGGCCCTATAATTGTTCCAGTATGCCCTGAAACTGAAATGGAAAAGGCTGACATGGCTGTGGGGAAACACAGTAGATGGAACTACTGTTGTGACTCAAACACACGAGCTTCACTTTAAATTGTCTCTGGTTGCCAACTTTCACAGCTGTCAGGTGTGCTGTGCTGTGGGGTCTCACAACAGGACAGATCATCACAGACTACCTGGAGGCTCTTAGAATAGCATGGACCAAGGAGAAATCTCTTCCTTTGTGCCCTAAGGGATGAATGCTGGTGCCCAGACTGTGCCAGCCCACATTCCCTAGCTCTGAAATCAGCTCCCACTGGAAAACTGGCTTCTGCAGGATAGGGTGCCATCAGTAGGTAGAGCATGTTTATTTGATTTGATTTTTTAGCTGATATTTACTGTTGATAGATAGATTCTGCCATGGAGGAAAGGAGTATGGTGGTGCTATTCTCTGTAGGTGATTTTATACAAGATTTAGCTTTTAAATCTCTAGGTGTCTAGCTTTCCATTACACCTATAAAACACCTAAGGCTACTTTAGAATCTTGCTCCACTCATCTTTGTCCCCTTTCCAGCCAGGAGTGTTGATGTGGGCACACTTCAGTAATGCAGGTAACCTGCTGTTATGCTATATTTTCTCCTTACATACTAGTCTCAGAGAGTAGTTTTTACATACACAGCATTCTTTGCTAGAGTCATCCTTCTCATGATCTGATGTGTAATATTTTACTGATATGTCTGTCTTTGGCTGTGAGAGAAGAAAGCAGAATAAAGCCAAGAAAGTAGTTAACAGTATAGACTATAGGAATATTAAGAAATGCTGAGTAGGTGGGGGAAGGAAATGACTTCAGAGACTGAAGGTATGAAAAGAGGAAATTACTTCATTCCCCACGTTGTCGTGCAATGTCTTAGCATCCAATCACAGAGAATGAGGCAAATAAACAGGAAAGGAGAAGAGAAGTAGGTCATTCCCCAGGGCAGTGGGAAAGGAGCACTGTAAGTGCCCAGAGGGGCTTCAGGAGATGTTCTGAATAGTTAAAGCAAGGAAGGATGCTTGCAGCCTACCTGAGGTCAGTCATAGCAGCTGCCTGATATTCCTAGCGAGCTACCTAGAGGACTGGATAAGCATGGAGTCTTCTTGCTGCTAGTTTAGTCTTAATAGTGGGATTTTGCTTTAGATTTTGAGACTTCATTTCACTGTTATTAAAGTATATGCTTCAAATAAATGCATTATTCCATACACAAATCTTCTGCTAAAGATGGTTCTGAATAAGCTAACAAGAAACACATCTCCTTCCTATGAACACAGTAATCTTTAAAACCAGAACTATGGACAATCTCTTGCATGCTCAGCACAGCTGAAGTAGTCCCAGCAGGTCTGGAAAATTAGGCATGACCTGGTCTACTGTCTACCTGAAAGGCCACGAGCACATCAAGAGCCTGTTGGCCTCCAAAGTGGAAAGCTCCATCAGCTGTGGTCTCTGACTTACAGGATGTGCCTGGGAGTGGTTTGGCCCGAGACATCACCACAGAGCACAGGCCATTCGAACAATTTAAGAGATTCAGTTTTCAGTGCTTGGAAACATTTCCAATTTTATTTGCTCACATAGACAGAACTGAAGTGTTCTTGCACTGAGCTGCATGATGTGGTTTTAGGGGCCTAAAACCCAGGGTCTGTGCACATGTAATCTCCTCCAATACCTAACATAATCTAGGGAAGTTTCTTTGGCAGACAGTAGTACAGTGGATTAGACCCTGAACCACAAGTGTCTCCAGGGAATAGGTAGCACATTTTCCAGGCTCTCTTCTGACCTAGCCCAGCTAGTGGCAAAGATCCTGAAGGCTGATGGAGGGGCCGTGGTGCTGCCTGTGGCTGCTCCGCTCAGCCCCTGGGCGACTTCTGCCTGAACCAGGCATCCGGAAACAGCACTCCCTGACTTTGACTCAGTGCCAGCTTCTGCAGCCTCATTCCACCCTGGCAGCCCAGCATTGCTCACTCTGTTGTGGCCTCACTTGTAAAGCAAGGAGGTTTATAATTTTGTTAATCTTTCAAATTTCTTTTTTTTTTTATTGTTACGTTCTGAGTCTTGCGTCATTCCCTCTGGGGGATTTCAGAACACCTGGTACAGCTGTATAACTTGGCTCCAAGATGCTCTGTTTTGCACTGATTTCTGTGATTAGGATGATAGAAGTTGTGGTAGCAGGCAGTGTTTCATTAAGGTCCAGAGACCTCTATGAAAGGACAATTCTGTAGGGGCTTCCCAGTGCATGTGATCTACAATGCTGATGGCTGTGGATTCGACCTTTCCTTGGCTGCTTTATGTGGCTCCACAGACAGTCCAGATTTATGACAGGTTTATATCACCAAGAGGATGCAAAGCATCCCAAGCATGCTGGTGACTGTGGCCTGTTGATTCTATCATATTTCCCGATACCTGGGGGAGATCATTGTTCTTCAGACCGGAATGCTTTTTGTGATCTTGAGTCCTTTTTGATTGCAAACATAGGAGCCAGTACAGGAAAAGCATCTTTAAGCCAAGTTATCCCACTCATCCAGCTGTTAAAAAATCCCCAGAGGAAATGAGGGGAAACCCAGACTTTAGGAAAGCCTGAACCTTTGTATTAGAGATGTATTAATAATTGATTTACTATCCCTGTGTTAACTTTCATTTGTTTTTTGACCCTAGGGCTATAGTGCTCCTAGGCCTAACCAGTCTGACTTCTGTGGGTCAGGTCTGGATTGGCCTCTGATCTTTGGAAAAGGGGCCTTATCCTGACTGACCTATTCTACTTTTTGATATTCATGGATGTCTGACAACATCTCCTCAGAAGTAAATTATTTGGAAGGTACATGAAGCAACTGGCTCTGGTATTTTAGGAGATCAGCTTTAAAAGGTATGATAAGCTTATATCAAATAGGCTATGAAGGAAAGAACAAATGTCCTTCCTCAAATCATCTGAATGAGTATTTCCTGTAATCAGCTGGCACTCTCATCTTGTGTTCACAGGGTGAGTAACAAAAATCCCGTTTAAACCTCTCCATTGTTCAAGGAGGCTGTTTTACAAGGAAAACCAAGAACATTCTGAATTGTATTAAACTCTTGACAATTGCTTTCTGGCTGCACATTAGTTAAATGTGCTCCCGGATCTTATATTTGAGCCGTCATGCTTTTGATTGTACTTGCTTGATCTCATTCCTGTAAGATCCATAATGAGGAGGAAAGCTGTAGTGACTGGCTCCAGCTAAGCAATATTTTTCTGGAAAAGTCTGAACCTTTGCTAATCGAGATTTTGGTCTTTGGTGATGCCTGGAGTGCATGGCAATGGTGTGAAGGCACGACAGCACCAGGGCTCAGAAAGAAGAATGGCAAGAACTGGACCAGTGTTAAGGCCTGTCGTACTAAAATGCTCTTTTTGCTGACTAAGTCACATATTTTCAAGGAAATACTCTAGGTAAGATTTGTAAGGCCCTGCTCTCTTCCTTGATGGCAGCTAAGACCTCTCTAGTATACTCCCTTTTCCCTAGCATTCTCCCTTTTCCCTAGCTCATAACCCTGAATTCATTACAGGGTCTCCTTGCTGAGATATGGAAGATGAGTCTCACCAATTATCCTACTCAAAACAAAAACACATTTGGAGAAAAGATTCAGGATGCTACAGTCCAATACAGAACACTTTGGGAACAACAGCTCAGGCCATGAGGCAGTTCCCTGGTATAAATTTGTAAAAATGCACATATAAAACTCCTGTGAGAGAAATGATGACCTGACCAGGAAACCAAAAGAGATCTTAACCCAGCTGGGGAGAAAGATTCAGTTTGTTTGATGTTTTGGTGTCATCCTGACAACCACCAAGGCAATAATTAAGTCATTAGTGCTGTGGCTCTTTGGCATTAGTTTACCCTGCAGCAACGTACTGCCCCCAGTGTGCTTGTTATGCTGCTTTTACTGTGTGTCCTGGTGCAACCAATTGTTATGGATGTTTGGAGTGTTTACCTCAAACCACTGGAAAAAATTGAGTAGTTTACCATAATAAAGGGGTAGCGATGATTTCACTACAGTCTGTGTTTTAACAGTTGTCAAACATAATTATTAAAGGAAAACAATTGCTGATGCTGATCTCTCTGGACTCCTGCTCGACCCTGGTTCACAAACATATGGAATAAGTAAGGCATTTCTGAAAAAAATAATGAAATAGTAAATTTTATAAATATCACTTGCTCGAAAAAAAATCACTCTTGCTTGTGCAGCTGAACCAAACCCAGGCTCCACCACACAGCAGTAGCTGGCCTCTGTTTTTGTCCAGGGGATGCTCCCCAGAGCCCCTGTGGACAGTTTCCCACCGGCTGCCTGCCCCAGGCTCCCCTCCAACTGCAGCAAGCACTGGGGGAGTTGGGTGGAATTCAGGCCATATGAATGCAGCCCCGAGGCAATGAATAAAAGACTATGTAGCTTGGATCTCCACATCCAGAAGAGTTAATTGTGAGCAGCTTCATTGAAGCAGGCAGGGTGTTTTACTATGGAAAGGTTCCCTGGGATTTGTACTGAACTCTGGCCACAGAAGGGTTGTGCTGCCCTAACTGAGAGCAGATTTGCTGTTCTGCTTGGAAAAAAACAACAGCAGAAGCAATAAACAAATGGAGCTATTATCTTTAAAATAAAGGAAGGATTTCCAGTTGGCTGGTTTTCCCTTATAAAACTATTTATGGTGCACATTTTTCTATACGGATAAGAATATTAACATGCAAGTAAATCAGTTCTCTCAAAAACTGGTGGAAAAAATTGTTGCTAATCATGTATTTTTTGTATTGCTAATCATACGTATTTTTTCTCTTTTATGTGGAAAAGACAACAAAAACATGGGATGGAAAACTCGTGGAGAAGGTGAACAGCCTAAAGAAGTTAAATAGTTATATATATTTTAATTCTGTCTTAATATACAGCTCCCTGGTAATATGAAATCTGTATATCATGATTTTTTTAGAATGTCCTGTACTATGGCCCCTAATCTTATTTTCAGCTGTGAGAGCCCAGATCTGGTTTGGGGCTTGCTTGAGGCAGTAAAACTTCTATGGCTTTGGGTTTTATTTTGCCTTTGCTATAGCCTTGCAAATCTGTATTAGTAAATGTTGCTGTCACTTTTGGGGGTACTTGACCCAAAAACTCTACTAGTGGGTAGCTGAAGGTCACCTCATCCTTGGGGTTACTCTGCTGTCAATGAGAAATCAGATGAAAACAAGTGGGAGCTACTTATAATCTTATTTTTAAATTAGTTCTTAGTTTATTCCAGCAAATGGGCTTCAGGAAAAAATCAGGGAGGAGAGTGAAACCCTTGACCAGTAAGAGGATGGGTGGGTTAAATAGATCATGGTGCCTTTGTCAGCTGGATCTGAATGTGCCTGGTGGCACACTACTCAAAGTTCTCTATCCTTCTCACCCTGTTTGGAGTTTCTGATTTTGTTTCCTTGTTTTAAGGCAGTTAATTTCAGCTTTTCTTCTTAGCTGTACTAACAGTTTCTTCTGTGGCCTCCTCAAGTGTCTTAGGATCTTGAAACTCTGGCAAGAAAAAGTGGGCCTATTTTTACCCCTATTTTACATCAACCTTAGGTAGTCACTTTTGTGCTAGATGCAGCTTTATCTGCTGCTGCTTTTTGACTGATCTGCATTTTGCATTGCTGGCTTAGCTGTCCTTGTTAGCCCTGTAAGTGGTTAGGAATATTAGCACATGGATAAAAACTCCACTTAACCTACTTTGAATTCCCTTCAGTGTTTGCTAGAGAAAATGAATCAAAGCTCTTCTTTCCATGTCTCATTAGCTGGACATATATGTGAATCTTCTGTCATTCTCACCTCTTGCTTTTGATTTCTATCTTGTCCTGCAAATGGCATTTTGGTTGTGTTGCTGAGCTCTGGAATGCATAATTTTTATTTGCACATATATCTGGAACATGTGCTCTGGACAGGCATCTGTTTTATCATATCCTTTAGAGAATCACAGAACAGCTGAATTTGGAAGTGACCTCTAGAGATGGTCTAGTCTAGCCTTCCTGCTTAGAGGAGTGTCAGGAAAAGCAGCTTTATCCAGGGCCATGTCTGTCAGTTTTTAAGTATCTCCAAGAATGGAGGCTCTAAAACATGTCTAGATAACTTGTGCCAGTGTTTGACGTCCTCCACAAAAAATAAAAATCCTTATGTTAAATGTAATGTCCTATATTTGCATTTGTTCTTCTTGTCTCTTGTTCTGTCACTGGATATGACAAAGCAGGGCCTGGTTTTCTGCTCTTTACTCCCACCAATTAGGTATTTACACACATTGATCAGATTCCCCTGAGCCTTCTCATCTCCAGGCTGAACAGCCTGAGCTCTCTCAGCCTCTCTTCCTAGGTCAGATCTTTCAGTCCCTTATTCAGCCTTGTGGCCCATCACTGCACTTGCTTCAATTCTTTCTTGAAATAGGGAGGCTAGGATTGGATCCAGCATTTTGCATATATCCTTAACTTCAGATTATCTCAACATTTTATTTGAACAGTTGGCTACCATTCCAAGGACATAGGACATACATAATTACTGGACATGGATTTTTAAATATCAGCACAGATTCATTAGTAGACAATGCTGTCAGTTGATGAGCTAAACATAAAACAAGAAACCCTTTGGATGGGTATTTCAAAGTCATCATATAAACCACAGGCTGGTTTACTGCCTTCATTATTCATGTATGGAAGCCACAACGCCATTATAGAAAATACAAGTGCTTTTACATCAAAGATCCAAGCACAATGCAAGCGTTTGTTCCAAGTCCTGGGTGGCAAATAACTGGAGGTTTAAACCTACACACCACATTCCCGTGTGAGTCTGACTTCAGTCTCTCCCTGAATGAGGATAGTAGCAAAGTTCTTTTCCATATACTGTGAGTTTGTCAAAAAAGGACTGTAAACACCAAGGTCTGCCCTACTAGGACAGTAACTGTCAGAACAGTGATCAAGAAGATAACACGGCAGATGACTGAAAGGAAAAGAGCAATTATGGAGTTAAATTAATCTCAGAGGAGATAGATAGATAAAGCTGAAAGAAAGCTTCCTACCAGAGCATTGTCCTACCAGATATGGAGATAATGAATTGCCAGTTCCCCTAGCTGATATGAGAGCCTTTGTACTAAAGTACACCTCTTACAGAGCAGAGACCTTTTCCTACAACAGACCCAAGATGCAGCAGCTCAGCCCACAGTCTCTTAAATGAAATTCCCAAATCCCAGCATTTGCCTGGGGTTGGCTTGTTTGCAAACAAAGAAATAAGCAATACTTCATGCTCCCTTCCCAGGCCCCAGGAGTTCTGGTACATAACCTTCCACTGCTGTCACCCAAATATTTGTGTGACTGAATTTTATTGCCTGAAACATTTATGGCATTGCTGTGCTTTAGCATGAAAATGCAATGCATGTCAGATATTTTCCCCTTCCTACATATTCTGTGGACCCTTACTGGCAACTGCTCCCTCTTCAACTCTTTTAGGAAAAGGAGATTTTACAGTCTTCTGTTTGTTCTGTTTGTTCGTTGTCCAAATGTGCTTGAAGAACTCCACCACTTTGACTGAGTGCCAAACGTGATAATGAATCTTTGGCCTTCGAAGATCACACACTTTGGAGATTCTGTAGCAAAAATCCCTTTGAGCCCCCCACCCTCTTGCAGACTAATGATAAAAGTTTCACGGGCACAGACATCACTTACTGGTGTTGACACTTGCTAGTGACTAAAGAATAAATGGCATGCAATGCAGTTGCCTTGATATCCTGTATTCTTACCAGATTTAGCTCATCTTCCTGCCTAATTTCCTTTGTCTTGTTTGTAGTTCTTTTTCTCCTTAATTGCTGCTCTAGCCTGTCTTTATAAATTGCATTCCCGCATGTTTACTCGTCAGGGGCACACAGTCACCATGTGACAGGATGTGTGTGCTCAAAACTGACAACGTGTGTGGATCAAAGCCAGCAAGGCAAAGAAAAAGCTTCATAAACAATGCTGTAAATAACATCTGGGCTGTCCAAATATGGAAGAATGTGGTAGCTTTCCCTCTTTGTTGTTATTTTGTTTTGTCGTGGATATCTCCCTATAGACACAAACAAGTCTGAAGTCAGTAATTATGGTACAGATTATTTTAAGCTAATTCTCATCACCAAATGCACATAACAACATACTGCAGACGGAAAAACCGAACAAGGTGAAGTGAAACTTCAGGAAATGAATGAACCAGTGTTGGAGAACAAAGCCAGAAAAAAAAGAAACCAAGCCAATTAAGAAACACATGGAAAATGATTAAAAGAATCTCAGTTTAAACATCCTCACCTCATCCCACTACAGAAGATATTGACACACAATTTTTTCAATTTATCTGAATTTCAGAAACTGGAATATAAACAAAGGAGAAATGTCCAAACCCACGAAAGACTGGAGTTGAGAAAAAATCAGTTCTGAGTCATAAAAATACTCCTACTTTCATTATGTTTCCTAAGTCAAAGTTGGACTAAATGCTGCTTTGCTGGGAATCCTGGCTGCAGGTGTTGAACCAAAGCTGCTGCTGTTGCTTTGATACATTGGATAAAGAGATGGATGAGCAATTCATTCACTCACAGCCCCCAGGTTGTCAGACCCTGTCTTTTTTTCTGGAATCAGTGGAGGGAGACGTGAAGTGTATATTAAGCAAATTCAGTGGACAATGGGCATGTGATAATACTATAAATTGGAAATGTTCATTCCTTCCTTCAATTTATATTTTTAGTTTTTCTATTGGTGGCTTTTCTTTTCTTTGTACAGGGTCCAGCTCTATAGAAGCTGCTTTTGGTTGGATGCTCATAAAGGCAATGTTTAAGCCAAATAACTGTATAAACGAGTAAATGAGTTAGGATGCCTGCATCTATGAATTCAAGAAGGCTTTAGTCTCCATTAAGATTTGTGTGTGCCAAAACAAGCTAGATGATACTGAAATATAGTTATTTTCAGTATTGTCCTTTCAGAGAGGTAAATGGGTGCCACTTGAATTGTGTTAGCTACAACCTATGGTGACAATATAAAGACTAGAGGCTTTTCCTGTACCTTTCATTAATCTTTGAGGTCTTATATGAATGGGAAACATAATTAAAACTCTGTGTCTGAATAGAAGATCTCATGCATATTCAGAATAGCATGCTCTTTCAGATCTTGATTAAGTATACCCTTATGTCTTCACAGAAATTTAAACATAATTATTGCTGAGTTCAAATAGAGCTGACAAAATTTCAAAGTTTCCAGGACAGTGCAAGTCACTTATGACTTTGGTCCATTGCATAGATGCAGAAGGAAATTCCAGCTGTCACACATTTCCGCCTACAGCTGGCAATATTTTTTATATCAAAACCTCTTCACTGCAGACTGGCAACAAGCTGTGCACAAGAGCACCACTGATGCTGGTAGAAGCTCTGCATAACCCTGGGCATCTGATGCCCACCCCAGCTTCAGCATAGAACAGGGATTTATAGCTACTCAAACTGATTATGAAAAGGTTAACATTAGTGTTTTCTGTCATAATCTAATCCAAATCTCAGCGAACTGCAACAGAGGATGGTTTCGTACTAGGTCCCTATGAATGAATGCCCTCATCTTCTGTGAATCCAATAAATGATTAAGAGTCCAGCAAGGATAATCTGTGCTTCTAGGAATTTCTGATTTTCAAGCAGTTAATACACGTGTTTGTAAATAATTCTCCAGCCATTAAAAACAGCTTGCCTCTTTTTCCTGCAGGCTATCAATGCATTTGCAGGATGCCAATATGCACACAAATATGGACCTTAAACCACATGGTCCATCCGGTCCAGGCTTCTTGAGCAGCCTTTCTAACATTGTCAAGACAAAAGCATGTGCCACTTAGACCATATTCATCCTAATAAAAGTAAGACACATGTACTATCCCCTTAAATCTGCAGGCAAACACTGTTCAAGATTTATTTCTACTACAGTACAGATGCTGACCCCTGTAAAGAGCAGTTATATTAAAACCAGGCATAAGGGAGTAAGTGGGACATTTTAGAAGTGCACGAGGACACCCTGCTGTGCTCTTCATGGATAGTTAAAGATGTTAGATAACTGTGTGAGATGGGTATTTGCCTGTTCACAAATTCATATGGAAGTAGCTCAACACTTTCTGGAGCATTTGATGCTACTAGATGCTGCCTAGGATAAAAAATATGTGTATTATGTATCATTTATTTAGAAGCATCTGGATAGAGCAGGTATTTATTACCAAAATGACTCTATAATGTGGATTGTTCTGTCATACCACCTACATAGATACATGCTGAATTCATACACCAAAGCCTGCAGCACTTCCTGAAGTTTTCCCATTCTGTTGTTAACATTTTGCTTTCTTTTCCATTCTGAACAGAGTAAAACAACTCTCAATTAAAACAACAATTTACATGAATCTTCAAAGTGAAGCAGAGTCAGGGAGAAACACCACACAGCAGCTTTTGAGAATTGCAGATGAGAACTTGAATGCTAAGGAGGAGATAATATTCCTGTCATTTGAAGCCCTATGGTAGCTTCCCAGCCATGAGCTGTACCAGGACCTCCTGGCAGAACTTTGAGAGATACCTGTGAGCAGCCAAAGCTGTGGGATTTTTCCTCCAGCCTCCTGACAACTTCCAGTGCTCCCTGGGGTGCTGCTGGACTGCTCTGTGGCCCCAAAAAGCCCATCTCTGCCAAGGGCCTGAGCCTGGCCCACTGCAGATACCAGAGCAAGGGATGCAGCACTGAGGCAGCTTCAGGGTTACATTGCAGCTCTCCAGCACGACTCCAGCAGGTGCAGAAGATGCACACAGGACTGATGTGGGGAGAGAGCTCAGTCTTGGGTTTTAGCATTCAGACACTGCGTTTGCGCTTTTCCACTGAATTTATTTTATCTGTCTTATGGTGTATGAACAGGATTTGTCAAAAAGGAGAGGAGCTTCCAAAGAGCATTGCAAAGGAGATGGCTGTGTTTGGGAGCCATCAGATGCAAAAGGCTCATCCCCAGGCTTTCTTCATGTCAGTGACACAATTTTAATGAGGGGAACTTGTCTTCCTCCCCAGCTTCTAACCGGGGGAGCTATGATACTTCACAGGGCAGGAACAGTGATCAAACTCACCTTAAACATTAACTTAAAAGTAATTATTATTGGCTTCACATAAAGAGAAGTGCTACAATCAGAGTAATTTTATTTATTTTTTAACTGAGAAACAGTAAATTTCCGGTGTTGATAGAAAAGTGCTGATGAAAAAAAAAAAGATAAAATCTTTTTTTGTAAGACTTTTATTTGTTACTAGCAGCCTGATGTTGGTACATATCTTAATCAAGGCATTATTCTGTGCATTTTCTTTCATCCTTGAGCCCAGATGATATGTCCTTGGAAATAAACAGTGCAGACAAAAGAGGAGGGCACCATTCCATGTTATACCTAGAATATCTGTCTTGTCTGATGACTCCATGGGTGCTTCCCTACATGAAAAGAGATGTCTTTCATTGAAGATTTATATAAGAAAAACTATAAAGGAGTGTGTGTGAGAGAGATATATTTAGTCTTTAGTATCAAACCAGAAAATTTTACAAAATATTTTATCCCTAAAAGAGAATTTTAAAAAAATGTTGCTGTTTGTTTCAGTTTCCTTTTTGGAGGAGAGCCAATAGGAAGCTTGTGGCAAGATAGTTATCCCCTGAAATATTGATTTCCATAAAACTGTTGATTTAGCATATGAGCCTAACTATTAGACAAAAGTGTCATCTGTGTGCAGACCAAAATGTCTGGAAAGTTCTTTAGATTTGTTATAGTCTTTGATATCAGTGCTTTGAAGACATATTAATTTGTCTGCACTACAAGGGGAGGATTTCATTGGTGTTAAGTAGATTTAGTTCCCATTTTCTCTAAGGAAATAACCAGAAAACTTACCGTTTTGTCCCAGAGGTAAGGTTCTTCAGGCATCTGTTTTTATGATTTCTTATACAACATGTGCAGGCAATCTCCACAAGAACAGTTGAGGAGAAGGTACAGCCATTTTGCTGATAATCTCAAATTTTTTTTCCTCCATAATTTATCTGGTGATACAGCAGGTATAAAGCAGGTAGCTTGGGTAAGAGTAGTTTAGGCTGAGTCTTGGGTAAATGGGAGAAGACTTTTATGTTCAGAAGTGTATGCCCCACTTGCATTGCAGTCACAAAATCTAGTCTTGGCAGTGTGAGAATTCTAGGCCCATGATTTTGGTTGTGATTTTTTTTCCTGAACACCTATACAGAGGTATTTATTAAAATAAGGAGAAGACTGTTTTCCTCAAAAACCACTTGTGCACGCACTCTTTTTCTCTCTCCTCACTGTAGGTTTGCTGCTGTAGACTCTTTCCCCATCCCCATCCTGCCTGGTTTCCTGCTACGTGTTTAAAGAAACAGAATATATCTCCTCATAAAATCAATATCAAGTCATTGCTTCAGAAGAAAGAACGTCACCACTTGAGTTAGCACGAAATACTTCCTTTTCCATCAAGAGGCCTGGCTGAGACAGACACATCTGACGGGATTCAGTGTTATCCAAGCAGATGTAGTTTTGACTTTAGGATGCTAAAAATAAGCTGGTGATAACCGGATAACTGAATAGTTTGAAACAATTATTTCCTTGGATACAGTGAGACACAGTGTGTGTTCTTCTAACATCTGCACTTTTTCTTATTTGTGAGTACATGAAAACAGGAAAATAGTATGAAAGACCTGAAGTGGAATTTTTGTTGTATCACACTTCTGCCAATGAACTTCCACTAGAAAGAAATTGACAGTTTTAATTGTGTTTCTTAGGCATGTAATATACAATTCATTATTGTGTCACGCATCCTATGATTGTGAGATACTCTTTATTGCTCATTGTTATATCAGGCAACATTTCTCCCCTGCATACATCTGGTTTTATGTAGTTCCTAGCAATGGAACAAAAACACAGCACATGCTTTGTGGCATCTCTTCACAGCTGAGTTTCCTTTGCTAGCTTTTTAGAGGGTACTTAGCATTTGCTTGGAACTTGATAGTTTTGAAGCAAGTCCTTATTTACAAGTGATGACATTAAAGATGAATAACATAAAGAGAATCAGTTCAGCGATATAATTTTGAAGTCAATCAAGAAACTCTCAGTAATTAATAGATACTTCATTTTAATCTCTTGCAACAGATGCATGTGCTTCTTTTGGCAGTTAACTGCTTTCAGGCACTAATTTGACACCATATGGGTGTCAGATTTCTGATCTCAACAACTGCTTAATTAATTGATGTTTTTATCTTTGAATGGGTTATGTCTCTTCAGATCAAAAACCTAAGCATGCCATAAAATTGTAAATAGAGAGAGCTTTCCTTAAAGACTAAGACAGTATAACACTCAAAATCGGGATATGTTATGTTTATGATTGATTTCACTTGGATATCATGTTGCTATAAGTGTGAGAAAGAGAGAGGAGCCAGAAACCAAAGACAGTGCCGGAAAGCACGTAAGTAAAGTATTGCTAACCCCAAAATCATAAATCACTCTCCCTGATAAAAAGAACTAAACAAAAGCAAAACCCAGAGATGATCCTGAAAGTGATAGAAACAGATAAACAGAAACTTCAGATTTTACGTTTTTCTCTAGTTCATTTAAACAAACGGAGCTTAGCCTGGCATTTAGGGAAACTTAGAATGCAAGGAAAATCAACAGGCATAATAGAGGTGATAAGCACAATTTATTCACTATTTCTTAACACACAATAGGGTACACTATTTGAAATTTTGAGGCATAGTATCTAAAATAAAAGGAAGCAAGTAATTATTTTACTCAAAGCATAATTAACTCACTGTCACAGGATGTCATGGAAGCCAAGAGATATAAATGGATTCAAAATGGCAATAAAGAATTTTATAAAGAATAGGTCTATTGATGAACATCAAAAACAATAGCCCAGATGCAGCCTCTGACTCAAAAACTCTCTGAACTCTTGAGTGTTGGCCCTACACAAAGAAGGGTCATTCTGTCTCCTTTGCTTAGCCAACCTCAGATGGCTCATGTCAAAGTAAGGCTACTGGGCTAGGTGGGTTTGGCTGGCCCCATGATGGTCTTTCCACTTTAAAAAGGAAATAATAAAAAAGCAAATTTTTGAAAAAAATTCCATATATCTCACCCCTGTCAGTTGTGTCCTACCATAATCACAAAGGGACAAAGAAAAACATAGAGGTCTGGAATGGGGAGTCTTGCTGGGGAAAAGACTGTCATCCTTTCATTTTTCACAAACTCTGCATGTTCACAACAAAAAATATTAATTCCATCCATAGAAGAAATATGCCTTGCTTCCTGATCAGGAATTATTACACATATTTTGGAAAAATGTTACATTCTTCCTTAAAAAGAGTTAATTGTAACTGAAAAAATGAAAATATCATGGTGTTTCTTGTAGCTGTATCAGAAAGGGAGTTCCCTATTTCTGTGAGGAACATTGAGATTCCTTTTAAGTCAAGCATGTTTCTTATACCACAGTCTGAGGACAATAAAACTTGACTTCAGCTGTGAAGTCTGGTTTTAGTTCCAGTTTGAAGGGGGGTTTCTGGATTCTGAGTTCTTGGTTGACCCCTATCAAAAATTCCAGGCCAACCCTCAGGATCACCTTCCCTCCCATTCCTGCCCACAAATGCCCGTCTCTGCTCACCTTTTGTGTTTCCATCCCATGAACCTGCGGGCTGCACTGCAGCCATGCTTAGCTAATAGCAAATAGCACCTTGAGTTTGGCAGCCGTGTCCTGCTGACTATAAAATCAGTCTTGCTCTTTGCCAGCAGCTCCTTCCCATAGTGGAAAGGGATTACTGAAAGCATCTCTCACCATTTGTCTACTGTAATTTCTCCACCAGCTGGAATTCATGAGCTTCCAGAGGCATCCCACTGCCAGAGGATGACCTTTGCCTGGAGCAGGTAAAGCCCAGTAGTGCTAGTGTTTGACACTGCTGGAAGCACTCACAATACTCTCAGTGCATCCTGAAGGTCAGGTCAGGAGTGGCAGAGCCACAGCAGAACAGCGTGGAGATCATCAGTTCACATCCTTGGATAGAGAAAGGAATGGTGTCACTCTACATATGTAGTTTTCAGCTTCTCTATTCCTGGAGATATGGTGTAGAAAAATGGAAAGTAACTTTTTAAAATGAAAATTAATAACTCAAATGTAACTTCCCTTTAGAGTGTTACCAGAATTTTGTGTGGCCCAAAGGGGTCTGTTAGGTCAACTATTCAGGCTCCTTAGTATGACCTCCTTTATGACTTAACACATTAGAAAATATTGCCTAAACTTTAGGCTCAAACAATCAGGTGATCTTTACCACACAAGGAATACTATGAAAAATGAAAATGAAAATTCATTTGAGTTTGTGAGAAAAAGAAAAAGAAACATCCAAATTAAATGCCTATTACTGTCACACACTCATTCCAAATTATGCATGACTGACATTTGGTGAAGTCTGAACTCTTCAGGTTTGTGGTTTCATCTCTATTAGCTATCAGTAATGCAAAAAAAAAAAAAAAGGCAGAAAAAAAAAGCAGAAGCGTTTTCCTAAAGTAAGACTTTCTCACTGACACTCGCCAGTGAGAACTGCACTCTGGCTGGCAGAAGTCATGATTCACAGTTATTGGAAAGCATTAGAAATGCATGCACTTGTATCTTCCTCGACTCTTTCTCCAGACACTTCTTTTATGGTTCTTACCAAGTCAAATGGCAGTAACTGGTCAGGTGCAGACTGTCAGTGGTTGTCATGCAAGCTGTAACTGGAAATCTAAAAACACAGCACCAAAAGCTAATAGTGAAACTGTGGGCTCAGACAACTGATGAAGCAGAAAGGGCGGGTGTGAGTTTCTAGCTCGGGCTGCCTGCTGACATCAATCTGTTTCCTGCTCACCTCACTCACATGAGAAGCACTACTGAGAGCAGCTAAAGCAATCGTGCAAGCAAAACAGCTTTTGGATCTCCTGCTTCTCTGCAGAGATCTCCTAAACGGAAAGAAGCTGGCTGATGATTCTGTGTGCAAAGGTGTTTTCTGCCACGCCTTACAGCATCTTACTCCTGTTTTCAGAAGTCTGTTTCTTCACCTTCATGTAGCTTTCCCAATCTCACTCTCTCTTTTACCCCTGTCTGCTGAGTACAAGTGGAACAGCAACTTCTGGCCCCAAAGTAAGCAATGTGCAAAAAACAGGTGCTTATACATGGTGTAAGCAGCTAAATATGATGCAAATATTTAGAGGTGAAAAACAGGATTCAGATCAGCGAGAGTAGACATATATTGCAATGACTGCACAGGAAACATTAGTACACAGATCCAGCAAACACAGATGACTGATTGCATTTGGCCTTTTGCTTGGACTTGTTCCAGACGTACAGCTACACACATTCTCCTCAGTATCTCAGCATGGGATCTTAAAAAGGTGCTGCAGAAATTGCAAAATTGGTGTCCAGTCTGATGCAATCTCTTCTAATCATTTTCCCACAGCCATACATTGCAGTTCGTGTTTCCTGAGTCCCATGATCAAGTCTCTCCTTCCCTTCCCCTTTTATCTTCATCTTGCTCCCCCTCACTTCCTTTTCCCATCTAACTCCATTACCCTATCCCACTCTTCTCCCAGACGCATATTCGTCGGCGGGTTTAAACCAGCATTGGTACATCGATGCCAACGGGAGCGATGTCAGCTAAAAATCTGGCTGACAGCACTTGTTTGAAATGCAGGAATTCCGTCTTGCACCCGTGCCTCCTGTTGTGAGCGCTGTGCTTGGCACAGCCCCTCCTTGCCAGCTCACCCCTGTTGCAGCCTGAGCCATTCACACCCCGGGCAGGTAAGACCCGACATCCCCGGGGAGCAGCTTGGTGCTGCTGAGAGGCGGCTGCGAGAGCAGGCTCGGGCTGCTCTCTGGGGCACAGCAGGCGCTGTAACCTCTCACCTCTGCCCGGCACGGCAGCCGAGCTCCCAGACTGCTGATAGCCTCGCCACGATTTTCCGAGTCCCCAAACACTGATTGCAGGCTGGCAGCCTTGTCATGCTAAGAAAGCCATGGCTCAGGTCCAAGCTACAGTGTTTTTCTTTCTGTGGGATGATCAAAGGGCTCTAAACAAAGGCACGGAGAAGGTCTCCCAAACAAGTTTCTGCAGCGATAGCACTGAGGCTGCAGACAATGGGCGAAGTACGGCAAAGTCAGTGAAAGTGAGAAAGGACTGGCAGGGAACGCGACCATCGCAGCTGACTGAGAAGCAAGCCAGCGAGCTAATGCAGAGGTGCTTTAGTTATGTGTAACTAGCCCCCTCTAATTTCGGGTTAACTCAGTGACACGCCTCATCAAGAGAGTTCGCGCTAGCCTGTTTCATTTTGATCTTTTTATCTCTTTTACCTTGTGACACTATTGTTCCAGCCTGCAGTCCCGGAGAGATACCACTCACTCCACACCCCCATCCCCCCCAGCCATTGTAAGAAGAGTGGTGGATCCAAGGGTGTTGGGAAAGCCTGCGGCATTGTTTTGCTGCCATGCAAACCTGGCTGCATTATCATTATTATCATAGACTGACATCTTTCATTGCCTTTTCTGTTTTCCAAGACAAAAGAGCCAGCTGAGACTGGAACAAAGGAGAATACAGGGAAAAGGAGAGAATATGTCAAGCAAGAATAGTTTGGAAAGGGCCAAAAGTGGAAAAGGAAGTCTAATTCTAGCCTCTTCCAGGGGAAAAAAAAGTTTTTTTGAGAAATGTAAACAAATCAGGAAATCCTGGCACTTACTCCAGTTCCGATTTGGCGAAACACACCAGCCCTTTCCCTATGTATGAGCTGCTGTTTGTGAATGAAATCCAGATTAGGTTATTCATTGAGCCCTGCCAGTCTCACAGTTTCCAGGTTTCCTTTTGCTTATGGCATAGCTTAAACCTTAAAATAATAATAATAAAAAAACATATGCATGTTATTAACTCTCCATATTCAAATGGAAATACAATGCTATCATAAATCTCTATTTTTTTCTAATGTAAATTCCTCTCTTCAGCATGAAGCTGCAGGAAAGCCATTGTATCTGCACAATCTAAACTTGAAAGGGAATTTTTGTTAAACTAGTTATGATAGGGGAAACATGTTTTTCACTGAGTTGAAAGATTAAAGTTGGCCATAAAAAGGGGTGGAGGGGCTGCAGAAGGATTATTGGTTGCTCAACTAGTGATTAGATACAGGACTTCAAGGACAAATTAAGGAGCACAAAAAGAAAGATTTCTAAAGATAAGTGAAACCAGTTCCAATAATATTAAATAAAAGATGCCTTTGTTTATCACGGTTCTTAATCTCTCCCAGTTCTATTCTACCTCTATTAGTCTAATTAGACAAAGAGCGTGTAAACCCCAAAAGAGACAACCAATCTTTTTTAGACCTTGAAGTCTGCCCAGCCTATCTGTCTCCCAACTTGCCCTTCTTTTGCCTGTCTCCCAGCGTGGGTAATTTCCCTCTCTCTTGTGATTCCAGCTTAAACGGCTTCTTTGTAACTTTTTTTTTTCTCCTCTTGATTTCGTTTTTGATTCCTTACAGAAATAGGTCTCTGGTTGCCAAAAATTCTCTTTTTCCTGATTCAGAGCAGTTTCTGGCTCATTAACGCTGTCTGCTTAGGGCAGGGAGGGAGAGCAGGGCGAAGAAAGGGAATTCAGTGGGGTTGTTCTTATGTCAGGCAGGCTTTATCTGTGCTGCAGGAGGGGACTTTTGGGGGCTAAACTGGAGCATCCATCAGAAGCCTTAAAAATAAAGGGCTTAAATAGCTAAACCAGTGTGCCATGCCCATGGAGACACAAGAGAAAGTTTCATGGATGCCAAGTGGTAGCAATGATGAGCTCTCATTTGTCAGCACAATGAAGAGCAAGGAGTTGAGGAAAAAAATCACCTCTATCCCAACTGATTTGAGACTTATGAGTGGCTTTGGCTGAGGACTGAGGAATCCAGGAGAAATTTCAACCCTGTTCTGAGGTGGGCATGCATGGAAAGATGCAATTGAGATGTTGCTTCTGTGGTTTGCATGCTCTCAGTAAATTCCTTGTGTAATCCAAGTGTCAGAAGAGCTGCTTGAATGGCTGAGGACCTGGAGCAGTTCTTGTGTCCAGCAAGAGCTTTGCTTGAATGTTTAATTCTCTCATGAGTGAAAGGCAGTATTTGCACAGTTATCTTTTCTGAAGAAAAATTATTGCATCTTCCACCAGATATTCAATGGCTGTGAGTCATGCTGAGATAAAATCACAGTGAAAGCATGGTGCCTTCATTTTTCTGTGATATTGCCATACTTTAATTGAGTGTCTTTTCCTTGTGGGAGCTAGACTTTATGGGGATTTACATGAAGTGACAGTATTTGATTTTGGCTTCTTTTTTTTTCAGGTAGATGTATTCTTTTAGAGATAAGAGCTAGAGCTCCATTTAAAAGTGATATGGGCCTAAAATAAAATTCTTCAAAGTTTCTTGAATTTTACTTTTCTGACAGTTTTTTTGTAAAACTTACATTTTTTTTTAGCACAAATATCTCTGTTGAGATAAGGAGAGCTTATTTCACGTTATCATTTTGGGGACCATCTCTTGCATTTCAGTAGAGGTAGACGCCCAACTTCACATTAGCAGAGGGTTTTCCATCCCCTGCAGAGGCAGTAGCTGTGAGTCACCTGTCTTGAGCATAACACTGTAGATGCATGTCTACATTCAACAAAGACATTTGTAAAACCTGTAAAAATGGATATAAAATGCACTTTTTTTTTTTGGTTTATCTTTACTGCTGTCAGGGGTATAAAAGCTAACTTTTTCTTCATGCCAGGGCACAATCAATCATGAATAAAATAATCTAGAAAGAAATTACCTTACAGACCCATCTCTGAATGCTTTCTGTCGATCTGGGGAAATAAAAATTTAAAAACTCCAGCACATGTGTCTGAGCACTCAGAGGAGAGCTTGCAAAAGCTGTAGATGGAACATCTCTGTTACCCTGTCAAGGGAAAACTGCAGCAGCAGTGCTATTAATGTCAGGCTGTTTCTGTAGCCTGCATAGTGGTGTGTTCTCCAGCGCAGAAAAGAAGGGAAACAGGTGCTCCATCTCCTCAGCATCTGGTTTGGATGACCACAATACTCCAAACACCTGCACTCTGCAGTCCTGCCAAGCCTTGCCTGCTATTGTATTAAGCAGGACTGTCTGCCTATAGCAATAAAAAACCATTGTTTATCAGTTGTACCAGAGGAACACAGGTTGTGAGGAGGGGACAGAACAAACAAACCTGGGGGGGAAAAATTAATAGGAGAGAAAATCTGTTCTGTAGCTTGAATGCTTTGGACTGTTAAAGGTTGGAATGGGCTGGTTGTGGATTTTTCTAAGAGACTGGAAAAGGGACAGCAGGTTTTTGGCAGGTTTTCCTGTCTGAACAGATAGTTGGCACTTGTGTTAAGAGGGTGATACCTTTTTAGTATCAGGTATCAGGTTTTAGAGTTTGAAGAGGAACTGCAGTTTCACATTTTAATGCAGAATTGTTTTTACAGACTGTGCTGCGTTTTATCTCTCTAGCTCTGACTATAAACATGATGATTCACATCTTACTAAGAAAGGATTTTAGGCTATTTAGGATTTAAACTGAAACTTTGCCCAGAACCTTAGATACTGGAGTTTTTTTCTATTTTAGGTTTCTTCTTCAGGGCTGGCAAAGCCATCTCCCTGGATGTGAAACAACCAAGACATTCAGAAAACCAAGTCAGGGCAGCACATTTCAGAGGATGCTGCGGCGTGAGCTGTCCCAGTGAAGTCACTGGTATCACTTACGTCCTTAAAACCGCGCACAGATTTTGGGACGTTTTTAAGATGACAAATCACATGTTTCCAACGAAAATAATTGCTGCTGACGGTCTAGATACCTGTAATAGTCTTATTTCCTGAGAAAGGCGCCTGATTTAGGAGTATTTTCCTTTTCCCTCCGTGCAAAGCCGGGATGGCAGCTATGTGGGCTGTTGAGTGGGAGGCTTGGGGGCCCTTGCGGCTGCTCGGGGGAGGGTTTCCCCTGGGAGAGGCAGGCACGGCGGCCCGGGCAGAGCGGCGGGAGCGGCGGGAGCGGCGGGAGCGGCGGGAGCGGCGGGCCGGTGCCTTGGCCGTGAGCCCCGGCTAGCGACGGCCGCGGGAACGGCAGCGCCCGCGCCCATGGGGCCGGGAAAAACCTTAAAAACCGTGCCTGGGCCCCTTAGGGCGCTGCCCTGAAAATGTCCGTGGCGTTGGACTTAGGTGCCAGGGTGCGCTCGCAGCGCTGGAAGCGTCCAGAGCCGGGCGAGGCAGGGAACGCTGCCCGTCTGCTCCGCTCTGTTCTGCTCTGCTCTGCCCCGCTCTGCTCCGCTCTGCTCTGTTCTGCTCTGCTCTGCTCTGCTCCGCTCTGCTCTGCCCCGGTGGGACCTAGAGTGCTACATCCAGAGCCGGGCGAGGCAGGGAATGCTGCCCGTCTGCTCTGCTCTGCTCTGCTCTGCTCTGCTCTGCTCTGCTCTGCTCTGCTCTGCCCTGCTCTGTTCTGCTCTGCCCTGCTCTGCTCTGCTCCGCTCTGCTCTGCCCCGGTGGGACCCAGAGCGCTGCATCCAGAGCCGGGCGAGGGAGGGAACGCTGCCCGTCTGCTCTGCCCCGCTCTGCTCTGCTCCGCTCCGCTCCGGTGGGATCCAGAGCGCTGCATCCAGCCCTAGGAACCCAGCACAAGAGGGACGCGGACCTGCAGCAGCAGGTCGAGAGGAGAGACGCGAAGATGATCTAAAGATGGGCTGAGAGAGCTGGGGGTGCTCAGCCAGGAGAAGAGAAGGCTCTGGGAAGACCTTAGAGCACCTTCCAGTACTTAAGGGGGGCTTATGAGAAAGTTAGGGACAGACTTTGTAGCAGGCTCTGCAGGGAAAGGACAAAGTAATGGTTAAACTGAAAGGGAATAGATTTATACTAGACATTAAAAAGAGTGTTTTTACAATGAGGATGGTTAAGCACAGGTTGCCCAGAGAGGTGGTGGACACACTATCCATGGGAACATTCAAGTTGCAGATGACCCTGCTGACTTTGATTAGATCACCTTAAAACAATCCTCCCAGCTCAAACTATCCCATGATCCTATGAAGATAAATTCATTTTCTCTCATCTTTTTGAAAAATATTTCAAGATGAGAGAGGATTTGACACTTTAGAAGTATGGCTTTGCTGAGAAAAGCATCTTCTCTGACTGGCATTAGGAGTACTTTACTGACAGGAAACTCTTTTGTGGAGTTTTGGACATGACGATATAAACAGGTAAAGAAAATCTGACAGTGCTTATGCAAAAAGTGGAGTGCTTAAGTACTCAGCTCAAGAACATAAAGGGACACCTGCAGGACAACATATGGAGCACTGGATTTTGTTAGATAACAACTCTTTTTCTTTTTCTCTGCAATGTTCCATCTAACTGCCCCATTTGCTACATCTCACACATAAATGCCAGCATTTAATATCCACAGCTATAGTGGAATCATGGTGTCGGACATAAAGTTGAAACAGACTGAAACACAGAGTGGGAAAATGAGAATAGATAGGAAGTATCATTTACTAATCAAAGGGTTGATATATATAGCACGTGCACTTCATCCACTGCTGTGCTCCACGGGTATGGTTAAAGAGAGAAATGCGTGCTCAGAGAACTTTGTTTTTTCTACACTAGTGAAATTACATGAGAAAGAAAGTACTTACAGATACTTTTTGGGTTTTTTTTCTGTCTAAGCAGACACATCTTCTCAGATTTACTCTGTTTTTGCAGCAGCCTCTATGACTAATAGCATATTTGGAAAAAGAATGGGGAATCTTATTTCCAGCACATGAAGCATGGTGATTAGCCATCACTGAATTCAGTTCCAAGCCTGAATGGGTGAAGCTCCTGTTGGCCCCTTTGTAAAAAATGATGAAATTGAAGGTTAAGAATATCTATATATTGTACATGGAGAGGAAGATATAAAAATATGCATATTTAACAGATAGGAGATCATAAGATTGACACTCTGAAGACTGCTCATAATATTAAAACTGTCATTGGAGGCTTCTAAATCTGTGGCATTGTTTTTCAAATTGGTTAAAGGATGCAGTTGCACTCGAAAAAGTAGCTAAACAAACTTCTGATCCCTAGGGATTGTGTACACTGACTATCACTCGTGCAGCCAGGAAAATCCAGTTCTTAGCAATGACCACTTATTCATGGTAATGATTAAATAGGTTCCACAAGATCATTTGAGAAGTGGTTTGTTTAAATATAATTTATTTGAAGGCCATTAAATCTCTCGAGTTCAAGGGTAGCAAGGGAGATAATGTCACAGCAATGATATCACATCTCTATTTTATGACACCAACCATGCCATAAATCTTACTTTGTACATGATTTAGGTGTAGGGAAAAGCTATTTTATTAATCCATCTTATCCTTCACCTCCTATCAAGGCAGCTCATATTAAGGAAGAAGGTTGGGAGGATAAGGAAGTCATAAGATGTCTCTGTCAGGTGCAGTCACTGCACCGTGAGATCTTTTCTGCAGAGTGAATTTCTTGTCACAGTGCCATTATACCACGGACTCTTGATTCTCCTAAGAAACCAATTTGTGTATTTGCTTAAAATCAGTCACCTGCTCTCTGATGATTTTGGATACTGTTTCGAGGCTCACTCTAGGGATGCTGTCCATGAGCTGTTTATCTAGCCAAAAGCAGAAGGGGTGGAAGCCTGGCTCTGTGGACGTGGGTGGCAGAGCTCCAGCTGTATGAACTGAGGTCAGGATCTCTTTCCCTTCATGTTCCCATAAAGTGAATTAAAAAAAAATAATGTGAAAGTACAGAGTAAAGCTCTTCATGATCATAAATTTGCACCATATCCTGCCATTCATACACAGGCACCAATGCCTTTGAAATCACTGAGTCAATGGGAGACTTGTCTGACAAAGAATTACAGAATTACATCCTCAAATTGTTGAAGTTTCATGTGCGCAACTGAACAGAATTTCCTTTGCAATGAAGAAAAAACCCCGTGTAAGGTTAAAAAGTGAATCTGATTTTCATATTTTTCTGAGTCTGTAGTTCTTGCATTGGGTCTCATTTTTGGAAAAACAGTCTTGGAAGTGGCCCAAGACTTTTTCAGCACCTCATCATTATTAACTCAGCATTTCTGTGTGAATGTAATTTTTCCAGACCTCACTGACTAGACAGGTAGACAAAGCTTAATCAGTTGGGGCATGCTTGCCACATCTACTACAGCAAAGGAAGAAAAGTGGAGGTGTTTTAAAATTGAGCACCAATACACAAAGTAGCTAAAATGAATGCACTCACACTACCAGGGCAGTATCACAGAATCAATTAAAATGATGCCTGATAAAATAACTATAGGAAGAAGAACTGAAACTAAGACATATAGAAGTAATGGGATTTATTATGAAACAGCATTTGGATTTACCAGGGACTGTGTGGACTGAGACAGATGCTATGTATGAGAATGATACTCATCTAAATAAATGGTTTACCATGGGTTTCCTTAGCTTGCCAGAATTTTGCAGTGTTTATAGTTCCTCTGTGGTGGCCACATAATTTCTGACCAGACCATCAACATGCAGTCAGCTCAGTTTCTTTTTCAGCATAATGTCTTGCCCACAGTTTTGAGCACATAGAGGTTTGACAGCTTAGGCAACTCAATATTTCAGGGATTGTGGCTGAAAATCTGTTCCCACTAGTTCACTGCAGCTGCCAGGCCTTGCATCCTGTCCTGGGAATGAAATGCATGGAACTGAGAGGGGAGTGGGACCAGCAGTTGGTGAAAAACCTGACAGCTCCCTTTTAACACTTACACTCCTTTTTGCAACTCTTCATATTCAGATTTCCATTTGCTTAAAATTGTCGTTATCTGAGAAAAAAGCAATGCTTCTGAGCATGTCCTCTGAGCTTGTTATAATCCAGCTTTGACTAGGACGTGCTTCCTCTCAGGGAAACAGCCAGTGGCCCAGGCCAGTCCTTGTACCTGATAGGTAGCCACAGGCTTGCCCATGAGTGGGTGTGAACACACACTCTCTGGAACTGCCAGTGAACTTTGTTCAGGGGCTACTGTTTAACACTTCCAGGCATGTATTTCATACCACAGGCTCATCACCAGCTGCCAGAAGAGAGCTGCTGGAGGAAGTGCTGAGCTGCCATCCTGCCCCAAACCAGCATTCATGCCCTGGGCTGTCCCCTGCCTTCTGTTGGCTTAAGCATTTGGGAAGAACCTAGTTCAGGGAGCCAGAACATATTGCAGTTGATCTGGCCCACTCTGTTGAATTGATCCATTGGATTTTTTAAATTCAGTTTTTCTGGAAAACTCAGCTCTCTGCTCTGGTCCCACGAAAGCCTCCAGGGAGCAGAGACTATTGAGTGGGAAGGAATGACTTGGGCATACACACAACCAATGTTAACTAAATCTGTTAGCTGTAGAGAGGTCTCAAAGGATGGGGAGGAGAGATTAAAGAAAAGAAAGACTATTTTCAAGAAATCCAGTTCCAAGAAGTCGGTGTGTCATGGTTTCACCCTTCATGAAGCATTAGAGAATTCACGTGAGAGACAGCAGTAGCAAACAAGTGCTTCTCTTAAAACTTCAAGCAAAGCTCACACCTTAATAGACATGAGAACCCAACCACAAGACACAATTCCTCGCAGACCAGGCTGCATTGGCTCTGCTGTTCACAAACCTACTCATTTCTTTTTAGTCCTTGATAAGATCTGGTGGTTCACTGCTGTCTAACCTCTGTGCAGTAGATGAGTGAAAAAGAACCAGGTGATCAAGTGTTTTCTGCTCTTGCATAACGAAGCACAGTAATTCCAGCAGAGGTGTCAGGGCTGGTAAGCCTACTGCTCAGGCTGCCACCCCTGCAGTTTAGGAAAGGTCTTGGTAGGCTTTGTTTTCACCTATTTCTAGCCTGTCTGTATCAGATACGTTCTGCTTGTTCCCCTGCTTCCTTTTGAAAACAAAATGAGATTTTTATGAGAGGAAAATCATAAAAGAAGGAAACAATCAATATTATGCAGGGTTGCCCTGGGGCCTGGTATTTAGTCAGATCTAATGAAATTTACTATTATTTCACCAGTTATTGTGGGAGATAATTCCATGAAGAACTGTACATCCTACTGTATAGAGATTTTCCTGCAAATCTCTTCCCTTTTTTGATATATATATCTGCACTACATAAAGGTCTCAGTTATTAGAAATGGTCTTCTTTTTAAAAATACACTTAACACCTCCTATCTAAATCTTCTCTCATAAATTAATCCCTTCAAGCCACACATCCTTTTTCTTGTAGTTTAATCCAATTACAGAATGTGGTTTCAGTGAGCAGAGAGGGGAATTATTTCAATGACGTGTCCGTGCCCTATGGCCAAAGTTTGATTTGGTCCTTTCTTGTGACTCCATTCTTGAAAAATCATGTCTAACATTTTGTCCATAAGGGCTAGCCAAAAATGGTAGGATCCATAGTAATTTTTGGGAAGACGTAGTGACTAATTTCTGAGGTTTTGATCATCCAAGATTAAATTTTAGAAAACACTTGTTTTAAGGTTTTCTTACTGTCACCCCTACTCTTTTTCATCTCATGCCCTTTTACAGAGAACTGAAAAAGAAGAAAAACTAGAAAGGGCAGAAAACCTGTTGAATTACTTGTCTTTTTCTACTCAGTTCAGAGACTAGAGTCTTCTTTTTCCCCATAGATGTAGTTACTAACCCAAATAAATGTTAGCTCTGCAGCCTCTTTAAAACTAGATTATTATTCCCTGTGCTCATGGAGAAAACTTTTCACAAGCCCAGACTATTTTCCACCCTAATTACTAGAATCCTCTCCTCCTGGATCTTCTGGACCTTCATCTTTGCCTGTTTCAAATTACCCAAAATACATCAACAGGACACACCAAAAAATAAATTTGTAAGTAAATTTGTAACTGAAAAGCTTTCTTAATGGTACCTGGAAATTACTGGTTCCTGTTTAAATTGGCAAGAGAGGTGACAGATATGTTGTCAGGTTGTTAGAAAGCAGATGGAGGAGTAGGCAGATGGAGAACTTCTGGCCTGCCTCATGAAGCAGACTCAAACCGATGCTGCCTTGAGACCTTCCTTAGTCAGTGGGAGACTTGTACCAGCTCAATCAAGCCTCAACTGTGCAGCTGAAATACAAATAAGCTATTCACTGGCTATGCTGAGTTAAATACATGGATTTGGATTATGTGCCTACTAAAAACCTGTGGAGATTGCCAGTTCCCATAATGTGTTCCAGAATCTGGCTCTCCATCCAGGGAATGGACTTAGTTCAGCCCTGCCTTGGTTTTGGTACTTGAGTTGTCAGCTCTGGTCGTCTCTGGCAGTAAAAGCTACCAGAATTTTGTGCAAAACAGATACCAGCCAAGATTGCCAGCCAGAGGCTTATTCTCTTTGTAAGTATTTCTATTCCCCTTCTTTCTGGTTATTCCTCCTGACCTTTCATTCCAATTATTGACAGAAGGGGCGGGGGGGTGGGGGGGTAGGAAAAAACCCAAACCACAAAATCGAAACACCTATCGTCCCCAGGAGAAATGCAGCAGAGCACATAGGCACTGCCTGAGTCACTAGGTTATCCACCAGCAGGTTCCAGCAAAAGCAGGGCATGGGGACAAGCTCTGGCCAGGCAGGAGAGCTGTGGGCCAGCGCCTTCTGCGCCCTTTCCCCAGGGCTGTCTGTTCCGCTGCCCAGCCGCCCACAAGGACAGCAGCCAGGCTCCACCTACACACCCCGGCCTGTCTGGCTGCCTGCATGCACTGTAGGTAGAGAAATGTCCTCCTTCTCCCCAGGCTTCAGGGCCAGGAGGCTGGGCACAAGCAATGCACGGGCACGGGCTCTCTCTTGTTGTCATCTCCGAGCAGTGGGGGTGACCCTCGCTGGAGCTGCACACATCTTGGAGTGAGAGGAATTGTGACTCATCCTTTCCCACCTCACCAAGCTGGGAGATGAGATGCAGGTCAGTAACCTGACATAGCTTCCCAGCCCAAAAGCAAAGCCTGTTAGTACTGCCTGGGATAAAACACAAGTGCTCTCCCAAGTAGCGCAGGCTGGGACCCATGAACTGGCAGCTTTATAGCCCGTCCCCATGGGTCAGGACATTTGTAGGTGATGCTTTACAGTCCTCCAAGATCCACAAAAATACTCTGAAAGGGGAAAATTGTCTTCACTTTCCAGGATCCTCTCAGGATCCATGGAGGACAGGCATTGCAAGAGAAACTGTTCTTCCACATTGCAGTGAGCCAAATACATCAATAGCCTTTGGTCAAGAAATAGCTCAACTCAGCCTTCAAATCAGGACTGGCTACTTAGCCATGAGACCTGAAAAAATGGCATTAGGCAATGCATCTTTGATTAGAAAAACCCTTTTCAAAGAACAGTATCCCCAAGCCCTCCCTATGGCCCACGCTGTTGGACCTGCTGCCCTGACTAGCTCAGGCTCCTAGCCCCAAAGAACTGTGTGTAAAGAAATTAAAGAAATTGACTTTGCAGGCTGCCTGAGGCAGCTCTGGGAACATCTCAGACACACTCGAAGAACAAAGTCAGTAATAACTTGAATTATTACCAGGAAACCCTGAGCACCGTTTTTTTGGGAAAAAGAAAAAAAAAAAAAAGAAAGAAGAAAGAAAAAACAAAAAAGCACTGGCAAAAGGGTTGCAACTCCCAGGGTGTTCCCTCTGGGCTGAGGCTCTCCCTCTCTAAGACAACTTCCCAAGACATCTCTCAGGATGTCTCCTCAGAGGCATTTCTTAGAAATCAAAAGAGCACAGAAGTATGGCTCCTTCTCTTGCCAACATAGCAGCCTGAATGAATTAGAGGTCCTGGGAAAGGACAGTTCAGATGAAGGTATTAGTAAGAGCATCTGGGGAGGTTCTGGCTGCAATTTTAAGACGTGGAAGAAGTGGGGAGAAAGGTGAGGCTAGGAAGAGAGCACAAACATAGGTCCAGACTAACTGTCTACAAAGGTCACAGAATTTCTGGAGGATATTTCTCAGTCTCCACCCTCTGATCACCAGATGCGTGCCCCAGCATGCTGGTCCTGGGGGTTTCAGGAGGAACTGAGCCCAGCACCACCATGCTAGCAGCAGGACGCCAACTGGCTTGAGGTTTACCTCTCTGAGATGAGACTCATGCATCATTGAGCCCCACCAAGGCCTTCTCAGAAGCATCAGCGTCACTTTTGCCTCTTCAATACCTTCTAGCCTTGAAAAGGCTGATGCCAACAGTACAACTACCCAGGTGCAAGTGGTGCATGCCAGGAGTCAGCTCAGCACCCTGCTCCACTCCCTGGAGGATCTTCTGGCCAGCTCTCTGTCCTTCTGGCCAGCTCTCTGTCTCCCTACAGCACAGACAGGTTCAGAGTCTGCTTTTGCCAGGAATCTGTCTGAACCAAGACCACTGGGCTTGGCTGGCTGGTGGAGGACACAGGAGGCAGAAAGTGGAACCTCTGCCTGGGAGTGTTTGGCAGGACCTGGGGGAAAAGGATGAGTCCAAAAGTCCCATCAAGGGTGAATCAAAGATCCTGTGCTGGCTGGCAAGGAGAGACAGTGTCAGGTTAGGGTGTTCTGGCATGTGTTTGTGACAGGTCCCAGGAGCTGGACAATCAGGCTGAAGCACACAAGTGTGGGCAAAAGTGTCTCACCCCTCTACACCCCATTCTTGCTGCTGCTCTGGGAATGAGCTGGACAGAAGGCAACCAGCACGTCAGAAGACCATGTCCCAAAATCCATACTTCATGGGGAGTATTTTGCATCCAGTGAAAAAACAGACCCTTTTATATTTTTTGTTTGCTGCCTGCCTGCTTGCACACGGTGGCTGCAGGCAGTGCTTTTGCACATTCACAACACCAGGCTGATGGGACCAACTTCTGCTGGGCATCAGCAGGGGATGCAGGAGTGTGCTTGACCAGCCCATGCCAGTGGAGATGCACCAGTGCACAGGCACCTTGCAAGAATCATCCTCATCTGCCATCCTCTCGTGGCCAGTGGCTCATCAAGCATGGAAAGCCTGGGAGGGGTGCAGAAGGGTGTCAGAGTGCTTTGCAAACCAGGGTCCAGGAGGGGAGCGGGCTTTCTGGCTGTGGGGGTCCCACTACATGAGGAGAGCCCTGCTTTATGCATGGATTACCTTTGCAATGAGACTGGGGGTACAAGCAGTAAATCACTGTCAGGGTGACTGTGGTTTCTGGGGGTTGACAGTGACCCTGGTTCAGAACAACAGGGACAAAGTCTGTATGGATGAAAATAGCCAATGATGGACACGAGCTCAATAGCATCTTGGCCATGAATTCACAACAAATAAATCTCCTTTCACTCAGGGGAGAAGCTCTTTTGTTTCAGGCCAGAGGCTGAAAAATCTATCCATAGCTAAGGTCAAGTAAATATGCACTGACTTTCTCTTTTTTAAAAAGGTGTTTCAAAAATCATGTTTGAAAGTACCCAAGAATTTGTGCCAAGAAATTTCCATGGGGAAAACATTGCTTCATTCAGTCTTCTAAATTCTAATAAGATATGTGCCATAAGTTTAATTTATGAATACAACTGATGAACACCAACACAACATTATGTGAACTTTGGCACAAATCTGTTGGAAAACTGAAGCTTAGCTCCTCATGCTAGGGCTGAGTGCATGGGTAAAGCATTTAGGAATATCCCTTCTTCTTACTTCACACCATTACAGAACTTCTGCCTGGATTACCAGTTTACAGAATATTTTAATTTCTCTGATGACTAGCATTTGAGGAAGGATTTGCCTGTTAGGGGAGAGGGCAGAGGCTGATCTGCTGACTCATCTTGTGAGGTCCCTTTTACAGACAAATATTTGTCTCATTCTCCAGTGACTAACTGCCCACTGACATTAAGTTCTGGAAATAGTAGATAAAAGCATAACTATGCTGTTTCATTTTCATGTGGATGTACTGAAGTTGGGAAAACCACTGTGCATCCATCAGAGCTCCAGCTAGTGATAGCTGAATCTAGCCTGGCCTTTGACCAGAGATCAAACAAATGGTTTCCAGCATTCTGGATAAAAAAGTAAGGTTAAAGTCACAAAATAATTGACTAGTAATGCTTCATGTTGACCTTACTCTGATTTGAACCCTTATAAGGTCTTTTGAACAGCAGTCCAAGCATTTTGATGGCAACGGGGCTCCTGTGAGAGCCCTGAGCAAGCCCACCCTGGGAGGAGAGGAGGCTGGCCCCACATGCAGTGGCAGCACAGGAGAGGCCAGGCTGGCTCAGTGAGGGTTTCCAGGGTGCCTTGGAGCCCTGTCAGACAGCCCTGCCTGGCGAGCCAGCCAGAGCATCCTCCCTGGGGAGCAGGCACACGTGGGCAGGCAGCTCCTCTGGGGAGGGAAGGGCTGAGCTGCCCTGAGAACACCGTGGGTGCGTGACACCCACACCTTGGCATCCCAGGGCCAGACATGCAGCCTTTAATCACCCCTGACCTGCGTCTCACCTTGCAGCATGCGTTTACCTGAAGAAACTTTGGGTTGATCTGGTAGGACATACCATACCTGGCTAAACAACGGCTGTCAAAATAAATGCAACTCCTTCTGAAGATTTGGTGAAATCAGGGGTGAAATTTGTTGCCAAGCTGTCAAAGAGAGAGTAAATACTAGCTTATTTGTATGTAGCTGGATCAAAGATTTGTTAGTTTAGCCCCCAGGGCTATGTTCCTAACTCTTCTTTCAAAGCTGGGTGAACAAATGTCTGAAGGCAAAAAGAACAGTGTGGAGAGTTACACCATTTTAAATGACATGAAATTGTACTCTTTGATTTATGCAGCCCTACATATGTCCCTATGACATTTACTTGCTATCCTGATAGAGAGTTGCTCAAAAACTGCAAGATGTGGGTATATCCAGGATACGTAAAGTGACCTTGGAAGGAAGAATGAATTAAGGGAAAAAATGTCTCCTATGCAGAATAGTTTCTGTTAAGTAGCCTTTGGTTAAAGTGTAGATGTTGCATCTAGTGCTTAGAATCCCTCTTACTATGCGTTGCCACTCTGACAAACCTGGGGTGTTTATAAAAATGCTGTCCTTCATCAGGAAAATAATCTTCTGTTTCTGTTAAAAGACTGAATTGTGAGAACTTTGAAAAATCTTTCCATGGGTGAATGAAATAAATCACGAAGGTAGGCAGGCTGCTGATTTGGATTCAATTATTTTTGTGTGCACATACTATGGTGGTGGTTATCCATGAAGCCAAACGAGACAGGAGAGACTATTGAATAACACAGCTCATTCAAATTTATATTAATAACCTTCTTTGACTGCTCTATATTTTGTAATGAAATAAATTTGTTAAGCAGACTTTAATACAGGCAGATTAAAAGAGCCCAAACTTTGAAATGTGCTGGGTATTAGGATTATCTGGTCACCAGTGAGCATGGAGGATACTCTGTTTTCCATGTAAAGAGAAATAGGAGGTGCCTTTACAACATGAAGGTATGTCTAAAAATCAAATACACATCAAAGGTTGTTGCTGGCACCTTCCAAAACCATCCATTTGTTCATCCCCATGCAGCTGAGATCTGTTAAAAATATTGCCTCAGGATAAAATAAACCCCCTTTTCAGCAGATTTAGTCCGTAAAGATGCACTAGGTTAACTTGCCTGAACCATTGACAAAAACTGCTGTAGATCAAATGAATTTATTTAACAGGGTGTTTCACAGAAATGATGTGCTAATTAACAGAAAGGACATATGGAACTATGCAAAGTGAACAGGCTTTTAAAATGTTTTTCTTTCAAACTCAGTGAGGAGTGTCTGACACACCACCATCAGCTTAATCATTTGGAAGGTTTACATCTCATACCAAATAGCTGCTGAAAACCTGCAAATGTTTTTTAACCTAAGGTTGTGATGGCTATTTTCCTGCAAATGATCTGATTAAGTAAGACATATTGCCTGCTGACACAGCCATCCTCCATTTCATTGGAACTCCATGCAGGGAGAAGACCTCAGTATCTGGGACCCCTTCATCACTAAGAACATAATTTGCTTTTGCCATTACTCTCACTCCTTTCTCTCATGACCAGTAACAAGACCTGAGGAAACATCATAAGGCCGGACCAAGGAAGGTTTAGATTGGATATCAGTAAAAGTTTTTCACCCAGACCATGGTTGAGCACTGGAACAGGCTCCCCAGAAAAGTAATCACAGCACAAACATAATGATGCGTCTCCAAAAAATAATTTTGCTGAAGTGTCCTTGAAAGTACTAGGCTATACTACCCATGGGCACACATCTTTGCTTTGTACCATGGCCATGACTCCATGTGGCTATAGCATCTCTCTTTTACTTGAACCAGTGCAGCTTCCATGCTATCAAGCCCAAGCTGCAGCCATTTATGAAGGTGGTTGAAGATCACCCCAGCTAAGTTTCACGCCTGCACACATAATTCCTCTGGCTTTAGACACACACCTGCAAATGAAAAGAGCTGAACCCCACAAGTGCCCATTTCTCTAATAAGAGCCTTGGCATAGATGCCTACATGGTGTACCTCTAACTTTGGACCAGAAGTCCCACCCAGTGTAGTAATGCAGCTGATTGCTACACGGCTCCGTTCTGAGCTAGCCAGACATAGTAGACCAGGTCTACTTTGAAAGTCATGAGGCTGTGCTATCATGGCAGCAAGCCCAGCCTAATAAACCACATTGCTGAAAGAGTATGTGGCAATAATAAAGTTGCTACCTGATTTCTGGAACAGAGTGAGCTAGGTAGGCTGCTGTCTGCTCTAATTATAAACAGAGGGGAAAGGCAGCTGTCTGCACTTGTTTGTGTACCTCTTCTGCATTTTTTAGTCTTTATAAAAACTTGTGATTGGCACTGGTTCTGTTATGGATGCAAGATTTTGATTTAAGCATCTGAACCAAGCGCTTTCTCCAGTGTGCTCATTAGGTAAATTCTACTGTATCATCTTAGTGCAAAGCAAGTCAAGAAGCTCACGCCTTGCCAACTAAAATGTTATCCAGCCTACGACTTAATAACTCTTAAAAGTCTTGCCAGCTTTGTTATGATGTGTGAAAAATTCACCCGAAGCACATAGTGATGCCAAAAGGACTCTAATGTAGATATAATTATATCAACCAAAAAATATCCTTCAGCGAGTGTAGTTTATTTACGTCAATAAAAATTATAGCTGCTTATAGGTATATTTAATATGCATCCTTGTGTACACACTCTATTATATATCATACATACATCAGCTGCTGTGGTATAGGTAGGCATACAGCAGACTATCATTAGTGAGCACTAAGATTCTGCTGAAGGAAGATTCCTGGGTATGCTTTTTGTGATGTTTGAAATGTGAGCATTGTGTCTATGGAAAGAGCGTACACTTTTCCTATTTTTTCTTAACACCATGTAGATATAGTGTTTCCAGGGCAGGTTTTTAACGTGTTGAGGGTTTTTCATATAAACTAATTCAGTTAAATTTTCCTAAATGAAGGGATCTAAGTTATTCATAGCTTTTCTAGTAAATGTAAAATGAAAACAAAGTATGGTTTGAGACTTGACATAAAACAATTCAAGTATTTGAGTTTATTGGTTTGCCCTAGACTAATTAGGGCCTGATCCAAAGCCCATTTGAGGACAGTGGGAGTCTTTCCACTGGCGTGAGTAGATTTTAGATCAGGCTTGGAGGGCTATAGAAAAAAATAAAGAATGTTGTCACAATTCAGCCAAATAAATGAAAGCATCTGTCACTTATCATGATTTGAAACTAATTGCATGGAAAATTAGATTTATGCCCCTTAGAGATCTGTTATTGCTTGAACCTGGATTTAGCATGTTCTTGTAGTTTGAAATACTGTATTTTCACTTACTTTGCTCATTTTCAAGAAATTATCTCCACCCCTTCCTGTAAAAAGAACAGCTTCATCCTATAAGAGCCAAAACTAGAACTGATATTAAAGATTTTCCAGAAAAGAAATTCAGTTCCAGCTTTGTTATTGTGATAATTGCAAGCCTGGTTTTGCGTGTGAAGAGGGAGAGGGGAGAGAGCAGGGTAAACAATGGGTGGGGGTGGGCTTGTGCTGCTCTTGCATGCAGTGGCACAGCACTGCCCTTCTGGCGCCTGTGCCTGAGCCCCTGCCCCACTTGCTGTGCCAGGGGCAGGGACCCTCTGGTCTGGGGACCCTCTGCTGCTCCCTGCTGCCTGGGAGCCCCCACACCTCTGCTGCCTGCAGCCCTGACATGCTGGGGGCACAGGGGAAAGTGTCTCCTGCTGATGGCTCAGACTCCAGCACCCTGACAAAGTGGTTTAAACTACTTTCTAAGTAAATAAAATACACTTTGGACCCAGCTTGGATGTGATTTCTGAATACAATTAAGGGATGACACATGACTTTCTTAGGCAGCCTTAAGAAATTGTTTATAAAAAGCAAGAAAATGAAAACTGGGGAGTCCGTTTAATTTTGTTTTCTCGCTCATGAAAACAAAGCTCTAACTGGTTGTTTGGGACAGATTTTCAACTTGGGCCAAGCAGATTTGCCAACTAGTCTATTCATTACCCTAAAAAATTACTCAGGCAATCAACAAGACTCATCCTGCCATTTCCATGCTCTCACTATCAAAGAAGGTGAGCTTTAAAACCCTGTATATGAGACGTGTGTGGGGAAATCCAGGGTGTCCTTCTAACAAACCATGTTGCAACAGGATTTTTTGGTACCCAGCCACATTCCAGTGTTTCCCTTATGAAAGGGAGACATGCAGCAGCACATCCTTCTGCACACTAACCCAGGAGCTACAGCAAGCTGTTCATCAGGGTCCTAAACAAGGGATGGGTGAAATTGTTTTGTCTAATTTCCAACCCACTTGAATGTCATGGGTTTTAAAGTTCACCAGTCTTGAATGGTTATTTGGTTTGCATTCCTCTGAGGTGAGGCTGCAAGGGTGGGGTGAAGCAGAGAGGTCCTGGATGAAAAATGGGGCAGAGAAGACAAACAAAAACAGAGAGATAATGAGAACAGGAGCAGAGAAGAGGAAGAAAAACAGTTTAAAAAATGAAGTATAGCCTATAGGTATCCCCTGTATGGCATCGTATTGTATGAGGCTGATATGTGCTTCAAAGCCAAATGGAATTGTATTTATGTTTATAAGACTTGAGGCCTTGGGGGAAGTTAGGGGGTGAGAGGTAGAAAGAAAAGAGGTAATAGAGATTTAGAATAGAAACAGGGAATAATGAGCTTTCCCCACCTCAATAGATTAGGGGTTTTTTTAAGTGTATGTAAACAAACTAGAGATGGGGTAAGGGAAAACTAAAACAAAACCAGGGAGAGCAGTGATTAATGGATTTGGGAGTTTGGTTTGTAGAATAGGTTTAATTAGTAAGAGATTAGTTACACAGAAAGACAAGGAAGGGAGCAGAATTGCAGGAGAAACTCCAAAGGCAAGGGAAAGAATGGGAGGGAAGAAGAAGGTAAAAATAGTGAGAGCACTGGCTAAAAGTGCATTACCTGGACTGGCAATGAATTGGCAATGAGCTGGACTAGCAACGAATTGACTGCCAGCTAATTACAGAGTCCCCATTTCTCCTGCAAATTCTACTGTCATGTAATAATTGCTACCAGTTTGGGAGCATCATAAGGACTCTTCCATGGATGGTTTCTTTCTCTATATCTTCTTCCTCATGTTCTGCAGGAGGAATGAAAGTCTGTGCTTAACCAAATGATCAAACAAGGTCAATCTGTGCTTGCAGAAATGGTTTCAAATTCTGGGAAAGGAAAGCTCTAAATCAGTCTCCTCAACAAGCCCAAAGAACTAGCTCCCAGTGGCTCTTGCTTTCCCACTGCCAGGACTGTGACTCTCCAGAAAAAAAAGCCTTGGAATTCAGGGAAATGCCTTTGTCCTGCTCCCAGGAGGCATCAGGGGGGCAGAGCCAGGACAGCAGAGCTGTCCTATTGTGTCTTCCCCTTTGACTTCCCTGCTCTGGAAGACCCACACAGCCTGAGTGGGTGGCACGGTCGCAGACTTCTGCATCCAAGGAGTCAGGAGAGGATGGATCCTCACCCTCCTGTCTCCTTCCCCTGAGCTGCCCCAGGGCCAGCACAGCTCTGCACCACCCTCGTTGCCAGCCTGTGTTTAAGGAGAACGTTGAGCTCCTAGCTAACACAGAGGGGTCTGTGGGGGTCGTGTGTGCTCTGGGACACGTCTATCACGCTAAATCACTATTCAATGAAGGAGCACCTTTAGCAGCTGCATGGGTGGCGTGAGGCAATTAAACATTGCAAGAATGTACACTTTTTTGGTAGGACCCGAGCAGAGCTCTTGATCACCGGCAGCACTTGGCTGTGCTGAGCAGGGCGTACCAGGCACCTCTCTGCAGCCTCACCTGCAGCCTGCACTTTTCCTTGGCGTGACTGCCTGACTGACTGCAGCCATCAGCACCTTTCCTCACCCTGCAGGAGGGGCCGGCATGCAGAGGTGCTGGAGTTACCAGCTATCTGTGGCTTTCTGCTAGGATGCTAATGAGAGCTGACAGCAAAGTGGGTGCAGTAACAGAACAAATGTTAATGGGATAATGCCCTGCTTTCATTATCTCCACCTGCCTTCTATATTCACTTACCTTCAGAGATAATCCCTAGCATTTAATTTAATGAGCTTTTGTGTAGGCATGGTAGCTTTCCATTGTATTTTTAAAGCAGAAAAGCAAGCTTATCAGGCAGGATTTTTCAGTCTCTTGCAGCTGCAATTAAAATGTTTGCAGAGAAAAAAAAGAATAACCATGTGGTAAATTTCTGATGATTTGTTGTGGTCTGCATTGTTTTCTGGATTAAAAAAAACAACACTCTCACCTCATGTCTCAAAACCTGACAGACAAGAACATCTCTGCACAATGTCTTCCATAAATTCTCCAGAGCAGAGGTTTGAAAGCACTTAATTGTTAATTTTATTTAGCCTTGCGAATGAAGGTTTTTAGATTACCTTCACCTACTAAAAACATTTTAGGAGGTGCCAAAAAATGACATTAGAGAAACTCTCTCTTATCTTTGTCCTGCTTATCAGTGGATATTTGGGTAATATATGTGTTGGGGTCTCAGAACTTGCCATTTCTGACATTTTTGTGCCTTCAACAAAGACCTTTGTTTTTTAATCATTAACTTCCAACTAGACATCAGAGAGCTGGAAAAGTCTGCCACTAAAAATGAAACTTATTTTACAGATCTAGGGTTTGATAGGTAAGTTCATTAGCAGTAATTAAGTAAGTTCAATTAGCAATAAGGCAGATGGATGCAAGAGTCCCTCTCTGTTATTGGTATGGCAGTGTGAAATCTAGCATTGCTGTGCCATGTGTGGAGTATTAACATCCAATGTGAGACAGTGCCTGACACAAACCTCTTGCAGCTGAAAGTATCATTTAAAGGACAAGGAGAAGCAAGAATTCTAGTCACTGGTAGAAATCTGAGCATTCCAAGGATGCAGTCAGTGTAATCCTGTATCAACACAGAACCCAGGACAAGTCCTCTAACTTCCCAGGCAGGGCACTTGGCTTAAGGTCACATCTCTTTTGATCCCTACAGATTGATATTGCTCTAATGGTTTGGGGTTATGGCAGCAAGAATACTGCCAAGTACTTTGACTAAAAGTACTAAAAGTACTAAAAGCAGATCTGGGCAACTGCAAATGTTATCTGACAATGTCTTCTGAAATGCATGACAGCTCTTGGAGTTATTTTTTGACCAAAGGCGTTGCCTCAGACAACCCAGAGAGAGGAAAGTGCTCGCTGCTCCTCAAAGGAGCAGATGTCACTTACTGCTGCCCTCTTTGCCTGCTTCCTATTTCTCACAGCAATTGCAGAGGATTGCTCCTGTCCTATCAGGATGTGTCTGTGGCAGTGTTCCAGGCAACTAAATAACACTGGACAGTTTGGGAATATCAGACCGGGAAGGGTTTAGAAGCACCATCACGGGCTGTCTCCTTCATTGTGTTAGCGACTGAACCACCCAGTGCTGGTTTCCTCCAAGTAGCAGCCCTATAATTGTTTCCTCTCGTCTAGTTCATTTTTAGAACTGTTTTAATTTCGCCTATTGTTGACCCTCCTAGTTTAGTCTATCAAGCTTTACAAACACATGGAAAAAAATAACAGCACCTAACTTCCTGCTTTCCACTAGCCTCAAGAGTAACTCTCAGGGTAGAAAACATAAGGAACAAGGGAAGATATATTTTAAGCTGTGACATGACCACTGTGGCAATTTGGAATGTTAAGATAGGCAGGATTTAAAGTATGAAAGGACAGCTCATCACGTGTGTTGTTGACTTTTGTCACACATTCTGTGGGGCAATGCATCTGGTCCCAGTATCTGCAGTTTGAGATGCTGCCCAAAGACTGGCTTGCTGCAGCATTATACTACAGATTTATCAATCTGCTCTGGTTTTATTTCACATTCCTTTTTCCCCTCAGGACAAAAAACCCCAGGCACCTGGTGAAATTCTTGGAAGAGGCTGCCTATTTCAAAATGTTACAATATTTAATATTTTATCCAAGCTCTCTGAAAATTTCCTTTAATAGGTATTCTTATCTCTACTGCAGTGTAGTCAACTTTAAAGATGTTTCTTTTGATTTCCCAATAATCTTCATGTTAGTCTGTTCTAAAATTTTAACAGTGAAATGGCTTAATACTGCTTTTGCATAGCTGGCCTGTGCTGAAAAGAGAGTTATTTTTTTTTTCTTGCAGCTAATGGAGTGGCTCCTTTACCCTGAAGACAGCAATATCTATTTTGACCCTTATAGGCTTTGACTTGGATTCTGATTACTGCAGATCTGAGATTTTCTCTTGCTGGAGCTCTGTGTCCATCTGCATATCTGGACTCATCCATATCCAAATGCCCTTCAGGGTGACCTCATGGCGACCTTCACCACTTGATGGCACATGTTATCCATGACAGAATGAGAATGTACTGAAGCAGCTGGCTCTCACCAATGCTGAGTTTCTATTACTTTAGAAGAACCTTGTTAAGGCCAAGGTACCAGAAGGAATTTCAGCCTTTTAATAACCCACACTACAGACTGTGGAGGGGGATTTCTGGGTGAGGTATCTAGCAGGATGAATGGAGAGAGGTAAGCACCCAAGAATTCCTGAGTGTCCTACTCAACATGACAGGACTTTCTAAACAGACTACAATGAGCACTGAAAAAAAGAGGTGTCAGGATTGTTTTTCTCTTGCTTGCATTTGGCACCTTGGCTTTGGAGTTTCAAATTATTTTCTGCGCTCAGGGAAGAAATGCTATGCCTTGTATTTCCTTAAGCTTGGATGAAGAAGAAAGTACCTGTGCTTCCATTGTTCATGATGCCATAGTCCCCTCATCCAGGAAAGAGGAAATCTGGCTAGTATCTTCAGCCTCAGAGAGTTTCACTCCAAAACTCCCACATCCCAGTAGAACCCTGTAACCACTAGATCAGTTCTTCTGGGACAGATAAACCTCCATCCTTCCCACTGGAGATGAGCCAGTCTGAGCAATGACACGTCAAGCCAAAGGTCCAAAAGGAGAGTAAATAAGCAAATACTTGATGCTGTGCTCTCCTGAGGAGGACTTGCACAGCTGAGAGGGGGTGTTCCCATCTGCCAAAGAGCCTTGTGTACAGAGTCCCACAGCAGAGAGACCTAGAAGCAGAGGTTCACTGAAAACCTTCTCTGTTCAGAGAGCTGATTCCAAAGCAGAAGCATTTCAGTTGCAAACATTGTAGTGGGTTTTGTTTCCTTTCCCCAAGTAAAATCTGTTTTCAGTTAACTTCACATAAAAACCCTAGAAGAAACTGTAAATTTTAGGGGTTTATTATACTCAAATGAGCAAACATATAATATATAGACAGAAAGAGCAAGAGATGAAATATGATACATTAATAAACTTAGCCCTTTTGTTGACAAAGCAATTTTACCATCAAGAAGAACTCTCATGACTTGTAACCTTAATGATTTTCCTTTTGTATATAGTAGGGTGAAAAGAAATATACATAAACCACTGACTTTGGTTTTGTATGCATATTTCTCTTTTTATAATTTCATGTCTTTTTGCTTTCCCAAAAACAAAAAGTGAAGACTCCAAGTCTTTTCAATCCCATTTTCCCCAACTCCAATTTAATTTCTACCTTTGTTTTTAAAATGCATCACAAAAAAAGGGCCATGAATGTATAAAAAAATCAAAGTCAATTTGAGGTGCACTCTGTGAGCAAAGGCACAGATGGAAAAGAGGGACAAGTCTCTCTGCCATCTGACACACCCAGTGCTGGAACCATGGTTCAGGGGCAGTGGGAAGGAGGCTTAGCACAGTTTAGCTGGCAAAAGGAACAGAGAAAATATTGTGTCACTGCTTTGATTAGGAAATGCAGGAAGTTTCATTTATGGCTGTATTGGCTACCTAGCGGGCTTTGGTTTAGTGCAGCTACAAGCTCTAGAGTATTTTCAAGAGACAACTCCAAAAATATTCCTGTAGAAGAAGAAAAGGACACTTATTTCATGTGTTCCATTGGTATTGATGCCAAGCTCTGATTCAACAGTAATGCAAGCACATTTCTGAGAAATGGAGCCTTGTTTATTTCTATTTCAGGGTGCTGCATTAATTTATCATAAAATATGAATCATATGACACCAACATTTATTTGAAGTACAAGAACAAATCTAATAGCTCCCAAGTGCATTGAGCTATCTTCTCTTTTTCATATTTATCTCACCAAATGTTTCTAAATACTACTGTATGCTTCATCCACAGTATAGACTTTAATAAAACATAGTACTCAATATAACAATGAATTCTAAGTCAACTCTGACATATATTTTGCTGTTATTAAATAACATACTATCAACCATATCAGAGCATCTAAACAACAAAATAAAAATCTGGAAGCTTTCAAGTATTTTAAATCTGAATTCATGAGGCCTCATATTAAAACAGGGATATTTGGTTTCTCTGCTCACTAAGAATGCTTTTACCTTCCTCATAGCTACATAGCTCTTAAGAAATCAGGACTTCTTGAGCTCTTCATAAAGATAGTTTATAATATGTAGATACTTCATCTGTTTGAAAAATTACAAGCATTAACTGAACTGCAACTTGTTAGCACTCCTGAAACTCCAGTGTCTTATCTATTAACCTGAACAATGTGAGTGATGTATCATGTAGAACAGAGTGACAGTGTTTGCTGACATTCCCACTTGTAGAAAGCAAGAGGAAATCTAATCCTTAAAAGATCCTGACAACACTGTTTGCCACACTTCTTAATTTTCAAGGGAGGGAGAGTTGGCAGGTGTTAAATTACCTGCATGCTGCTCCTTAGAGGGTAAGGCATGGGAGAAAATCCATTTACCAAGATTCCAGCTGCAGGTTAGTGTGCCCTAGGAATAAATACATGATAGCTGGTCTCTGCTCTCTTTGCCAGTTGGTACAACTACAATACTATGTGTCCATCTGCACGTGGCTCAGAATGTTATACAGCCTGTGCCATGATATCATAGCTGGTGCTGTGTCACTTGAATGCCATTCACGGCATTAAATGGCACAATGAAATCAAGCAGAAAGACTGATGTGACACTTCTCAATAGGAAGCGTTTATCTCTGTTCCATCAGTGGTTTAATTGACTTGCAAACCACTCAGGACTCTACAAACATTCAGTGAAGAGATCTTAAGCAGATAGTGACACTTTACACTAAAGTGTCTTTAAGTACACTTATTTAAGTACCAAAAGTCAATAAATAACATATTTTAGATACACATGCTGGGAATATTAACAATTACATTTACCTTTGAGTTCTCCTATATATGTAATTGAAAGAGATTTATGGTTAGCATGCAAAAAATACTTATGGTGTTATACAGTGACATCTCTGCTTGTCTGTGTTACTTTCCCATACTTTATTCTAGTCTGTGCTTTAGAGTCTTGCAGCTCAATCACCAAAAGTTTGCAAGTAATTGTCATTAATGCATTAAGTAGTACAGATAGTGTTCATCACATATGCATAAAATGTTTCCTTGTCCTCTTCCCAAGAGAAGAGGCACACAGTGCATTGTTTGGATTTGGTACAGTATCCAGAACTTTTTTCTTTTTAATATACTGTGGAATCTAAGACTATCACACAGACTGGGGTTCATACAAAAGGCCAAAAAAGGATGCTGAGCACATGTATTCTACGTGTCCCCATATCTACCACAAGCCATATAACTCCTAGCATACCACAGAAAAAAGATTTGTGAAGAGTCTTGCAGACCATGTAGTGCCACAAGAAGGGAGCAAGGGAAATCAAGATCACTGGCTATGTTCTGTTCAAATTTGCTGTTTGGTTTGCTCACAGGGCTGTAGGAATTGATTTATTTGTGCCTCTGTAGAGAAGCCCTCCCTCCTTCCAGACACCTATGGGCCTCACTAACTGGGCATGAGGGAAAATGTGCTCCTGATCCCAAATCTGGTGGTTACTTTATGCACCCAAGAGAGCAGATAGGAGTCCCAGCACATTCTGTGTGACATCCTTTTTCTTTCTGTAGGCAGTTTATTGCTGCAGAAAGGAGCAGGAAGAAATTATCTTCAAACACAAAACAAATTTGGAGTCAAGTTTAATGCCAGGAGAAAAAAGAATCTTTGGTCTCTGCTAGTGGCCTGCAGAAAACTAAAGCCTTTCCTCAATGTGACACAATTCATCTCATGAACTGAGATCACATTTATGTTAGTGCTGATCAGACAGTCCAGACATGAAACTAACAAAGCCTGATGGCTTAAAAATTAGTGTCCATGCTTGGAGATTGTCATCATCATCATCTTTTGCTGTTTAATCCCATTCACGCATTTCTCTTAGAAGTAATTTTGTATTCTTTCTCCATCAACTCTTGCAGTTGTTTCAATGGCTGAAAAATATGTTCTAATTTCTGCTTCAAATATGATTATGTAAGGCAAGCAAGTCCAAAAATGGGCACCCCGAGGTGCTAGGCCCTTGGAAGGTAAGTCAATGGAATTCTCTAGAGAGGAGTTCACTCACCCATGAATCTGATCATTTGTCTTTCTCAAAGACCATCATTCTTATTAGTTTCATTAGAGCAGGGGAAGGGTTTTACTGCCCATGCTCTTCAGGGCAATCTTCATGGGAATCTCTTGGTTTGGGCATGTAATGCTTTGTAGAAGCTGAAAAAGAAAAGTTTTCCAATAGCTTTAGATAATTCATATGCTGTAGTGTCCCATGCCATTTGATGTTTCTTCAGCTTCAAAAACTTGTGTACATCACATTGCTGTATCCCAGCAAAAGGATATTAATAAGCAAAGCTAGGTCATTATCTACTGAGATTAGATGGAAACTCTTCAGTGGAAAGAGATGACAGAAAAGTGGCAGCTGTGATGCCATGTAGGATGAGCTGGATTTACAACAATATTTCTAGGTTGCAATCTAAATCAAGGTATCAAAGCCAAGAGAATTATTCATTATGGCCATAATGTCATTAAATACTTTCTACCATTCATTCACACAATTTTTGGCATGACTTTATGTCAAATCAATCACTCTTTACTATAATTTCACCTGTCAAATAAATGGGCTTTTCTGATAGAAATAATGTAAAAGAAAGTCATAAATAATTTGCACTGTAAGCTTAAACAATTACTGTTTATTGCTTAAAACTTTCATTGTCACCAAGGCAAAACAGCTTCAATCAAAAAAAAAATCTCTTTAAAACAAACAAACGAATGAAGGGTCACGAATACTCAAAAATAACAATGCAGGTCTATTTTGGTAATCCTCTTGGCAGAGTAATATGGAAGCCTCTCTCAAATGAACTGCTTCCAAGTTTTCAAGGGTAGAGATCATAAATAGATTTTTCAGGAAATTCACAAAGTTTGGGTATGATAAGGAGAGAGTAGATAATTGAGAGCATTCTTGATTTTTACCTATGTGACTAAATAACAGAGAGGATTTGTTCCCAAAACAAGGCACCAGCATGTTTCTTTTTCTTAACCCTTTATGGTGGTTTTTTTTTCCAAATTAAATCTCCATCCTTCTTAGCGGAGACTTTATCTCCAGAGCCAGAGATAGCCTTTGAGCCAGGGAATGAGAGGACACAGTACAATAAAGGACATAGAGGTCTTTGTGATGACAACAGGAAAAGCTCAAGGAAGAGAAGAGAGTGGCGCTGAAGGATGTGTGCCAGAGAAGGACTGGGGAGGGAAGGGATGCGGGGCCGGAGAGGGATGAAGGTGAAGGAGTCCTGGAAGTCTCTGTTATTTCAAGAGATGGCACAGATAGGCGGAGAGCAGACTAGAGAGCGGGCCGCTGACCTTTCCCGAGCTTCGTGTTACAGCAGCCGCGGGCTGCGAGCCCCGACGGAGCTGCTCCGTCCCCAGCCCCTCGCTGCCCCTCGCTGCCCCTCGCTGCCTCCGCTCTCCCTGCAGGACAAAACTCGCCCTCTCCAGCCCGCTCCAAACCCCGGGGACTCCCGGTTTGCGCGCACGCTGCGCTCGCTCAGCGCAGAGCTGGCAAAATACCTGACACTACAGCATAAGAGGAGGAAAGGATGCTGTGATTTCTTTACCAGAACATACCAGTTTAGCTTTAACGATTGCCAAAGAAATAAAAATAGATGTCTGAAGCATTTCCAACTTCCCTTTTCTTATCAAGGTGAGAACGCACACAGAAATAGTTCACAGAATTACAGAATAATTTAAAATGGACAAGAATTATTTAGGAAAACTTTTGCTTTCTCTTCAAGATTTTTTTTTCTGCTAAAAAAATTAAATCTACGGATTTTTTTTTAAATAAAAGACATGGGAAATAGGGACTCTTCAGTTATTTCTCTGTTTTAAATTTCATCTGAGCAAGGAAGGCTAGGCTTCTTCTGACCATCTCTCCTTATACAGGCATATTAAACGGGTAAAAGACACAACATGATTGGCATTGCAAAGATTTTATCATTAGTAGTGAAAAGAAAACGGCAGATTCAAACTCGTGATTTTATTAATAAAGGAAAAATTTGCATTAACCAGGTCACTTTTTTAAAGGATCCTAAAGCACTGTGGGAAAAAACTCTAAAGGATAAAGGATGTGCTACTGACAGCCAATCATTCTTCTGTTGAAAGTCAGCACCGTGTTGGCAGCAGTACTACCCAGACAGGAAGTGAAATATATTTCATTTAATTGCAGAAATAATGCATGTGGCTAGAGCAGTACTTTGATATGGCATTTGGTCACGTCACGCATTTAATAGCTGTGTTATTGTCAGAACTGCTATGCCATTCTCCACAGCTCAAGTGGTCAACATCATTACATCTGAATGAAACAGTATGGCACTACCCTAAATATCAGCTAGGACACTGATTCAGTGCTGACTCAGAGAGGATATGCTGACATGCTGAATTACAAACATTGTTCTCCACACAGTGGTTATTTGGACATTTTCTCCTCTAAGCAAAATCTTTGTTTCACATCAGTTTTGAGAACTGAAAGGTACCATAGGGTGTGAAAGCTTCCTTCAGAGAACCGGAGTTACCACTCAGTTTGCTCTTCTGATCTAGGTAGCTGCAAACCAAAACCTGAATAGAGAAGCAGTGCGAGTTCTGTGACATTTCAGAACACTTTCTATTGAAGTCTGGATATATCCTCAAAACAACTTTCACTCTGTTTTCCAGAAATATTTCAAAGAGTTTGCTTTGTTTAAAAGTGCGATAAGCAGGAAGTTTAATCCTGCAGCTCGACTTGTTCAAACCTGTATGCAACTGATCATCTCAGTAAATACACACACAGGCACCACGGAGAGTATCACATCAAAAAGGTGCAATACAGCTTCTTTTATCAATAGAAAGCCTGTTGTGCTTGTTGTTTAGAATCTTTTTGTGTCTTTTGGTTGTCTCCTTGTCCTGGAACTCTTTTCCAGGTATGTGAAGAAGTATGGCCCCTTAGTTACTTCCCCCGGCCCATTTTGTGGGAATAAGACAAGTTAATTGTGCTTGACGATATGGATGACCCTTTCAAGTAGTGTAAAATGATACTGCTCTGCTTATCACAGGTAGATAACCATTAATATTATGTGCACTGTCTATGGGAAGAGAAAGGGTCTTGTTTGTTTTGAATGTTTTCAAAGGTAGGAAACAAAGGGTCCTGTGGGGATACAAGCACGCAGCAGACAGTGCAGCTATACAAATCAAAGTTAAAAGACAGGAACCTGCAGTAAAATGTAGGTGAAAGACAAAAATCTGGCTGTTTCTTTATAATAAGACTAACCTGTTTCACTCAGGTGAATAGCGGTGAAGAAGTAACATTCATATTTAACTCATGCAGAACTTCTAACTGGAGCTCTCTCCTGGCCAGTCACTACTTTTACTGAATGAATTCCCCAGTTCTCACTCATTTTAACTGGGTTCACGTGTGTTAAAAAAAACCTGTAAAAAATGGGCATCTCTCACAGTATGGGTCAGAAAATAATTTGTCATTTTGTTCATATAAGACCTGAAGGAAAAGGGGCCTGGAGCCTGAAACCTTTGCATTATTGTATCATTAATCATTACAGCTTAGGAGCACAGGTCACTAAATCTAACTATAAACAAATTGCCTCAGTACAAGGCTCTTTCTTTGCAAGCATGGACACCAGTCATCTTATATTCAATAAAAGGAGCAGAGCAGGATGAGGAAGGGTCTAGTCAGCTGGGTAAGTGATGGGTGCATTTATGAGCCAAATTTTGCCTTAGTAATTAATTAGTAATATTAATACTCAGAGAACAGAATTTTCAGCTTGATTCAGCCTTCTGAGTCCAGTGGACTTTGGAATTAGCCTTTATACTGATTGTTTAAAAAAACTCCACACCAGAACACCCTAAAAAGCCTGAAAGTAAAATGCACCTATTTCTTTGTAACACATAACATGCATTGCACTCTGAGGAGAAACATTTTTAAGCCAGTGGAAAATGTCTCATTAGCTTGAGCTGGCTTTGGATCAAAATCCTGAAGGTTTTCAAAAGACATTGCCAGAATCTGTGGACTTCAGGCAGCCTCACTTTTGGAAGCAGAATATAATAGTTTCTAGCACTATTTTAGACTTGTATACCATGCACTGCATCATTTGTGGTAAAATAATATGATAAGAAAGATCAAGTACATATTTCATTTGACAGATTTTATGTTATCTGCAAAACAAGAATGTAAAGTATAGAATTGCCAGGCAGGCAAAGATCTGATTGAGGAAAGGGATCTCTCAACAGAGCTCAGTGGAAACACTGCATTTTGGAGAATAATGAAGATCCCAGATCCCCAGTGCCTCAGTCTTTTGGAATAATTAGGGGTTCACTTACTAAGGGTCAGACCATCTCATTGACCTCTAAACTTTCTGATCTTTAAGAAGCTCCTCAAATGAGGCAAAAATCAAACAACCAGATACTATCTGCCTTTCAAAGTGAGTTTTCAGGAAATCAAAAATATATTACTTCTCTGAAGTTAATTAAAACATTCCAAATATTTTTGGGTTTGAAGCCTTTCAAAAATGATACTATTGCCACAGCTGAGTGAAAGCTTAATCTATTTGTTGTATGCTACAGAGAAGAGATGCATTTTTTAATGACTCCAAATGAAAATTGCCCTTGCTAGTTTTAAAATAAAACTTTTGTAAGACAATTTTTTTCTTTACATTTTGATATTTAGTTTTTATGGTGGAAAAGCTTTTAATTTGAAATTTCTTGGAAAAGTGGAAATTTGGGGTAAAGCAAGTTATCGGGACTGATTTGTTTTGAAAATCTTGCTGAAATACCATAGTATTAGTTAATAGATTTGAAATAGGAGGTATATATTAAATGTATGATTAATCAAATGTGTCTTGTAATGATAATGGGTTAAGATGATGAAGTGGGAGCAAATGGGTGAGTCAAAAGATTAAGTACAACTTTCATCTTGGAAATATGGACATTGAAATGCTCTGAATCCCTTTGATTTCAACAAAATACCTATAATTTCTTTTTACCAATAATATAAAACCTCAACATCATAGTGACTGAAACACTTTTGTAGCATGTCGGTGAAAAGAGACATAAAAAATTGCATGGTTGAAAACATAATTTTTGTTAATGCTATAAATGCATACAGAAAAATATGTACTAATTAATGAATGATATATGTTCACTTTTTTTACATGAGGTTGCAAGAAAAAACTATCACAACGGATCTACAGGGTGATAAAATTCAATATTGATAACACTGTGTTGTATCTAAGTGTTAATGTACCATAATGGCTACACAATTGTAGTTCACTTGTAGCATGAGACACTAAAGATTTTAATTAGGAAGATAATAACACCATTATATGCTTATATATTTTCCTTTGTTTAAAAGAACAAAAGGATCTGATTTTCATCTGACCCCTGATACTGCCATGAAACATTAAAATATTGCATGAAAACTTCCTTCTTCTCGAAACAAATCTTACCATTGTACCAATTGCTGTAACAATGTGCTTACCTTCCTCTGCTGTTAAACAGAATATTAAACCAGCAACTTCAGACATATTAACAATTTCTCTGCTACTCAGAGAAAATCTCTCACAAAAAAAAGTGACAGAAACATCACACAAACCTCTTGACCGTGCAACTGCCCTTGATTTTATGTAGAAGGGACTAAGATTTTGAGATGCTCATGTACCCAGCCTCTTTGAAATCACAATACTTGTTAGGTACTTAAATACTTTCAAGTATTTAAGCTTTACACTGCAGTGATAGGCTGTAGTGTGCAATTCTTAGACAAAAGCAGTGCTCTTCCAAATTCAACAGCAATAGGAATAATTGATCACTTTTGTATTGTGAAGTAAAACTCCTCCTTGTAATAGTATCCATGTAAGGTTTCATTTGATCTACATGAAAATCCTCAGATATTTTGCTGAACCCTTTAGGAAAAACTCTTTTGACCTACATGGAAAATAATTTGCAAGAAAACAGTGCAAGCATAAGTTTTAGAGCTCTCATAAAACATCATGCATGGGACAAGTGAGGCCATGTTACATAGAAGAACGGACTCTGTCCATGGAGTTATCAGTTAGGTTTGTGGTTAATGTGTAATCTTCAATCTACAAACCCTGAAAAACGAACTCTCCGCACTCCCTATCACCTCGAAAAATGTGTGGGTATAGTCACTTTCCATGATCTCATAACTTAATTACTGATTTTCTTAACTTCACACTCTTAAGCAGAACCAAAGTTCTCCTTACATCCATTTTTCTGCCACAGAGAAAATTTTCATGCTAAAAAGCTACTTTCAAATTCTCTTGATACATGCAGTTTTATTATACTTTTTTGCCTAGATAGAGCATTAAAACTATTTTAGAGTTTTCCTGTGTTATGTGATCCAGAGCAATAACACATAACTATATTAACAATTAGAAGATGTATTTCAATTAGCTTATTCAAGGATTTAATACACCATTTCATATAAGAAGTGGTGTCTGCCATTCTATGAAATTGATCAAAGTTCCACTAATTTTAAAATCTGATTATTTTTGTCAGCATCTTTCTAAAAGCTAATCTCTATTATGCCAGCCAAGCTTCTATGTCAAACCTAATTTAAATGCAGATTTTTCTACTGCATTCTCTTCTCACAAGCCATAAGATAGACACATAATGCAGAGTTATGCAGATAGTTTTGTAGCTATTTTTTTTGTTGCTACTTCATACTAGAATTAGAAGTTCCACAGAAATACTTTTTGTGCTAGGCGAGAATGGATTTGGCTTTGTTATTTTCCTTTAGCATCATCCATACTCAGAGGAAACTTACTCAAATAGAAATGAGATTCAGGGGGACATTGTGTTCCCTGAAATCCCTAAATAAAGACCTGTTCCCTAAATTCTGTCCCTGTTCCCTAAATAAGTATCCAGCCTTTGGAAGTGACTGAACTTTTATTGAACCCCAAAGTTTTGGCTTATCTCTTAGGCAATGCCTGGGCTGGTTCTTATTTATATCCCTATTTAAAACAAGCTGGTTAATTCTTGGGTTTGCTTTCAAATTTAGTCACACATGGAATGCCTTAATTGTTTGTTAAAGGAACAGCAGGTTGTGGTCAGGGTCAAATGCCCTTGTGCTCAACAGATTTTAACTTTGCATAGTACTTACTCTTGAGACTGTGATAAGCAAACCTAGAGGCAGATCAGGCTTTATGTGAGGAAAGTGCTGAGTGTGCAGGTATGCAAGGGCAGGGGGAAGGAGGAGGGGACCTGAGATCATGGGACTGGGCATTTTTTACCATACCAGATAGCATAGTATGTACAGGTTAATGAGCTTCCAGAGCACACTTTTTGGACAGCATTGGATTCTGCAAGATTTGTAGCAAAATAATGCAAGATGTTTCCAGTGCACAGTTAAGCTGGATGTTAGCAGAAAGGTTTAGGTATATGGGCTGGAAACTTGGTTATATGTTCAGTCCTGCTAGTTACTCCTCACCTGCTTTATAGGTGCAAGCTGGATAACAGACTTGCTGATGGTCCTCCAGTGGTGCCATTCCAGAATTCCATTTTCCTACACCAGGTGGGGTCCTCTCTGAGTCATTCCAGAAGGATTTTCAAGTAATTTAAACAACACAGCATAAGGTAACATAAGATTTCTGCTCACATATGGTGAAGATGTCCTTCGATGTACTTGAGGAAAGGCAAGGACTTGGTGGAGTGCCAGAAGGATGAGGTTCCACAGATCTGCCTATAATCACCATCCCAACAATTTGATCAGTGCAGCCATGAGCCATGGGCTGGTTGAGTGGTTTCTAAGGCAGACTCCCTGGTAGCTGGGCAATCATTTCCTTGCTTTCATTCCAAACCTGATCTTGCCCATTCAGAGAGAGGGCAGTGGGGAAGAAACAGATAAATCTCTTTTTTTAATGTGATTTGTGAAGCATCAGGCTTAAATGTAATGCTCTGCCTTTCCTCATTGGTGAGAAAATCATCCTGAAAAGGAGAAGTTAAAAAGAGTAAATCAGGGGGAGTTGACCTCCTGGCTATGGTGGGCTGTAGAAAGTAGATGGCTCAGTAGGAAATCCTGGTGGTTGGCACGGTACCTATTTTGCATGTCAGGCTGCCTCTAGGGAATAAAAAAGGGTTAACTCAGACAACCATGATTTTAGCTCTGTGCTCTGCAAAGAGAAAAAGGAAGACTGCCCTGTGTTTCCAACCAAGGGACTTGTTCTGTTTGATTTTCCTTGGAGAACACTGCTTGCCAACTTTCCCACTCCCTGGAACAAGGGGTCTGGCTGAATTTATTTTCAGCCTCTCCAGGAAATGAGGTTGTTAGGTTTATTACCCTGAAACTAGAAGACAAATTCAGTTTCTTTAGTACGTGTAGGGGCATGGTTACTAAATTTACTGTGCTTTTTCCAAAGGTTTGAGTCTTGGAGCAAGTCTGTCTGATGCTCCAATGTGTCTTTGGCTGAAACCCCTCAGTTCAGAGCTGCCAGTGTGAGCAAAGATCTTACGTAGGCAGCAACCTTCAGTTAGTTCTGGTAAAAGAGAAATCCCAAGAGCTGTGTAGAAATGTGTCTTTCTCCATGTGAGTGGTATCAATAAAAGGGCAGTGAGTGCACAAGTGATTAAGCCGGTTTACAGCAACATGCGAGTCTCCCACAAGAGAAAAAGAAAATCCAGGTAGCATTACACAAGAGAAAGGTACATTTCTTTCTCTGATCTCTTTAGTGCTTACAAGATTTAGATAACATGCTTATCATGAAGCAAACGGAGATATTTTGCAAGTTTTACTTGGTGTGGTAACAACTGTTACCCTTTATACCTCTGTAACTACCCTGAAGTTTGCAAGAGTAAGGGCATAAATAAAGTGAACGAACACAGCCTAACTCCAAATACCTCTTGGCTTTTCACATACATCTCTAATTAAATGATGAGGTTGAATTTTTTGTGAGGTTGTAATAAAATAAAATTATTTAAATAAATAACTGACAAAATAGTCATACAGTCAGAATAAATTACCATGATGTTTTTAATTACTAAAGTAAGTTTTGGTAGAAGTGAATGAATAATATTAAAAGATTTAATTAGTGAATTCAGAGAGGGATTATTTACAGCACTAACATCAACAACATAACATCTAACATAATTAGAGATCAAAAGAAAGTCTACCAGGCAAGCAAGACCCTTCTTGTAGAAAATGTCCTAGTCTTTAATTCTTGCTTTTCTCTAATTTAGGTTTCTTTCCCAAGCACTTTTATTTCCTCTAGGATATTTAACTGTAGATAATTAAATAATTTTTGTAAAGGATCAAATAACCTGTAACATTGTCTGTTGGTTCTACAGAAACTAAACATCAGAAATGGGTGAAGAATATTGACATCACAATCCCACTACATATGAGAGGAAAGGGGTGAAGGGGAGCTAAATAACATCACTGTTATTTAGTACAAATGCTCGTTTAAATTTTTTTCTCAATATTCATAAAAGGTTCTTCTGACCTGGATAATTTCAGAAGTGCTTTGGAATAGCTGGTCTATGAAATTATAGGGCAGAGGCCTTGTTTTACCTTGGCCCCGTCCTGTGCATTTTGATGACTCTCAGGCATGTGCAGAATTTAGAATAGGAGACCTGCCAAGAGGCAAAAATAAATTAGATTAATTAGATGCAATGAATTAGAGGGAAGTTTGTGAGGAATTTTTTGTGGAATTTTTTCTACTCAAGTGTGTCATACTTATATCTGCAATTTCTCTCATTTGCTCCATGTTTTCTGGCTGTGCTCAGGAACCCGTTCCAGGCACTGAAAAATATCTCCTCTGTCTAGACTGAATGCAAAGGGAGACCATCTAATAAAAATATTCAAAAGAGGAATTTATTTCCATGACATTTGTCTCAATTTCTCCTTCTTCACATTTTCTGTAATAATTTAAAACCATGGGGATAAAAGAACAAAAACAAAAGCCAAAAATTTTCAAAAATTGAATTAAAATTTCCAGGTGAAATAAAATGTTTAACTTGCTCTAATATGCATTGGATCTTTGAAATACCTGCACAATTCTCCAAGAGAAGGAAATAAGAGAATTTACGAAAGACATTCATTTTCAGTGATATTGTTGTAATTTGACAAAATTCAAATTCTCCTATAACAGTGACTATTGACTGAATGAACCACATAGGGCTTTTTACCAGTCCCACACCACATTAGAATGTATCTCTTGAAAAGTTTTGGTTGTAGGGTTTGGAACTTAGTTATTAAAAGCTTTTCATGATCAACAAATCGCATATAGGAACAGGAGAATAACATGGCCTCATTTTTCTCCAGCTTTCTGTGAGCTCCAGAGAGCTCTGTCCTTGGTCGGCTTCTCTCCTCCCACTGGAAAGGGCACCTCCTATCTGGGGAAGGTCGTCTGTAAACACAATCCCAACTGCTCACACTGGTGACTCAAATCCACCCGTCTGCTCATCTGTCCAAAGCTCAGTCTGCTCCTCTCTGAATGTCTCGCCATCAGCTCAAGCTCAGTATGGCTCCCCAGAGCTCTTAATCTGTCTTCTAAGCTACCCTTGCTACTGCTTTTTACAGTCACTGTGGTTAACATCACTGGCTGTTCTGTTGCTCTGTGCCTTGAGCACCTTCAGTCTAGGACTCTGAAGGCTCTCTGTAAATTTTGAGGCTCTTTGTAAATTTCTCTGTAAACTTCAAAGCTTTGACCTTCCTCATACTTCCATACAGCTAAAATTACCAGTCCAGCTTTCATCCTTTCACCACAAGATGCTTCTCCCTGATTTTGGCAGAGCCCATTTCCTGCTCATTCCTCCGTGCCCACAGCTGTAAGTAGATTTCCCCTCTCCTGCCCATGTTCCCATCCACACCCCCAACATCAAGCACAACATAATTCTCCTATGTATAGACTGCAGCCACACTGCCATCTTGGACAACCTGTGGCACCATCTGTCATCTCACATTCAGGAACCTTTCACATCAGTAATGCCATCTTTCTACATTGCTCTGTCAGTCAAGGTAAAGCTCTCTAAAAACACACACAACTTTGCCATTATGCACCTTCAGCCTTTCCCCGAGGAGCTTTCCTTTTTCACAGTCTGCAAAATACCAGACTGTGGACATTCTGCAAGTGTTACATGCACAATAATGACCTGTAACTTCACACTATTTTCTTCCATGTCTCTGAATGCAAACTACCTGCTATCTTGTGGTCTTCACTTTGATTGAAAGTAGTAGATCATAAATGCATGGAGCATCTCTACCACCTAACCGTGTGTGGAAAATGGCATAGTGAAGTCCCAGTCCACATCTGAATTGCACAGAGTCTGCAATACTAGAAATAAAGAGATTTGATATTCAGCATTTTTTTGAATATGCTATTCAGTTTCAGGACTAGGTTTGACTCACATCCCTTCAGAGAAGAGGCTAAAGTTATCCCTAAATATTTAAAAAGTGAATTATAGTTATTATCATTATTTAGCATCTACTGAAATCAGGTGCCTTTCTTAAAAAGCACTTCTGTAATTGAATTTTTAAAATTCTTCTTATTTTTGCCTTCATTGTGGAATTGTAGAGGTTATATTTTAAATTGAATTGCTATACAGTAGGATAATGCACTACTTTGTGGGATAACCTGCACAGTATTCAATTTGGTTTGAATTTCAGATTTGGTTATCACTGAATTGCATATAGTTTTCTTTCTCTTTCTCAAGGATTGAGAGGTTCTTCTCAAAGACGTGTGCAAGTCTCATTTGGAAGAACATTTCTGGTGCTCTGACTCCAAAGTCTATTCTTTTCTGCAGGGATTTATAGTTTCTATATTTTTATAACCAAACCAAATGTTTTCTGAGGCATAACAGCTTTGAACATCTATATTCAAAACGTATTAAACATTACTTCAGAAGAAGATATTTCCAAATGCAGAGTCTTTTGAAAAAGAGCTAAAACTGTTTTCCTTTCCAAGAAAAGTATATCAGATTCCCTATGTTTAGTGTATTTCAAATTCTGTCAACATGTCATAATCTGTTAACAGGAAGCTGCCTATTGGTTTGCTCACTGCCAAGATTAGGGGTGACACTCATACACTCTTGAAATCAGTGGCAAAACTTCCTTTGACTTCAATAGGCAGATTTCATCCAAAGCACGAAAATTTTTATCCTTACATTTTTAGAATTGAAAAGAATGAAAAGCTTCTTCCAATTCATCTCCATTTTCAGATACTACCATGTAAGAATTATTTATACTGTCATCCTTTTCTATATAAAGATTATCTTAGTTGCTTTTGACACTGAAGGCAGGAGTTAGCATTAAGGTGTTTTTGCAGCATACAATAACAACAATAACAACAACTAAAGATACTTCGGAAACGCAAAAGCAAACACAAAAAATTAACACTTACATTTCCATTTTACTAATATGGATTTGCTACCTTTCCACACAAAAGAATGAACATAATTTCTTTAGATAGAAAATTATATTTGCAAAGATAGTTCTTTAGTTTTTTCAGAGTGATGTTTGGCTGGAGGAGGTGGAGGTGGAGGAACGGCTGATTCAAGATTCAATTAAATAGGTGCCGGGAAAAAGTGGACACCAAAATTCTATTGACTTTGTTGAACTTTATATCACAGCCGTTTCCCCTGTTAAATACTGTATAGCAAGAAAAGTTTAATTCCTTCTAACTTTTCTTCTGCAAGAGTCTTCTTAAGAAGAATTTAGCAAAATACTTTAGCCATGACTCCCAGATAAATTGCATAAGACCAGGATTAGTTTCCAAAAATGCTGAAGTAAATATAATCTGGGAATCAGGAACGCAGTGATTTGGTGCATAAGTAGGCACCAGGCCTACAAACCTTGCAAACACTGAAGGTCTCTGTGAAAACTTATTAAATGACCCAAGCACACCACATATAGTGACACCTGAGTATTAATTGTCTACCCAAGGAGACAAGGACACAAGGGCACAGATTTTACTATGTGAGCTCTGGTTTTTGGCAAATCCTTCTTTTAATGGCAAATTATATGTTAAAATTAAATAATAACAAAAAAAAAGTGAATTAAAAAATTTTGTTCATCAGTCTTGCCTATCTTTAGAATTTTGTTTGTTCTTCAGCTCAGGTCACCATACAAGGAAAAGGTGAACCTCAAACACCTTAACTTTCATCTGTTTGAAAAACTTCCTTCACAGAAAAGTGATTTTGGATTGAGTGTGCTTATACTATGATCTCGGTGTTCATCCTCCGACAACAGTTTAGATATGTTGGTTTAGATTGCCTACCTGATAAAACACCCTTTAATCCTACTTGGTAATTGCAATGCCATGCTAATGCTTCGTGGACATCACTACATACTGAACTGACTTCACAGCAGTGTAAGCACATGTAAGCACACCAATGCACATACCCAGGGCAAGCTAGAGGATGATTCTGCACTGACACTGACTTCAATGAACCCATCCTGTCCCATGGCGTACAGAGAAGTTTACCAAAACAAAATATTGTTTTGCTTGATTGTACATTCAAATATTGACCAGATGCATGTCATGCAGAAGTTTTTGTGACTGAGATAATAAAGCCATATTTTATTATGTAAGGCATCTCATAATCCAGCTCAAAAATGAGGAATCTTTTAATTACCCATAAACAATACAAAATTATCATAATTAATGTGTAGACTAGATCAACATAATCTAGAAATCAAAGGATCACTGAAAATCAACAGGACTTAGGCTCTTGAGTCAGTGCTTCCAAAACAGAAACCCATCAGGGCAAACAATTTGAGAGTCATATTCCTCCGAAACTGGAGTTATTTGTACACCTCAGTGCACGCTCATCATAGCACAAGACTGAGGTTCTGCTGACACCTGTTGGTAAATGTCTGAACAGCAGAACTGATGGCACACAAGTAAATGAAATCAAAAACATTTATAGAAAACAGGAGTAAAGGTACAGACGTGTCTTCATTCTGTAACAGAAAAGTTTCCAGTTATTGGTAAGTCATAATGCGAGTGAGGTTGGGGAAAGGGCGACAAGGAAAGGTAAAAACAAAATTTGCTGCTAGATTTTTTTGTCAGATCTTCCCTGACCAGGATGATGAGTTCACTTCCTACCGACTCAATATACTACTTGCAGTGAGTCATTGTGGAGATGCTGACTAAGCTGAAAGAGATTTGCTAATGACTGGATGATCAGCAGAATTATAATTAATATCAGCAGAGACCAGTATCTGTTTTGCAAATGATCAGAATCACGCTAACATGACAGAGCGATAAGATGACAAACACTACTGAGAGATTTCCAAACTTTTTGTTTTATATATAGGAAGATAATTTTTTGCTTACTCAGCAATTTATCCTCAAAACACAGCTAATATCAAAGCTGAACTCTGTTGGTGTTGGTTAGGTCCAAGAAAAGGTAAATTTTTAGTAGAAATTTACTTTCTGCTACAACATTAACAATTAAGCTAGGCTCCAAATTTTCAGTCATAGCACAGTCCTGATGTGAATCATTTTCAATTTTCTGTTAAGCAAACATATTGAAAAAGGCAGAAGAGTGCTACACACTTCATTGTAAGGATTTCTGTTATCAGACAGCACATTGCACTCTCTTTCTTTCACATTGCACTTTCTTTTGGATAGGGGGTGCATGGTGTCAGGTAAGAAAGATATGTTTCGGGCAGTGTTTTTAGACACTATGTGAACCTGTATTAACTGCTTTCCTGATAAGAAAAGATCCAACAGTGTAGATTTGCTCCTTCTGCAGTTATTCACTTCCTTCTACCCCCCACCATCCCCAAAAAAACAAGGGAGAAATTTACAGTACAGGGAAAGTTCTCTTTCTGTCCCTGATGCTCACCTTTGAAAGAAAACTACAAGTTCAAAGATCTTACCTTGGACTGCTAAGTACTTGTGGTTTTTTGTATATTCCCACCTTCATCCTGTATCCAGGATGAATTGTAAGGAATTGTGATGGACAATTGCTGTGCTGATTGGATGCTTGCCAGCCTGTTCAGGAATTACCCTGCTCTGAGAGCACTGCTGGAGCCTGAGTGCTGCCGTGAGGAGCTGCAGAGCACCCGTGTGGCCAGGCTGCCCTCTCCCGCCAGCTCAGGGAGCTCCAGCTGTGTGGAAGAAGCACAGCTGCCCAAAACTTCCACTACAACTCAGACTGGCTGCTTTTACAGCATGAAGCTGATCATTGGAGACGTTGTGGAAATGCCCAGGATATTGAGATGTAGTGCTGTTCAGTCAGAAAGATGACAGATAACCTAGCTCAAGCTGCTAAACAGCCAGGCATTCTGGACAAACATAAACGCATTCATCCCAGACAGTACCTTCAAGCTGAAAAACACATTTTCATGAGGCAAACTGCAGCTCTGAATCAGATGCATGGCCTCTGCTGTCTACAAAACAAATTTGTCCAAAACTTCAGACAAACTGTGCACATACAGCTTGTTTGTGTTGCACTCTGGCAAGCAGAACCCTTGACAGAGATATTGAGCTAATAATTCTCCCCATGATGCAAATTTGTGTGCATATACAATTCTGTCTGGGAAACTTTAGACAGAAACAGTCTTGGCTTGCCAGTATCTACCTAAGCAAGTTGCTCAGACAATTAGCAAGCTTTTATCAGCATCAGGCATGTCAAGGCATTGACATTAACCTCCTTGCTGGTGGCATGTTCTTAAGCTCCAGAGCAAAAGGTGTAGGTGTTGTCAGCAGCTGTCCTGCTGCCTTGCAAAGGGAGAAAATTAACAAAGAAACAAGGCAAGAAGGAAAAAATGAACAAAAAGGTTGAGAGAAAAGAAGCCACACAGCTGTTGTTCAGGATGTAAGCGAAGATGATGAGCATGGTTATGTCACTTAGCAACAGTGACCATTATGGGGCTGGAATATTTCATACATACACAACCATCAGCCTCTACACAGGATGGTAACATTAAGAGAAGGCAATCAAGATGCAGTTCTGAGCTGGTAACTATAAAGGTTAGACGCTATTTCCAAAACGTTTTATGTCATTGTCATTCCAGGTGGTTACTTTATTAACAACCATGAGTGCTCTTTGGGCTGAGCAGACCTTTAAAGACCGCACACAAACCTCCGTGGCTCCAGCTGGTGCCATTAACCACACATACACACAAGTTTACCCTGGATGAAGCTGCAGTTAAGTCCTCCCCAGGCTGACAGGACAGCTTGGCAAAGACTTTGGGCAGCACCTGCATTCAGAAAAAAAGCAGTTCAGCCATGTTGACAAACCACCTCTTGTCCCCTGTGCGTTTCCATTGTACAGGAGGAGTACACCTGGTCTCTTCCTGGAGGAAAAACATTTGCACATTTTCTGATCCAGGAAACCCTATTGTAAAATAAATGTCCCACGGATGAGCGTGGAGCCATCCAATTGAAACGCCTTTACTGGGTGCCCTTTCATCCGGACTGGCTGCGCAGCGGGCTGGCATGGGACCACACACCGGGACAGCGGGGATGAGGGTGGCTGGCACCGGCCAGCGGGCTGGTGCTCTGCAGGGCCATCCTCGCTGGGACCAGCGGCCAACTCGTCCTTCGCTTTTGGGGCAAAGGGGAGTCGCCGGTGACCTGTAGAGTGCGATGGAAATACAAATAAAGGTTTGAGTGGACCAAGCCAGATTCAGCCTGGAGAAGAGAAGGCTCAGGGGTGACCTTATCGCTCTTTACAACTCCCTGGAAGGAAGCTTCTATCCAGGTGAGGGTCGGTCTCTTCTCCCAGGCAACCAGCGACAGAACAAGAGGACACAGCCTTACACTGCACTAGGGGAGGTTCAGGTTGGACATCAGGAGGAATTTCTTCACAGAAAGGGCGATTAGACATCGGAATGGGCTGCCCGGAGAGGCGGTGGAGTCACCATTCCCAAAGCGCTTAAGGAAAGACTGGATACGGCACTTACTGCCACGGTTTACTTGACAAGGTGGTGTTCTGTCACAGGTTGATCATCTCAGAAGTCCTTTCCAACCTAATCGATTCTGCGATACTGCGACCTGGCTTCGAGCTGCCTGAGTCACACAATCAGAATCCAAGAACCAACCCCACCCAGGACTCAGCTCTGTTTTCGGGCCAGACCCGAACCTCTTCCCTCACCGTGTGCCAAGGCTGGGGAGCCGAGCGGAAAGAGGATGAAAACCTGCGCGTTTATTTCTTTGCAAGGTGTACCGTCAGGAGCACGGTGACCAGGGCGAAGGGCGCAGGCCCGCCCCCCGCCGGCGCCATGGCGGCGGGAGCCGGCAGGGGGCGCCGCGCGGCGCTGCCTGCGCCGGCAGGGGGCGGCCGTATGGCGGCGGCGGCGCTCCGCCTGTGCCGTGCTGCGCGCCTGCTGCCGGCTGCTGCCGCCACGGCCCGAAACACGGCCCCAGCCCCGCGGCCGCCTCCGCGCCTCGCCTCCTCCTCCTCCTCTTTCTCCTCCGCCTCCTCCTCCTCTGCTTCCCGGCCGTCTCCGCCGCAGCGCGCCATGCAGGCCTTCCAGTACCCCGAGGTTTACCGCGACGAGACCGCCGTGAGTGCGGCGCTGGCCGGGACAGCCCCGGCGTGCGGCGGCCGCCGGGCCCGGGCGCGGGTCGCCATGCCCGCGGGTCGCTCGGGGCGGGGGTGCCGCCTGGGCTCTCGGGGCTTTGTTCGGCTGCGGCCGCGGGACGCCCGGCACAGGGCTCCGTGCACGGGGTCGCGGGCTTGTCGCGGCCGCTGCCGGGGCTCGTTGGGGCGGGATTGGGGCCCGTGCGCCGGTGCCTGCGGGCGCGTCCGCGTGTGCGGGGCCCGCGGGGCCGGGAGCCGGGCCGGGCCGCGGGGCCGGGCTGCGGGAGCAGCGGGCACAGGGCGCGTCGCGACCGTCGGTACCGGTGCATGTGTCGGGGAAACCAGGCCTCCGCCCGGGCTGCTGCAGCGCCAGCAGAGGAGCACATAGTCTATTTATATAGGATGGCACTTCTCTAACATAGTCCCATCTCCCTGCGTTTCCACCGTCTCTGGATACACAAGGGGTTACGGTGTAAGTTTGGCTAAAATGGGTTCGATTTTCTTTCCCTTCCTCAAAGCACTGTGCATTGTGCACCAGCCAGGAAATATTTACATTGCATTTAAACCAAACCGTTTGCCAGCATGAGCCAAAGCTGGAAAAAATCCTGAAGTATTTACTTTCCTAGCTGACTGAAAGGCTGAGCTGTGCAAGCCCTAGTAGCAGGTATCTATAGTCTTCTTTTATGTACTAGAGGAAGGAAGCAGGTAAATTCAACCACGTGGATTAATATTTTGTAGTTCATTTGTTTTGTTTGTTATTTTGGGATGGGCTTTTGATTTTTAAAAATTATTGTGTAGAGATATATATATATATATATATATATACACATTATGCACATATTTGTGGGCAACAGTAGTAGGGAGGGCTGAACCAGAGACCATTTGTGTAACCACGAACAATATCCAGTAATCAGGTTTTATAATTTGTCTTCAAAACCTTAAGGGTCTTGGTTTGGTTGGTGGGGTTTCTTTTTTGCTTACTAATCTATCTTTGGAAGGAATTTATGTGCATTCCACAATTTTTCTGGTGCTCTTTGTTTTTTTCTGAGAACTACTCTGCTGCTTTGGTGCTGTCACCAAAGAATGGTACTTCTAGTAATTCACCCGGAGCAGTGTGTTGGTTCTTTCTTTGCTCCTTAGCACAGTGTGCTTTTGTGAAACTCCAAATGCCTTTCATCATGCTGACTGTCATTCCTTGATGGATAGAGTTTGCTTGTGTGCACGTCTTTTTAAAAATTACTGTCTTTTGTAAATTCAGGTGTCGGATTACCATGGATGTAAAATCAGCGATCCATACTGCTGGCTTGAAGACCCCGACAGTGAACAGACGAAGGTAACCTTTCTTTGCATGGGAATGGCTGTTTGCACGTGGTTCTCTTTTATAGACCGGGTGCATTGGTACTCTGAAGAACCTGCCAATACTTTTTGAAGGTGAACGAAGGTGTAGTTCATGTGATATCTCATGGCACCAACAGCAATGCCATTATTTTGACCCTGTGTTTTAATGGGGGAAAGGTTGAATGGGGCTTTCAGCTACTGGTTTATTGGCAAATGTCCTAGCTCGTGGCAGGGGCATTGAACTAAATGATCTTTAAGGTCCTTTCCTACCCAAAACACTCTGTGGTTCTGTGAAAGTCTGGAACACTTGGTGTAACTTAGATCACAGAATTTTTGAAACTAAACCCATGCTTATGTTGCACCTAATTTTCTTGACCAGTTTGAATGCTTAAGGTGATCGTGTGTCATACTGAAGAGAAACATTAAAATTTTACGGTGCTTTGTCCATTGTCCTAAGTACATCTAAGATCTAAAATTGCCATATTAAAATAGTTAGGAAAAGATAGAAGGAAAACTTGGGCTTGCTTTCTTCAAAAACTAACAAAGTGTGTGTGAGTACATTTTTTTTTTTTACTCCTTTTTAAAGGCAAAACTAAAACCAGTTTCCTCCTGAAGTTAGGCTTCGTTAGTGTCTGTTATTACAGATTGCAGGTATTGCAGTGTTTTCAGCCTGCAGTCTGGTATAGTGAGAATTTGCTGCTGGAGCTGGTCACTGAGAGAGAATCATAAAAAATAATGACTGTGAGCCAGTTCCTCTGATATTCATGGCATAGAGAGTTGCAGGGATGATGGCCAGAAAGTGATAGGTGATAGCGTGGAGGGGTTTTCCTCTGTACTGGCTACTAATGTAGTGATAATTTTAGTTCCAGGTCCTAAACACAGTCTTCCACCCAGTATGCATGATTGTGTTAAAAAGTTGATGAAGGGCATATCTCTGTTCAAAAATATTTAACAGTGTGGCTTTCTATTAGTGAGATTCCTTCTAGGTTGTTCTGTGTATGTGCTTACCTTATACATTTTCATGAGCCTGATGTTGGTCAAATAGAACTTAAGAGTAACTGCCAAGAGCAAGGTAAAATGTGTTAGGAACTGATTCCCTACTTACAAATCTGTCAGCATATATAAATACTCAGGTGGATTAAAAAGGTTGATTCAGGGATCAGGTTTTAGTGAAAAACTTTGCCATGGACATTAATATTGAAAATGAGCTGTTTAGAAAGCTGGGAGAAGTAAACAGAAGAAAATTTTGTCCCAAATTGGGAGGAATGTATGTGTGGGAGGTATGGTTATGTTTTTGTTTTAGAGATGCCTTACAGACACCTATTAAAGTGCTTCTTGGGATCCTCTGAAAGATTAGGGATTGAGAAAATGTGAAGACGTGATTTCTTGTGTCCCTATGTTCAATACTGTAGCCACATACTGTGAACAGGTTGGGCAAGAACAGTTGGAGGACAGTGAGTCACATTCTCTAGAGCTTGCAGTTTTATATAGGAGGCAGAATAAGGAATAGGGAATTATAACAACCTCGCAAAAGTGCAGCAGCCCAGGCACAAGTTGTCATATTGGTGGAAGGAAGGTCATTACATCTTGCTTGCCTGCACTGTAAAAACTACTCACCTTGGCAGAATTTTGCAGTGCAAAATTGCAATAGTAGCAGTATGACAAAAGGAGTGGATAGCGTTCCTGTGTAAGTAAGCATGGAAGTATATAAACTTATTCCAAAGTTTCAGAAGTTACTGAACAAAGGGAATTAAAGTATTTTTCTGGTTCGCCTCTTTCATACAAGTCAGGAAAAAAAATGCTGTCAAATAGATACACAAATATGCTGGAATTCTGCTTTTCTAGGTGTAGCAGGAGTAGACATGTCAAGCATTGGTGTGCTCACAGAAAATAAATGAGTAGGCTTCACTTAGTTTCTCTGTTGAGTCAGTAGAATATAAAGTTTGCTAATCCCTGAAGCATGGAGAAAGAATGTGATCTTTCCTTTTCTAGCCACCCACAGTCTACTTTTAATTAGGTGAAAGTCAAATAGATCTAGAAAATTTTCATCCAGGTCACAAAGATGATCTTATTATGCATGCAGTGCATTTATCTGCTACAGAAAAGATTTTTGAAATCTGCAGGTGGCTAAGCAGGGCCAATGCACATTCTTAGAGCTGATAAAGCAAATCCTTAAGTCACATCCTCAGTCTCTTGTGGAAAAGGTGTTATTCAAGAAGTATGCACTTCCATGTTCACAATGTATGTGCTTTGCTGTATCTCTTTTTTCCCTTGTGTGTGCTTGGTTGGAGCAGTCAGGGGCAGCTATAAGCAAACCCCCTCCTCTCCAGCTTTGTAAATAAAAATGTACTCCCTTGGCCAGGTGGGGAAGTTCCTGTCTCACTTTGGGGAAAGGAAGTGCAGAATGTGAGTTCGTGCTCTGCTGCTGTTTGGCCGTTGACTTCTGAGACAGATCATGGAGACTTCCCTGGCATAGCTGAAATGTGCTAAGCTGGTGAAACACTTCTGATAATGACACAGGCCACAATGCAACACCACACTTTGACTTTGGCTTAGTTGGACTTTCAACTTTGTGGTTTGTTTTGACACTTTGTGGGAAATAAGCTCATTTTTAGACTGCAGCAAAGCCTTTTGCTGCTATGTCAGTCATATACAGTACCTTAACTCACTGACAGTGTAGGCAGTAATGCTGAGCTTGTTCCAGACGTGAGGGATGGACAAGTGATGCAAAAGCAGGGATCATGCTATTCTGACCATGTGTATATTTGAATTTGGGCTAGAACTGAAACTCTCAAATCTACAATTAAATGGATGTGTAGTTTTAGTAGACCAGTGTTTTGTTCATGTTTTGATAAATTTTCCAGTTGCATTTTGAATATTCTTTTGTTAAACACTAAAAAAGTAAATGCTCAGGGGAAAGTCTCAAGAACTCTAATAATTTATTTTTTTTAATAGTTAGGAAAGGTATGTGCTCTCTTGTAGGAGTTGCACTGAACTAACCTTGACTGAATATATATATGAACTGTAAATACATTGCAGAGTAATAACAAAGACTGGTCATGTTAAAACAGTTTATATTCTGAGGCTTTTTTTTGGAAAGTATACTGTCAATGAAATATTTATCTTGATAGAGTAGCTTAGTAGAATGTAGAAAGGTGATAGATTGTAAAAAAGCATGGTTAAAAAGAATTTGTGGCATGTTTTTCTTGGATGAAATTTAGTTTGACTACTGTTTTAGAATGACAATTGGCTACTTAATGGTCGGACACTTCAGCCTTAAATAGACCATATCTACTCTTAGTACAATGCTTTAGAAATTGTTTTGCTTTTCAAATTACCTTATTTTCCAAAATAGACATAAGAAGTTGCCTTACTTGGACCCTTATTCTGTCCTTTCTGCTGCTAGCAAAGTCTGTCCTGGTTCAAGGCTTATGTTACATTGTCAGATGCAGAAATCTACAGATACAATAAAAACCTTTCTCTCTAGGTTCATGAAGATGTACAGTTACTGTTAGCCCTGTAACCTGGATGGCATCTATTTAGCTCAGCATGGTGGATGGAGTTGTTTACTGTGAGAGTTTCTGCTGACATATGTTCCTGTACTTTATCTAGACAAATATTTCAATTGAGTATTGCTTCTTAGACATGAGTACAGCCTCATACTGAAAAGTGTGGAAACAGAAAATTTCCCAACTGGACTGTATTCTTCTCCATAAAACTCTTTAAAAGATCTGTAATTCCTTGCTCCTTTTTCATACAGCCATGGCGTTCCTTTTGCAAATAATCTTGGAATCTTTGGTGCATACTAATTGGAAATGAGAAAAATGTATTAAGTTCCTGTAAAAGCAAAATTATGAGTGATACAATTGTGAGTGTAATAATTAGTCTGTAAGCATGCTCATGGGCAACAAATGCTTGTGAGGAAGTTTTGTTTTCTCTTTGAATATCACTGATGAAAGCAGATGCGGTAAGATGTGTCTGCAGTTAAAAGTGAGTAACACACACTTCCATTATGCCCTTGCAGCAATGTTGTCATTTTGATGGATGAAACAAAGATGTGTGCCAGTTTCTGTTCCCTACGTGTAACTGGAAAGTGCTTTTGGCATCCAGCACACTGGATGGTCTTACACCTGTTTTCATAAGTCATTGTTTCTCTGAAAATATCACAGGACTGGGAGAAGTTAGTTTATTTGTGTAGGATCCATGGTTCATATTTTTGTTTATGTGGTCTTTGAAATCCATGTACTTCCATTTAGAGGAAACCAATTCAGATACACATAATTCTCAGATTTGAATAAGTTCTCTCACCATCTGATGGGACAGTTGTAGCGATAAAATGTGGAGGCTGCATGACTTACCACTGGGATGTGCTCTGCACATATTAATTCTTCACCTGAAGAATTAATATATGACTAAACACTGATAGCAGCAGATGAGTGTGTGCCAGGTACCCTGCCTGTACAGCTGCTAGCTTTTCTGAAGATCTGTGAAGCGCAAGTTGTGCAATGTGGATTGTAGCCTTCTTTTTCTGTGGGTCATGCCTTGCAGTGAAGTGTAACTCAGATGTTACAATGTGTTGATTTGACTGCTCTGTGACAGATTCAGGATAAGTATAAACAATAGGCTCTTTCAAACCCTCTTCTGGGAAAGAGCCCTGTGTAAGCGAGAGATGAGTGGGGATTTAGTGCTGGAGGTAAGAGAGTGGAGTCCACGGGTGACACTGCAGCTGCAGCTGCGACATGTGGCTGTGAGTTACAGCCACACACCGTGTCCTGTCCTACCTCCTTTATGTTGGAGACAGAAAAGCCTGCATGTCTGCTTGTTAGCAGCTGTGATTCACCTTAAGGTGCTTAGGTATTAATTTTATTTTAATACACCGTGCTATAAATAGGAATGATGAAACACTAGCAGAGCACCAGGTTTTCCATGCATGCAACAAACAGCTGGAGTGGTAATGGTTTTGATCACTGTCTTTAAGTGTTCCTGACAGGGAGCTGAAGTGTTTTAAAGAAACCAGACTTCCCAAAGTTCTCGGAGATTAGTACTTTTTTCCTAAGAACTGATCTGTTAACAGTCTTTTGGGCTTCTCATGAAATACTGGCTGGGAGTAATTCTATGAGTTATATTAATAATGTGAACAGATGATGCACATGATATTTTGTGTTATCTTAAAACTCTTCCCAGATCCTGAAATAATAGTGCAGTCTGTAGGAAATATTTGTCATTAGGCAAATATGAAAGTTTTAAAAAGCATGGTGTGCTTTTGGAGGTTGTTACTTTAGGGGTTTTTTTGGGGGGGTTGTGTGTTTGTTTTGGTTTTTTGTTTGTTTAGGGTTTGTTTGGTTGTTGGGTTTTGTTTTGAGTTCTTGAGTTTTTTTAAGGGGAAAGGCAGGACTGTCTTGTGTTCTGGGTGGTTGCCCCAGTGTATGCCCTGGAGAGTCATTATTCAAGATAGAAGTTGAGTCTTATTAAAGAATCGTGGCATAATGCAAGCAAGTATGTAGGATTCTTCATGTGTGACACTGCATAATCTGTATGGGGGAAAGATGTCTGTGATGTATTGCTTCTGAAAATGTCTTTTGTAGAAAATAGCCATTTCTGCTTGAGTTTATATTTTTTGGTTGTTTTCTTTCAGGCTTTTGTGGAAGCTCAGAACAAGCTTACTGTACCCTTTCTCGAGCAGTGTCCTGTTAGAGGACTGTTCAAGGAACGAATGACTGAACTCTATGATTATCCTAAGTACAGCTGCCACTTCAAAAAAGGAAAAAGGTATGTGAGGAATGTCTTCGGAGGTGGTGATGAATGTGAAGCAAGTCAGAAGCAACTACTAATTTAGGAAAATAAATTATATTTAGGAAAAAAATTATATTTGTATTTATTTCTTTATAGTTGGGAAGTAAGAAAACTAAGCCAGTGTTAACATGTGTGGTTGTGTGATGCAGAGAACACGGTGCTTCGCTCTCTCCAGTTCCCAATCATATTATCTTGTTCCATTGTTGTAGGCTTTTTTTGTTTAGTCATAGCCAGTGAAAAGCAGTAGGAATTCCCTTGTGAAAAACTGTTCCTGTAGCTGCAGGGTACGTGGGAAAAATTACTTGGAGGACTTAAAGCAACCAATGGGAAAAGATCTGTTTTTCTAGATACAAAGAAATCCCGCTGTATTCCAGTGCCTAAGCTACTCGTATCCCTGTTTTAATTCTGTGGCTAGGTGAAGAAATGGTGTTTCTGTGTCTTACCCAAGGTCTGGAGACTGCAACTGCTACTGAATTTAATGTGACCTCTTTTAGAAACACTTGCAAGCTTCTTGAGAAAGGGAGTAAAGGGACTTAATTACATCTAATGATTGTTTTAGCAGTTGAAAAAGAGGTAATGCAAATAACCAGCCACTCTTAATCGCAGGAAACACAGATAATATTTTTCAATATTTTCAAATTGTTTGATCCTTGTTGAATAGGCACCCAGATATGCCATATATGTGTTCACCATCATCCACAGATGATGAGAAAGAGAGGATATCTTGTTGCCTTAAGATTTCTACACAGATATTGAGAGGGATTTGTTTTAGTGATCTGTGAGGAAGGCACTGATATTTGCTACTATGAGAGGGAAATTCTGTGCTATGTGAGGTACTTGGTGAAAGTATATGGTGGGGAATGAACCCAAGCTGTTGGTGGATTTAATGTGGATTTTAATTGTCATGAATGTGGCACAACATTTCAGTGTATTAGAGGTGTGAGGTTTAAGCCTAGAAGCAGTAGAGCTGTTTAGGACAGTGCTGCATCTGGAGAAGTATGCCTTATTGAGTGAGTCAGGCAAAGCTTGTTAGTTTGTATGTGATGCTCATGCAGATGTGGCAGGCGACCAGGTCTGATCAGTGACTGCTCTGGATTCTCTGACCCAGTCTCCCTGTGCAGTGCAAACATGTCTGCATGTTGTTACCTTCAGTGCTTTTAAGGCTTAATGTTGCAGAAGTGCTCATGGCAGTGATAAATACAGTCTCTGCTAAGAGATACAAATTCTGCATTTGATGCAGCTGACTGTCCTCCAGGAAGAACGTTTGTGCCACCAGCTTAATGTGCTTGTAATTTATGACACGTTACTTTGACTTCAATAGATGTCTTTTTAGTCTTTCTGAGTGATACTCTGTTTCTTGGCATGTGCTGGATTTAAAACAGAGCAGTTCAAATATAATACAAAAAAGCCCTATGTTTTGTGTTTGAGGAGATCAAGAGGTCTCTACCAAGTGAAATAACACTAAGTAAGGTGTGAGGTAAGGAACTATTCTATTTGAAGAATTTTCTGAACTTTTCATAAAACTTAGAAATTTTTAAATTTAACTACTCTGGTTTTCTGATGAAGAATAGCTGCTAAAGGACAGTGTCTGAAGAGTTGTTCTGTAGAGTCTGCAGAAAGGAAGCGTGTCCAGGGAGGTGCTATGTCTATCTCACTGCTTGACCTTTGCTTCCCAGCTTGTTGTCTAGCATTGCAGAGATGAAATTGGCAAGAAATGCCTGATCAAATAGAAAATTACTTTTTATTTTATTTCTTTTAATCTTTCAGTTTTGCACTTGCTGAACATTACTGTTTTGTCATTACTTGAACGAATTACTAGCTGATATTGTTAACCAGGCCTTTGTGAGTATATTTTCCCCTTCTGGCTTTACCAAGTTCCCATGTTTGTACCCAAGTACTTATCAGTCTTAGGGAATATATGAACTTATTTTTAGATTTGAATGGTGCTCTGTAAATTCCCCTGTTCCCCCAGGTGAATCTGCTGTCTGGATTTTTTAAGTAATTTGTTTCTGTAGTAAAGTTCTATGAATATGGGTGTTAATTTCTTTGAGCTCTGTAGTAACTTAGGATATGAAGAGTATCACTCACTAAAGACAATGCTGTAATTGCCTGTTCCTACAACTTTTTCAGACATGTGTTTGTAGGGACACTGAAACAGTTTTGGTTCTGTTTGATTTGTCACCCAGTATGGGTGGAAAGCAGCTGTATGAATGACAAAGCTGAGAACAGAAGGGATGGGAACCTGTGCCAGTACTTGTAACAGAGACATGCTGCAGCTGCCAGAGATGTTTAACATAGACAGTTATGTGGAGTTTGTAGTATACTTAGCATTCTTTGAAATGCACTGTGGCAAATGCAGCTTTTATTTTTAAAGGGTATTTTGGGTGCATCCTACCCATGAGTCCTACTCTACTGTGAAACTTGTGTTTCCCTAACCTACTCGTCTGTCTTTTATTTATTTCATGACAATCTCAGTTGTTTTTTGTGCTTGCCTAACTGAAAATCAGAGTTCTTCCTACTTAATTTTCCCCTCTTGTGTTCTTTTAGGTATTTTCACTTCTACAATACAGGGCTCCAGAATCAGCGAGTTTTATATGTACAAGACTCCTTGGATGCCGATGCCAAAGTTTTCCTTGATCCAAATAAGCTTTCTGATGATGGCACTGTGGCCTTACGAGGTTAGTGAGACAGCAGTTCCTGCTCAGTAAGTCTCAGTCTTCAGCAGAAGTTGAAAATTTAATCAAAGTAATTACAATAGTCCCATGTGGATTGTAGGGAGTTTCAGAAAAACACTTCTAAATCTACATTATATCCACAATTAACTTGGTTCAGTTTCCCAATGCTTTTTTTCAGAACTTTGTAACAGGTTTCCAATGAAATATGAGCAGCTCTTGAGGTTGTCCCTAGAAAGGGAAAAGAGTTTATGCATTTATATTGATTCGTTCTCTTAAAATTGTATTTTGCATCTTTAACACAAGCCAGCACGTTAGAGACTACGAAGGAACATGGCATAAACTTCTGTGATCACAAAATTGTGTTGACTAGGGCTTTAACTTATCTTAGCTGTCTCTTTATGCAATCCCTAGTTGCTCATTTGTAGAAGCAGACTCTTGGACCTAATAAGTCCTCTAAGTCTTAATTTTTAATTAATAAAAGCAGAGGATGGAATTAGTGAATGTTTCTCTGAAAGTGACCTAGATGAGAAGAATCAATATGGCTTTTTCTATGGAGAAATTCTGCTTAATCTGTGTATATTGCATTCATATAATCTCTGTGTATTTCTTGAAGTCTTACTGTATAGTCTCCTTCCAAATGTACTTAGAAAACCAACAGCTGTGTAAGAAAAGGGAAAATCCTGGTGTTGATTAATGATTTAAGGGCAGGGAAAGGAAGAAGTGATAGACTGTCAAATGGAAATCGCCAGTAAAGCCCTGTCAGGGACTGTTCTAGAATTTGCAGTGTTCATATGCTGAACATACTAGAAAAAGGAGTGAGCAGTGAGGTGGCAGAGCTTGGTGACAGTACAAAGTTACTCTTGGCTGAAGAATGACTGAAGAGTTGCAGAAAGACCTTAATAATAATAAGCGGGCAATAAATTATCAGATAAAAGTCTCTGTGCCGAGATAAATTAAGTGATGGACAGGGGACAAACAATCCTAACCTCATTTATGGAGGAATGAATGGAGTGAACTCTTGAGCTCACGATGACCTCTTGGGAGCAATGCTTGGAGTCTAATACATAATTCCATGAAAATGTCTACTTGGTTCTTGGTAGAGGCCAAACAAGTACATCAAATACCAGTGTATTCAGCAGGAAAAAAATTCTCCCTTGAAGTGTTCAAAAAACAAATCAATGTGGCCCCCAATGTTCAGATTTACTTGACAAGGTGATGATCAGTCAAAGGTTGAACTCTATGATCTTGGAGGTCTTTTCCAATATTAATGATTCTGTGATTCTCTGAAATAGAGAACAAAACAGGAGACACCATTATATTAGCAACCCAGGAGTTTGTACCATTGAACACTAAATCAAGTCTCAGTCTCCTCAGCTCAAAAGGGGCTCTGAAATACAGATTGGAGGAGGGCAGTAAGAACAATCAAAGCAAAACCTGAGTGTGCCTGGATTAATCAGCTTAGAAAAGGGACAACTTAGCAAAGATACGAGAGGTCTGCAGAATCATTTGTGACATGCAATAGGATGGAGGGAAGGAATAAGTGTTAATTAGTCATAATTTATTACAAGAATGACGGAATATCAAATGAAAGCAGTGGAATTCAGGTCCCAAGCAAACAAAAGGTGATGGTTCATGCTGCAAGAAGGAGATCTGTAGAACCCATTTCCAATGGATGGTGGTGGTGGTGGAAGAAGCCCAGGTGGACATAATCAAGGAGAAGGGAAGCATTCAGGAGTATTAGCCAACCACTGCATGGAAAAGGAATCTGCTAAACTAGAAATGGTTGGAGGTGATAAGAATATTTGAGGCAAATATTACATGTGCTTGCATTGTTCTTGCATTTATTCCTGCATTTTGTTCTTTTGCTTGCATTGTGCAGTACACAAGTTGGGGAATGAAGAGGTTGAGAGCATCCTTACTAGCAAGGACTTGGGGATCTTGGTAGATGAGAGGTTGGACGTGAGCCAGCAGTGTGAGCTTGCAACCCAGAAAGCCGATTTAATCCTGGGCTGCATCCAAAGCAGCGTGGCCAGCAGGGCAAGGAACAGGATTCTGCCCCTCCACTGGAGTCGTGTGAGACTCTGCCTGGAGTACTGCATCCAAATCTGGGCCCCCATTGTAGGAAGGACATGGACCTATTGGAGGGAGTCCAGAGGAGGACCATGAAAATACTAGAGGGGCTGAAGCACCTCACCTATGACGAGGGGCTGAAAGAGTTGAAATTATTCAGCCTGGAAAAGAGAAAGCTGTGGGATGACCCTATAGTAGCTTTCCTGTATCTAAAGGGATTCTACAAGAAAGCTGCAGAGGGACTTTTTACAATTGTAAAATGTAGTGATAGGACAAGGGCAAATGGTGTTAAACTGAAGGAGAATAGGTTTAGATTAGATACTAAGAAAAAATTTTTTACTGTGAAGATGGTGAGGGGCTGGAACAGGTTGCTCAGAGGAGTTGTGGTGCCCCATCCCTGAAAGTGTACAAGGCCAGGTTGGATAGACCTTTTAGCAACCTTTGTCTAGTGGAAGGTGTCCCTGTCTACAGCAGGGGGGTAGGAATTAGATGATCTTTAAGATTTCTTCCAATCCAAACCATTCCATGATTTGATGGTTGTTCTTACTTGCATAGACATCACATTCTGGTTTCTCTTGAGGATAGCTAGGTGGAATTGTGTTCTGAATCAGAATGGCCACTTTTATGTTGTTATGGGAGAGAATATATTGGTGTGGCACAGTGGTGCCTCTCAAAATCATCATGTCCAGGAAATGCAACTTTTTCTCAGGTCATTTTTTGGTAGAGTAGATACTGTCAGGTCTGTACCTGACTTGTTTACAAGCATGAATTTGATCGTTATCGACAAGAATGGAAGCTCTTTATTCCTCACTGTTTGGATAAAGTGAAATATATATCACAGGTCTTAGCTGAGAATATTGCTAATTAGCCATTTGCATGCTAGTGGCAAGGTTTTCCAATTACTTCAGTTTTCAGGGTTTTAAAGGGTCTTGTTTTCAGTGACTCCATTTTTAAGTGGTATTTACACTATTTCAGGATACATAGCTTGCATCTTTGTTAGCTTCTTTGGTACTGTTTCTGTCTTAAAATTTCACTCAGGTTCTCTACCTGTGTTGGTTTTCATTTTCTAGTTCTTCCTGCCAAGCTCAGGGCAGTAGAAGAAATGTGATTCAAACCATAATTCTGAATTTGGGCGTAAATTATGTTGCTGAACATGGATACGCTTACAGAGTACCTGTGCCTAAACTTGGATTTGTGAATTAATTGGGAAGTCCACAGAGACTGAAAAAGTGCTGTGAATCCCAAGTGATAGCAGATGTAGTGTCTTGCACTGCTTTTTAGAAAATAAATCTTCTCTTAGTGTTTGGTGAAAAGTTCCTTTAACTAGTATCCCAATTTAATCTCTCTTCATTTTGTTTGTTTCCAATTTCCTAGGTTATGCATTCAGTGAAGATGGTGAATACTTTGCATATGGCCTGAGTTCTAGTGGCTCTGATTGGATTACTATCAAGTTTATGAAAGTAGAAGGTCCTGAGGATCTCCCAGATACACTGGAGAGAGTTAAATTCAGTTGCATGGCATGGACCCATGATGGAAAAGGCATGTTCTATAACTGCTACCCAAAACAAGATGGGAAAAGTGATGGTAGGTATGACCATTCTAATTGCATGTTATGTGGAAGCAAAATCAATTTCGCAGTGAATTGATGCAACAAATAATTAGCTGTACATATCTATATTGAAATAAATAGCCGGTTGTGCAATTAGAGATCAACTTATGTCTTGTATGGGCAAAGCCTATGTTCAGTTAGTGTGAGTCACTTCTTGTCTGCTTGCCCCTCTTTTTCTCATGAGTTTGCTGCTCCTTTTCTTTTTCTCTGGGATGATTTACTTAGGTTCCATATTGTTGGTGGTGTTAGCTAGAATTTGATGTCTGGTGGCAGCTTACTTAGATCTTTCCCCTTATGCATTTGTGTGGGTATAGATAAATTGCTTTGGGAGATTGACCTGATGAGTAGCAGTGTGAAGCATAAGGTTTTTGTTGTTCAACCAGATTAATTCATGTGTGGTTCACAGCAAAGCAAAATGAAATGTTTATGCTAGCAAAATCCAAGGAGCACCACACAAAGTTGAATAAATTGCGGAGGAGCACCAGCGGGGAAGGAATTCAGCAGCTTTTATTATAAGGCAGAGCTACTGAAAAATTTTTTCTGGAGATGTGCTCTTTGTTAAACTGGAGAAAGCCTGAATTTTGCCTCTGTATTTGCTTTTGAGCCTATAATTTTGCCAGACTTGCAAGATAGATGCCAACCTTGTTTTGTTGAGATTTTTTCTTACCTCCTGTTTGTACTTGAAAAGCTAAAGTATTGGAAAATGTTGCACGAATTAAATTTTAAAAAAATAATTCAAGTGGCAGCTCATGCAGTGCTTTAAAATGCATCACTTTTATATTTTCAACAAATGGAAGTATTAAGGTTTCTAGGAATGTTAATTAGCAGTAAAGCTCCCTTTTGTTGCTCTAGGTGAAATGGAAATGAAAATGTCATTAGAGGGTGGCAGGGATTCTTGTTTTTCTTCACTTTACTTGCTTTTATTTCTAGAAAGCAAAGCTTGACATAATAAATCTTCAAATTTAAGAAGGTATAATCAATAATAAAAGGAAAGGGTTACTGTTTAACCAGGTTTCCAGCATGAAGTTTTACCTTATTTTGTAGGAGGTGTTTGTTTGGAGGAGAGTGATTGTAGCTTGGAACCGTTCCTAGTTCTCTCTTCTGAATTTCTCTTTTATATACAAAAGAATACAGAAGTTTCTAAGGGTTTCATATGATTGTTGCATTTCTTTGAGAACTTACTGTTTTAAATATCTACATTTTTCTAGGCACTGAGACCTCCACTAATCTGCATCAAAAGCTGCATTATCACGTATTAGGAACTAACCAGTCAGAAGATATCCTGTGTGCTGAATTTCCTGATGAACCAAAATGGATGGGTGGAGCTGAGGTATGGTAAATGTCCTGCACCTTATCATTATCATGTTCTGCTTTTCAGATTCTAACAACTGATAGTGGATATTAATTTGAAAACATTTTGTTAAAAGAACACTTTCTCTTAGTGTTTAGAGTTGACAATTGAACTAGGAATCATTTTTTTAAGAATTCCTGAAAATAAGACTTCCTAATTTGCTTTAAATCACTCCTCCAGCCTGCAATGACACAATCATAAACCCTTTTTTGTCACTGAGGTCATTCTGCCTGATACACATTCCAAGACTGAGAAGATCATTTGTTGGACAATGTGTCACTGTTCTTATTTCTTCTTGGTCAGTGTTTAGCCCCACCTTCTATTTCCTGCACAAAAGCTTATTCTAATAGTCAGCGTGTCTGGATATTCCCTGCCATGTATTTATTTGGTTATGTTTAATTTTGCAATGTCTTCCCTGAAAAATAAATATATCTGTTCTGCTTAATTGAGGAATGGAGATATACAGGTCAAAATCTGTTAATACTCTGTGTGTAATTGGTGAACTCTAATTTTCCCTACAAGTTTTATCAGGACACATGTGATACAGACTGTGTTATTGGAAATGGAATTGATTTCCTGAGCTTATTTTGTTGAACTACTACTATGTCATGCAAAGTCCCAGTAAACCTTTTGTAATTAGTGTGTTTTATTCCCCATATTAGATTTAGCCATGTGCAGTCGAGGGCACTGTTTCAAGTGTGCTGCTGGAATGTAGTGGTGGTCATTCCATTTATGAGGGAACTGGTGGTTTTCCTATAGATGAATACTTGTAATACTCTGTACTCTTCTGCCTGCTATGTTTGATCATTATATGTTGTTTCTATATTGGTCTCTTTTTGTCTGGCACTTTTGATGAACATGAGGTGTTTTTAGCCTAGTTTGGGGTACTCAGTTCCTGCAAATACTTTTCTCTGCGAGAACCTTTTTGAAAAATGGGTTCATCAGCTTGTGTCACTTTTCAGTGCATTAACCCATGAAAATATTAGGAGTGTCTTTACTGTGGGCTGAGAGAAAACAAAGGTTCTTTTAGTCATCAGGAGAAAAATATTCTGCAGTTAAAAAAAGGAGCAACAACAACAAAACCCAAACCAAAACAGTGCAATTTCAAAATGTGGTTTTATCCTTGTGCAATGGGTCAAAAATCTTCTTTTCAGGCCATTCCAACAAGTTTTCTGGTCAGTTTTGCTAAGTGTTTGAGAAAGTGGAAGACCACAAAGTAATGGGGGAAAAATTAAAATATCATTAGTCAAAATCAAATTATATGGCTGTTTGGTGCTGTGCTGAATGTATTTTCTTGGTGCTGAGATGCTGCTATAGATTTTAAAATACAACTTTGGCAACTCAACATGTTATAAAATGCATGCTTTCATGCATTCCTGTCAGATAAATAAAAAAATGTTTTTATTTTACCAGCTTTGCTAGTCCCGCTAGCTAGAGACATTATGTTTTACACAAGTTTCAGTGAAAACAGTTGGATTGTGGTGTGGGTGTTCTAGTCTTAAGTACCAAACCTTTCTCTATGGTGAGGGAAGAGTTGAACTTTCATACTTGGGTTTAGACAGAATTTGCAGATCTTGCAACCAAGGTCAAGGAAGAGAAATACTTCACTCGCAAGTGAAAAACACTTGACAAGGAGATCCTTCAAAGACTGCAAAATTAATAATGTTGCCATGATGCTTCAGCAAAAATAATCTCAGGTGCATTGTAGGGAGTCAGAGTGGTGTGTTCCTATTCTCAATGGAGATAGGAAACTAGGTCATTCATAAGGACAAAAGAGGGTTGTATAAAATTTTGTCAGCTTAATATATTTAAATACAATACGCAAACAAATAGCTTCAGGGTTCTCTTCTTTATTATACATTCAACACCAGCCCCAAGTATGCTTGATTCAAACAAAATCTGTGGTGCTGAAAATGGTGTTGGCAGAGAACTATAGATGTGTTTCCATCTCTTCACTTGAATGGATTGTTTGTGAGGAAAAAAATCTGTTTATTGTTAGTCAGATATGTAAATTTTGAAAAAGAGGGTGTTAAATCTTTTTATCAGTCTAGAAAAAGCATATGCATTTCTGGTACAGATTGTAGAATGGTGGGAGAGTTGTGAAGAGCAGGGATAGAACTTAATTGAATTACAGCCCAGCAGAGGGCAGTCTGGTATGAAGATGTTTAAAACCTTAGCAAAGTCATAGGTACTCTGGGAAAGCAGGAGCTTCCCATGCTTCTCTGCTGGGATTTTTCTTGCTCCTTCTCCAGACTGACTGAGCATATCTCTCTTTCACAGACAGACTGTTATTCTCAAAGTTAAAGCAATAGGTTATGTAACAGTCTTTCACAGTTGGTAGTGCAAGGAGTCCCTGTGGTATCAGCAGGAAAGTAAGCAGAACAGAAAGGAGTGGGTGAGAGGGAACCCTCTTACCCAGTTCTGCCAGCAGTAAAATAACACAATTTTTTGTGTTTTCTAACAAACACTGTGCACTGTCTCCAAATTCTGATTTTTTTTTAATTCTTTATTTTTTATTTAGAACTGTTAGTTAACATCAGTGGTTCTGTACCAGGGAGGTGATCTTGCACATGAAATTCAGAGCACGAGGAGTAGTCTGTGCCAGATGTGTGCTGGCTGTAATGTTTTCACTGCAGCAACGTAGAAGCATCCACAGGGGAAGAGTGAACAGCATGGAGGGGAAGGGCTGAAAACATTATCAGCTCACTGAAGTGAGACACACTGCTGGGTAAAACAGGGCTGTGGGATTTTTCTAAAGCCTTACACTGTCTTAGTCAAGGATGAATCTTGAATAGAAGCCTAGTGTGAGTATCTTCCTACAGCCCTGGCAGTAGGCCCAGAGAATTTTACTGTTCAGAAAGAGGCAGGTAATCGTGCCTGCACGTGGCACTGTGGGAGCTGATAATTTCTTACATAGCCAGGTCCAGATGCTTTAGGGCTTTCATTCAGCTCAAAAACAAGCTGAAAGCCACAGTAAAAATTATGTGTAATTGTTTGTCACCCCAGAAGGCTGCTGATTTTATTCTATGCTAGACTTAGGGAAGAGAATGCATGTAAATATATGTGTACATATTGCTGTGTTACTCTTCAAAACAAGGCTGCCTGGTGTTCTGTTGGAATTGTAATAGTCATAAGCACAATGATCTAGGGTCAAGATCCCTGTTCTCTGGCTTTGGTAGGGCTCCTTTAACCCCAGAGTTAGCAGAGGCTCTAAAGGATAATGGTCAGAATAGAAGTGCTCTTTATACCAGCACATTGTATCTAGAATCCAAGAATAAAAACCCAGCTGGAATAAGAGGTTTGAATTAATACCCAGAGCAAGTTTTCTGACCTGGGTAGTGGGTGGATAGGAGACATCAGAATGTTGTTTGCATATAACCATGTCCATGTCCTGCATAAAGTGTGTCAGCCTGTGTCTTAGAATGTAGGAATGGGATTCTGTTGGACCTCATCCTGAAATTAAGTTCCTGTGATCACCCATCATTAAGGGTTCTGAGATCTGGTTGATTCTGAAACCAGTACTCCACAAACAGAAAACAAAACACCACCTTTACAGGCTGAGGGTAGCAGCTTCAGGTGGCTTGGATTGTGCAGACAATCCCAAGAGGTTGCTTTGTGAGAGGGAATTCGTGCCTCAATCCTCAACGTCTCAAAAGACTGTAAAGAGCATAAAATGTGATAGGAGCTATTTGCGAGCTTCAGTGACTTTCTGGCACCACTGCAAAGATAATATCAGAACATAGCTTTATGTTCCCTTCATTGAAAAAACAACAAACCAGTACCACAACCCCCATAAAAAAACCCACAAAACCCCACAACCCTTTACAAACAGGAAAGAAAATAGCTTGGATTTTTCTAATAAAAAGGGAGATAATAAAAGTGAAATTTGAAAAGCTTGGAGACTACTGTGGGGGTTCTTTGTCATCATACAGGCAGATCTTTGTGGCACAGGGATGTGCACATCTGTGATAGTAGAACACTTGAGGCTGTTCAGACAGTGCTCTTTACTTGCCAAATGTGTCAGCAAATTTTACAGTAATTTTTTTTCTCTGTAAAACCCACGTGCTTTGTAGATTTTTGTGCTTAATATTTTCCTTTGTTCATCTGATGGAAAGCTTAAAAATACTCATAAATAACAAAATAGGTAATTTCTGCAGGAAAGGAAAGGTTTCTTGCCTGTAAATTCTTCTTAGTGGAATCATGTCCATGGTCAGTGGTGTTATTTAAAAGTCTTTGTGCAGCATATATCTAGAGTTAAGGAAATAACTGTTGTCATGAATCTGTTTTATTGTGGTGACTGGGTATAGTCTTACATAAGTATTTCTTGAAATCTGTTCAGTCACTCTGGGTGGTGTTAAGCTGTTACATCCATAGCATATAGTGAAAACTGTAGCAGTCTTAAAATTCAGCTTATTGATGCAATGAGTTTTTAGTTCCTAGTTATTAATGCCATGCGTTGCATGATTGCATCTTTATTGCCACACGTCTTTCTTTTTCTGGATGATCTGATCTTTCATGGCTGGATACATTACAGTTAGTAATTTGATCTTTTAGCTCGTTTGGAAAGCTTTGATTCTGTCTGTGATTTTTGTGAACTTTGATTTTTAAGGGGTTTTTTTGTGCATGATTCATTTGCTGTGCTTCATTGGAAATGCATTAGATGGCAATGACAATTGCTCAGTTTCATATGCAAAGGGCAGCAGTGCATGAAGAGGGGTAGTTTGTGAAATAACTGCAGATGCAGATCAGGTTGTAGATTACCGTGGCGTTAATGCCTGCAGTTAAGAAGAGAGTTTATCTTTTTCTCAACACAGGCATAGGATCTAATAACTGAATTTTATTTATTTTATTTTTAGTACCTTGTTACACAGAAACAAGTTACACAGTGAATAGGTTTTTTCCACCTTGGTAATAAAAAAGGACAAAGGTAGTAAAACTCCTGTTTTGTTATCTGTAAAGGAATGATGTCTAGATATAGTTGCCTTAACAGAATACAACGTACTCTAAGGGCCCCAATTTGTGAACTAAATATAGAGAGCTCTTCCTTATCCTGAATCTGGCAATGGTAACTGTCCAGGTAGTGTTGACAGAACTTGCATTAATATTTTCTGTTGGTATACACATGACTTGAAAGTAGAGCATTCTAATATCTCTCATATTGACATTTTAGTTGAGTGATACATAAAGCCAGGAAACCCAAAAAACCAACAGCTTTCTTGCATTCGTTCTTTTTTCTTGTTGTTTGTTCAATTATGTATGAATTTTTGGTCTGAAATCTGCTGCTAGACAAAATATTTCACTTTGCTGTGGAGCCTCATAACCCTTTGCTGTTCCTTATATGGCTTGTAATGAATTAGTTGTATTTTGTAACAAAAGATGAGATTTGAATGGTTAGAAGATTCTTTTTACTAATGACTTCAAATAATTTTTCTTACTTTGTTGTTCATTGATATATTGAATTTACAGGTAAACTGCTGCTTCTCTTAATGTTTGTCTTGGCAGTGGTTGCTATTCATCAGAATAGAGAGAACAGGTAACATTGAAACAAATCACTAGGCAAGAAAACAACCCAATGAAAACACTCCACTATAAACCAAAACTCTGCTATAAAGGAGGATTTAAAGACTTTGATGCTTGACAGACTAAATAAAAACAGTACTTAGGAGTACAGCTGTCTTAGTGATACTATTGTGTGTGTTTGTGTGGTGTAAGGATAGTCACAACAAATATGTAAGAAATAGTAGGTCTAACAAAGTCAAAATTGCTAACTGACTGTAGTAGTGAAACTAAAATCTATATACCAACATCAGCTCTTTGAAATAATCATTCGTTTACTAGTGCTGAATTAGGGATTAGTGCTGTGTTATGCCAGTAAAATCATTGTTATACTGGAGGTTTTTAAAAGCTCCAGTTGAAAGGCTACAGGATTTCTTCTGTCCTGTTTTGACAGATACTAAATATTGTTTTAAGAGGTGCAATTACTTTGTAACCTGCTTACCTTTTACCAGTGGGTGTTGTTTGAAATGATAGTAATTATTTTAATGAGAGAAATGTGCACTGACTGGCATTCCAGATCTCTCTCAGGAATTCTTGAGATATGTTTCCTTTTCATCTTAAATGTGGGAAACCAGGTCTGACATTGCAGCTGTCTCCCTTATGCTGAGCCATGAATGCATTCTGAGATTTGGGTGAGGTACTAGTGTGAAATTTCAATTTGTAAGTTTGTGAGCCAAGAGCAGGGATTGCAGCTCAGCTCATAAAGATGATGTAGCAGTATAATAATCATCCAAATGATAGTTGGTAAATCCTACTTCCTTCTGCCCTCCTGAAACCCAAACTCTTGTCTGTTTACAGCGTAGGGTCAGTGGCTTTTGGGCTGTGATTACACATTCATCAGTGCTATAGTCTGAGCTGCCTTGAGCAATCTCTGCCCCTGTTATTCATGTTTCCAGCTTGGCCATTTCTGCAACTGAACAGTGCACTGATTGAGATACTAATCTGGCAGAGGGGCTTCTTTTAGTCTTCTTTTTATTGTGAATTGTTTAAGTATTTTTCCTTTTTCTTTCTCCTTCCCATTCTGGATTCTTTGTTTTGTTTGACTGGATGTTTTTTCCCTCTGGATTATTTCTTGTTTTCTGTTTCCTGAAGGTTTAAATTTTTTTATTTGCTTGGGTTTTTTGGTTTTTTGTTTTTTGGTTTTTTTTCCTTTGGAGTTTTTGTTTTTGTATAGCATGCCACTTTTTCAGTTGGATCAGTTCCCTGAACTGGTTTATTACGCAAATGGTGGGTGCTTGTACTGGCATGACATGGGGAATGAACTTGCACAAGCAGCTATAGCAGTAGGAAGAGCTAAAGGTGGAGACTGCATAAGTTGATGCTGCTGCTAAGATTGCTTATCAAACTGTAACTTTGTGGATGTCTAAATCTGCAGTATAGTACTGAACATTTTAGCATGCTGCATCAACTGTCTTGTCCTGTTTCTATCAAATTCCTTTGGGTTGTAGAACTCACTGGTATAAGAATAGCTTTAGTGATAGCAACACACATAATTGGTATCCCACCAGCAAGATGCTTTGGGAGTTCTTACTTCAAATTAAACATAAACTGCTATCAACTCTTAACTAGTCCAGCTGGGAATATGGAAGGAAAAATTAGATGTACTTGGATTTGCTATCATCAGAGATTCTGAATCACCCTTGCAACAACATCAGAAATTTGCACATCTCTGTTTTTTCTTGTAAAGAAAGTTATTAGACTTCTCTTAACTGTTTTATTCACAGAATCAAAGAGTAAATTTACGTGGGTTCTGACCATGACTAAAAGAGTTTTGTGTGTCATAATCTTGAATTTAATTTATATCTGTATTTTTATACACAGCTTTAAATTACTTGTTATGCTTTTTCAGTTGGTAAGAAAGTGAAAGGAACTTGGTGCTTTCACAAATATGGATAGATGTTCAAGCAGCATATTGCAATCATTTTCTTAATGAAAATTTACACCTGCAATTATTGCTTACCTTAAACCGCTGAAGCTGTATCTTTCAACAAAGATCACCTAATATTGGTTTCCATTTCTGGATATACTTGTTTCTAGGAAAGAGAAGGCAAAATATCTCAATTTTGCAGGCTGCCCCGTTAAAGATGTCTTTGCTGTTTCATATAATGGAATGGTTTTTTGCTACAGTAGGAATCTTAGGTGTTCTTTTCTGTTTGTCTTGTGAGCTTTTGGCTGTATGGAGTTTTTTATGGTATAATTAGCTCTTAACAAAATGCCTATAAAAGTGCGATTTGGAAACACTCATTTGGGGATTATTTTTGTTTCAAGGAGTGTTTGTTTGTTGGGGTTTTTTTGTTAACTTTTATATACTGAAATTTATTCCTGTTCTACTAGGCCCCTTTCTTGTGTCTTTAAAATTGTGGATCTGTTGAAATAGCAGTATAATTAGAACCTAATTCTTCTGAATTTTTTTGCACAACTCATTCCACAGATATTTTGCATAACGAATGTTGCAAATATAAACTGAAATATATCTAAAAAGTAATTACAATATGAATAAGAATTGTTTTGAAGCTGTGCATAGTGCCAAGTGGAAAATTTCCAGAATCCAGATTTGTATTTTGTGACTGGGGGTTTAAATTTCCATGAGATGTAGTCATATAACAATGTGGACAGTAAACAGCCTTCTCTATCAGCTCTGTTAATAAAACATCAAAATTTGGCAATTTTGGAATATGCTCAAAACAGCTCAGTCAGGAGAGAGAAACTTTTAAGTTGCTGGTTTCTTGTTACTTTCTGCTTTTCCTGGTTGGACTTGCACTTTCAAAAGCTTTGTCAAGAAATGTAGTATGTTTGCAAAGCCTGAGTAGCAGGAAGGATTGATTGATGACTTTCTGTACTAGCAGATGCCATTTCAGAAATTCTGTTGTGTGTGTACATGCATGTGCAAAGGCGAACCAAGAGGCATCATCAGATAATTTCTAATGTGGTTGTAGCTTGTAATGTTTGTTTAAGAACAGCACTAGATTTTTCTGCATGTGTGAAATCCCTTTTCAAGTTGGACTTCTTTTTTGCAGAGGGTGAATTATTTTTCTATAACTTCTTATAGGTGTCGGATGATGGTCGATATGTCTTGCTGTCTATCAGAGAAGGCTGTGATCCAGTGAACAGACTGTGGTACTGTGATCTACAGAAAGAGTCTCAGGGTATATCAGGTATGTGTTGCTTTGCAAGTTTGCTTCCTTTTAAGACAATATAAGATTTGAAATAACTTAAGTTTGAATGAAAAAGCGTATATATATGTATTTAAATGCATATATATATTCAAATACATTTATTGCTTAGCCACCTTAATGCAGAAATTAGATAAAATAAGCACTGCTAGCATTCTATTCTTTGTTATGTATCAGCAGATGAAAAACTATTCTTCATTCTGTAGTTTGTTTAAAAGGTCACGAGGAAAAGTTGGTGCAGTGTGAACTGCCATACCAATGTATGTTCCATTTCATTCTATACCACTCATACTGTTCCATGTTTAAACTTTTTTTCATATTTTAAGTATTTCACATATCTCCCTTCAAGCACTGATTGCACGTTTTTTCCAAAAATGACTGGCTTATAGATAACTTTTTTTTTCTATGTATAGTACCAGGAAATAAAAATCCTCCAGTGTTATTTGGTAGCACCATTGTTGTTACAGTATCAACTCATATTTCAAAAGCACTTTCATGAAGTGCTCCTTCCTTTTCTTCTAGTTGGAGTAGCCTTTGACTTTTGTGTATCAGGCTTTTTAGCCATGATGGTATGAGCTGAAAGAATGGCACTTTAGACTGTTGTTAATGATTGGCATAGTTAGCTGGTTTACTGATTGGTAGTTTTGTATTTCCAGAGTATTGGATTGTTGAAAGGTATTCCTCAATATGTGTTTTGCATAGAACACAACTTAGCTTTTTTGATTCTTGCAGCTTCTCTCTTCAGAAACTTCAGAAACAGAATAAATACTGCAGTAGCTCTTTGTTGAATATTGGATCTCAAGAAACTTGTTCTCTTGTTTATTAACAGAATATTTCAGGCTAAAGAAGGGGGGCACTACTACTGACTTGTCTACAACCAAACTTCAGTCAAGACTGTCAGCAACTTCCACATGCACAACCAATTCTTTGTTATTTGTACATACCGGGTCAGGCAGGGCACCTTTATTTTATTGGCTTCATGATCACCTTTGGAAGTTATCATGAAGGTGCTGTAGAACTCTAGATTGCTTGAGCCCTAGATTGCATTGTCCTTCCACACAGAAGATATCACAGTGGCTAGAATTCCCACTGTAAGGAGTATGGCCTGTGAACGAGTCTTCTTCCAGTTGTCTGAAGAGGGCATCATCTACTTCTTCCTAATGAGGAAGTCCATAGCATGTAGTAACTACTACATACAGTAGACTGCTACTCCATGCTCTATAGCACATAGTAGTATATACCACTACAGTAGTACCCATGCTGGTCTGCCTGTTAATCTTAACCTATGAGCTATTGACCATCTCCTGAATTGTCCCAAGCTAGAGCTCCACACATGAGAGACAACTCACCTCCTCACCTTGCCAGCCTGTCCTTACTAAACAACCTTGATCTATCTGTGGTAGCATGGCAGTCCTATGAGCTGTCCCACCATGTCTCTGTTATCCCAATGAGGTCATAGTCCAGAAACTGCACACAGACTTCTAACTCCTCCTTTGTTCCCATGTTGTGTGCATCAGTGTAGAGGCAGTTCAGGCAGGCACCCAAGTGTGCTGATTCCTCACTACAGGTTTGAGAGCTTTCTCCATAAGGCTGTTCTGCAGGCACTTCCTTCTTTGTGTGCTTCAAGAGACTCCAGCTCTGTTTTGTGGATTGCTGTGTCATTTTTACCACCCAGGCCCTTGGCTTGCCTACCCCATCCACATCTTCTTTACTTGTTGAGGAATTTCTTTCTCCTGTCTTCTCTGGTTTAAAGCTGTGCTTACTGGATTGTCTAACATGCTAGGATCCTTTTGCCTTGCTTAATCCAGTGGACAGCAGTGCAGCAATAGTACAGAACAGGGTAACCTAGAATTGCTGCTGAATCATTGGTTTTTCTCTTGGATGTGTATGGACTATTGTCTCCTGTTCCTTATTTTCAGCCTGCTTTCTATGGAAATAAGAGATGCTTAATCCTACTTTGCTCTTGGAAGCATTGGCTCCCAAATGCAATCAGTGGTAATGAAAAAGCAGAAGTCCCAATGGTCCAACCCTCACAAGAAATGTGTTGGAGATCAGTTGGCCAGGCAGATGTGAGAATATAAGCTTGTGGCATAAATTTAATCTTGTTATACCTGGAAGATTCACTCAGATGGGCACCCTTATGGATACCTGAGATGTGGAGAAGGCTTCAGAAGAAATTTTTAGCATTTTAGACTTGAGCCACTTTCAGTCAAAGTTCTCTCCCCTGTGGATTTTCAGAGATATGAAAGTCAATGAAGATTTGTCTTCCAACTTTGATATTCATAACACCTCTCTCCTGTGTGAATTCTTGGATGACACTCTGTTTATGCTAAATCTTAATATAAATTGAGTTTGAATGTCAAATGACCTTATACAAACTGATACATCTAGGTTCCACTGTTTCCAGTGTTCAGAGACTTGTGTCTCTTTGTTGCATACAAAACTCTGTCTATGTGTTATACTCACTTATAAGAGGACTTTTAAGATGCATTTTACATCTATTTACTTGATCATTATGGTGTTCAGCTGGGCTTTGTCATCACTAGGAGGTTATGGCAACCTGAGATGAAGTTTCAGAACCCATCTGTGGATTAGAAGGAACAATTACAAGCACAGTTACATTTCTGTAGAGCTCCTTAAACAGCGTGTTTTCTATTCTGATTTTTCCCAGAAGTGCTAACTGTAAGTCATAGATCAATTCATAGTGTGTTAGACAAGTGTGTTCTCAGAGTTGAAATAAGGTCTAACAGCTATAACTGGGAAAATGCACTGGAATATCATAGGCAAGTAATATTGGCTGATAGGGAGGTGTATGATTTAAAGGACTGATAGGGTGGACAAGTGGAGTAATTCTGTTTGGTTTTAAATTTGTAAACCCATTTCTTTGAATGGGCTATTGGCTGAGTTGAGTATGGGATAAGAAGGCTAAGTTGCTCTGAGCCACATGTCCATTGAACAGTTGTTACATCACTGACTGCTTTGAGATCCAAAGCGGATGAGATGATTACTGATTTTTCCTACATTATGCTGTAAGGAAGGACTCTGCTTGCTGCCAAATTCTGTGTTGGTGGAAAAGTGAGAATCGCCTCCAGGCTGCAGGTGTGATAAGTTGAGGGGCTAAATGTACCTGTTTAGACCATTAGCTGAGGCTCCTGCTCTCCTGTACTCCCTCAGGATAATTGAGTCCATGTGAATTGCAAGTATCTTTCTGTTCAGATTTGGACCCCTGTGCTGATTGCAAAAGGTGCCCATGGCTTGTAGCTCACATGGTTCTAAGATTAAAGGGAGAAAAATAAAAGAGAAATACCACAAAACTGAAAGCAACTTGAAAAAAAATTAAAGCAGGAAATCTGGAAAAAGTACCAAGTTGAGGGGAGAGAGAAAATGATCTGATTAAGACATAGATGTTTGTGAAGAAGCTGTCAGAAAAAAAGAAAACTAGTTACAGGACTATTTGAGTGAATATTAGTTATTTCAGAAATTGTACTGACTGGCAAAGAGGGAATGAAGGAGATTGAAAAATGAAAGAAAATGGATGATAATATAGCTTAGGATCTAGCAGATAACATGCCTGGTATAGATGCTGTTTAAAGGACAGAGTGATTTGAAGTGGAGCTTCAATTTAGTAACCATAAAGAAGTGAAATAACATTGGAAAGGCTCCGATTATTCCAGTCAAAATGCCTTTGCCTCCTGGAGATGCTTGCTGAAGACAGAGGTGCAAATAAGTCTAAATTTGCAACTGAAAGCTGAAAATGACCATTGAATTCTTAGTAACTTATGTTTTTAACACCTTATTAAGGTAATATTGACTAAACCACTTCCTGGATTGTTGAAATTGATTGACCAAGGAAAGCTTCTGTCAAGAGACAGGACTATGGTTTTGTAATGAAGAGAAAAAAAGTAAAAGAGCTAGTAATCAAGGGAAAGGACCTAATATATGGAATATACCTCAGAACTGAAGGGACACAACTGATATTACAAACAATCTTGTAGCAATTTTGTACTTAGGTTGTTCTGTCCCCCTCTTCTTTTTTGGTTTTTTTTTACTTCCTTCTGTAATAGACCTCTTATATTCATGTTCCTTATATCACTTCCAGCGTTTGGGCCTGTCCTTTAAAATCCCATGGAGACTGGTTATAGAAGTGTCCTTTTTGCTGTTTTATTTCTTAGAGATACATCAGAATTTAAGTCCTATTTGAGCATCAGGTCAAGATAAACACGCGTGTGTATTTATGGACTAAAGTCACACTATGATTGTAGAAGCTCCTGTGCTCAATGTACTGACTGTCATTCTGCTGCAGTGTCCTGGCTGTAGCAGCAAGGACGAACAGACAGATCTGATCTCTCTTGTGTGGATAGAGCAAAACAAAGTTTAGGACTTCCCTCAGCTATGAAGGGATCACAATAATAAACTATTCCTGTCATAGGCATGTTATAGGCTAGTTACCTTTTACTAGCTCTTCTTGTACTGAATAGCAATATTGTGGTTTTTAGGTTGAGGCTCTTGGATTCAGTGAAAGCCATTTGTGTTTTCATGAAATGATTAATAGTTTGGATCCCTTTGATAGTATGTTGTACAGCTTTAGAAATAGTGCTTGTTTTTATAATTTTTCTCATTTCACTACGGACTTAAGATTTTGAAAACTTCATGCAATCTGGCAGTATTGCACTGGATATATAGAGGTTGGTATGTGGCAGGTTTCATATGATCAAGTAAAAATTTAAGTCTCTTTCATTTATAGACTTTATTAGACTAAAACTGCATAGTTTTTCATTATTTTTGTTTTTGGGGACTTTTTGGTTTAGCTGAATTAGTCTACTTCAGCACACAGCTGGACATATGAAATTATATGTTCATGAAATATTTCAGGTCTTGTGTCAACAAATTTCTCATACTTCTGAATTTATTTGTATTGTAAAATCATAGTTTAGAAATAGAAATGTGTTGTGTGTAAGGATTGTTAGAATTAAAGTTGGCTAGCTCATTTGTGGGCTTTGTTTCTAACTTACTGGAGGTTAGAAATGTTAGAAACAATTTTTTAAAAGTATTTTTACCTATATGTTAGGAGACCTTCTTGTTCAGAATTAAAGTTAATTTTGTCTGCCTGAGAGACAAAAGGGTCTTTTCCCTCAAAGAGCACGGTAGCTGTTTGAATTATTTTGCTTAAATTTGCAGGGTAGAGTGCAGAAGCAGAGTTAGAAGGGGGGTATTCATCTTGGGAAAAGAAAGAAGAAACAGGAGTGCAAAATTTAACTGTATGTTTCATGTGTAGAAATAGAAAATGCTTAATATCTGCCTGATAGAACTTGAAAGATGACTGTGAACTGAGGGATGAGTCAGCTACTGTGGGAATCATCAAGCAACACAATATAGCCCATAACAAGCTTAAAGGAGCTCAGATATTTCTTTCCCCAGTAGGTTAAAGGAACGTGTAATCTTCTGTTTTTATTCTTACTTATAATATGGCATGTTTTTATAGCAAGAAAATATTTCCTTTTTAAATTTCAAATTAAATTTAACAGTTTGTGGCTGTTTTGAAAAGATTGATCCAACCAGATAAGCTCATTCAGTTGAAAAAACAAAGCTATAAAACCATTTTTTGCCTTCTTAAATTGTGAACTCCTTCCATACTTTCACTCAATTACATGCCTATCCCATTTTTGCTGTGTCTAGACAATACAAATAAAAAAGTAAATTTGCACCTTTTCAGTCCGAGACAGTGAAAGGAAAGATCCAGATTGTTCCACAAGAATCGTCAAGAAATGGAACAGAATGATTTTGCTTACAATCTAAAGTAAATTTGATGAGGAGAAAGCCTCTGGTGTAATTTTCTCACAAGTTATCTTTTTATGAAACATGGTTTGTCCGATATTTGCCATGTAATTATTGCTTTAATAATCTTGAGTTAATGCATTTCATTACCTTCCTGCACAGCATCAGTTGTTGCTTCTTTTGCATATACTGCATTTAAATAATAAGTGAGGTGCTGATTATGTCATCAAAGACTCTGGAAGAGAGAATATTATATTAGTTCTGTTGTACTGAAGGAAGTTGTGTTCTGTGCATTCATTGATTGCTTGTGTATTTTTCAGGGTGTGATTCAGTGGATGTTAACTTGCCCTGTGTTGAGTGGGAAATTGTCTTAGGCTCTGAATGGAGATCACATCTAATAAATGTTCAGGAAACTTAAAGGGACTTAACTTGTCTATTCCTATATCTGAAAATTTAGGTGTGTTGATAGATCTTCCCCCCTTACTATATGTCATGATATTTTTGTCAACAGCTGTACACTAATCAGATTTGCAGTGCAGTCTCTTGTGATATTCCTTGTCAGATTGTTTTCCTCAGAAGATAATCCACACAGCAGTGTTTCTGTTTCTTTCCATGAACAATACAGGGAGCATCTGAGCATCTTTTCTGCCTCCCAGATTAGATAAAATGTACTTCATGCTTCCCTTCCACCCTTCACAGGGGTTCTGCTATATACAGACTAAATAATTTTCCTTTTCAAATGTTCAGGTTGTTTGCTAGATTTTTAAGCAGGCCATTGTGAGCTACTTGTGCCAAGAATGCTCCTTTTTAGAACAGAAAATCACTGTGGTAAGTAACCTATGACAAATATTTTAATTGGGGATTTTTAAATTACTCTGAAAAGAGATTTGGGGACATATTGTTTCCCTTCCTCCCCTACTTCCTGCCACCCCATCTCACCAGATTAACCCAGTTTATGGTGCAGTTTTTGTGACAAAACTCTTTGTGTTAGGAATGGCCAGGTTTACCAATTAGATTTTTATGTTTACAACTTAACCAAACAGACATTTTAAAAGCTTTTTATCTCATAACAGTGTTTTACAAATACTCCATTTCTCAAGACCTGTGGTCATAATTCACAGTGTTGTGGCAAGACAGTGCTGTGAGAGGATCCCACTGGGAGAAGACAACTGGCTGCTCTTTAAGCTTTTGGGGTAACTTCCTTGCTGTACCCTGTTTCAAGTAACTGTGGATATGGGAGCTCTTCCCTTTGTACTTTCCTCTTTAGTTCCTTCTGGCGTGAGGTTTAGAAAGATCAAGGACAAAGTTATGGAATTCTTGTTTGGATTTGACCACTGTGTCCACCAATTTGTATGATTTAACTTTGCTTTCTGAATCAGTAGCAGGAGGGTGGTGCCTTTGGGGTCAGGAAGGACAGCACTGTGGGTTCATGGCCAGAAGATTATTCCCTCATTCAGTACTCCTAGATTTCCCTATTTAGCTTGCTAAGCTGCTAGTAGGTTTTTCAACTCTTGGCTCCTGTAACAAACCTTTTAAATTGATCTAGTTCTTGGTATTCCTGAAAATGCCTCATAGTAGCCAAATAGCTGGATACACAGTAATCAAGCAATTACTTACTTGCAAACTTTGTTGTATGCCTTATCAAAAAACCCCAAAAACCAAAAAACCCACAAAAGACCTAACCAACAAAAATTAAAAAAAAAAAACCACAAAAAAAAAAAACCAACAAAAAAACCCAAAAGCCAACCAAACCACAAAAACAGTGGGGCTTTTTATATAGCATGCCTCTTCATGCTTCTGTGCCTGGTAATAATTTTGTTTTTCCCTTTTCTTGAGAAATAAGATTGCTTCTTTTTGATTAGATTGTCAGCCTTGACTGTTTACTCTTTTGAATATGTGATTTGATGCTATGAAGAAGGAATTTAGCACCAATCTGTTGGTACACAGCAAGAAATAAATGAAAGCTGTTTAATCATCCTTGGCTATGAACTTAGACCAGCATGACATGGCCTATTGGTCTTGTTGAAGTTGTCCTTAATATTGACCTTTATTTTGTATAGTGATAGCAGCTAGAAGCCTAATGAAAAAATCAGGATCCTCTTGTGAACACTACGGAACTGTTTTATGAGTTACTGACTCAGAGCTCTGGGTAGAGCCCCACTTTGCTTTTCCTGAGGGACTTCAAGCATGAGAGCAGAGGGAACAAAGAAGGGATATAAACCAGCATGAGGAGCAGAAGTGGTGGATCTTCTTATGACTTTTGGGTGTGTAGAAAAATAGCCTTAATGAAAAGCTGCAGTAATTTCTGGAATGCAAAAGGCTGAGAGGGTTGGCTAATTGGAAAGCACACCTGAGTTGTTGGATTGGAAGGGAAGCTAAACACAGGTTTGTTTTTAATAGGAGGTACAGGGGCTTTCTGGAGAGAGCAGTGCTAGGGGCTCTTATGCTTGTGGTGCTGGGCTGCCTTGGAGGTTGGTGCTTTGTGTCTGGTGGGAACAGTGAGGTGGTGGGAGGACACATATAGGGGAATAGGATCTAGTGAAAAATACTTGAGACCACTGGCTTGAAAAGATGTGATAAAAATTGAGCAAACACAGAAGTTCACAGCTTGCTGCTGGTTGCTTAGTCATTGTCAGCTGCAACTGCTTTTTACTAGACTGCCAAAGAAAGGTTGAAAGAGAGAATTTAAGAGCAAGGCTATCAGTCAGAAGTTTTTTAAGTTTTGTTTCTTTGTTTAGAATGTTGTTCTTTCCCCCCCACCCCGTCCCCCATACTGAAAAGGCATGTATGTGACTTGAGGGCAGATGGAAAAAGGTAACGTTCTTCCACTTCAGTGTTGAAAATAGGATTGTTTGGCCTTTTGTGTTTTAATTTAGTCTTGAAATATATCAGACTCTCTTAATAAATAAGCAATGAACAGTGCTATATACAGTAACATCAAAAGGATGAATCAGTATGTGCTGTGTAGCCTGAAATAGTGGATCATAGCCTTTGTAATGAAAATGAACAAGAGACAGTGAGGTGTAGACATCAGCTATAAAGTGGAATGTGGTGAGAGAGAGAATACTCTTCCATGTTTTGTAAAATATTTCTGTGATTGAAGTAACTTTTTTTAAAGTTTCAAAAATGAATATCAAAACAAGGCCACTGTATCCTATCAAATGGGGAGAAAAAAAATGCTGTCTTGAAAAATATGTGGAAGGATCAAGAATAGAGTGTTTAACAAAAATGTTTCATATCCCTTAAATGTCAGTTTCAAAGAGTTTTGCTTTCACTGTATTTTTAAAAATTTATTTATTATACATAAATATAAGTATAAATACATATTTTATATGCATTTATTTTTGAGGCAAATTATTAGCAATAAAAATAACTAAAATTAGTGACAAATAAAAGCACTATGGGGTGTCTTCTGTTTGAATTTCTGTTAGGCCTTTGATGTGATCCCCCACAGTATCTGTCTCTCTTAATTGGAGAGAGATGAATTTGGTGGGCAGATTGTTGGGTGCATGAGGTCTTGATGGATGATCACATCCAGAGGGTAGTGGTCAACAGTGTCCCAGTGGACATGGGTGACAAGTGTCTGTGGTCCAGTTGGACCGTGTGTACTCAGGGTCCCGTACTGGGAGCAGTGCTGCACAGACAAGGGGATCGAGTGCACCTTCAGCAAACCGAGTGGTGCTTCACACCTGAAAAACAGGATTACCATATGGATGGACCTGGACAGGCTCAAGGAATGGACCCATGGGAACCTCATGAACTTCCATAGGGTCAAGTGCAAAGTGCTGCACTTGTGTTGGGGTCACTCCTTTTATCAATGCAAGCTGCAGGATGAAGGGATTGAGAGCAGCCCTGCTGTGTCTGAAAAGGACTTGGTATTGGTGGATGAGAGGCTGGGCATGACCCAGCAATGTGCACTCACAGCCCAGACAGCCAGTGGTATCCTGGGCTGCATCCAAAGCAGCAGGATGAGGGAGGGGATTCTGTGCCTCTGCCGTGCTCTCATGAAAACCCATCTGGAACTCTGCATCCAACTCTGGGGATCCCAGCACAGAGAGCACGTTGACCTGTTGCAGCGGGCCCAGAGGAGGCCAAGATGAAGCTCAGAAGACTGGAGCACTTCTCCTGTGAGGAAAGGCTGAAAGAGCTGTGGTTGTTCAGCCTGGAGAAGACTTTATAGAGATTTTTACAATTAATGTGTTAAAACATTAGAACAGGTTGCCCAGAGAGGTGATGGATGTCCCATTCCTGAAAACATTTAAATTCAGGTGGAATGGGGCTTTGAGCAAGTTGGATCTAGTTGAAGATGCCTCTGCTCATTGCAAGTGGATTGGCATAGATGGTCTTTAAAGATCCTTTCAAATGCAGACTATTTTATGAAATTAAATAGCTTGCTCTTAATTTGAGCAAGGGCATAATGCTGCAACTCTCTGACTGGACTTTACATTTATAAGTCACAGAATCATAGAATGTTGACAGGTTGGAATGGATCTTAAAGACCATCCAGACCCAACCCTACATGCCATGGGCAGGGGCATCTCCCATTAGACCAGGTTACTCAAAGCCTTATTCAAGCTGTCTTTGAACAGCACCAGGGTAAATAGTATTCATAATGAAGTTATTTTTTAGACGAGATATTTGTGCTTTTATCTGTTTATAGTAGATAAAGTGAAGTGTGAGGGAGAGAGATTACCTTTGATGCCTGCTTTTCTTTGCTATGTTCTACTGTCTGAGGGCATGAGCTATAACTCTCTCAAAATGAATCATATATTCTCTTCTTGTATCTCTTGAGTGATTATCCCAGTGGAAGTAAAATTGGAGCCTTGAAACTGAGAAATGTCTTTTCATAAAAGTGCTTGATTTCTTTCTTCTGGATTAATCTTTGAATATATCTTGACACATCTGAACTTTTTAACTCAAAGGAATGAATATTGCTTCCTTCCATTTATTTATATTTTAGATGGCAAATACATTAACTTTCCATGATCACTGAGTAGATGTCATCCATCATCTGCAAAATGAGTGGTGCCCTCTCAATACAAATACAAAAGATGTATTCCTTTCAGGAACATCTTAACATCTCCTTTACAGTATTTCCTCGCTCAGATGTTTATAAGTTAAGTCAGGTCCCAAGACAGAGAGAGATCTTGCTTTTAAAGAGAGTCCAGATTGTTTAAAAATCTCTCTTGCCTTTGGAGACCACAGTGAGACAATTAAATATTTGTGTCTTTGAAGAAAAAAAAGGGAAAACCCCCTGAGTTATTTTCCCTAGTTGCCTTGCTCATAACAGGGGCATGAGAGCAAGCTGAGTATTGCATGATTCAAAAAGAAACTAGATTCTGATGGGGAGGTAGATGTCTGAGTGAAGAGCTCTGCCATTCAGTTCCCAGAATATGTTATAAACGTGCCACAGGGGCCCTGAAACTGTCTCTTCCAATCTGGTGTATGCTGTGTACCATGAGATTGTCTGTCTTCTATTGGATGTAAAACCCAGTGTAGATTAGTACTGTGAAACACCATAAGAGGTTGCCTAGAGAGGTTGTGGATGCCCCATCCCTGGAGGTGTTCAAATCTGGGTTGGACAGGGCTTTAAGCACCTGGTCTAGTGGAATGTGACCCTATCCATGGCACTAGATGGAACTAGATGGCTTTTAAGATCCCTTCCAACCCAAATCAAATAATTCTGTGATTCTTTGAAAATCTAGGACATAAAAAATAATCACCTTTCCTTGGGTAGAAGTGTATTTACTTAATGTGTGTACTGTAATAAAATGTGGCATCGTTCTTTGGGTTAGAAAGCCTGTCCTATTGTAATGGGCCAAGCCTCTGAGCTTCTCAGCACTGCCCCATTTCTAGAAAAAGCTGTCTTACAAAAAATGACAGAACAGAGAGGAATTTATAGAGATGAACATGTATATCTTCACCTGATAATTTTGACTGTTAGAGCACATGAAAACAGCCAAATGCAATTGTTTGTCTTTTGAAAACTTTTTTCCCCAGTGTCAGATAACCCTGTCTCTCCAGTAGGCACAGACAAGAGGTTATTTGCCATTAATTGATTGTTTGGCCTCTCCGTGAAACATGAAATATTGAAGTATAAAGAACATTTCATGAAGTGATTAACAGTGACTCTCAGCCACTCTATCCTTTCTGTCTAAAGAGGTTGGTAACCAGACCTTGTCATAATTCATGCTCTTATCAATTTGTTCAAATTAGCTTTTCCATCTCTTGTAGTTGTCATCGTTCAGTTACAGACCTGTTTTATCACCCAGAGCTCTCAGCAGACCATGGAATATTTTACTATGTTCAGATGCCAGTACAAGATTGAGGGCTTATTTTGTGATGCTTACTGAAACAGTTTCTCTTTTGATCTTCTGTGGATCCAAAAACTTTGTCTAAAAATTTTGTCTGTAACTGAATGTTGATTTTGTCTTTTGCAGAAGCCTAGCTCTGTAGGATTATGATTTTCTGATGTGTGGCATGGCTTTATTGTCCACTGAATTCTACCTGCAGTTTCTATTATAATTCAGTTATGGGATGATGAATAACAGTGATTGGTATAAAACATATAGGCAAAACCATCTGTATCTTTTCAGCAATGTGTTTTAATAGAAGACTGGCAGAGGAAAGGATTAGGGTATAGCAGCAGTATACAAGAGACTGTCATGCTTTTCCTGTACATAATAAATCTGTCTCATTGTATGCTTATGTGGACTAAACAGAAGTCTTCAGCTTTTCAGGTGTTAAGAGTAGCCTTAGACTACAAATGCCACTTCTCAGCAATTCTTTTCAAAGACAAGTGCTCTCAGAGGGCTGCTGGTTAAACCTGTAAATGCCTTATCAAGATCCCGTTCTCTAGTTCTTTTCTCATCCTTCACCTTGTTTTTCAGGTACTTTTTGAAGTCATAACTTAGAGACATACTTTTTTTTTCTTACTGAGAGGCAAGGCCAGAGTGCTTGACATAGGGGCAGTGCCATGCTAGTGAGCTGTATGGGCCTGCCCCTTCCTCACTGGCATGACCTGGGGAGAAATGGTGTCTGTCCCCATCACCTTCATATTAGTGCCCAGTGAACTGCCTGTGTTTGTCATCAGGTTGTTATTTCTAGCCCAAAGGAGAAGGCTGAACAGGAGGATCTGAAGTAATGCTAGAATATACCTTTCAGTCACAGCCACATCTAGGTCACCTGCAACCAGCCATAAAGAAGCATCCTCTTATGGCTGACATCTATGTCATTGCAAAGGATTTCTTCCTCTCACTGGAGAACTGCAGCACATACCCTGTGCAGCAATGATGTGTCTGAGGTAAGGGCTGCCTGTAGTTGCCTCGTTACAGCCTCTGATCCTGGATTAGACTGTTGGCATATTTAACAGTGGTTTAGAGGTAATTCATCTGCAATATTTGTCTTCTAAGGACTACATAAAAGCCACTTTAATAAGATGGATGCTCTTGTTTTTGTAAACAAATAAGTGTGCCCCTGCAGAGCATCAACTCTCTCACTTTTTTACTATCTGCTCATTTAGGAGTGGATGAATGAGTTGCAAAGAAATAAATTCCTAGTGTTACATTATTGTCATTTTTCTTCATGGAATCCTGGTTCTGTTGCACTCATGGAGACTACAACTATTACGCACATTTACCATTAAAAAAGTGGAGTTTTTCAACAGTCTGGCAAGTTCTTTTTATGAAGTCTTGTGCTTCAGTGTGATGGTTTTATTCTGTCAGATACCAGTATTGTTATGGTGTTACTCTGCAGTTAAAGTTTTTCTTTTTTAAAGTGCCTGTGCATGTGACTTGGGATCTTGAAATAGTTTCACTGGTGTTTATCAGCATTCACTGAAGGCTGGATTTGCTTTGCTTTTGCTGAGCATTAAAGCAGGTTTTCTCTGTGGAACTCACAGCAACTGGAGTGATTTAGCAGGATTTTTTTTCAATATGCAACCTCTTGAGAAGGGCAAAACTTTGGATCTCAGGAAAAAACAAAATTTAAGGAGCAATGTATTCACTATTAAGTTGACTAGATTGTCTGGAAAGTTTGTGTTACAGCAGTACACAAAGTAGAATTTAATCACTTTGCATGAAGAGACAGGAAGGTTTTCTTTCAACCAAAATAGCAATTAAGAGATACAAACTTTATGAATGTACTAGGCCTGACTATGCTCTGTTATTATATCTAATGGGTTTAAAATTACCTTAGTCATCTCACTACTTCCTCAATTATTCTTCTTTTAAATTTTCAGTAATTACTGCTTGGCTATGATCTACTTGTATTATTCTTCTCAGCTTTTAATATTATAAAATAAGCTGAAATGGTTTTTTTATTGATGCAAGTGTAGCATTATAGAGTTTCACAAACAGATTTATGAACAGTTTATTTGTTTATACTTAAAAGCAAGGACCCAACCTGTAGCTTTAGGAAAGGGCAGACAGTGCACTAAATGTCACTTTAAAATATAAGAGGTTTAGTTTCCCATATCAATAAGGATTCTGATTTTTCAGCATAGCTAGTGTATGATGCTTGTAATAGTAAGTTTGGATGATAGGTTGGGTTGTGGATATAACTATATCTAGCCTTGCTGCTTTTTTCTTTCTACTAGCCTCTCAACCTATTGCAAAACAGGAACATGTGAATAAAAAGCGGTGAAGTCTTAAAATCCCAACTTCAGCTTCAGTCAATACTATGCACTCTGTAACCCAGTCTGAAACTGGGGTAATTTATTTTTGAGAGGAGTCAACTTCTTATACTGAGTGTGGTATTCTAGGAGTTTGATAGGCAAAATGCAATTTCATTCTTCAGAAACCCAGATGTTTTTGCTTGCTGTAGTTGTCCTTTGGTGCTGACAGATTTCTGCCAAACAGCTGTTCAGGACTGTTGCTTCTGAGGTGAAAGGGAAATTCCTCATGTTGAAGTTTATTGTACTCATTCCAATAGCATCATTTCTATTCTGCGGGAGGTTCTGGGCTTTTAAGAAGAATGGAAAACTTTCCATTCCAAGTAAAATTCTTTTTCAGGAACTAAAATCCCCAAACATTTCTTTATAATTAAATAGTAATTTTGGAAAAGCTGTTAAAAATAAAATTGCACTGGAAAGCTTAGTGCAGTCTTTCTGCTCAGCCGCAGCCCTTCATTCTAAGTCTTTGTAGAAGGGCACTTGTGAGCTCCCTTGACAAGAACATGATGTGCTTGGCGGCGCTGGCTTCACAGCTGTGGCAAACATCTGAGCTCTCCAGAAGCCCTTAGGAAAGCTGGTGAAACACTAGCCATAATTGTGTCAATATTTTGCTAGAAATTCTTCCAAACCAGTCATGTAAAATGTCTGTAAGCTAGTGTTTTTCCACTGCAGCCTATTGATCTGGAGCATTATTTGAAAATTCTTAGTACCTGGTGCACATTCTGGCCTTTCCATGGCTGTACTACTTCTGGTCACCATTGTTCCAGAAAGAGCCTACAGCAATTGTCAGGAAGGCCTTGCCCTCAGGTGTTGGAAGGTTTTGTCTGAGGAATTGACATTCTGTGTTTGATCTTGCAGGAATTCTTCAATGGGTGAAGCTGATAGATAACTTTGAGGCTGAGTACGAGTATGTCACCAATGAAGGAACAGTGTTCACTTTCAAGACAAACCGCCATTCTCCAAATTATCGGTTAATCAACATTGACTTCAGTGATCCAGACGAATCCAAATGGAAAGTTCTCGTCCCTGAACATGAAAAAGATGTTCTAGGTAAGAGTTCATGTCAAGTTAAAGACATTAGGGTCTGCTTTTTCCAAATTAATCCAGTAATTAGTCCGTTAAATGATCTTTTACAGACTTTCTTGCTTTTTTCCTGTGTTTAAACTTTGTTTAGGATTTGCAATTAAAAGACTTGCTGAGATACATGCAATTCAGAATATCTTTTTCTCTCTCTCCAACGTCCTGTGTGGCCCTAGTGAAGTTGCTTCATCTGTCCTTGTTTTAATTCTGTGTTTGTAGGAAATAAGCGGAAAGTATTTTCCTTCTTCATGTCATTGAAATAAATGTTTACTTGACAGTCGGGGATTACAACAAGAGGGACTTCATAAGCAGAAGGAAAGGAAATAGCAAATCTGACAGTACTGAAGCATGTTTTGAACAGAATTGGTCAGAATTTGAGACAGGATTTCTTCTGTTCCTGGAATAAGAGGAATAAACAATACGTAAAAAAAACCCTCAGGAAAATATAAGGGCATGGAATTATTAAAGTATAGAAGCAAGTTCAAAACATAAATCTTTGGTTTTGGTATAATTAAAATAAAGGTGTATTTTTTAATCCCATTGTTTTGCAGAAAGTTCTATGGAAGCTTAGAATTAGTTTCAGATAATACAGAAGAACCTCCTCTGGGCTGTTTTTTTTGACAGTGTACATTTATGTAGTTTCCTCTCCATACACTACAAGATACAATTATGATTTATCTGACTAATGTAATTAGTTTTTCAAAAATAGTCTGAATTTTTTATTAACCAATTTTTATACAAATTCCCTCATGCTTACTACTTTTCCAGTGAAGAGCTGCTTTGTAGAATGAGTAGAATTCTCTTTGTATATATGATTTGATATGTGCATAAACAGTAACTTCTGTCTTTCCTCACTGAGACAAACCTATTTTACTACCATTTCAAAGTCATCTTAAGGCTTTTTTGTCACTTAAAAGAAAGTCTTTATTTCTCTCTGCAGTTCGACAGTGTGTCCTGTGTGATTTCTACCACAGCCTAGATGTCCCCAGCGTGACATAAATGTTGGTTCTGAACATACTCAGAATCATAGTGATGTTGCAAATGACTGGGGTCTAGAATATTGAGAGAATTTTGGTGCATAGAAATGTAGCAAATTAGAGCTTGATGAAACAAATGTTTTCCTAAGATTGGTAACTGTTTGAATCAAGAGCAACCTGCATCTTAAATGAAGTATATTTCAAGTCCTAAGCAGAGAATTAATAATAGATATAAGTGAAAAATTGCTTACAAGTCTTAATTTTGGTCATGTGCAAATTCACTGACAATGTGTTAAGCTATGCTTAACAAGTTTATAAAGTGGAACCAAATTGAAGAATTGACTTGGACGTGGTGAATGTATAAACAGAATGCGACAGAAACGTGTAACTGATAGGAAATGTGGTTGCCATGTGTGAATTTACCTGGAAAGTGGTCTGGGCAGCCAAAGGAGCTTTGACCAGTGGCTCTGTAAGCACTGATTATCTATTCCTTTCCAGTAAGATAAATGCCAGATCTGCTCTTCCCTACATTGTGGTATTTAGGTCAACACCATTTTGGTTTCATTCTAAAGGCAAAGTCATAATGAGTTCATGTTCATGCACAAGCAAAAAAAAATTATTGCATGCAACATTCATTTAATGGCTTATACATGACAACCTTGACAGTGCAGACTTAACAAGAACTGCACTAAAAAAATGAAAGCTCAGATGATTGGGTTTGCTGAGGACACTGGCCTTTAGACTGTAAACCCAACAGGCATTCAGCTCATAAACATCTGAAAGCAAACATCATCTGTCATATAAAACCATCAGGGTGACTTTCAGGAATATGTTGTGTGTCATTAATATTTCACTGTAGTTGAATGTGAAGCCAGAACAGGCAATCAAACGTCTACTTCTCTCTTTAGGTTTTTGGAGCAGTATGTAAAGAAATTGGATTAAACTAATAAATGAAAGAGTCTCCATAAGAAGATGAGTTTTAAGTAGCTCTTAATAAATCCATAGTAGATCTTACAGTAAAGTAAATTTAAATTGTTCAGTTGCTTCTTTGTTACAGACACTTGCAGATTAGTGTTGTATCCTTAGCACCAAGATATGGGAGTTTTATCATTTCAGGAAGTTGTAGTCCTGAATAAATAAAAAAACCTCACTCCTTTGCTTCATGTAAACATCAAGCAAGCCAGTCTCCATATTAGGCTTTTTTAGTAAATCCAAGTTTGTTAAAGAAGATGTAATTACAGCAATGGCAATTAATAATTCATTCTTAAAAACCTTTTAGTCAAGTGAATTTGATTTGTGTGATAAAGAGATGACAGTGTAATGAGGCTTCTTCTGCAAAAGCTAAGACAGCAGTGATTCAGAGGGTAAATGGGTATTGCTACTTGTCCAGTTTTACTAATGTGTGGGAGTGACTTTAAAAAGATGTAATTTAGCTGCATTAGTATTTCTTTATAAGCATTACAGTTAGTGATTCCCTAAATCACAAATGTGTTTTATTGGGATATATGGATCTTATGCTGGTGTGACATGCCTGGAAGCCATAGCCTGCTCATTTCTGTGTCTTAAATTCAATTTGATTTCATAACAGCTCCAGTTACAGAAATAGATTTATTTACAAATAATAAATTCAGGATTAAGAATTAAGAATCTCTTTCAGTGTCCATCACTGGCATAAAGAGATGTTCCACAAAGTATCATGGTATTTTTGTAAAAGTGCTAGAGCTAATACAATCTAACCAAAAAATAAACACACATTCCTATATGGCAGTATTAATGTCATTTGGTTTCCTCAACATATTCTTTAAGATAGACTTTTCTATTGACTTTGACCCTTTCATTTTTTCAAGAACTGTTTATAAATTAGATAATTTGGGAAATAAAGGGAAAATCAAGTATTTCCCTCAGTGAGGTTGTACACTTCATTTTACAACTGTCAGCAGGGATTTTACACAGAGGTGAGGTAAATTTAGATCTCTACTCTGTGTGCTGAGGGGAAGGAATAAATGACAGCTATTTTAAAATTAAATTGAAGAGGGTGCCTCAGAGCATATTGTAGTATGATCTCATTTCCTTCCCTTTGGTGTTTGTTTATAAAGTGTTAGTTTTAATTTTCAGGGAGTCTGAAATAAAACCACAAGAGAGATTCACATCTGACATAGAGCTTGTGCTTTAAATGTCCACATAGCTGCAAGAAGCGTGCTGTATTGAAAAGCATCCATGAAACCATAAATGCAGACTGACCATAACAGACCTGCAACCCTAATTCTAAGGCACAGGATAAACTGCTGGGTTTAGAAGGTGAAATGATTCATTTTGAGAACTGTGACATCCCCCACTGCACCCAAAGTGCTCAGTACTGGTAGAGCAGAGCAGCAGTTAGTATCCAGCCCTTCCCTTGTGGCAGTGAAAAGCAGAATAGATCTCCTGACTAAGGAGGGCTGAGAAATAAGACATATTCCTCAATGTGTTGTAGAGGAGGAGAGGATCTTAAACAGTGCCTTGAATCTCAGTTGACAATTTAACAAGCAGAGGCAAAGCTAGCAATGCTCCCTGTACCTTGTACACATCTGCACACCCAGTGCATGTAAAATGCTTCCCTTCCCTCAGCTACAATTCCCAAGTGGAAAATGGTATTTTTCTTCATACCTTTAACCTGCTAATTAATTCATAAATGCTTAGGAGATGGGGAGGGGAGTTACTGCAGCTGAAATTTGTGTTTTGGCACTGGAGTGAAGCCAGAAGGGAAAGTCTAGAAGGAGCACCAAATTCTTGACTTGTTGAAATTGGATGAAGCTTTCCCATTAACTTTAGCATGGCAGGCTGCCACTGAGGATGGGGTCTCAGTGAGAGGATATATACTGTATATTGTGAGGGATTGTCAACATTTACGGAAACATTTCAGAATTATTCATGTTTTATTTTGTAAATTGCTCATGCTTTACCTGCAGGTCTACTTGTAAGTAGCCTTGAGTGATGATTACAGGCCATTCTAATTGAAATCAGCATTGGTACCTGGTAATCTGCAGAGACACTGAGGTTTATAGCACTGTCTGTGATGACCAAAAAAGCCACCATGACCTTCCAGGTCTGTCTTGCAGCTGCAGCTTTGGCTGTCCATTGAAATACTTTAATTATTCTCATTCAACAATACTTGCATTGAGTGGACACATAAGCACAGCGCACATCAAGTAATTCAGCAATTCCTGCTGAAGTTGTATGGCTGCTTGGCTCTTCTAGCATGGTGTGTTCTCCATCAGCATTTCAGCCTGCATCTGTCAAAGCATGTTTGTACATTCAGGCACTCCACATGCTGTAGTTACTGCTGCAGAAAGGAAAGGTCAAAGCTGTTTTACATCATTAAGGTTAGTGGCACAGATGGTTAATGTGAGGTTTCAACCTTTTTTTTCCCTGAAACCATTTTGCTGATAGCAACATTGAAGGTGCCAAGTTAGTGGCTTTGTGACTAATGACAGCTGTCAAAATAAAAAAATCAGCTTTTGGAAAGTAGCAGTATTTGAATTTCTGGAAGATTGAACTAGAAGTTCTAGACACAGTTGAGCTCAGTTTTCTATGCCTTGTTAAGAAGTGTATCTCCTCTAGCCCAAATTTGGCTATTGAAGAATTGTGTGTAACCTACTGTACTCACCAAAGTGTGGTCACTGTACTCTTCAGAGAGAACTGGCTATTACCAAGTGTGTTCATCTCTCTCTGATGCCTGAAGCAAGATGCTCAGGTTGGAGGCAACCTCTTAGTGTTTATTGTGTAGTAATATAAATCCAGTGCCTGTGAATGTTGGAAGTTGGTAGGTTGGTAAATTTAGCTGTAACCAGGAGAGTAACTGCTCTGTTCATTGGTATTAACGAAAATAAATTGACCTATACTGGGGAGAGGTTAGTTAGCTTTTTAAAAAACAGCACTTGTATGAGTGAAACTGCTCAGCAAGCAATTCACAGTATCCCAGAACTGGGTATCCAAAATAAATGGTTCAGCTGCACTCTAAAGATTCTTATTTCTTCTCCCCATTTGTCTATAAAGGGTGCCTACAGCAATGCTTAAAGGCTCAGACAGAAGATTTGAAATCATGCTGTCTTAAAAATTTCTAGGAAATATAGAGGCATGCAGGATACATCCTGCAATGCACGAGCAAAACCAAAAGGTTGGCTGCTGATGCAAAACACAGCCAACAGTATCTGTGGTTCTCAGTGCTGAGCATGGGAATAACAGAGACTCAACTTGAAGCTTGCAGTCAAAAAATAGCTCTTGTTAATAATTCAGCATTGTTTTAGCTTGGTGTGTATATATATATATATAAGTGTTGGTTCTTGATGTCTTCTTCTGGTCTTTCAAGTCTGCTTCAATGTTTTGCTCTTTTTTGATATTTGCATTTCTTCGTAGCTGCCATTACAGTAAGTTTTGGAGGCAGTTAGCAATGCACCAAAACCAATTATAATATAGGTACTGTTCACAACAGCTGTGTTCCTAAATCTCGTGGAATGTTTTAAAAACATTTTGCATTGGCTTCTCATCTGTTATCTTCACCTGAAAGCATCTAATTTGTAAACCAAAGAGGTGATGGAGAGTTGATATTGCTGCTTCCTAGGCAAGTTCCTTAGTAGCAGAAATCCACACATAAGCCAGCAGCCTTACTCCTGAGCAATTGAATCTTTTTAATAAAAAGTGTAATACCTCTTCATAAATATATAAGTCAAAGTAATAATGTACATCAGCTCTTAATGAAAAAATTTATTAAGCTGAACTGTTTAATTAAATAATTAATGAGGAATTAAAGCATCACCACAACATAATTTTAAAATAAAAACCCCTTAATTTTTTTGCTGAGGCAAAGCTATATATAATATGCATTCTAAGTTGATCTGAGTGTTTATAATACACTATATGAAACATTTTTATGAAATTTTGAGAGTAAAACTGGACATTTTAATTATAGATGTTGCTGAGAATACCAGTGGAGTTCATGGGATCTCCTACTCATTGCAGAGGCAATAATTCTGCATGCAAAAAAGGTGTGCTATTGTTGGGATGCTAACTTCTCAATTGATATTTTATGTTAATAAACCACTTAAAAATGGAAAATTTGTGGAGTGACAATGTTAAAAATATTTTAAATTATTACATATTTTTCTTGTTTATACAGCCAAGCATGATTCTATATTTCAAAGTACATAATTGAATAGATTTGTTAACTTACAACATTTATTATGTTCTCCAACCTCACTTAAGAAATTTTTGCCACCCTAGAGCTAAAATTACACATCAATTACTAATTTATAAACAGTGTCATGTTATGCTGTGCCTTATTATTTCAGGTCATGGCTGAAATTTCACTTAGTGCTCTCTGGGACTTTGGTTAGAAGATTCCCACATTTAGACTAGAAGCTCTTGAGGGAGTTGAAAAGTTTGAGGGTAAAAAAAAGATGAATGGTAGTGTTTGGGAAGAAGGGAGTAGTAAAGCTTTATTTAGGTGTTTGTGAAACATGACTTCATATGTCTAGAAAAGACAGTTATTACATTTCACTGGTCCTTCAGAAACAATCTAAAAGGATCTGAACTTCTTTGAGCTTTAGGGGGTCATGACAAACCTGAACTCTCTGAAAGCATATAGGATGCTTCCAGAAGAACAAGTTTTGACCTTCAATTAAAAAAAAACTTGTTACCCTTAATGAAAGGGGCACATCATACAACTCAGAACTTTTTTTCTGGAACCTGAATATGCAAAGATGCATTTATAAGACTGTCTTCTTTACAACTCTGAATTCAAATTATTTTGTTTTATAGGACTTTGAGGAAACTGGAAAGAGCTATTAAGATGTGAATAGCATAAAATGGCGTAAAACTGAAATTCCATCAATTTTTATATGCTTGTGTTCTGATATTTTTTCCTCCAATGTTGTCTCATTAAACTCTACATCTCACAGTGCTACTTTGGCATTACAGTGTACCCCTGTCAGTCCTGTCTCAGATTTCTTGCTCATTTGGTTCCATCTTCTCATTCTTTGCTTCCAGCAGATAAAGAAAACCATTGTCCAACACTGGTGTTTTTCCCATGATTTAGATTTCCAGTCTGAGTTGTCAGAGAAGAAGTTGTGTACATGTATTTGGAAGAGAATAAGAATCACCTCCTCACCTAGTCTTACAAACAAATGAAAATGTCCCCTATTATCTCCTTCAGGATGTTTTCTTTCATTTTTAACTTTGCTTGTATTTTGTCTTGCTTGTATTCAATTTGTAAATTAATGAGATGTTAAAATACTTTTGCTGCAAAGTAGTTTCTTAAATGACAGAAGTACTGAGAAAGATTAAGATGTTTTAATCTCTCTCCTGTCTGTATGAGTAAATAAATACACTTGTCACTAGAGATCTAAAGCAAATGGCACAGGAGAAAATATGTTACATGATATCTCTTGGGTGAACTGGAGCTCCAAAGAGTTTCTGCACTTCACAGGCTATAGAGATGCAGATTGTGAGACAGTAGAACCATAGAGATTTTTAGAAATTGCCAGCCTAGCTATTTTATTTTAATTAGTTTTAATTTTCTGAAGTCCAGTTGAAAAATTAGCATGCCATGAAGTAAAGGTTTACATATGTCTAGTAATTATTCCAAGGAACAAACTCAGGATGGGAAAAGTTCTGCGGAGCAGAAGCTCTCATTCCTGCACAGCTACACAGACAGGGTGGGACTAGAACTAGGACTGCCAGGAGAGACAAAAAGGCAATGAACCTCTGCAGAGGGATTTGTTCCTGGATCCTTTTGCTGGATTGAGTGCACTGTGCTGCATCCTGTTCCTGTTACCTTACAGTCTCAAGAATGCTATTTAGCAACATTAGCATCTTGAATAAGCACGTGGGGCTTTTTTAATGGCATGATGAGAATGTGACCCCAGAATAGCCCTTTTCCTTACACTCCCTTGCTTGCTTACAAGAATAGTCTCTTGATTACTGCAGCAATAGAACCAAGTACCTAGTAAGAACCAAGAACCTAGTAACATCCAGGTTCTATACATCAATGTGCAATACAGGATCACATCTTATTTTCCTCATGAGTTTAGTTTGAATATAAATCATAATGATTGTTTTGATTTTCATGACTTTCCATAACTAGTGCTGGCAAAAGATAAATGTTTTGCTTGGGTTATGCATTGAAATATGTGATATTTAAGAGCAGTATTGGTCTATAAATATCCCAAATGCATAAACATATTGACTAAGCAATTCTTTATTCCTATGTCTGCATAAATTAACTTTAAGCAGCATGGTTAATGCATTTCCAGAGAATGTCAGATTTTATTTTGGATTCATTTACAAAGATTTAGGAGTTAAAGGCAATGTGTGTCAGAAATTTTGCTGCATGCATTTAGGTATGCTAAAGCATTTTAGGATCAGATCATGTCTGATTGTTTTCTTTCTTATGTTTTTTAATTGTATTTTCCATGGCTTTGTTTTTCTTTTCCATGCTGTGTAGAATGGGTTGCTTGTGTGAGGTCCAATTTCCTGGTTTTGTGCTACCTGCATGATGTGAAGAATATCCTGCAGCTTCACGACCTAGCCACTGGTGCACATCTCAAGACTTTTCCCCTAGAAGTTGGTAGTATTGTGGGATATAGTGGCCAAAAGAAGGACACTGAAATATTCTACCAGTTTACTTCCTTTTTATCTCCAGGTAAGATTTTTTTGTCTCATGTTATTGTTCCTTTTCCTGAGGACAATGTCTTTCTCATTTTCTGTAGTTTAGTAGTTATTTGGTATATTGGTATAAAACTGCTTCCACCCTGTTAGCAGTGATTGTGCACATAAAAATGTATAAGTCTTTGATCCATCAAGCATAGATAAAGTGCCTACTAGTATTTGAGACACCTGTATTAAGACTGAAGACTGGCTTGTATTGGAGATAAAATTATGGCATTCTCACAGTTCTTCTTCATACAGCAAGATAGAAGGTGAAAAACTCAGTAAAAGATAATTGTTAATGTGTTTTATGTGATTTTTTTTAATCACAACTTTAATTAACATTAATAAAAGTCACAGAAATTGTTCTCTGACAATTTTATGATTAATTTATTCATAGCCTTATTTGAGCATCCTTACTATCTGTCCTTACAGTACTTGGTGTTGTTGGATCACTGTAGGAATTTTCCTTGCACAGTCCTGCAAAGCTGGAGCTGTCCAAAGCATTACATAATACAGGTGTGGCAAAACAGTAAATATTCTAGAATTTTCTATAGGCAGGGAGTTTCTACACAACTGTCAATCTACTATATGACAAGAAAATATATTTACTCTTTTACTTACTACTTCTTTACAACCAAATCAATCAATACTTATACAAGACAGGATTCAAATATGAAGGGGCAGATTGGCTTCAGGATCTTTATCTTTTACCAAGATTTTGTATCATAAGGGAATAAAAAATGTTCTTATAGCATCTGACCTATGATTTTGCTTGTTTTAGTTAGAACACAGCAAGTTGCATTACAAAAGAGCTATAAAATCCTTTAGATAAGTTTGCTGGTTTGCTAGAAAGGGTTATGTCAAATTATCAAAATTAGGTTTCAATCTTAGCAGATAAGGTGTGAGGAATTGCATATTATCTTCCTGTTTACATAAACAGAAATATGACGTATTTTCAGTTCCTCTTTTCAATAACATTCAGATTGTTGCAGCCACTGCAGCTGGCAAGTAGCTTGAGGACACTCTTGCCTTTATCTCTAACATCATCCAGCTTGATGGTTCATGGTTCACTTGCCCACACTGTGGGCCAGAAGTTGCCACTTTTACAGCCTGCACCATTTGTCTCAGCTGAGCCAGTAGTCTCTGCAGCTGCTAAAAATGTGTAGAGGGAAGAGCCCAGATCTATTTTAGCCGGTGGCTTTCCAGCTGGCCAGCAATAGCTGCTCTCACTGCCTGCTGGTTGCTTAGGCAAGTTAGTTTTCTCCTTTTCATTCATTTGCTTAGCATCTACAAAGAATTCACTATAGCACAGCTCTGTTAACTGGGGCAGAGTGACCTGGAATCTGGAAGAAAAAGAGAAGGTAAGAAATGTAGGTAGACTGTATGAGGATAAGGAAAGAATGAGGAAAGCAGACCGGAGGGGTAATTTTTAGGTAGGTTTATGGATCCTTTTTAGTTTTGTGTGCACCTTATCAGTGGAATAATGATATAAAAGGTATGGGGCTGATCCTTGGTTAACCTAGATATTCCTATTTACTACTGGAAATGAATAGAATTTACACCTGTATTGAGTTGGGCTGTTCTTTTTTTCTAATAAGAAACAAATTAACATACTCATATTTAATACTTACAACAAAATAGTAAATATATATATATGAAATAATGAATAAAACTGTTCTAAACCCATATATATTGACACCATAGAATAATTTTTGTTATTCCCTGAAAAATACGGTTATCCCTGCTGTCCACTCTAGTCAGATGCTTAGGTGACCACTCTGGCATTTTGCATTTATTTAGCACCCAGCAAAACAGTTACAAATATTACAATGGGTTTTTTTATATTAACTACTGTGACACTAAAAATCCAACAGAGCAAGAGATGCAGTAGCAAGGGTTGAATTGCATGTTATTGTAACATTAGGTTGATTTACTCTGGAAATGCAGTCTGTGACTGTGCTTATTCTTCATCCTGTGGTTTGCTAAGATGTGGCAATTCTGCCTGCTCTGTGTGCAGTATTTGCCAGTACATGACCTGGCTTGGGCAGCTGCCTGTGTGTCAAACAGCTGCTCTGCTGTTGCTGCCTGGAGGGTTTTACACTGCACTTGCACATCTTTTTCTAGATCCTGATCTTTATGGGAAATCCTGCCTTAATGCTGCTTTGCACCTATCAACCTGATTAGGCTTGCTAGTCATTTTGTGATAAATGAAAAAAAAATCTCAGCAGACTAGAGTAGTCCTACTTTTAGTCCCCTGTTAATTCACTGTATTGAATTAGGACAAATGTAATGAATTTAGGAAAAAGGCTTTATCAGTTGCTAGAAATGTTAGTTTATATCTGCATTTGTTTACCAATCTCTATCATCCTGATTCTCCAGTCTGTAAAACTACTTTAAAGAGGCAGTTCGTGGTATCAGATAAGTTTCCTCATTATTTCATGTTTTAGTCAGTATAAATTTTTATAGTTATAACCTCTATAGTAATTACTTCTATTTCCTGAATGTATCTATAATACACACAATGCAGCGGGATTTCAATCAGTTCGTATCCACTTTGGTTAACTTTATTACATTGAGGATCCCAGTAAAGGGCTTACTGCCATACCTTTTAGTGTTCTTTTCCATAATACATGTTCCAAATTTTGCAGGGACCAGCTTGTTGTAAAGGAGAACAACAAAGAATAATTAACACTCAAATTAGTTTATGTATCCCATGTAGTGGAGGCATGAATATTAGGATTTTTTGGTATGTTAACCAGTGTGCAAAACTGATAGTCATGTATGACACATATTCAAATGTTATTAGGGTTAAATGACAGGAAATACATGATATAGTTTTGTAGTTTAATTGCAAAATTATTCTTGACTAATTGCACATCTGTGTAGTGTCTACATAGCTGCATTCCCTGTAATTCAGCCTCTGTTGCAACCTAGAAGTTTTATACTATTTATCGACATAGGTTTTCTCATGTGCACAATCCTTTGGAAATCATACGTACAAGTCAAGTGAAGTTTTCTTCAAAGCTGCAGAATCAGGATGTAAAAGAAATTACTCAAGACCAGGTTTTGTTCAGTTTCATAGGTAACCTGTGCTAGTCTGCCACAATTTCAAGTGGGTGTTTAGCTCTTTCTGTTATCTGGGCCCTTTGAATTTTAATTTCAAGTATTTTATCACAAGGAGAAAATTGTTTATCTGAGTGAAATTCTTGATATATTGATTCTCAGTCTGGTGGATCTAAAAGGGAGTGTTTTAAATTTTTCTTTACATTTCTTTCTTTCAAAATTATTGTTCTCAATAAGTCCTTTCTAACGTTATGTAAACGTTTTTTTCCTATTTTGCTTAACCCTCCTAGCTTTGTGTGAGTGGTGAGAATTACTCTTTCTGCATAGAAAGCCTTTGCACCCTCACTAGATGAAATGCATATATGTAAGTGTTAAACTGTATTGTAAATTAAAAAATGTGTCCAGAACTGCTGTTTTTCACCCTGCTGAATTACCTTTACCATTCATGACTTCATCACAGTGCTTTAACTGGCATCTTTTTAATGATGGATATATGCTAAGCTGACAAGCTTGCATTGCATTCTGTATTTTAGGTATTATATATCACTGTGATCTCACCAAAGAGGAACTGGAGCCAAGAGTTTTCCGAGAAGTGACTGTGAAAGGATTTGATCCTTCGGTTTACCAAACAGTTCAGGTAATAAACATGAACCCTGCTGTCTTGCTCTAATCACCTATGCAACAGCTCAAGACAGTTGGACTTAGCTATTGGTGAGGAGACTTGCTTTAGAACCGTGCTTTGGTTTTGGTATGGAATACTGTTGTAGGTGCTCTGAAGGCTCAGACGAGTATCTCAGTGTTGTAGCGTGGAGACTCCTTTGAACGTGCCTATTACACACAGTGAAGGTGTATAAGAATTTGCTAAATTTAAGGTTTATAAGGTTAAGAGAAATTACTTGATTAATTAATATGATTTAGGTTGAAAAAGACCTTTTAAGAGCAAATCCAGCCATAAACCTGATATTCCCAAGTCCATCACTAAATGTATCACTAAGTCTTTTAAAAACATCCAGGGATGGTGACTCAACCAAAATCATTAGAGGTCTAGAAAAACAGTCATTATATTGGGATACTTAGCATATTTAACCTGCAATTTCTAGAATAGATATTGGAGGGTGGATTCATTTTTTTATATGTAGGATTTTTTAATCTTCTGACTAAGAGTAAGAATGGAAGAGAGGCTTTTTCTTTCTAAGACAAAAGTGGAACTTAAATAAGCTGAGCCTACAAAAATATGAAATTATGTAGAAGGTAAGCAACATGAAGCCATGTGACAACATGGTTTAGAGTCTTCAAAAAGGGATTAGATACTTCTCTTAATATCTTATTTTTAATTTTGCCTCTAACACATGCACAAGGCACATTCTCTAAAAGCGTGAAGATTAGTAGTATGTATACTACTAATGTAATGTATGTATACTACTCATGTAATACATGAGGTATTGTAAACAGCTCCCATCTGTTTGTCTCTGCTTCTCCAGACAAAAATAGGAGTGTGGTAGAGAAAAATTTGCTGGAAATGTTCTCACAGAGAGTGCATTTTTGCTGCTTCACTCAAATTCATTAAGTGACTTCCTCAGGATAACTTTAGGGTAGAGTGAGCTGGATAAGAAAAAGAAAACTATTCTCTTTATGAAAGAACTTGGTACAGTTGTAATGCTGCCATCAACACCAGAAGGATAATAATGAAACACAAATACCCATGTAATTAAAAAGGGTATAGAAGAGATTGCTGTAAATTAGAAATAATGTATTTTTCTAGTAAATCAAATTTTATAAAATAAATGTCTGGAAAAATAAAATCTCGTTTTACACTTAAATCAATTGCATGCTAAATTAAGGTAAAGTAGAACAGTAATATAAGTAATTTCAAGGAGTAGGCATGCTGTTGCTATGCCCTTGAAAGCCATCACTTTGTAAAGCAGTGGCAGAGATTCACTGCTAGGCTATAATGTGGTGGCAGTCAGTATCATTGTTTCTGGTTTTCTTCTTACTCCGCTCCTGCTCAGTTCCAGTTCTAGGGAAATGTGACCTGTGTAGTTACACTGGGATCAGTGCTTATAAAGAGCACTCTTGACTCACCAGCCATCCAGTTTTGCCTTATACTAACCTCTTGGAGATTAGTTTTTGATATCTTTCATTCAGATCCATGGAGGAGTCTCAGCTGAGCTATGAAAAAGGCTGTTTGTCAAGGCCAGGGCAGGGACTGCCTGCTCAAGTTTGTAGTAACTGAGCCTGTCGGTGGTGCACAGGTCATATGGACTCCAGTCTTTGTTTCCATTTGTGTGGTCCCGCTTAGAGCCTTGATGGTGCTTCTGCTTGGAGGAGGGAAAGGGGATAGAAGGATCTCAAAGCAAGGTATAAAAGGCTGTCAACCTAGATGAACATATAACCATTTCAAAATACATGCAACATTGCAGGGAATTATGAAAAAAAATCAAAAATAAGAATGTAAGAAATACACTGAAAGTAGGCAAACCTCGATTATTATAGGAGAATGAACAATGCTGCAGAATCTCTTGAATAATTTTAATTTCCATTAGAATTACTACTAAAGGATAAATTAGAATTATTACTAAAGGATAATGTTTCTGACTGTCCTAATCCATGTCCTTAATGAAAGGCAGGTCTCTTGCCAAGGTTCTTTCTTTATTCTCATATGCTTGAAGAAATACCTACTAATACTGGCAATCTTCCCAGCTTTGCTGTGTAGCATATATGAAACTGTGATGAATTGTACTTTAACAGTCTTTGACTATAACTGAGTCAAGATTTGAACTGAAATATAAGGTGTCGTGTATATGAAACCTGAATTAATGTCAATTGGAAAATTACCACAGTGCCTGTTTTTTGGTCTTTCAAATCCAATCTACAATATTTGGTATATGTTGTAAAGTGCAAAGGTGGACTAGCGATAAGTTTACTACACTAAGAAAATTTGTGGTAGAGCTGCTGTGTTTTTTTGTATCTAGAGTTAAGATCTTAAACTTTGACAGCCCAAACTAAGAACAAATTAGCCAACTTGCACTGAAGGGAGAACTGTTTCAGCATACCTGACTTGCACCAGAGTGAGAGCATGTGACACCCTGCAAGTACCCAGTCTAATTCATTGTGCTGTAGCTTATGCTTATGCTCTTACCTTGAAAGATTCTGTGACCTTCAAGAAAAAGTCAAACTGTTTAAAGTGCTTGCCACATATCAAAAATTTGTCCTGGCTGCTTTTGTTAAGTGATACATTAAGTTGCATTAATTGCTCTTCCTCTGCCAAGCACTTTTTGAAATGTGGTTTTGCTTCCTTGCATACTTGCATCTATCACAATGACAGACTTTTTCAGGAAATACCTTCGGGTGGGCTTTACAAAAGGAAAAAACACTTTTGCAGGAACTTAAAAACAGCACTTGCCCTAAGATGTTTACTGTGTTGATAATCAACTGTTGCTTTAAATAAAAAGCCTTTATTTTATCTCTGTAAAGTTGCCAACTATGTTCTTATATGCCTCTCCATGTTAGCACCTCACAGTAACACTTAATCATGGATAAACGGTCTTCTGGTGTGGCTCACAGCTCACCTACTTTTAGGCTGATGTGTAGGCTTTTAAGTGTTAAAATTGCAGCAATAAAAATGTTGATTGGCTCCTTTTACCATTCTTTGAATACCATTCAGTACTTAAAATACTTTGAGATGAACCAAAAATAGATGTTGCTATTGACAGATGCACTTTGGATTAGCCCTTGCAGAAGGTGAAATTCATAACACTGCTTGGTTTTACAACTTAGTTTGATTTAAAAAGCAGCTGCTGTTTAGATATTGAGGCACAGATGCAAGAAGCACAGGTCTTAAAAAAGATATTTTTCTTTGGGCTGGAATGAATTTCCACCTTTCTTTGGCAGAAATTACTTTTACAGGTGAAGTGATTTTCATGAAAATTTTATTATTTTCTTGCTCAGTCTTTCACTCCCATCACCAAGCCTTTGCAGTACTGATCTCAAGTTATGAGGCATTGATAGGGAAAATTTGTCTATAGTCGTTCTCATTCCAAGTGGAACTTTACACCATACAGTTTGGCACAGTGATTAATCTCTGCTTCAGGAAAATACAACACTGAGAGAAGATGAGTCAGTCGTGAGATTGATTGGCAGGGAAACTTGTGCACAGCACCTGCCCATGCTATTCCTGGATATTGCTGTTGCCAGTGGTATCATTCCATGAGCATTAGATTCCCTCATTAATATAAAAATAACAGAGGAAAGCAGTGTTCTCTGAAAACTGTAGTAAGCTCAACCTGCTAAGCAATGCAAGTGCTGATACTATAATTATCTCTATTTTTTTCAGTGTGCTTATAGAGATGATCTTAGCATCATTTTTTTCCCCTTACCCACATATATATCATAGAATCAAAGAATGGTTTGAGTTTGAAGGGTTTCAAAGATTATCTAGTTCCAACCCCACTGCCATGAGCAGACATCTGCCACTAGACCAGGTTGCTCAAAGTCCCATCCATCCTGGTCTTGAACACTTCCAAGAATCGTGCATCCACATCTTGTCTGGGTAACCTGTTGCAGTGCCTCACTACCCTCACAGTGAAGAATTTATTCATAATCTCTCATCTAGACCTTCCCCCCTGCAGTTTAAATGCATTTCCTTTTGTTCTATTGCAATATGCCCTTATGAAAAGTTCCTCTCCTGTTCTTTTATAGGACCCTCTTAGGTACTGAAAGGGCCACAATTAGGCTACCCCAGAGCTCTCTCCAGGCTGAACAACCCCAACTTTCTCAGCCTGTCTTCAAAGGAGGGGTGTTTCAGCCCTCTGGTCATCTTTGTGTGTCCCCTCTGGGCCTGCTCTGACAGGTCAGTGTGTTGGGCACCCAGAGCTGGATTCAGTGCTCCAGATGGGGCCTCACCAGAATGAACTGGTGAGCTGCTTGTCATGCTTCTTCAGATGCAGCCCTGGACACAGTTGGCCTTCTGAGCTGTGAGTGCATGTTGCTGGGACACATTGAGTGTCTGGTCAAGCAGCACCCCCGAAGTATTTCTCCTCAGGGCTGCTCTCAGTCCATTTTCACCCAGCCTGTATTTGTGCATGGGATTGTCTAAATCCAAGTGCAGGAGTTCGCACTTGGCCTTGTTGAACTTCATAAGGTTCACACAGTTCCCCTTCTCAAGCCTACCAAGGTCCCTGTAGTTGATGTTCCTTCCCTCCAGCATGTCCACTGCACTGCTCTGCCTGGTGTCAGCAAACTTGCTGGGGATTCTCTCAATCCTGTTGTCCATTTTGGTGACGATGGTGTAACATGATGCCAGCCCAAATGCCAACCCCATTGACCAGAGCACTGAGCGTGATTTTCTGTATGAATGCATCATTGTAAGTTGGAGAAGTTCAGTAACTTTGAATCTAATCGGCTGCACTCATACCAGAGAACTAAAGACATGTACTTTCAACTGGTTCTGAGCAGAGACAAATAATTTTCCCCTTTTCTACAGAGGAATAATAGTTTTGGCATCATTTTCATCCCTCTCCTAAAAATCCATCACAACTAGAAAGAGTTGTGATTTTTGAAGAGTTGGACTTTTCTCACAGTATTTAGGGTTTGAATCCTATCTTGGTCTCATGGGATGGGAGGATAGAATTAATGCTTGGGGGAAAAAGTTGCTTATTGTTGTTTGTTTCTATTTTATTTTTTTTATTTCCTTGAGGTTTTGTATTGCAGTAAGAAAGAAAATTAGTTCAAGAAGCATTTGGACAATACTTTCAGGCACATGGTGTGACTCTTGGGGATGGTCCTGTGAGGGCTAGGAGTTGGACTCAATGATTCTGGTGGGTCACTTCCAACTAAGCACATTCTGTGAGATACTGGGAGAAGAAGGAATATGACAAACATCACAGTTTTAGTGCTTGCCGCAGTATGGCAGATATCTGCTGTCTTGCAGGGGGGAAATAAGCTTTGAGCCACTTTTTTCAAAGCTCCCAGGAAGGAGGTTGAAGGCTTTGGCTCTGATCTCACCTAGTGTTTTGGCACCAAGGCACCAGTCTCACTCTGGAGGGCATCAACAAAATCACAGTGACAACTGTGACAGCACTGGCAGCTTGCCTGTGTGCATGTAGTATCTTTCACCGTTGGCATGTGGTTGTTACAAACACCACATTAGTCTGCCATTACCTCTTCCAATTGGAGGTCAGTGAAGAAACACTAACTGAAAATGTAGTGCTCTAGTTTAAAGGCCCTTGGAGTTCTTGAAAGTTAAGAGATTGTATATTAAATACGTTAATATATATGAATATATATATATATATATATATTTGCAGCCACATTACACTTCTTTCTAAGGGAGGAAATTGTCAGAATCAAGGACTTTATGTCTAGATAGAGTATCAAGAGATGGATTTCCTATGATGACCTTAAATGCTCTTGAACTTTTAAATCCGTATGCCGGAGAAGCAGAATAGCAGTTGGTTCTACATCCGTTATAATTTAAGTAGCCCCATCCAATGCAGTTCAGGATATTCCTTAGGTATCTGGAGCAGGAGCCACAATAAGAGAATAAAGCAATAGACTTTGCATTGCTTTCTTCACCAATGCAGTTCAAATCCTATTTTAAGGTCTAAGTGTCTGGATTTGCTCTATCCCCTTCTTATATACTACTGGGGATTGATGCATAGTTTAGGAAGTTGGGAGCTTTTGTTCAGCAGAATGCAGAACAATTGAAATGTGGTTTGGGATGGAGGGGAGTGCAAGACTGCTCTTTGGAAGAATTTGCACACTACTGACCAAACAATGTGGGGACTAATACTAAAATATTAAAAAAAACCCCTCTGTGTTCATTTGTATTGTCATATAGGCTTTGTGATTCATAGTTCCAAGCTTTTAATAGTAAATTGTTTATTTTTCTGCAGAGTATGCAGGGAGTTAGAGAACGTCTTAAAATGGAAGCATCTGTAGAACCTTCATGCTCTAGACTTAATAAAAATGTTCATTTGTTTCAAGCCTAAAAGCTTAGTAGTTTAACTAAAGCTTATTATGAAATACTATTCTTACACCTTACTCAGTAGAATTTTTGTTTGAACTTGGAATGGTTTGTTTTCCACTTTTTTAGTGAAGGGAGATGTTAGTTGCCTTACCTAATCCCAAGCTGCATTCCATGCTCCGTTTCTTTCTTAGAATTCATTAAAACACAAGGCGAAATAGCATGGACTGAAGCAGACCTGTAACCATTAAACATAGTGTAGTGAATTCCATTTTGCACAGTTTTAAACAAGAGCTTAACGAATTGTAGTGGAGCTTAAAGGATTGGCTCAAATGTCTTAAATGATTGCATTGTTGATTGTAAATAAAAAATAATTTTGATTTTTTTATGGGACGGTAAAGAGAGTAAATGGGAAAATACCTTTTGCCAACAAAAAGATGTAAAAAGTCCTTCACTCAGACTTTAATGACCTTAAATGAATGCATGTGTTGAAGTCTTCAGGAACCTCAGTAGGTAGATTCTTCGCTGATATAGAGATATTAAAATGATAATGTTGTAGTAAAAATACTTGAGATTTGTCTTCTTTCTAAACAAGTCACTGAAGAATTTCTTCCCTTCTGTTTTTCCTCCAGCTTTCATACTCACTCCTTTGATAGAACTCACCTCCAGTAATTAAGCATGAACACATTGTTATTTTAATTAACTCTCTTACTCACAGAGTAAGTAAGAATCCTATTTAATGTTCCTCAGTGGGAAACTGCTTCCAGCTTTTCTTCTCCCATTTGTATAGGCTTATCAGTGTTATTTCTCAAAGGTAATGAATATTATTAACTTCATTCTACAGGAACAAAAACACTCAGAATGAAATTTGTCCATGGCTTCACATTGATGAGGTGTTGCTCTGGGGATATGGTTTGCTGTTCTAATGGCAGTGGTTTGCTGATCCTCAGAGTTGAGGATGTGGATGGAAAACCTAATCAAGATGGTTATTAAAATCTTGCACAAGTATTTCAGAGAACTTCAGCATCAGTAAAAAGCCCCCTCTTGATAGGTCTAATAGTAATAAAGGCTGACAGCACACAGTCTTTTTATCATTATGGTGTTTGTGTATCTTGTATAGTGCAGATTGAATGGCCAATACCATCCATGGTGGGGGTCAAACACAGAATGGTTCCACAAGAAAAAAAAAAGGCTCTAAAACTTCTTTATGGATGTTTAATTCTTGCTTAAAGCAACTAGTCATAAAAATAGGAAATTTCAGCATAGTCTTCTGCTGAAAGAAAAAAGTCATAGCTGCCCCTCCTCTCACTAAGAGGATAAATGTCAAACTTTGGCATACCAGCGTTGTTCAGAATGAGAATGCTCTCTGCAGAATGGGACTTTGCCCACTCGTCATTTTTCCTCATGGAGCCTGGCCGGGGGGGGTGGGGTGTAATTGTGATGATACTGCTGCACTGAGGACAGATTGTTCTGGGACCACAGTCATGAGTTTTGTTCACACAGCTGGCAGAAGATCGTTAGATGATTGCAGTTGTCATCACTGGCATGGGTCAGCATTCAGGCCACTGACCTAGCAGGGGGACACATTGATGACTGCCACTTAACTAGGCCACCAAGAAAACCAGACTTCTCTGGTTGCATTTTTCAGTTCTGTGCTAGCAGTGTCACGTAAGTGCATTTAGTTAGTAGGTTTCCAAGGAAGGGGGTTCACTCTTAGTAAGACTAATTTATCCAGGTATGTATCTGTCTGTGCCATAGGACAGTGTTTAAATTTAAGCAGATTTCCAGAACAGTAGCAATTATAGTTTATTTGTTAGTGAAACTCATATTACTTGAAAATAAAATGTTGGCCACTCTGTTAATAGGTGTTTGCACATCTGTATTATACATATGTGCAAGTTTTAAAAGTGTTTTCTTTGGTTTTAACACGTAAAAGTTTAATACTTACATTTTTAAACCATTTTCTCAAGTTTAACTAATGCAGATCCTTAATGCAAGTGGTGGATTTTTGAATAGGTCTCTGTTCTCACCAGCTGTTCCTGTAGATTTTGTTACATATGTAAACTCCCTGGAAGACCTTCACATTTCTCAGTCATGTTTTTATGAAAGGCAAAAGGCAGTAAGAAGGGAAGCACTTGTTCTGTTTTAGGGTCTATCTTCTCCCGTTCTGTTTTTGAAGCCTCTCTTTTTGAAGCACTTATTCTGTTTTATGGTCTGTCTTCTCCCATTCTGCTTTTGAAGCCTCTCTTCTTGAAATCATATATAAAATCTGTGTAAGAGCAATCTCAGAAGTTCATCTAGTCCATTGCAGTCCCAGGAGGTAGGCTACTGGTTTTCCCTGCAAGAAGAGAGGAACCTGCTTCTACTGCCCAACAGGCAGCTGTGAAGAGAAAAACCTGTAGCAGGGCTGCTGTAATAAACAAGGAGCAGAAAGACTGGGAAAAGGAAGAAACTGCTGTGCCTGAATGTGTTTGGACATGGTGGTGACATGGGCATGACTGATCTGTCGTGGGCACTATGGCAGGTCACTTCTGCCTGGCTGGTTTCTGTCCACCTTGTGTTTAAAACCTTCACACTCTCTAGGCAATCTGTCCCAGGTTCTCACTGAGTTTACCGCTAAAAAACTCTTGCAAGGAATAGGAGTACACAGCCTAAAAGTCTCGCCTGAATTCCCTTCTTGAGTTTGAAATGCTTTGGTTTGTGTCCCTCACTGCTGTGGAAGGCAATTGGTTCTCTTCTAGTTACAGCCAACTTCTGCTTATTTAAAGACTGTCACTGTGTGGCCCTCAATTTTATTTTCCATTAGACTGAAAAAGACAAATCTGCACTCTTTTAAGTTTCTCTAGTGGATTGTGTTTCCTGACCTCCTATCATTCTGCATCCTCTTCCTGGACTCTGTTTAGATGCTCAGCATATGGTGTGCCATGGTTTCAGCTGAGCATAGCACTCCAGGCTGAGGCTTTGCGAATGTGAATGCAACAGGAGGGGTTACTTCATAACACCTTGTGTTATGTTCGTATGTCCCCATGTAGGGTTTGCCTTTTCCCTAGCAATTCATTGTTCAAGTTCAGTTTGGCATGTCTACAACTCCAAGATACTTTTCTAAATAACATTCTAGTGAGTTGTTCACTATTCTTTATGTGGTTGCATCTGCCAGGTTATATAGTGTGTTGTATTTCTGGCATAGTTGGATTGCATTTTACTATTTCAGGTAGTTTTGCCTTCTCTTTGTTATTTCTTCCATAAAGTGCTCCCTTGTCCCCTTTTTTCTGCAGTGTCTCAGTGTTTCCTGTTATCAATTAAGCTTCCCCACAACTCTATACTCCCATTTAAATACTTTACAGTGGATGCATCTCTGAATAGTGTCCCTGTAAGCAACTGGGGAACTGGAGTTTTTTAAGAATAGCCGTGGCTCTGGCAGAGCTGGGAAGTTTGTGTTTCAGAGTTGAGGCCTCTAGGCACACACAAGTTCATAACTAGTTTAAGCAGTTATTTATTAGGCTTGGCATGCTGCTGTTACAAAGAGGTTTAAGGAGGTAGGGCAATGGGGAGAGAACAAATTAGAAGGTTGTTGCTCTTTTATTTACTTGGTTTTTGCAGGACTTGAGAGTCTTAATCATGGACCAGATTCACCAGTGTGATGGACAGCATGGAAATGCAGACCATCACAGGGCCCTTACCAACCCTAGTTTGAAGCAGAACAGAGAAATAAATTACATTTGTAAGATTAATAATTGTGGCTATGCATTAGCTAAAGGAGACAAAACCAAATTAGAACTGCTAAAAATGCAGATAAATTTTATGTATATGTATATACACATAATCACTGCAGCCCAATAAAATTATACTTGCTGTCTTCATTGAGGGTCAAAACTGCTTGGTGGCTTCGGGTTTTTGTTGTTTTTAATTACCATCCATCATCATGGTGGAAAGCAGATTAATAGAGTTGAGAGTGGAAAACAACAATTTCAGATGTTGGTGAGATCTTACATATAGACATATGTAAGTTGAAAACCTTTGCAAAATGATTGAGTCTGTGTGGCCCCTTGGAGCAGACTCTGCTGTTGAAAGGGGAAGAAGGAAGCAAGTTATAGCAAGTCTTATAACCTAAAATTACAACTCTAGCACTCACTGTGAACATGATGACCTTAGAAAAGGATGCATATTAACCCAGATGATCATATAGTAGTTATGACCAGTTCAGTTTATACTGAGAAAATAATTTTTGCTAAGTAGTAATGAGGAGATTTGAGAGGACCTCTGTTATCAGTGTTCAATTGCACAATCATTCCTCTTAGTAATATGCTGGTGTTGCTGGCCACTTTGAAGGGCACAGTCTCCGTTTATACCAAACACAGAAAAAAAATTGTATTATTAACAGTGGGGCAGATCTTAAAAAGCTTAGTCAATAGCTTTGTCAGCAGACTTGGTGGGTTGTTTTTTTCTTAAATTGGACTAACTGATGAAAAAATGAGCTAAGGTAAGTAACCAAAGATACAAAGTTGTGAACTTACAGTGTAAGTGGAACACATGAATGGAAATCGTTCTGCAGACCTCTCTTATTTGTCCTCAGTATAAGAATTGAAGTAGCAAAAACTTAAAAATTACAAAATCTTGGGGCATTCTGGAAAAGCATTTTTTTGAAGGAAGGGAAGATAGTTCTTTTTCAGTTCACTTTCTGCCCAGAAACATTTCAGTCGCTAATTTTCTCTGGGCTGCACAAATTCATCAGTTTGCAATTTTATTAATGCTAATCTAGGTTGTATCTTCATTTAGCAGTTGATTTGATTTTATCAACACTGCTCAGAGATGTAAGGAAAGATAAAATATTATCTTCCCTTAGATTAATTATTTTTGCTCTGTCCTTGCATCATCTCCCAGGAGACTTATGGGACAAGAGAAGCCTCTGAGAACTATTATTATTCACAGTAACTAGTATTTCAGCTGTGTAGATGAATGATATAAAGAGATAATTTCTTTAGTTCCAGCTTCTATTCTCATAGACAGAGAAAAATTGCTACATAAATTCTCCCTGACAACTCCCTGAACTGCTTGCTTTTCATCCAATTTGTCAATTATTTTTGAAAGTACCAGTGTACAGAGATCCCTGCTATAAAAATAGTCTGGATGCAGAAAAGCTTCAAAGCATAATCCCTGAAATCAGGGAGTTGTACTTTACCATAAGGACACCGCTGACTTTTTTTCTTTCTGCTTACTGGTGGGTTTTTGAACTGTTAGCACTTATTCTAGTTGATCTGGCATCATTAGAAATTTGATCTGTTGATTTATTGAGTTGTTTATTAGTGGTGGATTTCATAATGTCCTATACAAGTTTATTGGCTTTTGCTGTCTTGTTCATGTTTTGCCTAAGAAAGGAAAGATTGCTGCAAACTGTCCTTACTCTTAGGGCTTTAAAACACAAAATTCCTGTTTTGTTACTCTTTTTTCTCTGCCCTGTTCCAAGAGTATTACAAAGGTGCTTCAGCACACTCCTTGGTGTTCCTGGTATGAAGTCCCTTCAAAGTCTTGGTTTTGACATCTGTCTGGAAACTACACCATCCATTGAAATTTTTGCTGGGTTGCTTTGTATTAGATTTGGAATATTTTTTTCCCTAAGCATTGCTACAACAGTGAATGAAAACTCATACTTCTCTTCTGTTTCTTGCTACTCTCTGAGTGATTTTTCTGCATTGTACGAGTGACTACTACAAATCTGAAAACAATAGTACTGTCTCCACAGGAAACTGTTGAAATCAGTAACATCTGAACATTAGAGTTATCTTTTTCTAAGATAGCACCCAAGATTTAGTTTTTCCTTGACCATTCTCAAGGGATTTTTTTTCTCCTTTTCTACCATTTTGGTGGTTTTTTAATCATGTAGGGGCACAAATGAGGAAATTCAAGTTTATCACAGAAAGTAAATTATATATAGCTATAATTTGAGTGAGAAAATGCATATGGAACTGCTTCACAATACTTTTAATGACCTGTTTATTTCAGTAAGTACTTCAGAATGTATATTCACAGGAAAGTGATTTGGAACTGATTTTGAAACTTGCACTGTCTGGTGTAGATCTGTCTTTTCTTTCAAACCAAAAAAGCATGAATGAATTTTTAATATTCTACTAGCCACAGGCAGATTTTTGTAGGTGTTTGGTGATTTATAGTGCTTCTGATTTTGGGTAGCCAAGTTGACACCTATAAATATGGTGTGATTCTTTAAGGAAGAGAGAGCAGAGTCCTCTGAAATTGCCTGGCCTTTGAAAGTTATGAACAAAGCTTCTTGGCCATGTGAGCAAATGCATGGATCCTCTTGAGGCTTTGACACAAGCTGACACTTGACATCCCCATTGTCAAGATTGAATTTTCTCTGTGCAAGAATTTTTGGGTATGAGTTTACAGGTGACATTTGAGCACCCTGAACTGTGTAGATGCCCCTACATTAGGAAGAAAACCCAACAGTAGTTGTGTAATTTTCCTGAAGCTTGTAAACAGCAGTGGGGCCGTGTTGAGATGACCAAGCAAATTTGAAGCAAGATGGAGTCAAAAACAGGAAAGATGAATTAGCTAGTTGCTAGTGAATGCTAGTTAGTTAGCTAGTTATTAGCTAGTTTGAGTGAATGTATCTCTCTCAGCACATTGGATTAGGTGTGTGCATCTACCACATCATAAAACCATAAACAAGAATAGGTATTGTGAAGTAGCTTGAAAGAAGTAAATTCTCCTTCTTGATTAACCCATGGTAAGTTGCCTCTACATTTTTGTTTTTAAGAGTGTTTCTCATTACAATTTGAACTGACTTCCTGCATGATAAAAATGAGTAGTGTTTACTTTCTAATGCCTACACACTACTGCAGTGAGTTGTCTCTTGTCAGAGCAGTTTACTCAATGAAGAAAAGCTTGATTTAATGAGAGAAAATGGACTAGCCAGCAACTGTTATGATTTTATTCATAATGGTGTGCTACTTCCATCAAGACATCCTTTTGCTTGTCTCATGCTGTGCTACTTCACAGTAGTACATTTTCTGAATGCATAAACACAGAGGTAATTCAGAAAAAAAGACTGTAATTTACAAAGGCCCCTGGGACATTTTTCTTTTTAACATGACTGCAGTGTATATTTAAATGAAAAGGTAAATTTATCTGTCTCATATCTGTCTCTACACTGTACACTAAGTCATCTTCAAGGCAAGCTGATGAAAGACAAGGAATAACTGTACTTGGCAGATTCTAATTATTCTGCTGCAGGCTGCTCGGAGATCTCACTGAAAGGGGGAAAGGACAACAGAAGAGGCAAGAAGCCTCTCTGGTTGCAGAAGTAGAGGGTGTGTGGGTCTCACTGGATCCCATTTACCACTAAGGCTTTATGTAAGGGGGAGGATACCTTTTAACTTATCTAGAAAAGAGTGATTTAAAAGCCATTCTGCCATACCAGTGTTGCAGGATTTCTCATCTTTTCACCTGTATTTTTCTCTTGTCTTCCCCTATCGTCCCACCATTCTGTGAGATACCTCTCTGCAGTCAGTTGCAGTTAGGCATCTGCACCTAGTAGCAAGGAGACATTTCTTCTAAAAGACCATCTCCTGGCACTTTGCCTCTGTCAGCATGAGTCTGCTTTTTGTGCCCGTGCGTGGGTGGATGGTGAAACAATTTCTTCTGAGCGCTTTCTTGATTATTTTCATAGTGGTTTTGCAAATGTCTGTGGGGGGTGTCCTTCTTTCTGGGTTTTACCTGCATGAATTTTTACAGTACTGAGTTACTTTGGCCCCTCTCCAGCTCTGTGTTAAGCGAGCTTTGCAACCCACACAGAATTGCTTTGAAGCTAATTTAAGAGACTTAAAGATTGATGAGGATTCCCCTCTGGAGAAAGGAAACCTCAGATCCTGTGGATTTGCTCTGTAGTGGTAACAGCTCTCTGTTTTTGGGGTTTTTTCCTGACTTCTGATTCATGCTCTATATAAGAATACAAAAAATGGTGTTTAGTAAGTAAGCTGCTCTTACATGTGGCCATTGACTGGCTACCAGAGCTGCCTATGGGGCCACTGCAGATCTTATTCTTGGGTCCATGCCACTGCTGCAGTAAATAGGGAGTTTTGCTTGTGATGTGCTGTAGTCTTTAGCCCCAGACCAGTGTCTGTTTTGTAAGGTCAGAGGTGATGAGAGATGAGATGAAATGGACTATGGACAGGTGGTGTGGAAGGCAGCACATGATTCACTGTTAGAATCAGTGAGTTTTCTGCCCTGGCATCTTAAGAGAGGATTTCTCCCTGCCTGCCAGTGCTGCAGTGTTAAAGACTTGCTGGTGTGAAGGTATTTGTGGCTTGCCCTCCTGAAGCACCGAGTGTTAGGACTTGTCAGTGGGAGGTGTTGCTATGTGGCATTGTTCAGCCTCAGGCACTGCTATCTCTATACCTAAACGCAGGTTTGAAAACCTGGATGTCACCAGAGAAGGAAGACTTTCTCTAGGGACTATTCCTTTAAGTTTACTGTTCCAGTCACCTTTCAAAGATACTGGTGTGGGATTTTTAAAACAGTGAACATTTAACAAAGCATTTGGGACATTTGGCAAAATGTGGGCAGTTATGTGATTGACTATGAATTCCTTATACTTTTCTTCCCCGAATCTCGAAATGCAAATGTTGGTGTAAGTGTGATGGGAAATCTTCACGTAACAAGGGAAATACTTTATGTGAAACTGGATGTTTGAAACTCACTTCCAAGAAGTAAAACCTGAAGTAATCACTCCCTGTAGCCCCTGAGGCGGGAGTTGCTGGGACTGAACACTGCTGTGTGTAATTTTGTGGTGGCTGCAGCAATGTGTGAGGGCAGATGCTCTTACCTGGAAGCAGAAAAAAATTGCTAAATTATATGGAACTGCTAAATCCTGTGTTTGTTTCAGATGAAAAGGAATTGTCTCAGCAAAGACAAAAACATTATTATTGTAAAAAAATTATTTTAAAGGCATTGTTGTGGTGTTAATAGACCTAAATTATTGAACAGAAATTTTTAACAAGGAGCATTCCAGCTTGATCTAGATGCCGTTTTAGTCACTCTTTGCAAAAACTTTTGGCATTTCACACAATGGGTGTCAGTCTAATGACAAGTATGGTTCTTACCTGGTTTTGATCAAGCACACATAGACATGGAAACAATTGCTATTTCTGGTATGTAATACCTAATCTTGAAAGAGAGATTGGGAGAGACATTATTAGAATAACTACTGGCTTCCTAAGAATAATTGGCCTGCTGTGACTTAGGGGATGTTTTCAAGTCTCAGAAATCAAAGTTTTATTCTTGTGTATAAAATTCATGCTTTATCTACAGGAAATAACTTTCTAACATGACAAATTAATCACTTTTTAACTGGATTTTAATGCTTTGCCGTTAATGAGCAATTCAAGCAAATGATAAAAGATTTCTGAACATTCAGATAGTGTGCACAATTCAAAAAATATATACACTAGACCCATATTGACAAGATTATTTTGGATTTGTGTTTTACAGCATTATTTCAAAATCTGTGTTGAATGTTACCTTGGAAACTTAATTTTAAATGTGTAAAGGTTTGGGGTTGGTTTTTGTGTAGCAGGATTTTAGGTCTTGTGAAAGTAAGGTGACTTCAGGTGCACATTTCTTACCCAAACAATTATAATTACATACATATTTTAATCTCTCCATTATATAATCAGAGAAGATAGTTCTGATAGGGGGAAAAAGTGAAACTAACTACTCAGAAGTTGCTGAGGTTTTTAATTTTTAAAAATTGAAGTCTCTATTCAATATCAGTAATTTCAAGTATTTTTAGTTATGTGGCACAATGTGAGTATGCAGACAGATTAGTTTTTTTATTGGGATGATTGTGTCACTTTATGTAATATTCAGAGATACTTATTTCATATTTATTCACAAGGGAACTGCATATTGAATGATTGCCCAAATTATTTTTAGTTCTTTGTATAAGTATCAATGTTGGGCTATGTTATCTCTGCAGATAAATGGAAGAAAAACCTCATCTGCAACCTCTGTTTTTGAAACCTTTTGGTTTTCTAAAATACTTAGTTTTGCCTCCTTGTGACTTGAGATGGAGAGGTTGCTACTTGTCATTGCAGAGGGAGAGGTGGATAAATATAGAGCCTTTCTGAATTTAGGTCTGTGTCTACAATGCCAGCTGATAGTTCCCCTCTTCCCTAAGTGAAAATTCATCCAACATAAATACTGCACATTTAAAGCAGATGATAATTAGGAGGACAAAGACCTCCCCAGGAATGAACGTATTGAACTTTTTTATCTTACTTAAACCCTAAGTAAATTTACAAGCCAGATCACAGAATTATTAACTGTATTTGCTTGTAAAACTTACTCTGTAAACAGTCTTTGACGTAAGCATCCATTGACTTTTTCTGGTGAAAAGGGAGTGTAAACTGCTTTTAAAAGCTAAGTTTAAAAATCAAAAGAAAGTAACACACCGCTTTATAAATATATATGTATGAACTAAAGAAGAATGATTAAGATTGGGCTCTGTTTTGCTTATATAGATTAATTTTCATGTAATTTGTAGTAATGAGTAACTGTGCAAACAGTGTTGCTTTCTCCTTCCATCACAATAAGTAGACTAGAGGCTATAAATGTGTGCTTCAGGCTCTGCCATCTGAACTGAAAGTGTTTCTGGCACTGAGACCCCACTGCCGTGTGACACAGGGACATTAGTGTGAGACTAATAGCTACAACTATTCCAGGGCTGCTCTGCTGCTCCAGCACTATGGTCTTAGAATAGCACCAAGGGTTGCACGCAGCAGGAGTGCCCTGTCAACCACACAACATTGCTGTTGCATTCCTGAAGGCTGAAGATACTTATTTTTAGCATGTCTCTCCTTGAATGGTGAGTTTCAGTATTTATAATAATATTTCTGAAGTGTTTTGCTCCATCCTTTTCCCTTCAAATTAATTTTCCTAAGTTGTCCTCTTATGTATGCTAACTTTAGTGACTTAAGACTATTGGAAAATATATGAACAATGAGTAATGTAATGTGACTGGCACAAGTGGATCTCTCTTATCTGTGATAAAGCAGGAAAAGGTAGTACCCTTTTATGAGCATTTACCACTGTAAAAGCTGACAGCATCTGAAGTTAGGCATGGAACACCATCTTGGGAAATCCTTTTTAGGGCTTGCCCTTTGCAGTTTACCTTAATGTTTGAGATAGAAGCATGTCCCTTTATTGGTTACATGAATAAACCATTGGACTTGCTTCAGAGATAATAGCTAATTTAAAGGTGAGATTGAATCAGTTGTTGAAAATAGTGTATTTGGAGAAGCTTAAATAGTTTCACATATCTTAGTGTCCCACTGAATTGATTTCTACCCCTCCTCTTGTGTGTTCATCTTGGAGAGAGAGGTAATAATTATTTTAGCAAAGATAGGACTGAAAACCCTTAAATTGCAAATGTCAGCTTGACATGCATCTTTTTTTTCTGTTGAGATTTCATTTAATGGTATGTTATTTTATCTTAACTGATGACAACAAAATCCCTACAGAAGTCATTTTTCATGGAGTTGTTATATAAAAGATAAAGTTCTCATTCAGAAACCAGCAGTAAAATTAGTGGCATTCTTTAATCATCAGGAAAGGGACTGGTCAACGGCAGTAAGTTTCTGGTAATGTGTAGAAAGGACCAGATGCTTGCTTCCTGAGAATTGCCAGCAACAGCTGGAGTTGATGGATGGTGTTTTAGGGAAGAGTCACTGGAAGTTCTCATCATCAGCCTCAGCAGTTCTCCTGTTCATCAGTTACTTTATTCATTTATAGTTTCAAGTAACTATTTAAAGTAAAAATCCTTTATACTCTACTGTTCTGACAAGCACTTTGTCAGTTAAGATACAGTTATGGCAGCAGTTGGAAACTGATTTCATCTGTGTAAAAATGCCCTTAGGCTTTTGGTTTTGGTTTTTTCCATCTACTGGGCACTGTGAAAAACTGAATTTTTATCTGTAGTATGTATAGAAGTTTTGGTAAAGCCTTTGGAGGTAGATGTGATTTCATTTGAAATTTCTCACATTTTCTTAGCAATGATTAAACTAAAATTAAAAGTGATTACTTTGTTTTCAGCGTGCCATGTGGATGTACATGTTTCACATTACAGGCAATGCTCAGAATAATTGTGTTGCATAGGTTCATATTACTGATGAGGTTCATGTGTTATAAAAATAGAACTCGTTGATCGTGTGCTTTACAAATCACTGTAGGACTCTTTCCTTTAAAAGCAGAGATTGTAAACATGCGACTGAATTATAAGAATGCGCCATTCTTCATTTACTGTATTTTTTTGTTCTAATTAGAGTAGAAGCTGCAACGATGTTAAAGCAAGGCAGTGAAAAGGAATCAGCCAGAATTTTAGGACAAGCAATAAACTGCATTCCCAACCACGTGTTTTGCTTGACTGGCAAAATATGACACAGTGGATCCCAAATTAGAGTGTGCAGGCAGAGACATGCATCAAAACAAGAAGATGTGGGAACTGTGTTAAGCAATTATAGTCTGTGTTTGTGTACATAGAATTCAGCTTTTAACTTCACTGCTGTGGCAGCAATAGAAAGACATATGAAACCATGTGCTATGTGGATACTTGGTGTTTTGGGAGCTGGTTGCCTTTCAGGAAGAAAGCCAGTGGGCAGCTCAGTTGTCTTCCTTCATGGACTGGGGATTCTGCAGAGTTTGGTCTCCTCCCAGTTGCCTTGTAATGTCTGAAAATGCACCAAAGCACTACAAAAGTTTCTGTCATGACTTGTGTTAGGACCCTGAGGATGTTGAAGTGTTCCGGAGACAGCCTGAAAGACTGGGCAATGCTTAGTCCACTTTTGCTGGATACAAACTTGCCTTGGTGAATTCATCTGTGCAGGAAATCTGGCTTTAGTTCTGTTTGTTCTCTGTGCCAGCTCAGTCTTTGCTCCTTTCACGTGTGATGGACCAAACAGCCTTTGTGTTTTCACGGTACTCCCTTGCAGAAAACTGTATTATTTTTGTAACATTTTCTTAAACCCTCTTGTGTATAGAATTGATGGATTAGATACCTAAAGGTGATACCATCATACCCTTTGAATTGTCTCATTTTGATACATTTTCCAGAGCTGCTAAGCAGCCAAGGGGGTGGTGCCCCTTACTGAACCTGACCTGGGCAATTGGTCCAAGTTTCTCGAAGGTTTTACCCATCATACACCATAGAAATGGTCACCTCTGATTCTTGTTAACAGCACCTGTGAGGAGTTACACCACTAAGAGTGTTTCACATTTCTTCTTCTCTTGTCTTAGGTTTTCTACCCTAGCAAAGATGGCACTAAGATCCCAATGTTTATTATTCACAAGAAAGGAATTAAATTAGATGGTTCTCATCCTGCCTTCTTGTATGGATATGGAGGCTTCAACATATCAATTACACCAAGCTACAGGTAAGCAGGGTGATTCACACCTCCTTCTGAAGTATCTGGTATTAACAGCTGTCACAGACTGAGGGCAGGGTGGACCCTGAATCTGACAGGATGTATTTCAGGTTTCTGAGAAGCGAAATGGTGGCCATAAGGGCTGCCCAGGCATCAGTTTTCTGCTTGGTTAGTTCTGAATTCGAGGGTTTTACCCAGGCTCACAGAAGAAATTATGTCAGAGTAGAGAAGTGCTCTGCTCTCCTGAGGTTTACAACAGTCGCCCTGTCCTTAGGATTACACCTCAACCTCCTGCTCTGTCACTGAGTTCAACAGAAAAACATGGGCATATATATTAAGGAAATACTTGAGCCCTTTGCTGAACTAATAACATAGAAAGCTTTCTTTTTTTCCAAGTTAAACAATTACCTATGTCTAAATATTATAGAAAATCACGTTTGGCTAAATTAATATAAATAATTGAAATTTGGCTGCATTTTCATATTATACTTTTGAGATTACACCAGAAACAAAATCCTTCCGTGTCTCATATGATCAGGAAAGAGGATTGTGTCTTCAGATGCAAATGATACTGTCTTCACAAATGGAAAGGCACACATTGTAAACTAAAAATGCTGTGTTCAGAACAGGCTTTTTAGCTCTCAAAAGCCATAAGCTTTCTTGCATAGGTGATCTTTTTAAAGAAAAGGCTTACTTCTTAAGCAAGGCAACTTGAATAGACTTGCCAAAGAGGCAGTGCTTGAGTACCTAAGAAATGTTCCTAGCTGAGGCAGAGGAAAACAGGAATGGAAAGGGCTGAATCGAGAACAGTTTTTCAGGAATCAAAAGAGCAGCTCACCACAGAAAAATAATCTATTATGAAACAATTCTATTAAAGTTTAGGTGCTACCAGTCTTGCTTTAGAGTTAGCACATTTCAAGAAATCCTTTGTAGTGCTTGCCTTTCTCGTTTGCTATGATTGTATTTCTGAGTAGCATTTACAGTTTCTTGTCCTTTTTAGCAAATACCCTGTCTGACAATGGACTTCCCATCTTGTGCTCTGTGATTATTTGTAAGCTTTTAATCTGCCTCATAAAGCTACACTTTCAATTTCCTGTGGTTCTTGAGAGACATAATAACTAGTGTAGTTTTAAAATTCCTTTTTACTTATGTTCAACTACTGATTTATTACAGTTTATTGTAGAAGCTGAAAACTGTGATAAAAGTTACCATGTTTTTGTTCTTAAAGAATATAAAATAAATGTTACATATCTGTTGATTTAAGGTAAAATTTCAGATCCTGCAGGGCTGACACGAGCTGGTTGCTGGCAAAAGGAGAAGGTATTTCACAGTGCCTACTTCTGCCTCCCATCCATTGGCCCTGGTGCTTGCTGGAGCCTTTGCTAAGCTGGTTTACCTCACAAGAATGACAGAAAACTGTCCCAGCAAAACGGAGTGGGTGGTTTTCTGCCATTTTGGCAAGCTAAAAATTGATTCTCGTAGGAGTCCAGCAAACAGCAGCAAGAGGGTGCAGCTGACATTTAGAAGAGAGGAAGATGGGAGGTAGGAACAGTGACCTATATAACCTGAACCCTATGAAACCTTCATTATACAGTTCATAAATTAAGACTATAGATCTGTAACAGTCCCTTAAAAGTAAATGCACAGAGAACAATCAGTGACCTCCAGATCAAAATATATTATCCCACTGACAATGTAAATAAAACATGATTTGCCACACCTCCCTCCTCACTCTCTCCATGTAATATCAAGATATGATTTCTCAGCTTTCTTCTTCTAAAAAAAAAAAAAAAGCCAAAACCTTCAAATACATATTTGTGACTAATACCTTGAGAATTGAGTAGTTGGTGAGAGAATGTGTCCCGAAAGTAGGCAGGCAAAATCAGGGAAAGGAAACTGTAAGAGAGAAAGAAAGGCAAGATGTGGCAGTTCACCCTTTACCTGACAGATTCCTCTAATGCTTTACTCCATCCCTGTTACTACGTACTGCAGTACTCCACAAGGAGTTCCCAAGTCCAAGTTCTGTTCCATCCACAGCCCAACACCAGGATTTGGTAGTTGGTGTTTTCTTTTTTTTGTTTGCTTTGCTTTGCTTTTGTTTCTTTTGGGGGTTTTTTGTTGTTTGTTTGTTGGATATTTTGGGTGGGTTTTGTTTTTGTTTTTTTGACCACAGGCATGAGTGCTAGAAAGCAGCCCCAGGTTGGCCAAAGCTGAGGCTTGCCACATTGCTTATCTGATCCTGAGCTGAGATGCAGCCATGGAAATGTAATCGAGTAGTAGCCAGCTTACCTTTAAAGAAACAAACAAAAAAATCGTGGCTAAATGCTCCTGAGCTTTTTTTATTTAAACTTAAGGCTCTTTAAACTTTCCACAAAGCACTCCATCTTCTCCTTTCCAGTGGTTCAATTCTGTCCTGTATGTCTTCCAGCCAGTACAGTATTTGCTTACTGGTATTTCACACCCATTAGCTTGAGCCAGCTCTTTGATTTGGGGAGCTTATTTCTGCTTAAGTCACAAACTGGTGTTCCTTTTCACATCAAAAATGAGAAAAATCTTTTTCATTGAAAGCAATAGAAATGAATCAACAGGTTATAGGATCCAGAAATAACTGCAAGAATGATAGGCCAAAGTCATTAAGTCAGTTACAGTAGTGGTTTATTTTTGAATGCAAGCATGCATCTTTCATATGCTTCTCTGGACTCAAGAGCTGCATTTGATGGCATTTTGAGATGGTGCTTGCTAGAGCACTGTCATTAATTATACAGCCCACATAACAAGTGCAAGTGAAGGCTGATGGAACTGATACCAGTGGCTTGGCAGAGCTGCTGGGGAAATGCCATCACAAACCCACCACTAATGCCTCAGATTTGTCTAACTACACTGTAGGAACCAACATGTTTCCCTTCACTGTTCTGTGTGTGACTGCGTGGGTACAGGAGAAGCAATTTCTGTCTCGTCCTGGAATACAGCTGGTTGTGCAGCAGACTGTGAAATTGCATTTCACTGACAGGTTGTTCCCGGAGTTTAAGCAAAAAGGTGGTGCAGGGAAGAGAGACTGTGAGCCTGCAGAAAGGTCAGGCAACAGAGCAGCCCTCAGTGCAGAGTGGAGGATTACTCCTTTTGCTTTTTCTGTTGCCACTCTCTTCAGCTCCACAAAAGCTGAAAAAGAAACCAAGTCCAGTGGCTCAGGATTTCTTCCCCATCACCTGTGCATTAGCCTGCATTTTTCTGTCAACTCTAATACCTGACAGCAGATCAGTAATTCTGGGGAAAGTGTTCTTGCTTTCTGAAGCACAGCTCCTCACATTGTTCTCTACTGTAAAAAACAATATCTGATTTATTATTTTTTGGTTTATGCTCCTTAAGAGTGATGAGAGGGTCTGGGTGGAAACTGATCCCTCCACTGACTCCATCCCAACCCTGTTGCCCTTTCCATTACGCTGCTTCCAGGAGAGAAGGAAGAACAGGGATAATGAGCAAAAGGCTACAGAGACTGTTGGGAAGAGCAAGGAGCCAGATTTTGCTTTGCAGAATGAGATATTTCATAGTCATGCAGATGACTGGGCAGTTTGCTGTGACTCAGACACCAAGCTGACTTGAAATCAAATCTGAAAGCAAGAATCCACCTGGAAGAACACAGGAGGCAGTAGTAGGGTTGTGCGTGAAACTTGAAACTTTGTGCTGTCTGATTACTTGAAATTTTCACTTTTTAAAAAAGTACTAAGTTTGGATTCTATACTTTAAGGACCTGGTTCCTTGAACTTAAAAGTAAAATTCAAGAGAAAAGGTTAGAGAAAATTTGTTACAAGCTTGAACCTCATAGTATTGGTCAAGTTAGGGTCCTGAGTCGCCATGATTCTTAAGATGGGCACAGTTTCTTTCAGCAGATGGAAGAGGATGGACTCCATTGTGGAATATTTTATTTTTTTAAGTATTCTTAGGCAGTATGTTTGGGAAGTAGGCTTTTACCTTACCTGTAATTCTTACTTGTTACTTCTGATTATTAGGGAATCAAGTGACTTTGAACCAAGAGGTCCAAAGTTTGAGGAAGACAGGGAAAAGAAGTGCAGAATATTTTGGGAGGTTTTGTGACTCTACATACCAAAAATGAAGAAGCCACAGTCTCATGAGGCAACATACTGTCAGGTTACTCTGACGTCAGCTGTGTAGCAACCTATTGAAATTACAAGTCCTGGAGCTTGACAAAGTAGTGCCCTCTGACCTTTTGCACAGTGTGCTTATAGAATATCAGTCTTGCATTTAATCAGCATGTCACAGCAATCTAAGGAAAATGCATTTCACAGTGATGGTCTTAAGAACTGATTTTACATATGAGATAATAGTGCCTCCTGAGCCATCTGATGGGATGGATAACCAGCCTAGGGGAAGGTTTTCGTTTGGTTATGAAAATAAATAAATCTCTTGCCAGCAATCCTTGTGCTTTTCTTTTAGTTTCATTATCATTGATATATATACTCTTAAGAACATGTTCCAGTACACAGGTAATTGCTTTGAGAGGTATGAAAACTTCACCTGTTGTGATACCACATCCACATGAGACACTAGATAAGACTACCATTTTTCAAGCCATTTATGATAAGCAGTAGAGGGACTTAAAAGTAAAAAACCCCGATCCTTGCCCTTGTGGTTGAACAAATTTCTTTTCTGCAGACAGTGGTTCCTGGATGAGCAAAGAATTCAAGTAAATAAGAAATTTAAACCTACTAGAGGGGGAAAAAATACTTGTTGAGGTTAAATTTTAATATTTTACTTGTTTCCTTAGCATATGTATGGTTAACCTTCTGCAACTTCTGCTAAATTAAGCTACTGCCTCAAGAGATCAACAATTAACATTTTTAATTGTTAAATATAATTTTAATTACTTCAGTCCATTTGAAAAAAACTATAGTAGTATTTCTGACACTTTTGCAATTTGGCATTTTTTTAAAAATATGCTATTTTAACTTTCAGACAGAATTCAGGAGATAGTACGGGAGGCAGAATTTTGTGTTACACTGTTTGTTTTGTATTTAGCAATGCGAGAGGAAAATGAATAAGAATGGGATTGGCCAGCTGCTGACTTGACTGCTGACCGTGGCACAAACAAATGATAGATAGAGAATTTTTGTTTGCAAGCACAGTACTGCAAAGATCCAAAAGAGGTATATTAAGCAGAGGTTAGGTTGAAAATACCTGCTTATAAACAAAGATCAAGTGCTGATCTTAAGTGCTAATCCTTCAATTTCTTCCTTTGGGCTAAACCTTCCTTTCCTCTCTAAAGAATTGGAGGAGGAAGCAGATGAAAGAGGAATAATTCAGGAAGCTATGGAGGTCCAGTGGTACTGCATAACTCTAGTCTGCAGACTAATGGCTTTGAAGATAATTTTTGTAGATGGTGACACATTCTGAGTGGTCATCTGTTAGGTGAAACCACTGGCCACTCTCCTCTGAAGAGCAGAACTAAAGGAGGAAGAATGGACCAGCACTGGTCCCTTCCTCTCCTAAAGCTACTGGGAGTTTCATTTCCATGGATAACCATTGAAAAAATCCTCAGGTTCACCATCAAGAGGGACTTAATTCACAATTTCATCATTGATTTTAGGAGAGATCTTCCCCTCAAGGTATTTTTGCAGAAGTGGTAGATGTATAAAAACTGGAAAATAAAAATAATCCTCTTATCTGTGTGCTTTTTCAGTGTGTCAAGACTTATTTTTGTGCGACACCTGGGAGGTGTTCTAGCAGTGGCGAACATCAGGGGCGGGGGCGAATATGGAGAGACCTGGCACAAAGGTAAGTCAGTCTAAGCACAGGAACAAAACTGCAGGCTTAACAATGAAAATTGCAACGTTTTCTTTTCACTCCCTCTTCCATGCTCACATTTCCTTTTACATTTTACTTATTCTGCAAAAAAGTAGATCTTTTTCCTTATTTACATGTTAGATCTGTACGTTATCCAGTGTTAATCTGATTGTTTTTGTTAGATTATTTGCATTTTGCAGCCTACTTAAAAACACTTTTGTACAAAGACAATATTTTCCAAGAAAATCATTGTGATTTTTTAAGCAAGATCAAATTCCCTGGACTTAAACACAAGAAAATGCAGCTATTTATCTTGAACTGATCTTACAAAAAATGTTTGTTTATTGCAAGACATGATTTGCTTTCACATACCACTTTCATTATTGCAGGTGCCCAATTCTAAATACCCAGGACAACAACACTGACTATTTAGTCTCTCTTGGTATCACACACACAAAAAAATAATAATTTGCAGAACTTTACAGAAGGTGTGAACTCCTGAGTTCAGAGTATAACTCATCTGTATTATTTTTGCATAATTTATGAATAGACCTTTTTTTTAATATTTGATGAATGTGACTGGAAAAATGTCTTAACCAGAAGGGTTGTCAAGCACTGGAACAGGCTGCCCAGGGAAGTGGTTGAGTCACCATCCCTGGAGATATTTAAAAGACACATAGATGTGTCTTAGGGACATGGCAGTGCTGAGTTAACAGTTGAACTTGATGATCTTAAAGGTCTTTTCCCACCTAAATGGTTCTGTGATTCTGTGATTGAAGTTCGTATGGAAACCATCAGCTCCAGAAGTGCATTCCCATCATCCCCTCCACACTCTTGGGGGATCCAACTTGTAGGCAACCATTTGACCATTTAGGGTTTTTTTAAGCTGTCATGCCCAGGGAAACTCAGTGAAACACTAAAAAGCTCTGTCAATCTCTTTTCCGCTTTTTTTAACACTTTTGAGATATTTTTGTCCATGTTTTTCCCATTAAGTCCTTGTCTTAATCATTTAATTGTCTTTGTATATTTGCCTTATTGTTGACAACTGTCCAGATTCCTCCACCAGGGGAAAAAGCTTGAAAAAGCCCTTCTTATCTCAGGAGCATCCCTATCCTTATTTAATGGTGATGCTTTACTCATGTTCCAAGAATCTGGTGCATAAGTTGATGGGAATGTTGTCAGCAAGGCAAATGTACCAGAACAGTGGTGCTTATGATCTAGCAATTTGCTATGGCAGTAATCCATAATATCTTTTTATCAGACAAAATGATATTTCCAGATCATTGCATCTTGATTTTACTGTTTCATCTGTGGTAACTATTTGTCTGGGTAATTTCCTCACAATTGAGTTAATTATGTAATAGTTTCATAAATAGAAGCTGTATGTGCTTGCAGATACAGGATATTATTGCTAAAGATGCAGTATCCTTCATTAATTTTAATTTGCAGATTGATTTGTAGTAGATTTTAATAAAATTTATCTTAACATGATAATCCTGCTTTGGTCCACCTATTTCCTGCTTGATTTTGACCCAAGCCTTTTATTGCAATTTGAAATAAAATATGTATCAGTTCTTTTTTAATTCCAGAAGCAATTACAGAAGTTTTTTCGCTTAGGTTTAATTTTATAAATAGGATTCTGACCTTACACCAGCCTGGTGTTTTGAGCAAGAAGTAAGATTTATTTCTCCTTTGTAGCCCTGTACTTGAAGATTTTTTGTTGTCCCAGTATGTTTCTCTGTTAACGTGAGAGTGGTGTGTATTTGTTAAAAAAAAGACAAAAAATTAAAAATGTAGTGGTTTCAATTCTACAAGATCTTTATGAGTAAATGTCAGACTTATCTTGCTAAACTTCTGTGACATAGAAACAAAGCAACCATTGTAAACTGGTTGTCTAGGATCACTTGATGGAGAATGGAGACAAAGAGACATCTCCAGACTGTAGATCATCTCACTTAATTTAGGGTCAAATTAATTGTCCTGGAGGTTCCTGGACAATAGGTGGAACCTTAGGCAATCAGCTTGGAATAAACATCCAGCTCTTAAAGAAAGGGAAGAAACTGGACTTCCATTTCTGCATCCTTTAAGCCCCACTGTCTTTGCTACAGGATGCAAGGATTTTCTTCTTAGTTCCCATTTCTTACTAGCATTTAATGAATTGCCTGAGATTGCCATGGTCCTTTAAGTAGAATGACCTTTGAGGAAGATCTAGTTTTAGTCTCTTGCCAAACAAGCAGGATTTGGACAACTGTGAGTTCTCTAAGCTTATACTCTTATACTAAAATAATTGAAAGATTGTAGGGAAAACCATCCTTTTCCTTCCCTGTATCACCCTTCAAAAATGTTTTTTTCAGACCTGGAAGTCTTATTAATGATGTCATCTGAACCCAACATTTTCTGCCATTATTTACTCCCGTATACATCTGATGACATTTGGAATTTCATTTAACATGATGGGAGTATCTTAAGCATTTCCATATTGAAAGTTAAATAATAAAATTTCCAAGCAGGATGCAACTCTGAAGTCCCTTTTTCACCATAGCTTTATATATCATATGGTTTGAAAACAACTAATAGGGAAAAAAAGTAAAGTACTAGCCACATATTATGTATCCAGGAAATTAGAAGTGCTTATTTTATATAGCTTACTTTATAAGCTGAATATTTATTACCTTAAGAAACTGTCACTAAGTTTAATGATGTTAAAGTCCCATTAGCTCAAACCTCAAGTGGATTGTATGTGGTCATTTTGTATATATTTTGCTGTGCAAAGCTTTTAGCTTTCCTTTCACTAGTTAGGAGCATTACCTGGCACTCACTCCACAGTATAGGTATGTATTATTCAGAGTTTCTGAAAGCATCAGAGTTATTGACAGAACCATCTTATAGCCTCTCTGTGTTGACAGAATCTTTCATTTTTGCTGTTTTTCTGAGCTGCATCAATTATTAAAATGTTCATGAAACTGGAATTGTTCCCAGGTATTTTTGCACACATGTTTTTCTGAAGAGATGGTATCAAAAGGATTTTATGGTATCAACTGATTTGTTTTGTTTCCATGCTAGGTGGTATCTTGGCCAACAAACAAAATTGCTTTGATGACTTTCAGTATGCTGCCAAATACCTCATCAAGGAAGGCTACACATCCCCAAAGAAGCTGACTATTAATGGAGGCTCAAATGGGGGCCTCTTAGTTGGTAAGAACTGCTTGTCTATTTCCCAGATTTGGTGCTGGGCTTATTAAAGTAACCAGACAAAAATTGATGAGATCTGCCTGTCAAAAGTTGCCAGAATGTCAGTGCATTAATGTGTACCAGGTATTAAATATGTACGGTAGTACTTTATTTGCTGTTTGCATAGGACATTGGAATTCTGCAGTCTCTGGAAAAGACTGACTGTTGAAAGCCACACAGTCTTGTGTGGCAAGAGCTAACCTTGTGGTAGAATCACAAAAAGTAAGAATGGCTTTAAAAACATGTTGGTTTTTTTTTCGTTTTCTTTTTTCAGGTTAGCCATTACAAAATAACTACTGAACTAATAATTTATGTAGCATTGGGAAATTGTGTGTGGTCTGTTAAAATGCATCTTGTTCACTTAAAATTCACTGCTGTGTTGTTAAATTCAAGGAAATTAATAGCCTTCTCTTAAACAGAAGTCTTGTCACAGAAAGATCTGTTATTCTGAGCAGCCTAAGAGCTACAAAATAAATTTCTGATAATATCCCTATCTGAAAGGGTCTAAAAGTAACAGGAAAAAAAAAAAAAGGTGATTTTTTGTGCAATTTTGAAAGGAAAGGGAGACACATAGTAATTATATCAGGTTATGTTTGCCTTTTTTTAATCAACATGAAAGGTGACAGTATGACAGATTTGGGCTATTTTTGTGAGAAGGGGATAAAAAAGGCACCTCAAGTTCATAAACCACTGAGTTATGAAAAATTAGCAGTTTTACTAGGCCCACTCTGCTTGTTCTTCTTTTTTGTATTTATCTGCTGCTGTATACTGACTCTATTGATTTTATTCTGTTTTTCAGTGAATTAGCATTCAGTGTAAGAAACAGGATTTGGAATTATACAGATCTTTGGTTTAAGCCATATTGGCTAGACCTGCATTATTATTTTTTAAAAGCAATTGTTTTAAAGATTAAGTAATAAGTACTTGTAAAGATCAAATAATAAATACTTGTAAAGTTGTATTTTGGTTTTTGCTTATATACTTCTCAGTAACAAGTGGCAGAAGGTGCTTGTGCATTGAAAATAGAAATGGGTGAATATGATAAAGATTTAAAGGGTTTGTACTCCATTTGGGAATGCAAGCATTGCACAAGTGAATTTTGTGTGAGCCTATGTAGTTGGAAATATGTATATAGTTGGAAATGCAGTTAAACTTTGAATATATTACATAGCTTCTGAATATACTGCTTTAGTGTTATGTGGACTTTCAGTTTCAGTAATAAAACCCTCTGGTTTACTGGCTGACCAATTCAGCTGAGCTCCTTGTGTCAATTAGAGGAAGCAAGTGACAACTGAAGGAAATACATAATTCTGGTAGGAGACAGATGTTAGGAATCTGGACTTCCCTGCTCTAAAAAATCTTGTTAGAATCCTTCCCTTGGATTTACTGGTAGACTACAGTCAAGCAGGATTTCCATGCTCTTGATGAACCAGATAGGGATTTTCCTTGACTGAGTAGAATAAGGTGAATTCAGAAAATTCTTGTAAGGTCTTTTTTATCAGAGCAAGAATAAATCTTGCAATAGTTGTTGATGCAACATTAGAGATCATAACTCGATCCTGTAGGTTCAAGGACCCATTGCCAGATTTTCTTCATTCTTATTTATTGAAGAAAAAGCTGACAAGGAAGAGTATTGTCACTCTGTTGAGTGACAAAAATACTTTTTCTTTCAGTCAGATTAACAGGAGGTGACTCTAAGGACTGCAGAGCCCTGAGCTCATCTTGCCTCATTCAACTGCAAAACAAGACTTCTTTGTCCTGCAGTGTGATCCCCAAGCTGAGCAGAGCAGCACAGCTGTGAGCTGAAAACCTTCCTGCAAATGCAGTGTTTGACCTCTCGTGTTTGCCTGGACAAAACCAACTCTGACGTTTTGAAGGCTTATTTTCATGCTTAATTTTAAAGCTCAAAGTTATGTATACAGGGATAAAATTCACAAATAAATTGTTGTTACAGACTACACTTTATTAATGCATATAATTAAGTATTATGGCTAATTAAAAAGGTGCAGTGTGCATCGATGAGTGTCTCCATAGGTGATTTCTTACTAGCATTTACTTCAGGAACTAGCAAGGAGCAATTTCTTCCAAAATCCTGAGCAACAGACAGTGCTTCAGAGACACTCTGAAATAAAGAGCAGTAAAATAAAATGTTATGGTAGTTGTTTTGGCTTTTGTTCCTACCATAATGCAATTTATGTTCATAAAAGAAAATAGCTTGAAGGGGAGGGATCTGATCAAAAGCTTCCGTTAAAACCTAAAGATCTTTTACGTAGCATCTCTTTAAGGGTGTATATACACCTAATGGAAATGACTCATAAATAAGGCAGAGTTAGCACAGTTACATATTAGAGATGATCAGAAGCAAAATTTCACTTTTTAAGAAATAAAAAATAATGTTTAAATGAAGAAAACAGGGTATAGTGTATACTCTTGGCAGAGACAGAACACAGGAGACTGATGAGCAATTTGCTTCCAATATTAAGATTAGCAATGACATTTTTCTATGCACATCAGAGGCAGGAAGCTGGCCAGACGATCTGTGGGGCTTGCAGGTTAGTGAGATGTAAAAGGAGCATTAAAGAAAAATAATGGCAAAACAGAACAACTAAATGGTCTGTTTGTATTGATGTTCCCTCCTGAGGAATGGGTGGGGAGGTGGGTTTCCCTGCACCAGTCTGTCTTCATGGGGAGTATTCTGGGGAGCTGACTCCAGTTGAAGCATCAGCAGGAGAGGTTTTGGAATGAATCAATCCAATGAAAAGTAGTGTGTTGCCAGGACCAGATGGTGCACATGCAGGATCCTAAGTGAACTCTGATATGAAATTACAGGCTACTAAGCCTGAATATCTAAGGAACAGAAGGGGGCAAATACAATGCCAAGTTTTAAATGGTTCATGGTGATCCACAAGCTGCAGATGAGTAAATCTGACTTCTCTAATGGGCAAGCTAGTTGGAACTAATAAATAATAACTAACATAAAGAATTCTGCAGGCTGAAGTTGCAGGTTTCAAATTTATTAGAGCTGTCTGAAGGAGCTGGGCTGCATATGGGGCTTGTAAGAGTAATCTAGGTGAGGGGCTATTCTTGGATTTTTGAAAGCTTCCTCATGTAAGGCTGTGAAAGAAAGTCCTTGCTGAGCTGGAAGCAAAGTCATGTCATAGCAATATCATGGTTAGCAGGAGGCAAAGAGTCAATCAATCCATTTTCACAATGAACAAAAATGAGATAAGAATTTGGGAGAGATTATATCGACATGTGGACGCGCAGTGAATAGTTCTGAATTAATTAAGGGGTTATGGGATCCATTGTAGTAGTTATGTGAAAATTTCAGTGCTCTTATTGTTTAAAATTCAAAAAAAATGCAGGGGAATTTGTAAAATCACGAGGGAAAAGGTTTAATTGGAATTGAAGAATTTACTGCTCCAGGATATGATGAACACTGGATGAATAAACATTAAGAGAGGAAACACTTGTGTTTACAGGGGAAGTGTGTTTTGATGGCTTTTTTATAAGATGGCTGGAGATAACTCTTAACTCAGAGAAAACTGAAATAACAGTTCATGAGATAATAATTTATAGGAGAGATCTCCCAGTTGCCACTCTTATACATTGAACACTGAGCTTGATGGGCCTACTGCAGTTGTTTTTAAAATACATAAGGCAAGCATTATTCTAAAGAAATTGTCCCTACTCGGTGTAGGAAGATAAAAATCGTAAAACAAGAAGACACAGCAGCAATTCACTTTGTTACTTTGAGGTTATTCCACTGATTCTGTAACAGTCTGCTTTTATCAAAACACTTTTCTTAGAGGTTTACATTATAATTATGGAAGACAGCTTTCATCAGTAAATGGAGGGCTTTTGATCGTTGATGACATTCTCTTTCTTGAGACTAAAATTAAAAGTTTAAACTGCGAATCATTTAGGTACCTTCAGTTCAGTAGTTCAAAATCTCACATGCTTTAAAAGTTCATTTCTCCTTCAGTCCCAAATTGGTAGTTTGAAAGGCAGTTTTCATAGAACAATATGTTTAGTGTCTGAAGAGCACAGAAATGGCTCTTAAGTCCTTTTCAACATAGCATCTTTAAAAGTTATGTTTTTTATCCATTTGTGTATTTGCTTACAGTCTTGCTTGAAAGTCTTTTTGACTTCATATTCACTGACAGCCTGTTCCCAGTACAACTTGGTAGTGAACATTGTACTGTTGAACTTAATTCTTCAAGATCTGAATACTAACGGAATTGTTTTCCTGCTGAAGCTGCCTGTGCTAATCAGCGCCCTGACCTGTTTGGTTGTGCTATTGCCCAAGTGGGAGTGATGGACATGCTCAAATTCCACAAGTACACCATTGGCCATGCTTGGACCACTGACTATGGTTGCTCTGATTGTAAAGAGCAGTTTGAATGGCTGTGCAAGTAAGTGCCTTTAAATATTTCTGTGGTTGTTAAAATGCCTAATCTGCTTAACAGTTTCTGGTTGTCATGATCAATATCTATTCTAATGATTACTTCATCCTTTCCCACACTGAATTTGGAGGGTTCAGCATTTCCTTACAAGTCAGTTTTAAATCAAAGACTGTCTTCAAAGCCCTGTTGAATCAAGTGGTCTTATTTTCAAAGAACACTTGTTCTCCTAGCAGCTTTTAAAAGTTCATAAGGTTTTCTTTCTGAATAATTACTCTTTTAGGCTATTACAACAGAATATTCTCAAGTGGACCACTACATAAATTGTATTTTTTACCATGAGGGAGAGATAGTCACCATTGTGAATTGTGTTATACAGTGTGGATGGGATTTATTTGTAGGAATTGAATGGCACTAGACCATAATAGGATCTTAATTAATTTCTTAGCTTCTGTTGAGAGTCTCAATTTCCCTGCTTCCAGCAGGATGGATCCTGCTATGGATTTGACAGGTTTAGCTGCAGTTTCCCTGCTGGCTACTCCTGATATTTTGTACATTCCCATGAGATGTGCACTTACATCTCTCTTGAAAATAAAGAAATATGCTTGCTTCACAGTTCAGAGCCAGAGATCTGTGGCCACTACTGCATGTCAGTTGCCATTAGTGCAATTCTGATTAATGTAACTGAGAACTGTTCTATTCTGAGTGCTGACAAATGCCACTGTGATGGTTTCAGTAGGAAAGGACCTTCTTGTTGGGTCTTGAGGAAGAAGATACAGAAACATTTGTGTGTTTTTTCGCAGGTACTCTCCACTTCACAATGTCAGACTACCAGAAGAAGATGGCATCCAGTATCCCTCCACGCTGCTGCTCACAGCAGACCACGATGACCGCGTGGTCCCTCTGCATTCACTGAAGTTCATCGCTACCCTGCAGTACATTGTGGGCCGAAGCAGTAAACAAACCAACCCACTTCTCATCCATGTTGACACCAAGGCTGGGCATGGAGCAGGAAAGCCAACGGCTAAAGTTATAGAAGAAGTGTCAGATATGTTTGCTTTTATAGCACGATGTCTAAATCTGGAATGGATTGAATAGGCAAAATGCTTATTACTGTCTCCTTTAGAAAACAAGGGCTTTAACATCTAAGAACAGCCACACTACTACTTGGTGTAGTACTTACATTTTAAGAACTGCAGTTTAATGTTTTATTGATCCAACCTGTTATGGAGTTTTGATCTTCTGTGCTTCCCTCTTTTCGGCATTTCTTTGATTTTTTTTTTCTACTGCATTCCAAATTCCATTTTGAAAAGCATGTTCAAAAAAATAGCTGAGCTACTCTCAGTACTGTTGTGAAAATTTAGATTTTAAAATTAGTGCTAGTTGAGCTTATTTCCTGTAAACAATTTGTAATGTATTTCACCTATAAACATATCCAGATCATTTGTAATTAAATGTAAGTACTGTTCACATACAAGAACTCTGAGCATATTTTATTTACACAGTAATTTATTTAAGAGTGTAAATTGAAGGTGTTGAGTGCTAACCATGAAAAACTGAAGAGACAGTAATCCAGTTACATCAAATATTATTAAAAACCTTATATTACATTCTGTTCATAAACGTGTTACAATCTGTAATAATGATGTTGCTAAATTGTTCTTTCTTTCCAAAGAGACTTCAAAATGCCACCAGGTTTCTCTTCTGCCTTTTATTTCCACACAGTAAGAGAAAGCTGGAAGCTGAAAAACTTGAAGAAAACTTAGATTCTCACTGTAATCTCAGTCAAGCTATACAGATACTCTCCAACAATCCATGTGAAGTCATTTCTTTTACTGTTTCTAAAGAGTAAACCAGGCACTGATTTAAATAAACGAACAAAATAGAAACTAAAACAAAACAGAAAAACCCTCCAAGACAAAGCTACAGCTTTGTCCAGATTTTTCAGGTTTGGTTTTTTTCTGATGCTTCTGACAGGACGTTCTCTAACAAGGCAAAATCTGAACATGCATATGTATAACTTAGTTTTGGCTGCAAAACAGCAGGAGTTCGGAGTCAGACTCCTCTATGATTTGACACAGGCACATTATTTCGAACTCTCATGTTTCCCATCTAGGCTGTAGAGCTATAACATAGATGTGAGTATTTACCTACTGTTTAATATCTGATGCAATGCAGCAATCAGAGTTTAGTTTGGCAGAGAAAAAAAAGTATTCTATCAACTATTATTAGTCTTGTTGCCCTCCAGAAAATATCAGTGTTTCTCATTTTTGGATGAACTAATACAATCTTCCAGAAGTGTGCTTGTCATTACATTCATGCTTAGACCTTAAGGACTGTATTTTAACTCTGGGATCAGGAGTTTTATCTCTAAACAAACAATATTTTGGTGCAGGAAGAGGAAGGAGTGGTATTTAAAAAGAGAAGGATGCTTTAAAAAGCAGCAAAAAAAAATTTATCAGAGTCATTCTGTGTTTCCCTCATGATCTGGACTTCTTTCGATTCCCTCTGGAGTCCAGGAAAGATCATCCTCTCCAGGCCCTTACTATGTGTGGCTAATTTGATTTCAGGAGAAAAGAAAAAATGATTTTTGCTTTCATATGAAATACCACACCTAAAACCTGTATGTTACCTGCAGTTTATTTGGGATACAGGAGCATTACAGTTGTTTACAAGGTATTCTGTAGACTTTTGCACTCTGATGACAGCATTGAATTAAACGATCAGAATAGGGAGTTGAGGGAGGGTTGATTTTTTTTCCTTCCAGGCTGGGAAAACAGGGTGCAGGTTCAGCACTGCCCTTTTCCCAGAGGTATATGAACTGCTTTCTTTGATCATCGAGAAATTTTCAACAGCTTCCCCACATGGCTGAAACAAAGCACATAAAGCTTTGCCATCTCCATTTGAAATATTCATAGTTGTGGCATGTAGCCTTCTATTGAATTTATAGTTACTGTCAAGAGGGGGGAGCCTCACCTCTGATACAGAGCTTTGCAGGATATGGTGTGTGGAAACATGGTCCTCAGACATTCAAGAAACAGAGCTGAACTGTGTTGGTACATTGAATTGCAAATGCTTGGGTACAGCCACCTTAGTCATCTCAAGGTCTGTTCCTCAGACTGCTTTTCCTTTGTTCTCCAATTGCTCAAGCACAAAACTTCTGGCACAGGTTAAAAGTAACTCATTTTCCTTCTGAAACCTTCTGTTGAAGCTGAGTTCCCTGAGTGACTCAGTGTCTTGACAGATGACCCATAATCTGGGGACCCTGGAGACAAGCATTTCTCTGAGTGGCAATCTTTGAAGGTGGAACTGCTTGCTGGAGACACCACTCACAAAGTAAGTGTTCCAGAGCATCCCTTGTGGAATGCTGGTGACAGTATTGGGAAGGCATTGTGTTTCTGTAACAGGGTCATCATGTCAATGTTTTTTTGATCTTAGTAAGATATGCCAAGTTCAGGATTCAGGTGCCAAAAAAATGATGTTGCAAAGCTGTCCTCTTAGATCTGAGTTGCAGCTTTTGAGGCAGACAGGGTCATACTCCAGCTGGAATCTGTAATTAAGTCTGAGTAACACTCTTGTAATATAGTGACTTAAAGGGATTTAAACCTTTGGGGTTTTGATTAAACAGACCTGGAGCCAAACCATTCCTGCTGTATAAAACATAATGAAATTTCTGTTAGTCTAGTTTCAAGGTTAAGTTATTTTCTCTGTAGTGGAAATACTATTTGTATGAAGATACTCTTGTGTTTTGTGATGTCTGTTTCCAGTATGTGAAGCAAAATTCACAAGCTGGCCAAGGTAACCTCCCAACTATCTGCTTTTTCAAAACCACCTTAGAAAAACAGATACTGATGGTTTGTGCCAAGATCCAACCCCCCAAACAAAGCCCTGTAAAAGGCTTATGTTAAATAAAGAAAAATTTGGTTTTATGTGGAAATAAATGAAGTTTTTACATATTTTTCCTAATAGTCTTCACAACTGATGTAAAGATATCTTAGTTGTCTTTCCTCCCATGAGTGTACATTTGCATTAGAGTTGATTTATGTGAAAAAGGTAAGTATTTTTAAAAGCTGAGAGTCTTCATATTCTTTACAGAGAGAGAGATTTGAATTCCTTTGCCTTGGAGTTAATTTACTATTTGGTAGCTGCAAAAAAAGATTAGATAGATAGATAGGTAGGTAGGTAGATAGATAGATAGATAGATAGATAGATAGATAGATAGATAGATAGATAGATAGATAGATAGATAGATTTATAGATTCATAGATTCATAGATACATAGATGGATGAATGTGTATGTATGTACTGATTTCAGCTGGAAGCTGCACTCTGTAGTCTAGGGATGGAAGAGGACAGCTGGTCTGTGGGTGTGTAAGAATAAAGGATGCTCAAGACAGAGTTTGGAGATAAATACCTGTCCCTGGCACCTACAACTTCTTGACCAGGATTTTCTTGACTTGGCTCTGCTTTCCCATCTGTCTGTAGGAAGGCAGAAACATGAGCAGCAGTACTTCTGGATTCAATACAGCAAGCAGCAGGTTTCAAAGATCAATGTTGCCAGGTCATGTATTTATTTTTAGCCTGAGGCTGCCCCTCAGGATTGCCTAAAGATCTGCTTATAGACTTCCTGACAGTCTCTCCTGTGAAAGGGGTTTTCCAGGCTGAGTAGGATTTAAGAGGAGGCTAAGGGAGGAACTTGGAAGCCTGGCTAATAAACAACCACACAATTTTCTGCCAAGTTCTTCTACTTCAAAAATCTTTAGTAGACCACTTTGTCCAGACCTCTCAGAATATGGATAGGTCCTACTGGTTTTAACAGCCAGATTTGGCAAGTTGGTTCATTTTTCCTTGTGTTGATTACTTTTGCCTTCAGATATGGCATGCCAGGAGCGGGAAAAAAAAAAAAAAAAAAAAAGGCATTTCTCAAGCTTCTTTTAGCCTTCTCTTGCAGAAGAATGATGTAGGGTAGCCTTCCAATTCTCATGTCTTTGAAGACAGCTATAGTGTGTCCTCAAGATAACATTATCCATGAATAGAAAATTCTGAATAAGCTCATGTCATCAGTTTATTCATGGCAGAGCAATGCTAGTGACGGAGTCCCTCAGTGGAAGCTAAACTAGCCACTGGCACAAAAATTAGGTGAAATTCTGGACTGGGAGGACTGTGATTTGACTGTTCCTCCTAATTTCCATAAAAATAACTGAAAATTCAACATTTAAGACCAAAGCTAAGCAATAACATATTAGTGAGAATCTCTTTTCTGTAGACATCCCTCTGCCTTGTTACCAGGAGTAAGAGAGGCAAAGGAACAAACTTGGTGCTCATGCCTTTCCCCATTGCAGTGGAAGTTTAATGCTGAAAGTCTGAGTAGCAAGAGTCAGTGTGTGGTGACTTCACTAAACATTTCCAGCTCCCACAGTGGATGCAGCGTGACAACTGGAGTTAGTGGATGAATGATATCCCTGCAAATGTGACATTACCAGCTGGCCTCGTGCTGCTCAGAAAACTGTAATTTGTGCTTGTGCACTGCTTTCAATGCCTCTCAGGCCTTCTGTGTGCAAAAAGGAAGGAGCTACCATTCTTGAAGCCCTAAGGTGGGGAGACACATGCTCTTTTAATTAAGATGTGTACTAGGTTAGGTGTCTGGTATGCTAGCTAAGCATTAATTGTGAAACTTCTCTATAACCTATACAGAGCATTACTAGTCCCAAAATATCTGTATTTTTTATCTTAGCCTCATTCGTAAAAGTACTGGGAAAATAATCAGAAAAGCAGAAGTTCACCAGAAGCACCTGAACTAGTAGGAGGTGGTGATTTCATTTAGTTCTTAGCAGCATTATTTTTATGCCGCTTTCCTTTCCCTGTGAAGAGCTGTATTTTAACCTCTGATATGTCCTCAGCAGAACTGATGAACATGAAGATACATTGCATTTCAGTGATGCCATCAAATATATTCTGGTGTGGGATATTGAAAATGTCAGAAGACAAGAGCAGCAGAAAGAAAAAAGGTTTGCTTTGCCACCTAGCAGTTACTGAACAACCATGAAAATACTAAATAACAGGAGTTTATTCACTAGTTTTATACGAGTTAGCACAATTTTTTAGAAGTTTGGGGAGTGCTTAGCTGGTGAAAAACTTGCTTATCTGGTGATTTATTCTTTTAGGCCAATTCTGGTGTGCAACAAGAGCATGTCACTGTGACAGCAAGTGGCAAAATTCTGTGACTTGGACTGTTGTTTCCTTCCTGAGGAAGAAACTGAATAAAAGGCTTGGGCATTTCACTCTTGAGAATCCTTTGGCATAATAACAGTTGCAGATAAACAATACTTATTGTCTTCTGATTGTTTCAAGTGAAACAGTGTCATTTCTCAACAAACTGCATTGTTTTTTGGTAGTACTGCTGCTTTAGAGGAAGCTCTACTGTAGTAGGAAAAGCTTTGTGATGTAGGTAGATGCCAATATTTCTTGGGCATTACTTGTAGCTGGGCCAAGCTATTTAATACTTCCTACTTCATATATTTAGTGTTCATAATTAACATTCTGCTGGTGAAACCACTTTTTGGTTTAGTTTAAAGCTTCTCAGCATTAAAACCGTGTTTTCGTATAAATGGTATAAAGCTGTAGACATAAGACCATTGATAGGGGACCCAAGCTTCAGCTCCTGAATGGTTTAACTTTCATTTTGTGTTTCACTGAGTAGACACAGGTAGAATCATAGAATGGTTTTGATTGGAGGGGACCAAGATCATCTAGTTCCAACTATCCTGCTCTAGGTAGGGACTTCCACTAGACCAGTGTGCTCAGGGCCCCACCCAACATGGTCTTGAACACTTTAGAATGGGGCATCCACAGCTTCTCTGGGTGACCTGTTCCAGTGCTTCACTATCCCCATAATGAAGAGTTTATTCCTAACATCGAATCTAAACCTGCCCTCTTTTGGTTTGAAGCCATTCCCCCTTGTCCTGTCACTACATGCCCATGTAAAAAGTCTCTTCCGTCTTTCTTGTAGGCTTCCTACCTGTAGGGTACTGAAAAGTCACAGGTCAGCCCAAAGCTGTTTTTTTCCACACTGAACTAGAAAAACATTACAGTAAAAACATGAAATAACCGTAGATGATCACTGCCTGTAAATTGAAGATCTTGAGAAACCTGTATGGCTGACTGTATGTAAACAAGCCTCCAGCTGTATTTTGAAATTTTGAAAGGGATTATTTTTCTAATTAGAAATACTCAGCCCTCCTTGAACTTCAAGGAAGTACAGAGGCAAATCTGAACTTCATAAAAGCATACATCGCTCAGAATGCCTAAAAGCAAAAACAGTTCTTGAAATTCCCTGTCTTTGTAATGTGGTTATCCTTCAGCAAAGCTTCAGCTGCCAAGAACAAACTGGAAAACATCCTCCTCTCACAGATGACAGTCACTCGCACAACAACCAGTCATTAAGTAGTTTGCTGCCATGGGCCTGCTGCCCATTCTTCCTGCCTGATAGAGCCTTCCAGGGCCACTGTAATTGCCAGAGGAAGTCAAATGAGGAGGAGGGGTACCAAATTTACAAAATTGCTTCCAACTAATGAGTTAGACAGTTACTGAGAACATTTCATTGGAAATTTTGGATTGCTTTCATTGTTTTTGATACTTGTTCCCTGTTAGGATCCAATTAGTGGGAGATGCCTCTCCTGAATTAAGGTTCAAGAAAGAAGTCTGATGTTAATCATTTTTGCCTGGCTGCCATGGTAAAATTCAAAGGTTGTTACCTCAAGCTGTACCAGGGGAGGTTCAAATTGGACATCAGAAAGAATTTCTTCACAGGAAGGGTTGTTAAGCATTGGAATGGACTGCCCAGGGACATGTTGGAGTCACCATCCCTGGAGATGTTCAAGAAACAGCTGGACTCAGTGGTATGGTGTAGTTGACAAACTGGTGATTGGTCAAAGGTTAGAGGTCTTTTCCAACCTAGGTGATTCTGGGTGCTTGATTCTGTGACCTTGGCCTTGGCTGTGGAGAAAAATGGGCTTACGTAGGAACTCAGGAAATAAATTTGAAATTTGAGATCTCTAGGAGCTCCTGCCCTGCCTCAGCAGAGGGCCTGAATGCTGCCAAATTACAGCGGCTACCTTTCTCTTCTTTTAAACATCTTCACTCAAAGCTATCTTTTTCCAAGTTTATTAGCCTGTTCATCTCATTTGTGGGTTTTCTCCACTGCTCAGGATGACAGCAGACATCCAGGGAAGCTAATTACTCTTCTGTCAAGTCCCTCGAAGGCTGCACAAGCCTTTTGGGAGAACATGTCATCTTTATCTACAGCACACGATTTTGATGAAAATACCAGTTTAGCTTAGAAGCCAGCTTCCCAGGGGTCTTTCTCCCTGCAACAGAAGCAGGGAGCTGATCTCCCTGGCTTGCCAACCCAGGACCCACACAGACCTGTAGATAAGGGAGATGCTGCAAGCAAGGAGAGCCCCTTGGACCAGCAACATTAGCCAAGGCAAGGAAAGCTGGGGACCCCAGTTCCTACATGGTTTACCAAAATTCTGCCACTGGCTCATTTGTTTCAACTGTCCTTCTGCCCTGTAAAGCATGAAGCTGGCAGGAAACTAAGCCTGGCCTGTCATTCCGTGCAGAGGAGAAGTCCTGCCCAGGTCAGGACTTTGGCACAGCAGAGACCTCCAGCTACCAAGAGAGATTTCTGACCTGCATGAGAGATATTTCTGGAGGGAAGCAATGAACTAACAGGGTTTTCTGAATGACAGCTTTAGACTTAAAAACCTAAAGCCTGTCTTACATAGATCCTCCTACTGACTCTGAATCCATATCTTAAAGCAGCAGCTTTGTCCTTCTCATTCTCCCATCCCATTCTCTCTACACTCTTTTGCACATTACAGGAATACCTAATTTTCTTTACCTTTGAGCTCCAAAAGGTATTCTCATTTTTCCAAATCACATTACACCTGATCATTTTTCATTCTTTGACCTTCTTGCTATTTAACTTTGTCTACTCTTTGAATTACCCAGAGCTTCAGCATGTAAGAATGTCTACAAAGCTTAGGCAAAATGAACAAGATGCAGCCAAACACATGCATATGCAGAGAGACCTTTCCTTAGGGTTTTGCTTCATTTTCTCTCTTCTTTGTTCCAGATCACTTGTTAGAAATTCAGAAATCCCTTGAGCCAGTTTCTGAAGACTAGCTGTTCTCCTTGGGTGACATATGGCTGCCACATACATGGCCCTCCTAAGGACTGTTTCACTCAAATCTTAGTTCTGGGATGCAGTAGGAACTGTGACAGCGTGCTTATTATCCACAGATGACTGAATCTCTCCCGTCAGGAATGTTTGGTACTAGCATTACAATTCCCGTTTTGCCCTCTGGTTGTAATCCCTGCTTTCACTGTGCTTTCACCATCTGTTGCAAACTCCAGCTGTTGCCTTTTAAAGAAACACTTTTGGAACATTAGTTGTGGCTCTGAAAAACCTCTCCAGTTTTTTCCATAAGAATTTGATGTCTTTAGTTAACAAACAAGGAATGCCCAAGACAAACTGTTGCTCTGAACTTCCTCCTGGTCTTATTAATCAGCTTCTCTAGCTGTGGTTTAGCTTCTGTTGTTTTTTCCTTTCCCTCATTATTTCACCAGGGAAAGCTGTCCCCACAGACTGCTGCCACTTCCTGTGCATCTCCTCCATCTCATTCCTTGAAATTGCCAATGAAAAGATGTTACCTGTGTATGCTTTCCACACTGGAAGATGGGCAGCTCGCAGAGCTTTCAGCCCTGATGGTGATCTCACCTCTACAGCAGCCACTTGTGCAGTGGTTATCTCAGAGACACAGGCCCCCCAAGACAATGTGGGCTTTTCCTGCAAACTCCATGCTGTTGTCATTACAGCATCTCCTGCAGACACACAAATGTCTGGCACTGCATTTCCCTATCCTCATTTCAGGAAAACACAGCCAGCAAGGCCTAAACCAAACAAAATCCAACAGAACGGAGGAGTCTGGGGATTCCTCAAAGTGAAACACCATCCCCTCAACACAAGGTTTTCAGTATTGGAAGCTGAAAAATGACTGGCAGCGGAAGGCAGTTCTCATCCAAAGCACAACAATCCGTGTGAATCTTCCCATTTTTGGCAATGAACTTTCAGATCAGACCCAAAAACAGCAGGGAAATTTTCACACTAGTGTAATTGTGAAATTGCAGCATAGATGGTACGAAAGAGCCCTCAAATACCTGTTGAGATATTTCAGTATGCCTCACTAAGGTAGTTCTGCCACTGCTAATTTTGTGCCTATATTTAACTGAGTCCTTGAACAGTCTGGGAACTGCAGGTCATTAATTATCACAGCCACCCTCAGTGACTGGCAGGTGAGAACACGTGTCAGGGACCAGGCAAAGGGCTGAGGCCAGGGAGCTGTGCCCTATCCCCAGGAAGGTCCCCACCTGGCTCCAAGCCAGCAGTTCACCCTAGGGAGCCCTGCAGGCATCCCTAATTGCATCTCCCTGTCAGCCATGCTCCAGGAGGAGGCTCAGCATCAGAAAAGTGGCAGCCTGAGACTGTGCTGCACCTGCTCACTTCAAGTCCTGGGAAGTCTGAACCTTACCACAAAAGTGTGGACAATCCCCTCTGAACTGGAGCAAATCACTTTTATGTACAATTTACCATTGAAATATAAAGGAAAAAACCTCCAAACATCATGGTTCTCAAGTCTCCATGACACATCCTGAAGATTGTTCACGCTGGAAAGGTGGTGGGAGAAAAGTGAGGATATGGTTGTAAAAAGGAAACATTTTCCTTAATTCTTAAACCCTTTCTAGCTCTTGCAGTCTGAAGTCATTTAAGATATAAAAAGGAATAAGATTATAAAGACTAAGATCACATGTTCTCTGTGACACCCCACCACTGCTGAGATTTTTCAACCAAGGCAATGCATTTCTGTGCTCAGTCCTTGTGTGTCTTCATCCCCTGTGATGACCTGAGGTGGCTTTGCTGGCCTGTAGGAAGGTTGAGCAGCACAGAGTTTGAAAGAGAGAAACAGGTAAAAATGCTCAGAGATGGTTTTATGCAAAGGACCATGCATGTGCCTGTTCATCACTACTTGGATTCATGCAAGGGTTATCAAGGAGTTTCCTGAGCTCTTTGCTTTCTGATCAAAACAAAACTAAGCTTCTGGTGTCAGCTCAGGTAGTCAAGCTGGCTTGACAACTGACAATTAACCTGATTTCCTTTCACTCTTTTTTCCTTCTCTCTTCTAGCTTAACTGACTGCTGTAGATACTGACATTGATGCCAGTGGTCTCTGCCTTTTCACTTCCATTTTCCACCTCTGCTATTTGTGTAAAATGTGGCTTTCAGTATTCTGGTCAAACTCATATATAATGGTTCAATGTCTTGCTGCTTGTTTTTTTTCCCTCACTGAAATGCATGTCCTAAAATTCATATTTAATTGCAGATAATTTGTCATTTGTCCAGGAAAAAAAAGAAAAAAAGAAGATTAAGCACATCCATCACAAAAGGGAGGAAATTTGAAAATTAAATTACTTGATTTTGCCAACATTTTGTGAGACTCTTTTTTCCAACACTTCACTGCATGTGTCATGAACACATCACTGTGTGGTCCTAAAATATGGAGTCCTGTTTGAGTATATTTTTGTTCACTGTCCTTCATGCTCTAAATAATCCTACATTACCATAAGACTCCCATGCTTTTTCTAAAGCATTTATATGCCTGTGAGAAATTTTTGGTGTGGTTCCACCTTTACCTTTATAAGGTTTCTTCAAAGAACAGGTGTGCTGGTGCTCCTCTGCTTTTTCCTCCCAGATTGTAGCTGAAAACATATAAGCTCTCAACAGGAGCTAGAGCACAATAGCATTAATCAATGCCTCCTGCCAAATTCTTGCCAGTTCAAAACAGCACTTGGGGGATTATTTCTAGCCTCCATTCATAATCAGTGACCTCTTGCTTATTATTTTAACTGCAGTGACAGTTCTGCTGGCTCAAGAGACTTCCTCATGTGTCCTCTGATTTGTAGCAGTTACATTTTAGTATTCCTGAATTCATATTTGGGTGCAGGATTTTGCCCCACTGTAAGTCTCATCTTCAAATGGTTCTGCCCAGTGAATGGGCCTTCTTTTTTCCCCTTTCTGCATGCTTTGGTTCCCCTTTCTGTCAGGAACACTGGTGATGCTGCAGGCAGGGAAAGGCAGGAATGATTCCAGCAGTCAAATGGACAATGGGATGCTGTTACCCCCATGCTGTGTTTCCCAGTAACCTTACAGGGAGCTACATGTGCACTGAGCTCAGTTTAAAGATGCTCAAGACAAAGTTGCTTACTGGAAGTTTTGTCAAGCCCTTCAGACAATCCAGGTTATACCATCCCATTTTTAGTTTCTTCTTGCCCACATATCGTAGTGCTACAATGAATCTCATAGGCACATCTTCAGAGGGAAATGGAAAATATCTTTTACTTTGCCAGCTGCAACAACAAAAAAAAAAGTTAAGATTAACAGCTGTTGCCAGCTCTGTTAACAATGGCTTTTGCAGATTTGTCCAATCTTGGTATTATTTTCATGCACAGTGAATTATTAGCTATTGTCTCTGTCAAAAGCAAAAAATTCCATTTCTTTAGCAATGTGTTAAAACCTGAAAAAGAAAAATTGTGTTTCATTATTCCTGACAAGATTCCATTATGCTGAAAGGAAAAAGTTTTCTTCAATTTTGCGTACTCAAAAAAATGATGTCTTAAAGGCTGTGATGCCTCTGTTACATGAAGAGTGTTTTCCCATATTGGTACAGTTACTCTTGGACCACACATCCATTACTGCCCTCCAAGTCTTTATTTCATCAAATATGGGAGCGTGTTCTATGGAAGACACATGATGACTTCCATATCACATCAGAATTAATCAAAATATCACCATTTTTTTTCTCAAAATCTTTAATCAATTCTGAACAGAAATCTGTGATTTATAATGAACAGATAAATCAACCATCTGAATGAGCTACACAATACTGTTTCATCATATAAGTTTGCACCTCTTGGGTTTTACAGCAAAGATAGCTGGAGAAACCCATGACAACTGAAGATGAAATGGCAAAATCCTTCCCTAATAAAAATTCTTCTAACTTAATTAAATTCAAGCAAGCTACAATAATTTATACTTCACCAGAGTGTTTTCAGCACAATTCCTTTCATAAATAGAGCAGGGGGGAATGGGAATAATAAAAGGTAGGTTTGTGGATAAACAAATTGAAGAATGGAGACTTCATGAAGTCTGCAAGGGCACCCTGTTAAAATGTAATTCAGCTTGCAAGTGTGTGTGCTTTATAGTTCTATGATATAAAAAAAAAATTAAAAATCCACAAATGCCCATCTTTAGAAAAGTAGCCTATAAGTCTCGCATAGACCTTGTGTCAGATGAGCTCATGTGTGATTGCTGAGAAGTGCCTGATCAATGTGGATGCCTGGTGACACTTGAGATGCTCCTGAGCATTGCCTCAGCCTCCAGGGGCTCTCTCAAAGGGGACAGGTTTCCCAGGCCTTGGGAGGTGTGTGAGACATCACAGACAACCCTTGGGTATCTCAAACTGAACAACCTTCTTACACTGGCACCGCAATGGGAGCCTTATCTAAGCTCATGTAAGTGCACTGTATGTCCTCAACATGTAAGGCTGAAACACTTCTGAAGGGAGGTCTTGAGTCACCCAAGAATTAGCCACCCTTCTAAAATAACTTGGTTATTTTTACCTACTCATTACTTTACAATCCAAGTGTTTTAAATATGTTTGGGTACTACCATGCTGCCACAAATACAGAATTTATAGTCACTTGGCTTCAAAAAGAGAAACCGTCCAGCAACTACAAATATGAATACAGTCTTTATTAGGTGGCATTTTGTTATTTTCAAATGCTTTTTCTCCTGAGATGACAGTGAATTAAAGTGGGATACTGACTTAAGTTCAAGGGCAAGGTCTCAGCATCTGAAGCTCTGTAGGGCAAAGCTTTCTGGTTATTGGTGTGAGTGTGAATTTCATGGTGGCTTATGAGTTACTTCAAAGATTGGCAGCTTAGTTCAACTATTCAGATGCTGCCTCTGCAATCATATGCCCATTTTTCAGTACAAGCCATCTATGAATGCTTTCAAGACCTGAAAACTGAAGTTGCTGTGTATTGGCTTCCAAGTGATAACTGGCTCAAGTTTTTGAACTCATGCTTTCTGCATTCATCTGTTGAATCAGAAGTAGACATCTCATCCTACACCTGGTTAAAAGTCTTGTGTACTCCACACCTGCTTTGATGTGCCCCAGAAATCCACAAAAGGCATTTGGGCACCAAGCTTTGTCTATGCAGACCCTCCAGGTGCAATGCTTAGATAGACTGGAAATCTTTATTTGGATTGTTTCCAATTCTATCATATAAGCATCTAGATTTAAAGGCACAAACTCCTTAAATGTCATCTTTTGGACATGCAAATGCAGGTTCTGAGTTTAGCCCATACCTAAACTGCTGTGTTTTACAGGCCTGACACACAAACCCTTGCATGAAAACACACCTGGGACATGGTACCAGAGCAGACACCTGCCCCATCCCAGGTGTAAGATGAGTGAAGCCAGCTTCCCAGGCAGCATGCCAGGTTTGCCAGCATGGTATATACAGCAGTGATCCCAAAGAAGGCTTTCTGACTGTTTTCAAAGAGATTGTCATTAGACAAAGAGGAGTCATTAGTCTATTTAATAAGTAGTGCAAAGTACATGTAGTCTATATAGGAGAAAAACCCAATGAGCTAAAATATATACAATTTTGTCTATATCTCCTATTCCAAATTTCTGTAATTTCTTATCTGATTTAATTTCGTTCTAGTATTTTTCTCAGAGAACTGATATCTTTGCTTTAGGACTTCATTTGCTCTCACTAGTCATAATTTAGAAGCTAATAATCCTCTTCATGACATACACAATCACTGAAACCCATTATGCCAAGGACAAAGTATTACAGTCTCAGGCGTGGGGAGTAGGAATAACAAATGAGAGACAGCAACAGATGTAAATTAACTGCTAAAACCAAAGAATTGTATTGTACCCTTCCATAGGAAAACTCTGGGAGGAAGGCAAACAGCCCAGCAGGGCTCTCTGTACCCTGGGGATGCTTTCTAAAATCCCTCACCCATCGTTAGCAGCAAACGAATATATCAGACTGAAGCTTCTCCTTCTCAAAGGAAATGTAGTGGGCTAACAAATGGCAGCTAAAACACAACGTTAAACACAGCCTAGCACTTAGTCTAACCAACTTATGGTTAGCCTTAAGTTGCTTTTAGTTCTAAGTAAAATCATGGCTTTACTCCAATTCATAGTGTTTTCCTGCACAGTTTGAAATCATGCTCAGCAGTTTTTACACAATTGTATTTTCTTGGATAATTTCTTAAGGATAGGTAGCACTGTGTGCTGAGCTGGGCAGGAGTGCTAAAAATGATCAGGACATTTTGATAACTCCCAGGCTGATTCAGTGTCAGGTTTAATGTGGTTTTGGCCAAAGAAATCCCACCTTTATTGAAAAACTGAATGCTTTTAATAGCATTGCATTGTACTACAGTTGAGTGCTGGAAACAAGTTCAGGGACCACAGTGGCCACAAACATGGCTTTTATTCAAATAAGGGATTCCCCATGAGTGGTCACACCAGGTACAGATGGGAAAGGAAAGCAAGCTGGAAGGGTGCAACACCAGGCTCAAATGTAAAGGGTCAAATAGCATTTGTCTTTTCACAGTAGGTTTCTGTTCCCAAATTTCAGATCAAGAATCACTTTTCCTAGGCAAAAAAAAAAAAAAAAAAAAAAAAAAGTTCTGTTTTTCTTTTCTGTTTTTCAACATTTAAAGCTGCTGATTGCAGCATAAAACCAGAAAGATTCTTAAGGTGGTGCCTTGTCTCCAGAAGTGACTGCAAGTGACTCACAGGATCCTCTGAAAAGTTCTTCCATGGATTTGTCCTGTGCCCTTGAGTACATGCAAACTTTGGACATCCATGTCTGTGAGCAGGAGCACACAGTGGGGATGCCCTGAGGGTGCTGTCAGCTGAACCTGTTTCCTACTACTTCCATCTGCCAGTGCCCCATTCCTCTACCAGGAGTGTTCTGTTGATCCTCTCTTTCAAAGCTTTTCATGATTTCATTAACTTCTGTGCTGGCTCCCTTCTGTGCTATTTCATTGCCTCTTTTTCTGTTTTGCTCCCGTCCTCTTGTTGTTCTTCATACAGAAGCAGTTTCATACTTTTGATCATCCTTTTCACCCTTTTCTGAATTTTTTCAGTGTCTCCACACCTTTTTGAGGAAGAAAGACCAGAACTGCATGCAGAACAGAAGGAATGAGAAATCATGGACATAGGAAGTGACATGATGATGTCCAGCTTTCTCTTTCCTTCTTTCCTGGCAGTTGTTAATACTTGCTTTTCCTTAGACTGCATACTGATAACTGAAACATGAATGGTTTTCATGGCAATATCTGTCATAGCCCAGAGCTTTTTGCTGCTGAGGGAAGCAGTCAACCCATCTTTTTATAGATGAAAACATGATTGGTTTTCCCCCACCTTCATAATTGTCTATATCAAATTTCATCTGTCATTTTATTGCCCACTCAATCTAGCAGACTCCTTCTGCAAGTCTGCATAATAATTTTTGCTGTCCAGAAAAATTATTAACTTCACATTCTCAGCAAATTTCACTCCTCACCCTGCTTCCATGTCCTGTATGACAGTGTTGAAAAGCACAAGTTCCAGCAAGAATTTCTTGCAGGACTCTCCTTACAATCTCATTTCACCATGAAGAATGACCATTTTCTCTCACCCTTTGGTTTGTTTCTTCTAATAAATAATTTATCCACACATGAACTTTCTCTTTTGCCCCACAGCTGCTCTGCTTCCTTGAAAGCTTCTGAAAGGACCTTGCTGAAACCCTTTTGGAAATTACAGTAGACAGCACAGCCAGCTTTTTCTTATTCAATTGTTGCTGACATTTTCAAAGAACTGAAGGTCTGAGAAGGTGATGTTCATCTATAAAAGCTATAACAATTATTCTCTAGCAAAAGGCAGTGCTGTTATTCGAGCCAAGAAAATTTCCTTGGTGAAATGACAATGCAGGGAATCTATCACTGAGGAAACTAATGATTTTCCATATGACTTATTATCCAGAACTCATTTCCTGAGGAAATCACCCACGTCAAGAAGTCAGCAAGATTCCAAAGAAGGTTTGGCAACCACAACTGGAGTTCTTTTGCTTGTTTTCCACTAGTATAGGAAGGGATATGGACACTCATGGATGTAGTATCTGTATAAAAGATCAGGATGAAATCTAATCTAGTAGGTGATGCCATTATTTCTGGATACTCCTTCCTTTGAGCCTCATCTGACCAAGTGGAGCACAAAGCTCACAGGGTGTGTTAGCAGGAGAATCAGCTGCTTCCTGGGCATGGAGCTGCAGGCTGTGGAGCTGAACAGAGGAATTGCTTCCTGCTGATCCCCAAGGTGCAGCACTGCTTGCTTGGCCTGCACGTGAGGGTAAAGACTGACACTAGATTATCTGCAAATGTTTTCAACTGCTTATTGATCTTTGTTTTAATGCTGATGCTTGGGTCATAATGTAAGCTAGCTGAGTTCTCAAAATCTTCATTTAAATGACAAAATATCCAGTTTATAATGCTCATAAAATTACTTGCAGCTCTCTAAATCCAGCCTAATGTTTGTGCTTTGCATGTTTTTCACATTAGTTTGCTCTTCCCTTCCTTTCTCTTCCCTTCCTAGCAATTTGCAGCAGGATGAGATTCTCACACTGTTCAAGTTGAATCTTGTGTTATTCAATGTATTACAGTTAGTGCTACAGTATTGTTTAATGATAAACATGAGCTGATCAGCACACTGGGAAATATTATCGAGCTCTGCAGCCATTTCAGTCTCTTGAGGTAGTTTTTTAGTTTGTTGTTGCTTTACTCCACAGACCATTTGGTAAAATGTAGTATAGTAAATTGTGTTTTGGCTTCTTATCTTTTCCTGTGCAATGCTTTGTAACCAGTGCAAATAACAAACAAACAAACAAAGTAAAATATTAACCCCCTAGGTTCCATCTTGTTTCTTTTGTTTCTTGAACACTTCTGGACATGGTTTGTAGTGCATCAATGTGCCTGCAGGACTAAGCAAGCACAGACAGCTGTGGGATAGCTTTGCTCTAATCCAGATACATGTACTTTACAGCTGTTGGACAGAAACACCATAGCACAGTAAATTGGCATGCTCAGAGGGCTGTGATTTGAAAATTAATTCGGATAAATCTCCGATACGTATCTGTCCACACATGTTTACTTCAGAAACTAAAGCTATGAAGCAGGCAAAAAAAAAGAATAGCACAGTGATTTGTCTTTATTCCCCTTTGATTTCCATATGCAGACAATCACTATAGTATTTCAGCACGCCATCCATGCCCAAATACTCTTACAGATATAAATTTCTGTGTATGCATGTAATAACTGCAAAAGCAGTGCAGTAGGATTTATTAATTTTATGTGTGCAGTGATACACAGCCTGTTGGCAATCCACATTAGTAAGCAGAATGACCTTCCCAAATTTCCAGCCTTCAGGAACACAATTTATTTGCCACTTTCATAAATACTTCTGAACAGCTTCATTTTTGAGAGCAATCCCAATGAAGTTGCATTTTAGCCTGTATGTCTGCAATTAGTTCTGTCTGTGTTGCTCTTTTGGCTGAACACGTTCAGCCAAAGCATACACTGCAAATTGTAAAGATAATGCCAAAAAAGACTGAAGAAAAAAATTTCTCAGTTGCTATAAAAAGTGCAGGCAAATATGTCTGACAACAGATCATGAAAAGAGTGATTGAGATCCTCTTCTAAAGTAATTAAGCAACAAGGAGAGTTAACTCAATTGAAAGACAATATCCTTATTAAGGGAGAACAAGATAAAGGAATATGTTGAAGTGGGAGACACTTTCCAGAAAGAATAAGCTATTAAGTCCCAAAATTGAATTTCAATTGTTATCCATTTTCTTATCTAAGCCTGTGTATGTGTGCCTGGTGTGAGTGCCTATATTTTGAACTCCATCCTCCCTTAATGTATACATTTTCCCCCCCACTGGGCTGTCTCCATAATATATTTGTACAGCTAATATACAGACAGCAGAGGTGCTCATTGAGAGCAGCAGCACCTTCCTGTTCGGGGAAAAGAAGTACTCACTAATTGACCTACCAGCACTCACTAATTTTCATATCCTGTTGCACTTGTACCTTCCTGCTGATTTCCACGGCACATAAATCTGCTTCTGCAGTCAAAACGGAGATCATTAACCCAGTAATTGCTTCTTCTCTGGCTGTTTCCCGTGGTCAGTCTGGTCCTGCATATGGGCAGAGTCTGGGCGAGCATCTGGAGGTGGGGAGGAGGCAGTGATCTGTGGCAATGATCCAGGAGCCAGATGCTCTCTGGTGCCACAGAAGCCCTGGGTGAGTTTTCCTGAGGAAACAGCAGCTGTCCTGATGCCACACTACACAGCGTGACAGCCAGACAGTGGGCTGGCTCCCCAGTGCTTGTATCTTTTTTCATCTGTACCTGAATGAATGAAGAAGGCACAAGCAAATTCATGTGTCAGGAAGATGGTCACAGATGCTACTTCAGGCTAATGAGCCCGGGTAGCCAGGCACTTCCTGGCAGTACCAGGGAAAAACAGATGTAGCCAGAAATAGCTCTGGCAAGGGCTTCTCTGCCCAAGCAAACTGGGGAGATGGTACCAAGTCAGGGTGTGGCAGCAGGAGGAGATGGCTGCTCCCCTGCATTCAGCACCTCTCCCCTCCCTGGCATGGCTCCATGCACAGTACCGAGGCACAGACAGGATAACTCCAGCAGACTGCCAGAACAGAGCCTTTCCTGGCCTTTTTCTTCCCTCCCTCCCTGCCACACAAGCTGCAGGGCCTGGGAGGCACCAGTGTCCTGCCAGCCCAAGGTGAGAGCCTGCCTGGTCCGGGCTGGCCAGGCTGCAGGACCTCACTGAAAGGGACAGTCAGTGCAAGCAGGACACGCTCTGCCCCTGTGATTTTCAACTGGAGGACCTGCCCCAAATCCCTCCATCCAGAGCTACCCCTGAACTCCCCTGAACTCAGCAAAGTCTCCTTTTCCATAATGGGTTTGGAGGGGAGTCCTCCAGAGGGCTAGTAACCAAATTCAGTGAGATGCATGTGCAAAAACAAAGGCAGGATTGAACCGAGAAAGAGGAATGTTAATAGGTGAAGGAAATTGTGTTCTTCTTTGCTGTGTTTTTTTCTTTTAAATGTCATTTTCCCTACATGTAATTGTTGCACTTTGAAGAAAAAGAGCACTATCAAATGCAGTCAGCTGTGGTTCAGGCACTCTGCCTTTCTTTGTAATCCAAGGCATTTACAAAATAGTCACATTTTTAATACCTTTGCTTTTTTCTGTAAGTTACTGATTTTGTTTTGCTACAGTCTATGTACAAGGTAACTCTAAACATTTTTTTACTAAAATGTCACTTGTATCAAATGTTTTTAATACAGGCAGTACATAAAAGATGGATTATTTATGTCTGGATATTCTTCAAATTGGCCCAGGTGTATTTTGGTTTTTCTTTTAAATTTCAGCAATTTTAGCTGAAGCATACACCTTGAAAAGCATTGCACCCCACAGCCACATGGGGTATATTCCTAGTTAATACCACCCTTCCGCATTCCCTGTCATTGTAAATTGGTAATTTTGCATTATGCAAGACAGACTATACTAAATTAATTCTCCAGTGCTTCTTTCTTTCCATGTAATTGCAGATGTTGACTTACTAGATTAAAGTAACCTGCTTACTGACATCTAAGTAGTCGGGCATAAGAAACAACATTATTAATTATCTTCACTGACATGAAGCCCATCAGTGCCAAGGACAGCTGGCAGTCAAAGATTTCCATGTGACTTGTGCTAGGAAGCCAAAGAGGAATACCTAAGCTCAGAAGTGGCTTATTTAAATTCAGTACAAAAGCATTTTTCTCTGCCCATGACCACTTTCATTAAATGAATCCTAATCTTTCAACAATGATGTGAATGCCATTATGCAAATAAGCAACTGCTTTTCAGCCTTGCAGAACGATGTCACTCACCTACACAAAGGTTTCTGAGGCTCTTTCATAGTGGCAGTCGCTGAACTTCACAAATACCAATTTGTAAGTATTGCATTCTGTGATAATGATTTTTTTCTGTGAGACTGCCCACTTCCAAAGCTGCATCTTGAAGCTGAGAACTAATGAAATGTTTAACAATCTGGACTAATTCACCTCTGTGCATCAGAATGTTGCAAAAAGGCTCCCATCTGATGACGCCTGCAGCTGGCATGGTACGCTCTGTATTTATCACAGTGCTCCAGATAATATTAGTATTTAATGACTGTGCAGTGATAAGCTGAAACTGGATGAATAGACTGTCTTTCATCTCATTCTGCTTAAGGTGACATGAACTTTCATTTATGTCACAGCCACTTGCAGCTGTTCAGATGCACTCTAAAGACACTGAAAGGAATACTCTATCAATCCACAACCAAATGAATGACCATAAGAATGAGTCTGTTGTCTTACTGTCGTTGGATTGCTTTAATAAAAGCATTTGTATTCCAGGAAGGAGGCAAGAATATAATTAATCATTGACACAACTGAGTAGGCACATTGTGTAAGTGATTCATTAGGAAGCAATTTCAAGAATATTTATTTTGATGATATACATTTTATAATTCATTAGAAACATAATGAAGTGAATGCTCACTTCCTATTTTTATACCTTTGAATTAAATATAACTGCATCCTTGCTATCTGTGGATCTCTGCAAAGCTTTGTGTTTGAGGCAGAAAGTAAGGACAGTGATCATGATGGAGAGAGTTAATCATATGGGGAACCTGTTTACAGGCTTGGAGTCCTCTTTGTATTGATGATCATGACTCAGAACCATTGGAATACTTAGGTTGGAAAAGACCTTTAAGATTATCGAGTTCAGCCGTTCAGATCAGAAGTATGGAATTTGTGGTGGAATTCATCCCCACATATCAGTATTACTGAGAGGTAATTACTTGGCAGGTAAGTCTAAACTAGTGCAAGCACATGCAAGAACAGATATTTGCAATGATTTTTCCATACTCCAGCTCCACTTCAACGGGTCCAGATACAGGCAGAATTCTCCTCATGCCATGTTCACTCCTCTGTACCTACACAGAACTTGGTATGCCACATGATTTTTTCTCTCTTTGAATACTTCAAGATGAAATGTTTGGTTTGAAGAGGAGGCTTTTTGATAAATATTTGGGTGGCATTTCTTAAACCTCATAAGCACTCATGACAAGCCTGCCCACAAGGGCTCAGCTTGGTTCAGTGTGCTGCTAGGGCTCAGTGACTTATGTTACCCAGACTTTCCACCTGCAATTAATCTAACACATTTCTGTAGATGCACCCTCATAACCCAGTGCTACAATGGATGAACCAAGAGGTAAATGACATTGTATGTGTGTCAACTTTTTCAATTGGTGCAACTCTAAGCTAGTCCACACTTGGTTTTTAACAAGAACACAGGCTCCCCCAGGCAAACAGATCTCTTGCATTAGCACATCTGGCCATCTGGATCTTTCAAAATATAGATAATAATTTATTTAAAAGATCTTTATCTATTGTTAATGACAGTGCTCATGAAAGTAGCCTGACTGGTAAGGATTGAGGCAGTAGGTTTCTGGGAACAGATGAAGGGTGAGCCAGAAGAAGGTGAAAAAGCAAAATGAGCAGTGACAGTGTAGAGTTAAAAATAAAAGGTGTAGATCTAACAACCATTGAAAACTTTATGTAACTACTGAAATACTTGACAGGCAAGCTTAGGCTGGGAATTAAAGGTTTCCTTCCTTTTTCCAGCAACATCTAGTAGGAGGCTGATGACAGCTCAGAACTTCAGCAAGAGGGAGTATCAGATATTGCTAATAGAAATAATTTGTGATGGAAAGCACCTGCTTTATTTGCTTGACTATAATGTAACTTTTTCACTTTCACAGTTGATATCTTCCACAGTTACATAATGCTTTGAACAGCTTTTAGGTTTACACTGTGTATTTTTAACTTTGCATTCTCACTTCTGAGCAGACACCTTACTCGGGGGATGAACTAAGCTACAGCTCTGCAGCGGTGCCAACAAACATCAGCCCAGTGAAGCAGCTCATCTCACAGAGCCATGATTCAGCCACATCCCCAGCTGACCCATGGTTAGAACACCCATCCAACCAGCTGGAGGTCTAGAACAATTCAAATCTAAATCTCTTTTCCACCATACAAGCACTTACTGTGCTCTATTTGCCAGCTTCTGAAGGCCCTAACCCTGCCCTCAGGGTCTGTGGGGTGTATCTGAATGAGGCAGCAATGCCATGGGGCACTGGCTTTGGCACACAGTCCAGCTTTACTGCTAGCTTCCAGATTTGATTCTCTAACTTGGCATTAAACTATATTAGCTGCAAAGTGGAAACAATCTTGAAAAAAATGCAGGTCCTTCCCACACTGAGTGCTCTGAACACTGGGCTTTCAACACATCCTTAGTTTTTGCACCTTTCTTTTTGTCCCCTGGAATTCTTAGAGCCTTCTCTTGTTCCTGTGTTTTCCAGCAGATGAAATTTTTGCAGGGCTCTAGTTTCTGAGGGTGAGAGAAGCAGGCTCTGAGCCTGACCCTGGTTCTGCTGTGGTCCAGCCTAGCAAGGGCTATGGGAAGTGCCCTGAGCAGAGTGACTGGCCACACACAGAAATCAGAGAGCACCCTTTACAAACCTAAACCCAGAAAAGCACTCACTAATTGAATTTGAACATCTCCTCCAAGAGCAGCCACTGACTGCGATTTATGTCTTTTTGTTGCAGCACAGGGTACTTCTTTCACCTCTTACAGCTTGTGGTGTTTGAAATGGGCCCAGGATGGGAAAAGCCAGTTTCCAGAAGTAGAAATCTCTGTGGTCAGGCTGATTCAAGGCACGAGGCCACTTGGACAGCGAGCCATGTCTCCCACACCCTTCCTTATGGAAAACTGGCTGAAGAAGCAGCTAAGGCTCTCCACCTTAACTCCAGCTAAGGGCACAGAGACATTCAAGTCCAAGTCCATTATCTGAGAGCCTTTTCATGTGGAAAGATAAAAGCTTAAATGTACTATTTAGCATTTTATTTTACTGCTGTCTAAAAAAAGAAGAAGATGAAAAAAGTGCCTTTTCTCTAAATTTAAAGTATACATTTATAAATTAAAACATTTTTATCTTTACCTGGCAGGGAATGCTGTTAGTTGAATGACATTTTTAAAAAGGTTTTCAGTTTGAATTTTCTCAGTTCTGCAGGCTGGATATGATACAAATTACAGTACTACATGGTGTTATGACACGACTTGATGATGTCTTGCTTGTATGTGTTAGCAACAAAAACTAGTTCACTATAAAAATGCAAACCTGATTCTGTTTACTTTATTACTCACAAATAAAGGGAGGAGGAGTTTCATTAGACCTCAACTATACATAAGTCTGCTAAAACCTTCTCAAAGTACACAGAGAGTTTAATTCTCTTTCCAAAATGACTAAGAGCTCCTACAGAAGAGCCCTGTTATGACTACCTGGGAAGAACATTACATCCATAGTGGAAAAGAACATCGCTTCTTAAAGAGGTAATTCATCATGCCACCTGCTACCATGTCCCCATGCTTCATAACTTATTTTTATTGACCAAGGACAATGCAGGAAAAGAAAAATGCAGTAGACCTGTATTAAACATTTTGAAAGTCTAAGAAAATAGAAAAAAATCTTCCCATTGAACAGTTATTGATAACTTCTCCTCTTAGAGGACAGCATGATGTAGGGAACACCATTACTTTACTTCAGAGATAATGCAGAAGGCAGCCACCTGATGCTGTAAGTCAGTCCCTCCTTAAGCACCTGCTGAGGAAATAGATGGGCCTGTTTTCCAGACAGTGAAATCATAGACTGAACTTTCTTTCTCCTCTCTCTGGGGGAAGTTGCCAGCATGCCCAAGGGAAGGTCTGGCGCCAGCTCTAAGGGGGCACTTTTGGATGCCTGCTTGGGTAATCCTGCCTTGGCTGCAGCAACACTACAAGAGACATCTGGAGACAGCAGAGAAGCCAACAGCAAGGCTTTCTGCATGCTTTACAGAGCTGCCAGGCTTCTCATAGGGTGAATCATGTCCAGATATAGGTGTGTCTAAGGTCCAAAAATGCAGCAGCCGGTGTGAGAAGAGGGAGCTGTTTACAAACAGCCAGAAGCTCACGATGCCCAGTTTGATGGCTAAGCTGTGGGACTGGCCCAAAGATGTCTGTTCAAGTGTTCAGGCTCCCACCCAGCCCAGCTGGAACTTGCCTTTCTGCTCTGGGCTCCCAGCTGGCCCTTGAGGCCCCTTGGCAGCTGCCTTCCCACTCTCTGTGCAGAGCACTGGCCACAGCTAAGCCTCTCTTGATCCAGGGCCACAAAGTCTCCTACAGATTCTTGAGTCCAATATTGGATTTCTGATTTACCACTGGCTCCCTTGTAAGTCTACCTTTAAGCATGACCTTTGTATCTTGCCATACTTCTGCAAAGAATAATATTGGTTATAAATTGGCTTTACATTTACTAGATTGTCTGACCTTTTAGAAACAGACCTTTTATATAAATACAACCAACAGTTTAAAAAACATCAGGGTAGTCTGGTGACTCAAGTGGTTGGTTCAAAGCACAGTGGGCAGAGCTACTCTCTTTGTAACACATGGCAGCTTTGCCATGTTATTACTGCCTCCCTTGGGTCTCTCATCCAGGTTTGATTTCCAAGGCTAAACTGAGAAGGTCATTTGAAGTCTCAGTCTTACAGCACTAGATAATATTGATGTGGAGATTGATTTAAAATCAAGAATATGATAGTGGTTCTTGTTTCTTGGTGATCCATATACCTCTGGAGGATTATGATGGCCATTGCTGCCAGCTAAGTACAACTCAAAAAGTATCTTACAGATATGCCATCAATATATTCTTGCTTCCTTCATGGTGATTACAGGGAGCATATTTTAACTGGTCTTACGGTGGTTTATTGGAATAATGTAATCTCAGTAGATACATAGATCAAATAAAACATTTTCAGATTCTTCTTTTATTACGTATTTCCTCATCCCTTCATTATCATTCCAGTGTATTATATTCCAAATATAATGGAAATAAATTTATGCCTAAAGCAACTGGGTAGAAATCTGAATATGTGCTTTCAACTCCATCCAAGTATAAAGAATGAAATGGGAAAAAGCAATGAATCAGTACTGCCTCAGTTTTGCCAGTACAGAAGTCTCTCAACTTATACTTCTAAAATTAAACTAGTTATGAAAAAGCATAAACTAGTTGTGAAAAGCATGCCTGAAAGGTAAAATATTGGAGCTGCACTGCAAACCTCTTTAAATGTTTCATTAACTACAAGAACCTTAATACATACTCTAATAGATATATAAAAATACCGTTTTCCCTCAAAAATAATAAATATAAAAATAAGTACTGCAATCAGATCATGAAGATTTGAATATATGTAACTCAGGATAAAGTTAAAGTGCTCTGGCTCATTGCTTTCTCAAGTTTTAAGAGAATCAATTACTCCAAAAATGTATGCATCTTCTTCTCTGGCAAACGTGGGGCTTAAAAAAAAAATCTTTGAAAATAAAGAATCTCCTCAGGAATGCAAGTTCTCAGGAGTGTTGATGCCTCTCCCAAGAGCAGGACAGGTTGCTCTGTCCTTTACCTTCCGGAGAAGGTGTGGTCAGCGCCCTGCCCTGTGTGCCAGCCTGCCGTGGGAACGCAGGGCTGGCCACCGGCACAACGCTGCACTCTTACTGCTTAGAGCAGGTTAGTGCTTATGCTCCAGTTACCGACACACTGCTTCTGTAGTGACAGGAGCTGCACAGGCTGTGGTTTTCCTGTCTAAACAACTTGTAATCCTGCCCCCTCCTCCTCCGTCAATAATCGCTCTCTCCCCGAGACACAAAGCGGTGTCCAGAGCAAGTGCGCAGCTAGCACACGGGAAGGCTCTTGCCCCTCCGTGCTCCTGGGGCGGCGTGTGCTCCCTCCCGACCGATCCGACTGAAAACCGCGTGCCAAGGTACGCCCTGTGACGAAGGCGCGCGTCCCCTCTGAAGAAACACCTTGCTGCGGTGAGTAGGTGAAAGAGAGCATCACTGCGATTCCATTTATCCCAAAGCAGCAGCTGCAGACAGTTTAACCCCACACAGAGCCGTGCCGGGAGCGGCAGGTTTTGCGTGCCCGTCCAGCCCGGCACAGCCGCGGGAGGAGCTCTGCGGGGCGGGCGGCAGCTCCCCCGGATCTCCCCGGGGCTCTCCCGGGGCTCTCCCGGGGCTCTCCCGGATCTCCCCCGGGGCTCCCCCGGATCTCCCCCGGGGCTCTCCCGGATCTCTCCCGGATCTCTCCCGCTGCTGCCCCGCTCCCGGCCCGGTGCCGGCGGAGGCGCCTGCGCGTGCGGCCGCTCGGTGCCGGCCCCGCTGGCGCCGCCCGCAGCTCCCGCCGCTGCTCTGCCTATTTTAGTCACGGCCGCGGCTCCGTGCCCGCCGCGGGACCGCCGGCGCCGGAGAGCGGCAGCTCCAGCCCAGCCCGTCCGGGCGGCCGCGAAACTTTCCCGGGGCGCGGGGCAGGTAAGGGGCGCGGGTAGGGCGGGGGCCGAGCCGAACCGAGCCGGGGCGGGCAGAAGCCCGGGCGCTGCCTCCGCCCGCCCCCCGCCGGCGCTGTCCAGCCCGGCAGCGCTCGGAGCGCCGCCCGCTCCGCCCGGGCCGGGGCGAGCGGAGCCGGCGGCACCGGGACACCCGCCCGGGCCGGGCCGAGCGGAGCCGGCGGCACCGGGACACCCGCCCGGGCCGGGCCGAGCGGAGCCGGCGGCACCGGGACACCCTCCCGGGCCGGGCCGAGCGGAGCCGGCGGCACCGGGACACCCGCCCGGGCCGGGCCGAGCGGAGCCGGGGAGCGCTGCCCGCCCCGAGGGCTCGGCGCCGTCCTGAGCGCGGGTTACGAGGGGTCGCTGTCCCGGGAGGGAAGCCCTCCCTCCCTCCCTCCCTCCCTGCGTGCCCGGCAGGGTAACCGGAGCTCCCGAGGCGGCCCGGGGGAAGTTGGAGAGCTGCCGTGTCCCCTCTAGAGAGGAGCCCGACACGCTGCCCAGCGCTTCTCCTCGCCGGGGCTCTGCTGAAGTGGGAGCCTTGGTTGTGTGTCTCGGGTTAGGGTTTGTCCCTTCGGACAGCGGGGTTTCTGGTTCTGCCCCGGTGCTGCCGCTCACTGACAGAAGAGCTGGCTCGGGGAGTATCTCTGCTGTCACAAAATCACCTCGGATCCGGGGATTTCTTCCTCCGGCTGGGGATTTGCCTCGTAGGCTGGCAGCATTTGATTCTTCTCCCTCTCCATCAACTCATGGTAAGAGCAGATGAACCCTGAAATTGCATTTGCAGTTGCTCCTTTCCAAAGATAGAACAAGCAACACAAAGCACTTTTCTTCCCCAAACTACAATTATGGTTTTTTTGCCAAGCACATTCTTCCAAACTCTGATATTTTATTGCGTTTTCTTCATGTGTTCTATAAATCTTTGTGTGCCTTTAGACTGTCAATCACTTTATGTAGCAGATCTCTTATAATACTGAAACACGGAGTATACACACTGATAGTGTTACAGAGATGTCATCGATGAAACCTGGGTTCCAGGACTTGCTAATTTTGTTGTTCAGTGGGAATATGATTGTATACATACAAGCTAAAATATCTTCGCTGACCACAGCAAAACAAGAAATGGTTTCCACTTCTGCAGAACTGGTCCTGTTCAGGCCTTCCACAAAGTTACGTGTGGTGCTAAATAATAAAGTAGCTTAAACTGTCAAGTTTTAAAGAAATGCCATGTCTGCAAAACAGTAAGTACACTGCAAGTCCTCTAGTGAAACAGAAGAAAAAGGTAACTGTGGTCACTTGTGGTTCCTGACACAAACTTTGCTTTCACAGATGTCTTAAAGCTTTTATGACAAAAGTTGAGAACAGGCAGTTTATTATGGATTGAATAAAAGTGTTGTTAACTGAAGCTACATTTGATCTTCCTATTAAGTGTGTGGGTTCTTCAGAGAGATTTTATTTTGTCATTTTAGTGTGTTGCCCTACTTTGCAAAGAAGAGCTCTGGCCAGTGTCTCCAGATGATGATAGGCAGCCTGTGTTTATGTGTTTGGACTCGTGGCTCATGGCACATCTCTGTAAGCCAGTTGTACGTGCAGCTGTGGTGTGGTGAACCAAGCCTCTTTTTTGGGAAATAAAGGTCATGTCAGGTGGTTGGCTTCATGGGAATACATTCCCATTGAAAGGCACTACTGCACCATACAAACTCATTTAAGTGGAATTCTGCAGAGTTCAGCTGTAGTTCATTAAACCACTCTTAAAGCACTTGTGAAATGTGCCTTGTGGCTGCTTTCTCCACTATTAATTTAAAAGTTGAACTGGAGAGAAACTTGAACTTGTACTTCCTTTCAAGTTTTATTCCAAAACACAATAACACAGACCAGAATTGTTTTTTGGTAATACTATTCAATTTTCAAGACCCTTGGTAAAATCTATCCAAGTACTGGCGATCTTAAAAGAAAAAAGTCTGACTGCCAGTCCATATTCATGTTTCTAGGAGCAAAAGAACTTAAAAAAAATGAGAGAGAGGATTATACTTCTTAATTTGGTGGGAATAGCACATCTACTTATAGCTCATTAATTCTGATTCAAATTGAAAGAAATATGTTTGGGTTTTTTTATATTTCAGACACTGTCTAGATGATAAAATAGGCAGCATCTTCAACATTGGCTTTGCAACCACAGAGAGTTGCATTGTGTATTTTACAGTGGTAAATGAGGAATTGTTGAAGTACTGGAAGTTGTGTATAGTTAGCTAATCTTTAAATAATTAAAGACTAAATAATACCAGCTTCACTGAATACAGTGCTCTTAATGAGCCTCAAACTGTTCTTTCTGTACTATTGTGGCATTACTTTATCTCCTTCCTAAAAAGATTAGTAGGAATTTAAGCAAATTGTAGGCAAAATCAGGCTTTCCCAGCTGCACCCAAGGAAGCTCAATGAGTGGAAAGTCCCACGAAACATTGGGGTGTCTCCAGGCTTGGGCAGCAGCTGGCTGAAGGGGCTGCTTGGTTAAACAAACTTCAGCATGGTAGCCTAAATTCTGCCTGACCAGAGCAGGGCAGGAAAGTCCTGCTTGGCTGGTGGTCGTGTCTCAGAGCTGCCCTGAAGGCAGTGAGGCACCACTGGTGGACATGCCCCAGCTGCCTGTTTGCAGCTCTGAGCGTTCCCAGAAGGATTGCTGTCTGGAGGGTGTCACATCACGTGGATGATCTCGGTGTGGTGGGTCCCATTTGGGAATGCAGCCCAGGCAGGTACTAGAAGGACTGGGAAGGGTGTGGTCTGGCTGCTTTTCCTGAGACACTCACCTTCCATGTGACAGCCTCTGCTAGAGCACTGATGCAGGGCTGAGGCAGTGCTGAGGCATGAATGGGGCACGGGATGCCTGCCTCAGCCCGAGGGAGTGCTAATCCACCTTCTCTCCCAGTGACTCATTTTGACTCCTGTGGGTGGGTCACTTGCTGCCCTTCTTGTTGCAGCTGTGATGTTGTGCAGAAGGGACACAGAACTGCGCTGCAATCCCTCCTCATTCTGCCATGAGGATGCTCGCCCAGGGAGTGGGATCCTGATCCCTTTCTTTGAACACATCCCTTTCTTTGAGAACCAGTCACAGGAAGGGATGCTGGCTCCACATGGATGGAGATTTCATCTACAATGTCTACAGGAGGAATAATTTTGGAGTTATACCTGTCTTCCATGTTTCCTGTTCGTCTAAAGTAGCTCTTAGTTGGTATCTGGGGTAGGCTTCTGGATTTCTCTGGGAAGACCAACTCCAAAACTTTCTAGGTATACACAACGTTTTTATATCAAGTAACTTAAGACAAAAGTCCAGGAGACACTGTTGTGATCATCTAATGTGATTTCCTGTAGCATAAAAAAATAGAATTGCAGTAATTAATTTTTGAATAATAGTATACCCAGATTTATTTTAGGGACCTTTAATTCCTAGCAAAGGAAATCTCTAAAGCCATTCTACTAATTAATTACCATTGCTCTGTATGCTTGTGTATCTTTGAAGTCTGAATATATCTAGTTTGATAGTGACTGATTATCTTGATATCGTTGTCCTTTAGATTGGGTAGTCAGTCCTTTTCTTCCTCATCTTCCTCCCACCTTTCTGCAGGCTGTATTTTGTTGGGGAAACCTTGTGTTTTCCAGTATTGTAATTACAGCTTTCTCTAAGGGTATAGTCTCAAGAAGTTTTAGGCAATGTAACTCGTGTTGTTTGTTATTGTCCTTGTTGCTGCATGCATGTTCCCAGCCTGAAGTGGGTCCAGGGAGAGTTTATCCCTGAAAACAGCTGGTTTACCTGCCCAAACTTGCCTGGAGGCATGTAGCCATGGCTCTCTGTATGTGCAGAGCTCCGTGTGCTCTGAGTTAGACCCTGCTTTGCAATTAGGAGTTTGGTTCTCTTGGTCCCTGTGGGTATCCAACCCCCTGCAGAAGGAAAGTAGCTTGGGGAAGGTATACAACATAAACAGGGAGTGGCAGAGACAAGTGTCAGTGGGGGCCACAGAGGGGATTCCAGAGGTGCAGGGGCAGTGGGAGGAAGGGGTATCTCAATTGACATGTGCCTTTCCATTGCATGTGAAACTACTTGATGAAATTAAGGAGCAGTTTCTTTTTATAACCTAAATGATTGCTAGACCAGATGTAATTTGTGAGCCTAGAGGAGGTGCTTGGGAGCTCACCCCTCTGGAAGTGGGGGGTGTCTTGGCCAGGAGGAGCCCCCTGGCTGGAGGGACTGCCTTGCCCCTGGTGGAGCTGCTGGAATGTTGAGCCAGCCTGTCACTCCTAGCTCATGTACAAACATACACACTGTGCTAAGTCCATCATGATCTCAACTTCTGCAAAGAAGTGTATATGCTGTAAAGGAAAACCCTTCCTTTTGCTTCCAAACCTGTAGCAAACAATTCACCCAGGCTGGTTACAAGATTAGCATGTACAGCTCTGCAGCCTGTCAATATGTACAGTGTGAAAGTGCTGAGGGCTTTCTTTCAGAGTTCTTGGGATAAGGCAACTAAAGAATGGACTATTCAAATTCTGAATAGCTTCACTTTTGACTTAATTAAAAAAGACCAAAGAGAGAACTCCTGGTGGCCTCAGGGCTTTTAGGGTTGCTTTTTTGCAGGAATTATTGTGATCTAGACACAGTAACTAACACTAAAAGCTTCTCAGAGTTGAATTTGAATCATCAGTGACAAAAATGGGGTTAAGTATATGGTTATTGAGCAAACTAAAAATGTACGTAATAGGCAATTCTTTGTGTGAACACTGCAAGGTGGGGGAAAACACCCATTTGAGGAGGGGGAAATGTAATGTGCATTTGTACAATGCAAATTCTTTCTGTTTTGACTGGTTTAGTGTACTGTTTATATGAAATTTTAAGTTGCCAGCAGGTGTTTATTCGGTAGCATATAAGTGAAATACTCTATTTTCTGCTTTGAAACTCCAGCAAACTTTGATTTTAACACTTTCTGATGACAACTTAGTCCTCTCAGCACTGCTGTTCATTTTAAAGAAGTCCATGCCACCATATATTGCTCACATCTCTAGCCTGGGCTGATTTTTTGCATCACTTCATGGGCTCCTGCTGGAGAAGGTGGGATGTGTGGTAGGGCAAGACACTCTGAAGCATGTCAGTAATTCAGCCTGTGTTGGCAGGGCACATCTTCCCGAGCTGGGAGGACTCATCTTCCATGAAGCCCTGGTTTTGGCAGCCTGCAGATGCCAAGGTGTGTCATTCTGATTACAGCAGCCCCACGGCAGGGAGCGTGCTGTGCATGGTGCTCCTGCTCCATAGGCAGGGGATGGAGTGGAAAGTACTCAGTGTTTGCTTGGGAAGACACAGTTCTTCAGCTTTGCCAGCCCAGACACGTGTTTCAAATGCAGTTTCCTGCTTTGCTGGATCACCACCATCAGATGAACTTGTGGCAGTGACTGCTCACCACAGGCAGGGTGATGGAGCAGGACATCAAACAGAGCAGAATGCCAAAGCACCTCAGTGACAGGATGGTGTCCCCTCCAGGTGCTTACAAATGGTAATGTTGTGCTGCTGTGGAGGATGACTCAGTTGGTATCACAGCTGTTTGGTTTTTTTGGTTTGGGGGATTTTTTTCTCATCCCCCCCACCTCACTTGCAGTAGATGAATGGCCTAATTAGAATGACTGTTCCAAAGCCCTCAAGAGTTTAAATTTTGGACTTGTAGGAACTATAAAGAAAAATGTCAAAGGCCTTTTCTAGCACTAAATGCCTCTCAAAACTAGAAATTTTACTATACTGGGACTCATACCTATTATTGTCTCTGCTCTATTTACAATTGCCAACCATTTTTAGCTCCTAAATATTAGAATATTTTTTTTGTTTGAGAAGAGCTGCATCCTCTTTTTCTGCCTGCAGTTTGCTGGCAGCAAGTGTGCCTGCTTTCTCCATAACCCTGATAGGAGTAGGTTTTGTCAGTATTTCCAGAGGATTTGGGTTCGCCTGCACACCTTGTGTAGCTCAGGAGAGTGTTGTGTTGGTAATTCTGTGCTCTGGGCTAGCTCTGGCCTCCCTCCTTTGCCCTGGAAGGAGAGAGGCCCTCTCCAGTCTGGGGGATGCTGCAGCACAGTAAAAGTTCTCATTGTGTAGAACTAATGGAATAAGTGGGAGTTTTCCACACAGTGGTTTTGGAAGACAGGTCCCATTCTGAAAACGAACAATCACAAAAATGCAGAACAGTTTTCTCAGGACTTTGTTTTTGCAAATGGTGACCCTGTATCCATTTCCTAGTGGTGTGCTGTTCTTTCCAAATTATTTTGGCCCATCTTGTAATGAATAGATGTTTTACAGAAACACCATAGATGTAGTGTTGGCAGACTGAGAATGCAACAAGTAAATTAAAAATTGCACATACATTCTGTGAAATTGTCGTGTCAAATTACTGCAATGTGTGACCTTACATGAGGATAAGATGTTGGTAATGTAAATTACTGATCCACTGTGGTTTTGTTTGTGGCATGCAGTTTCCAGTGTACCTCCTCAGTCATGGTTCCCTTCAAAACACTGATTTTTATTATTTTCACTTAAAAATTAGGGTCTTCAGTAAAGCTACTTAGAGCAAAATGTTGGCAGGAGAGTAGAAGTATTAACAATAATCCAAAAACACTGTTATCAGTGATTCTGTTTTAAACAAACAATCAGTCTAACAAAAAGCTTCTGCCACTGATTTCTGACTGTGTAATGGAAATACTGACTGGATTCAGAACACAAGGTCTGGCAACTGCATGTTCCAGTTTCATTTTCTTTAGATTCAAAAATCGTAAACCCCTTGATCACAAAAGTACCACCTAAAATTCTTCATGATGTTACCATACCTAGGTAACTTCTTTATAGCTGCTGCAGTTTCCATCTGCCAATCTCCAATGGATAAATCCTGCATCTGAGGGGAATCCTGTACCAGAGGACAGTATTTGGATAAAGAAACAAACTGAAAAGTTTATGGTTGTAAACTCCCTTATTTTGTAATGGTGGCTGTTATACTGCAGGAAGATGTTAAGCATTGTAATTTGGAGAGATTCTGTGCTCCTTAGCTGTGGTATTTTTATGGGCCAATGACTTTACTACCACCACTCCCAGAGAGGGAGAGTCTCCTCCTAACTTCTTATTCTGAGCTCTGCTGCTCAGTTGTTTGGGATTTTATGTCTTTATTTTAGCACCAGTGTTATTCAGTCATAGAATTAATGTTGGGGTTTGAATAAACTTTAAAGAAGTAATGCTGTGGTGGCAAAGAAATATGATACAAATTTTCTTTATTAATTTCTTGGACCTGTCACTGTAAAAGAAGTACCACTGAAAGCCTTGATGAATGATGTTGGATGCTTCACTGCAACAGAGGTGCTTTTGAAGTATTGACTTCTGTGGCTCTTGTGAGGGGAAATAAAACCAAACTACTTTGATATTCTAAAGAATCTGGTAATTTTGATAACAAGACAGTTCTTAGCTTCCTTGCTGTTTTACCAGGAAAATAACAAGACAGGCTTTGGAAGGTTTAAATTCTGATTACACCACTATTTATTCTGGCTTTGCAATTTCTACCATGTATAATCTCACATTGAAGTATTTATTTTTATTTTAAAAGACAGATGTGGAAAGCTGGTTTTGATTTTTTGTTTAGATTAATTTGGACTTTTTTTTCATGCTTCTTGGTTCTGTGTTTTCCTTTAAAAACTCCTAGGAATACATGACCATATGAAAATGAATAGCATGTTTCACATTTTAGAGTGTTGTGCGATAAAATTATGTGCTCCATGGCATGAAACTCTTTGATGTAGAACTTTGAATGTTATAAAATTGCTCAGTAAATGTCCCTTGAGTGGTATTTTGCAGGACTACTTACTTCATGTTCTAATAACATAATCTTTGTCAAGATGCCTTTAAGCTTTGTAGTCTTCCTTACATATGACAGGGGGTTTTTTTCCTGTTATCCTTGGAGTATAAAAGACCATCCCCTGTGACACTTGGGTTTCCCTTGTTGTGGTGTTTGGGGATGGAGTTTGTTGTCTCCAGGAACAGAGAGCAGCTTTGCTGAACCCATTAATGAGAATGATTTGACCAAAATCCAGAGAGAGATGGAGGAGGTGAACAAGGAAGAAGAGTTCACTGTCTCATCTTGTTAAAGAACTGGGTAGAACATTTAAAAAAAACTCTCAGGGAGCAGGGTCTGGACCAACAAAGCCAACTTCCTTCTCAGCAGTGAGGCTGTACAAAGGCTTGTCACAGGACACTGTGAGTGCAGCACCCAGCTCTACATGGATTCAGTGGCAGTTCAGTGGTTGCTACAGGGACCACAGATACAGAAAACATGATCTTCAGCTGGATGAATATTAAAGTTTGATCCTGGAATCACAGAGCTACAAGGGTAATTGGATCATAATGCAGTCTGTGGTTTTAGGCAATAAAACTTTGATAAAATGTATTGATGAAAATAATGTTATAAGTAATTCATCTTTTCTTCACTTGTCTAGATCAGATGAAGCTACAGATGACATGACCAAAGTCAAAACAATGGATGAACTGATGAGGAACAGCACTGAGAATGTTAGCTGCTTCTTTGCTGGAAATCCTAAGTGCAACTTCACTACCAAGAGACCCTGATGTTATGTGATCATTCAGCAGAGTTTGCAATAATGGAAAACCAAAGGAAAACCAAAACTAGCTGCATCTCATAAACAAAAATTTTCAAGATTCAGCTGAATCAAAAAATTATTCCAGCCATGGGAGAAAATGCAAGTTTTTGGGAAAGTCTGATATATGCACATCCTACCTGTACCACCTGGAAGCAAGAGGCAGAGGGATCTATCTACCACCTAGCCAGTATTTTCTTTGTTGTGGGCTTCATGGGTGGAAGTGGATTCTTTGGGCTCCTCTACGTCTTCAGCTTGCTTGGACTGGGCTTTCTCTGCTCTTCTGTTTGGGCTTGGCTGGATGTGTGTGCTGCTGATATATTCTCCTGGAATTTTGTGCTGTTCGCTATATGCTTCGTCCAGTTCGTTTATGTTACCTACCAAGTCCGGAGTGTTGCCTTTGACAGAGAATTCCAGGAACTCTACAGTGCTCTCTTCCAGCCTCTGGGAATTTCATTGACTGTGTACAGGAAGATTGTCTTGTGCTGTGATGCAGAAGTGATTACCCTGGAGAAGGAGCATTGCTATGCCATGCAGGGCAAAACGCCTATTGACAAACTGTCCCTGCTTGTGTCAGGCAGGTTTGTATTGCTTTGTTCAGGTTTTCTGCAAATATCTTTATTTTCCTCTCCTTATTGAAAATCAAAGGAAGAAAAAGCCTGATTTTTGTATTGTTTGCTTATTTTCCAGTACAATAGATTAAATATTAATGCAAGTAATATAAATATTAATAGGTTAAATATATTTGTCTAGGATGGCACTAGCATAAAAAGACTAAGCAGAGAATCTGTAACAGCATAAAGAAAAGAATTTGAAGTCATTCTTTTCCAGGCTACTGTATCATAGCATTTAACAGGTTAGACAGACAAAGGGAATAAATGTGGATTTTCAGTGTTCAGGTTATGGCTTGCCTAGCTGATGAGCACAGCATCTGTCCTGTTTTCCTTTAGTAGTATCATCTGAAATGGGACAAAAAGTTAGTTACAAAACCAAATATACTAAGATAAACTCTGTTTAATAGAAATCTTGACTTTGATACAGATTGTATTTGGTTGCTTTTAAAGGGGGTGGGAGAAAGGTATTGGTAAGGAAGAGGAAAAAGACTTAAAAGCACCCTTTCATTACAATAGGATGTAGTTGAGCCTTATCAAGGCTTGCAGAACTGGGTCTACAGTTACTGTATGCTGTGGCCCTGTGTTAGACCCTGGGACAGCAAATCCACCTGCTTGTACTCCCTGCTTCCAGGAGAGCCTTCTGGCAGCTTTGCTGATGCTTTCCTGGAGGGAAGCAGTAGTTTTTGTACTGCATGCAAAGCAGGGTGCAGTCCCAGACCACCAGTGACACCCAGGGGTGATGGACATGGACTGCCCTTGGTGGGACACTTGGAGGATGCTTTCTGAAGCCTGCTGCATGCATAGATGGAACCTGTAGGCAGCTCGACACTCAGCTGATTAAGGGCTACTTGCAATGAACAATATGGATTGTGGGCAGTTTTCCTTAGTGACAGCTGGTTCAGAGTGTTCTTGGGAGCTCTCATGGAAGTTGCTCTTGGTCTTACCAAAGGAAGGGTATCCATCCTTCTACATGCCAAGCCACTCAGTGATCACCCAGAGTTCCTGCTGCCCTTCACCATGTGGTACAGGGGTGCTTGTGTGCCTTCAAATTTATTTGTTATTTAAAAATATATTTAAAATTAATTTTTTAAATTAATACATTTTATTTTTTTATTTTTAAAATTAAAATTTAAATTTTGCTTTTTAAATTTGTTATTTAAAAAGTGGAAAGGAAAGGAAAGGAAATTTTCTTTGGCATCTTCAGAAGGCCACGGCATTCACACAGAGATCCCATACCACCAGGCTGTTCTTCTGGCTCCAGAAATAACCTTGTGGCCATGTAATTCCTGTTAAACATGGGGAGAGGGCTACCTACCACATGCCATGGGGCACTCCTGCTTCCCACTCCCAGTTTTTGCCACTTTGTTCTCTCTAAAACGTGTACTTGCCAAAACCAGAAGTAAATCTGATGGTTTTCAAGGGAAGCAGGTCAATGCTATTTTGGGCATTGGCCTTTCACCTCTACAGTGCATGATGGCCTTTTAATAGCAAAGCTTGTGCATCACTGCACAGACCTACCACAGAGAGAATAATGTCTTTTGAATAAGGCCTGGAAAGATTTCCCTCTCAGTTGCATTATTGTCTAGTATTCTCTCTCAACTGCCCTGAACAAGTTGGGTTCAAAATTTAATTAGGATAATGGGTGCCATTGATTGCTTTTTCATGCTTTTAAAGCTATATTTAAATTCTTCAGATAGTAGAAATAGCACATTCTTGTAGTAGGCATTGCTGGTGTACAGGTAGTGCTAACAAATTAACACATCTTGTCTTGGTAGGATCAGAGTGACTGTTGATGGGGAATTTCTGCATTATATTTTTCCTCTTCAATTCCTGGACTCTCCTGAATGGGATTCACTGAGGCCCACAGAAGAGGGAATTTTCCAGGTAAAAGTTAAGGGGTTGCACTTTTTAAATTTTTTTTTTTTAGTGCTACAGGAAACTGTTCAAGTACTGTTTGATTTGGAAATAAATTTATTTAGGGTTTAGTTTGTGATATTATGCAAACAAGTGGCATCCCGAGTAGTTTGAGAAGTCCTCTTTATCTGTTGGACTGGATTTGCTGTTTGTGTCTTGTTACAACAAACAGGGAGTTCTTGAAGCTGGTCTGGGAGGCAGGCTGTTTGCATGCTTTGGCTGGTGGATATTCAGCCGGGGAAGGCAGGTTTCCTCGGGCTGGGAAGAAGCTGGTGCTGAGGAGGTTTCCCAGCGGGAGGTGAGCCAGGGGAGGACGTGCCCAGGACAGGCTGGCACAGGTTACAGCGTTACACGGTGTCAGCTGGGGCTGCCCTGCGCTCTGCGGGCTCTGCTGTCACTGGACTGACACGCTGGCTCCTGTCTCTGCTGGATCCGATGTCTGCTGTCACGGGGACAAATGGCATTTGCTGGGAGCTTTCTTTAGACCTGCCTTTTCAGCTGGGGCTGCCAGGAGCAGAGCAGGGAGTGCAGGGCTGAAGCAGGGCATCCATGTGGCACTGAACCAGGCATGCCACATGGCATGTCATTGAGGCTGGCTAGATGTGATGGCTTAGTCCATATCCAGTCACCTTTCTCGCTGCCTTTTGCCCGCAGTAACCCCCAGAGCTCTCTGGCTCGGCTGAAAGGCTCTAATTGCAGTAGGCAGGTTCTGCTGGGAGACGGGGTGTCTTCTGAGCAAGGGCAGCAGCAGCACCTTGTCCCCTGGCGGTTCAATCCTGTCTTCCCCAGGTCACACTCACAGCAGAGACAGATTGCCGCTACGTGGCCTGGAGGAGGAAGAAGCTGTACCTGCTGTTCGCTAAGCACCGCTTCATCTCCCGCCTCTTCTCCATTCTGATCGGGAGCGACATCGCCGAGAAACTGTACGCGCTGAACGACAGGGTGCACGTGGGGCAGGGCTTCAGGTACGACATCCGCCTGCCCAACTTCTACCACGCGGCGCTGCCCGAGAGCCCCGCGGCGCCGCCGTGCCCGCGGCCGCACCGCCTGCAGCGCGGGGAGCCGCGCCGCCCGCCGCCCGGGGACACCGCCCGGGGACACCGCCCGGGGACACCGGCTAGCGACACCGCCTAGCCCCGCCGCGGGGAGCCCGGACCGCGGCACCGCCCGGGGACACCGCCCGGGGACACCGGCTAGCGACACCGCCTAGCCCCGCCGCCCGGCGACACCGCCCAGGGACCCCGCCCCGCGACCCCGCCCTGTCACACCGCCCGGCGACACCGCCCGGCGACCCCGCCCGGCCACACCGCCGCGCACATTCCTCACGGCGGGACATGGCAGAGCCGAGGGGCGGAGAGACGCAAGCAGGCGAAGCCAAATTTGACAGACAAGTGCCGTTTGTGTCAGCTGGAGTAGGTTGAAGTCTCTATCTCAAGCCAGCAGGTTGGCTTCTGCATTTTCACTGTCCGTGCAATATGTTTTCTTTCAGCAAACATATGTTCAGTATGTTTCAGTATGTTTACTTTCACTCCCATTGATCTCCGTCTCCTTCGTTTTGGAGGAGAACAGATCATAAGTCTGAGGTCTTATTTTGATGGCCTCTGTGATGGTGTGTTATTTTTTTGTTTTGTTGTTGTTTTTATTTCAAAGCAAGCCCATAGTATTTGTAACTACATTTTCCCCAAAATTTTTTGCCACAATGAAGTATGAAAGTAGTCAATGAAAACAACTAAGTTGTCTTGAAAATATAGCAGCTTGCTTATAATGTTCTTTTTTTATGCCATGTGAACATTCTCTCAATTTACATGAATAATGTTGCGGGGAAAAGGCTAAGGAACAACCCGTTGGGTTTGTTTCTTAAAAAATGAAAGATTTTGAAATGCACAGCAAGATTGTTAAAAACCCAAACAAAACAACAAATTCTGTCCCATGAGTAATTGGTTTCTCTCTGACTGTCCTTAAGAGGTATTGAGTGAAAACAAACACAAGTGTCATTGCTGGCATTAGAGAAAATAAAAGAGCTGTAACTGCTGCAAATACAGCTTAGGGAAATGATTGTATAGCGTTTCTGATAGAATGTGTTGCTATAGGACCTGGGCTTCTGCAGTGCCAGCGCCCTTTGTGACATGTACAATAAATAATATTAGTCAATCTATTGCCAAACCATTGGAGTTTGTTGTATGATATTCTTTTTAGCTGTGTTTGTCAGGAAGAGACTAAAACAGCTGCAGCAATAAATATGGTTTTTAACTGGCACGTTCTTGTTTAGCTTCCAGAGTCACTTTTCTGTGCCTATGAAATTCTTGATTTCAAAGATATTCTCTCCCTGGTTCTGTGGTGTTTTAATGACATAAGGGAGCCTCAGATTGCACTTCAGTAGGAGGGAGTTGGTTTCGACCCTCGGGGTCACTGTGCCTTTGAAGAGAAGTGTCTGAATGTCTGTGCTAACTCACCTTCCTGCTGCTCTGCCTGATGCCTGCCAGTAATCAAAAAGTGAGAAGCATTACTATTTTATGAGAATGGATTGCTGCTTGATATGACTGGAAGTAGATAATATTTTTAATATTTTAAAGTTGCTGGCTAGTTTGGCACGATGACCCTTGTGTGCTTCTCTGTCTGTGGGTATACATATAAGTTTATATGTTGTGACTTGTTTCTGGAGGACTTGAAATGATGATACAATCTTGCACTTGAAGGATAATCATGCAGTATGTATAAAAAAGCTATTAGGAGTGATGTGAAACACTACCTGTTTGAAGGACATTTAGTGTAAAGCAGATAAGATTGTACAAGTTTTGCTTTTAGCTTTATGTTGGTTCCTCAGAGAGGAAAACCAGCCAAACATAAATTACCCCAGAGTGCAATGGGATAATCCCCAAATCATTCTCATAACCCTTCCAGGCAATGTATTCTGTATGTACTGCTTAGTGCATGAAGTCCCTGAGTCACAGAGCTACTTTGTCTTGGCCAAAAGAGAATTGGAAAAATATGCAAACAGTTCACTGATGGCTTTTAAAGACATGTTCAGATGATAACTAAGGCACAAAGTTACAGAGGCTGGCAGACTGTAGTAAGGATGTACATCTGTGTAACAGTCTACAAACATTAAAATATTTTAAATACATAAAAGAGATCTTATTCTAGATGTGGGTGTAATATGAATAATTTATTAATGCTCTCCTTGGTTTTCTTGAATATTTGGGTTTGGCCTATTTATTCAAGAAAGTTTGTCATTACTAAATTCTGCCCCTACTAAAGTCATTTAGCTGCATCATCTTCACCTTAAAATAAGACCAAGGAGTCTTACTCACCCAATTTCTATATCAAGCTTATATATTCCATTTAAGCTATAGCATACCACTTAGAAAGATACTGGGGAATGATGGGTGCTTCATGACATACTTTGGTAATTTTTTTCTTTTTTTTTTGTGACTGTTGTATTTGGTTTCTGTCACACACTTTCTAAACACAATCCTCTGTGATGTTTTTCTCTGCTGGAATTGGTTACTGTCAGAAATCTCTACCAGGACATGTCTGAGTCAATATCTGAACATACTCTTAGCTAATCTTGTTTAGGTGTTGCTACTGTGCTTTCTGGGCTTTGAGTCATTTTTAAAAAATTGTATCTAGTTTTCCAGCATCTGTTTGAGACGTGAGCTGTAAAATTCAGCTGTAAATATCTACAATAATATGAGTACACACAAAAGGGCTGGAAGCAACACAGAAGTTCTCTCCACCTCTGTTTTTATTTTAATCTGGACAGTACTTCTAAAACATACAGTGAATAATCTGCCTAGATGAAGACATACTCAGAGTGATGTCAGTGAAATTAGACAAGTTTGTGAGATCATAAACACCCAGTCAGAGAGTTTGGGTTGCTCAGCCTGGTGAACAGAAGGCTCCAGGTGACATTATATTGCAGCCTTTCACTTCTTAAAAGGGCCTGCAAGAAAGATGAAGACAGACTTTTTATAGCAGGGCTTCTTGTGGTAGGAGAAGGGATAATGGCTTTAAATTCAAGGGTATATTTAGATATAAGGAGGAATTTTATTATTATGAGCATGATGAAGCACTGAAACAGGCTGTCCAGAGAGATGGTGGATGCCTGGTCCTTGGGAACATTCAAATTGGATGGAGCTTTGGGCAACTTGATCTATTTGAGGAGATCCCCACTTATTGAGGGGGCTGGGCTAGATGGCCTTTAAAGGTCCCTTCCTTCCAACCCAGACCATCCTATGACCCCATGATTATTTATAGGTTAATAAGCATTTGGAGCTGGATGAAGTTCTGACTTGAGTACCATCCAATTTATGCCTGTGTTATTACTCAGAAATAACTGTTAGTGAGGTGATCAGATTCCTTCATAATTGGTTTTAACAAGTGGATACTTGATGCTATCAATGAGTCCTTTTCTTGATCCTGCAGTGATTCCCCTTTACTCACATTTTACATTTTTACCAGTTCCATAACCTTCTGTGGAGTTATGTCTACATTTATGTGCCACTACAGGTGAGAGTGGCAGAATCTGTGCACATGATGATGTGGTCATTCATCAGTTGATTTTCCTAAGTTTCTATAATTATATGGACATCATGTTGGAATTATTTTTACAGCCTGCAGAAGGGTTCAAATTTCCTACATAAGGTAAGAAACTGTATGGCTTATGACAGTTCAAGACAGAGGAGGAGGAGGAGTAGAAGAAGAGAGAACTAAATTTCATACGAATTTTATCCAAGAGAGGTTTATTTGAAATTGAACCTTTGGCAAATTAATTTGTTGGGTGCAGCAATATGTAATTAGAGCTTCAAAACAAATCTTGCCTACTTGGGGCCATGGGATCTGACCTTGCAATTCTTTCATTATGTGGTATTTTTTTAACTAGTAATAGTGTAAGTAATCATGCAGCTCCACTCAAAACTACAGAAACTATGGAATAACCAGAGAGGATGCATCCCAATATACTCTTGTAGCTAATACACTATGCAAGGCAAATTTTAGGCACTTAAAGAAAAAGCCTATTTTTTTCAATTGCCTGTGGAAACAGAGGCTGGGCTTTGTGGTTGAGGAGGGCCATCCAGGATCTATGTTTTCAGGAACTATTTTCCTTGCAACAAAGTAAATTATACATATAGAGATATGATCTCTCCTAGTATTAAACTGGGGAAGCTGAATACATGCTAGGATGATATTGCACAGATTTGCCATACCACAAAAAAGACATATGCTTGTAGTAATTAAATAACATGTTGATGCTACATTTTCAGGAAAAAAGTGCTCTACAGATTTTGCTTGTTGTGAATAGTAAATATAAGACATATTTGGTCTCAATGTACATAAAAAGTTAAAACAAAATATTGAGTTGCTCATATGAACTGATATTGCAAACCATGTGTTAAAAGTGAAACAAATCTGCAGCTCTTTGTATAGAAGAAAATTATTTAAATAGGAAAGGAAAAAATAATATCTATTTGTTGAATTCAGACATGACCAGATTAATATTTTTCTTTTTATTGCTGTAATAATTGAATGAATATTTTTCCTCCCTAGCTGTTACTGCAAAAAAGATTTTTTTACTATACAACAAAATAAATACCATATTAAATTGATTTGTTAATCCCTTTGAAAGTGCCTATTTACATTAATATGCATTAAAATATAATAGGCTCAGGGTTCCTAAGAAAAAACACCCTTTCTGTTTGTCTAATTCAGATTAACTTTCCTTTCTTGTAGGTTTTTATCCCTTCAGTTTCTACTTGTTGTAATTCTACTTCTGTGGGAATCAAAAGAATGTATTGAACTTGACATGTAAATCAAGCCACCTCATGCTGATGAATCAAACCATGTAGGTGGAGCCTCATCAGCAGGAGTGTGTAGGAGAAAGGCAGCACAAGCATGTCATCACTCAGCTCTAGATTTGGGGTCGTGTCCCATACCATGGCAAGCAATGCCCTCCTGGAGGGTTCTGCCAGCAAAGGGTTTGGACCCAAACCATCTTTCTGCAAAATACCAATATTGTTAAACCTTGCCCTGGAATGGAAAAAGAGAAAAAAAAAATTAAAAAATGAGATTTTCCCCAAAACTTTGTGAGAGCAAGGATTTTATAGCAGTTATTCTTCTGTTATGGATTCACAGGCAATATTTTTTAAGTTACCAGTTGAACTGCAGGTCCTAATTTGAGGGATTGGTGGTGCATTGTAGAGACAGGACTATTTCACTACCTGACTGGGGTTTTGAAGAAAAATGGTGATAAAAGATATATGACCAAGAACTAAGAGATCGAAGTTGTATAAATAAACAACTGCAACAAAATTATGGTGGTAACTTATTGTTTCAGCAGTGAATCCCATACTTTTCATTGTATCCACTAGTTAAACCTGTCTAAATCTCGGGGATATAGCAATAATGTGGCAGTAAAAGGGATATTAGGCCAAGAAAGATACTGTGGCAAAAATCCCGTTTAATTAATTGAATTAATTTTAAAATAAAAATAAAAATTAAATAAAATTAAATTTGATTGATTAATCAATTAATTAAATGCTCTAACCATGTAATTGTATAGAAGTGGGCAGCACCATCCCCTTCCATAGGAACTGCACATCACAGGCAAGCATCAAAGCATCTCAGATGTGTGAAAGGAGGTGAGCAGGTTCCTGTCCCCTGGCAGGGATTCTGTGGGGTGATCCCAAGCAGCCTGCAGGAGTCTGGGCTCAGTGGGGATGAAGCACACATATCTCTGTAATATTTCCCATGGGTTTTAGGAAGAGTGCAGGACAATCTAGATACCTGATGCTGGGCTTGGGCTTCCCGTGCCCAACTGTAGGACACGGGTACAAGGGTGAGATACTGAAGGTAAGATTTGGGAGGAGTTTAAAAGGGTATGACCCTGTATCTTCCCATATGTGTTCTCTTACACTGGGTAAATGAAAAACAACTCAATCCATAACAAAAGTGAGGCAAGCAGTTCACATCTGCCAGGATACCCAAGGGTGGGTATCAGCAGTTCCTATAAAACAGCTGTTGTGCTGGAATTCCTTGCTGTGCTTTGTTCATCTAACTCCCTCACGTTAAAATCTTTAAAGATTTATGGAATCCAGCTGTAGTAGCTATTCTATTTTGCTAAGAGATAAAATGTCTTGAATACTTACTTTGAATATGAAGCAAAGCTGTCCTCTTTTCATTTACAGAAAAGTTGAGTCCTCTCAAATTATACTTTTCAAGCAGGTGTCACTAGTGAAGGGAATGAAGTGCTTTTCAAAAACAGTCAGATATCCAGCACTCTGGTCTATTTATCACTGGGTCTTCATTTTATTGTTTGGTTTTCAAAAATTTCGTGTTCTTACAGGAAATATGTTCACTATTTAAAGAATTAAGCAGTAAGTATTTGTAGGAAAAAAATACCAGAAATACTGATACATAAAACATTTTTTCATTGGTTTTGATTTTACAAACTATTAGTTTCTTTTTGTTAACTACATTGGTTGCCATTTTAGTTAGGGAAGTGCTTTTTGCAGTGGTCTGTGTACTTCAGATACATGCAAAAGCAAAAATCCCATATATATGTATGTTTATTGGAGTCCTTATCCCTGGTTTTAACCCTATATAATAGGGGTTTGTTAGTTGCTTTTTTTCTTTACAGAACAAAAAAGTATAATAAACATAATTCAGAAGACTGGTCTTATTTATTCATTGAAATGAAAATATTTTTTTTTTTTAAAGTCTGTGTTTGCCTTTACTCTTGAAGATCAGGATAGCAAGGAGCAGTTGTGGCATGCTCTAACTCAGCACACATTTTGACAATCCTTTACAATATGCACAGTTTATTACATTTTTTAAAACTCTCTCTTTCCATTTCAAAGTTCTTCTGAGCTAATCTCTTTACCTTTTCTTTCCCCTCACTGTGGACTATTTTCACTATCAAATCATGTATTCTTTCTCTGTCACTTGTCAAAAAAATTCCTTAGACTCATGTTCAGCCTCCCCCTACTTCTTTTTTGTCCTTGTTCCTCAAGTTTTTAAGTCAGGTTTTTGATTTTTTTTTCAGTTCTGTCTGGAGATATTTAACACTTATTATTTAGTTCTTTTTCATATCTTTGCATAAAATTCTAAATCCTTATCAATAACTTTTAAAATTCCTGGAAAGTGGGTGATAATGATGCAAATATGCAACGTCCTGAAGGTTCAGTCCTAGCCTTTGCTTCTCAAAAATAGCCACAGTAAATATTAACATGCACAGCTAAAAAGGGATTAATACTGCAGCAGAATGTTACTTGTCACAGTCACCAACACCAAAAAACACTCACACATTTGTACTCTGACAGTATCTGCAATTCTGCTGGTCAATACAGTCACACAGACACACACAAATTCGTGGGGATCTCTGCAGCGAGCATGTTGAGAGCTGCAGCTGAAATGCATTTACTTCAGGATTAGCACAGACATCTCTCCATGATCGTTTTGAACTTTATTTGTGCGTGGAGGTTGTCCAAAAATGGAACAGAAAAATCACAGCTGGTTCACCCAGTGCTGCCAAATCTGCTCTAGTGGGGACCCCTAAAAATGGGCTGTCACCCGGGGAGGGGGCAGGTGCAATGCAAAAGCATGGCTATATTGTGTTCCCATTTTGTGTGCAGTAAGAGCTGCCTCACGTTAACAGAGAGCAATGCGTCGATAACTGTGGGAGTTCCAGGCAGGCAATGCAGTCAGATTCCATATCTGGTATTCCTCTACTTGCAGAAAGAAGCAAACCCCCTGGGACAGGTTCCCACTATTCCCCAGTGACAAGCCTGCCGTGGCTCTAGGAAATCCAACCTGTTTTATATCTGCTCTCCTGTTTTTGGGGGGGAATCATGTGATTTAGAGCAAGCACAGCAGGCCAGTCCCAGAAAAATCACTTGCAAGCAGTTCATAGAAATTGTTCACTGAGCAATTTCAAATAATGAACATACAAAATAAAGTGTCAGCAGGGAACTGCTCATGCATAATTTGGGAGCAGGGATAATTGTTCAGTGTGATTGAATAAATTGTTTACTGTATACAGTTTAGATAACTTTAATGGCAAACAATTTTACTCTGTTCTTATACCTCAGGATCATGTACCCTTTTGATAAACATCTACGTCTACCATCTGTTGAAACTTTGAATACTTTGATTATTTTAGAAAAAAGTTGGCTCCTGGCTCTAAACTGGCAACAATCTGCTAATATACTATTAGTCAGATACCTGGAAGCCCTGGGATGTGGTATTTTGTATCTTGGATTCAAACAAAAAGATAGCCCTCCTTGCATTAACAGGAGACATCCTTCCTACAGGTCTTGCATTGCAAGAATTGCCTGACTATACATCAGAAAGTGTCTGTCAGAGGGCCTAAGGTAAACATGCACTGGAATTCACAATTCCTGTTAAATAAACCTCCAGAATACTAAAGAGCTGAGAGGCTGTGTTTCACAATCTCTTCCATACAAACTTCCTTCCAAAAGAAGCATAATTCTTGAGGATGCTTTCAGGCAAAACCCATATAAATAAATTTTCTGTGGAAAAGTTATATGGCACAGAATTTCAGCAAGTGGAATGGGATTTGCTAGTGTATTTCGGCCCACTCCAGGCAGTTGTCAAATACACACAGGATGAATTACTTTCAAAAGGAGCCCACTTACAGAGCCTATGGAGGGAATTTAAAAGATTAGTTTAGAGTAGATGCTGAGTACGCTTCCTGAAACTATAAATGGAAACATTTCATGGATCTTGCCATTGTCTGAAAATAGCCCTGTGAGCCTGGCACATCTGGGATCCTGAATACAAAGCATTTGTTCTCTTTAGTGAAAACTTTGCCTAAAAAAGGCTGTGACATTGGGCTCTCATTTGGAAGAGGCAGAGTGCTCGCAGTTTTGTGAAAAGTTTCTTCCTCATCTGCTTAATGAAGTTTTCCAGTGCCTGGCTGGGCTAAACTGAGAAACAGAAGAGGGAGGGTCAGGTCTCAGCTGTGCCTCTGAACTCCTGCCTGTCCTCTTCTGAGGTCCAACACCTTCCTGTGTTATCAGCAGAATGATATTTTCCCTGGAATCCAGAAGAACAGGCAGGCACCAAGAGGTTAAGGTACACTGTTGAGGATCACAAAGCTGGTTGTGGAGATAAGGAACAAGGCTGAGCAATTTGCAACATCCAGCGACATTTTCTACTGTGGACTGTTCCTGTGAAAAATAACTATATAATTGGAGAAAGGACTTAAGCTATCAAGAATCTAATAGCAGAAGACAGAGAAGAAGCCTGCATCAATGAACAGCTGTAGCAGCATTAGACCTGTCTCTGCTAATGCAATGCATCAATTCAACACAAATCTCCAAAAATTGATCTGTCTGTCCAAAGCCAATTCCTCCTCCTGTGGAAATGCAAAGTTTTATTTTCTGCCTCTGTCAGATTAATTTATATTAGCAGACTTCAAAGAACCAGCAACTTGTTGACAAAGATGGGTTAAAGCAGTCTTTATAGTGATTTAACAGGATGTTAATTTAATTAAATCAGCCCATTTTCCTACAGTATATGAGACCTTATTTTAAGGGAATAAATTCTCCTTAGTACTTTTAACTTAGAGAACGTTTGTTATCTGTATAAGTACAGGTAATGTTATCTAGTATTGTGTAAAACTAAAGTCTAAAACAGAATTGATCATATAAAATATATAATAAATTATATAAAATTATAAGCTTTATAAAGTTATATAAAATTAATGCCGGTGATTATATTAGAGAAAATTTTTCTTCTATGCACAGGTGCACATCACAGCCCAAGACTAGAGTCCCATCAGAGCCATGTCTATGTGCTCCACCTGCTTATGGTCTTCCTGGAGAGACAGGATATAGGGACATCTCTCAGATCCTCTCTCGTTTCCCTCTTCCTGCTGACAGCTGGACTGGTAGATACCACCACCTCCTTGTAGTCTTGCTGCAGATGGGAAATGGCATTTAATCATGAACATGCTGAAATATGAAGATCCCAAGAGACTAGCTGCAATCAGGACAAAGCCCTACACTCTCACATGGCTGTAAATATTTTTAGTTTGTTGCCAAGCTTTCCTAACAAACAATATTTTTTTTGCATTGGGCTAATCACACACTGTTTGCCACCAAGGATTCCCCCAAAATTAGAGAAGACCTAGAGGGCAATGAGACAGTGCAAAGACTTTACAGAAGACACAATCAGTAGAACAAACTGTGCTTCTCCAAAGCACAATGTTCAGTAACGTGCTAGAAAATGCTTGCACGTCAGTTTGGATTGGGATGGGAACTCTCTGACGGGTTGCTTTGTGCAGCTTTTGGAAGCTACTTGGCTTTGCTCCAGCAAGCGTAGCTGAATACTATCAATCTCAAACACATGCTAGATGCTATCACTCATGACCATTCCTGCAGCCATGCTATCCTGACTCCTTCCTACCCTTTTTCCAGCTCACTTACTCTGCATATCTCGGGAAAGAGATAGTACATACATAAAAATGTCTGTCCAGTTGGAAGAAACATAGTGCCAAATCAAGTCCTTCATAATGATTTCATAATATATTTTTGAAAATCGGAACTTATACGAGGGAGCAGGATTCATAAAACTCCTGTTCACGTCACACATTCCTGAAGTGATCCAGATCTCTTGTCCAAGGTGCAAAACCAGGAATAACTGTGACAGAGGCAGAGCCTCCTCAGACAGATGCTGATGTGCACATGTATAAAATGTATCCTCAAAAACAAGTTTGGATTCTGTATTCTTACAAAAAATATTTAAGAGTAATGCTGACCATATGCTCTCGGGTGCTGAAAACCTCGCTTTGCAGCTGGCTCATCAGAATGTATTGAAAGGTTTTTCTGCCTTGGCAGTCCTCATTTATCTCTGACAGTCAGGTTTTGAGATGGGAATATCTTTCATCACTGAACGCTACTCGTCGGCCTCCTGGGGATGGAGGCGTGCTCGGTGACTGCTTCACCTGTCTTGTGAGACTGCTGGTGCCGGCAGAGGCTCGACAGGACACGGGCAGAGCCGATGCCAGCATGCAGGGACAGGAGCGTCCCGCTTTGGAAGCGTTCCTGGGAGCTGTGGAGCTGCCACACGAGCAAACTTGGTGACATCTCTTAAAACACCACGCTCGTGACCAAGCAACCACAGCAGGTGCCGAGTTGAGAGGAGCAGTTTTACAGAGGCTGTAGATGCACACCATGTAGGGGCAATACTGCTGGCCACAGGTTTGGGGGAGAATTCGGCTCCTCTCATTTTAACCCCCCAGCAGCCGGGCAGGCTCGGGGCTCTGGCTACGCCTCTGCGCGGTGGCTGTCCCCGCGTGTTTCGGGCGCCTCGGCTGAGCCCTGCGGGGCGGCGGGGCGGCGGGGTGATGCTCGGCGGGGCGCGGGGGGATCCGGAGCGGGGCTGAGCTCCCGCCCCTCCCGGCCCGGTGCGGGGCGATGCTCGGCGGGGCGCAGGGGGATCCGGAGCGGGGCTGAGCGCCCGCCCCTCCCGGCCCGGTGCCGGCGGAGGCGCCTGCGCGTGCGGCCGCTCGGTGCCGGCCCCGCTGGCGCCGCCCGCAGCTCCCGCCGCTCCTCTGCCTATTTTAGTCACGGCCGCGGCTCCGTGCCCGCCGCGGGACCGCCGGCGCCGGAGAGCGGCAGCCCCGGGCCTTGGCCGTCCTGCCCGGGCGGAAACTTTTCGGCGGGCGCGGGGCAGGTGAGGAGCGGGGGTCCCTCCGCCGCCGGGTCCCGCAGCGATACCAGCGGCATCGGCGGCGGCAGGAGGGGCGGGCGCCGGGCTCCGCCGTGGAGCTGCCGGGCCAGCGGGGGGAACGCGCGGTCCCGTCCCGTTCTCCGCTCCGTTCGGTCGCTCCCCGTGCCTGGCTGCGGGCGCAGCCGGGAGCGGGGTCTCTCTCCGCCTGTGCCCTGCCCGCGGGGAGGAGGGACGGGTTGCGGCTTTCGGAGTGGTTCTTCTGGGGGGAAAGTGACCAGCTGCTCGATTCTTTCCCAGTGTTTAGCGATTATGTTCTGGCTGGCTTTGTGCAAAGGGCGGGTGTGGCTCGCCCGTTGCGGGCTCCGATGGCCCCGGGCGCGGCGCTCGGCGCATCCCGAGCGCTGTGAGAGGGCGCTGAGCGAGCCCCGGGGCGCGCCCCGGGTCCTGCGCTGGGGGCGCGCCCCGGGTCCTGCGCTGGGGGGCGCGCCCCGGGTCCTGCGCTGGGGGCGCGCCGCGGGTCCTGCGCTGGGGGGCGCGCCCCGGGTCCTGCGCTGGGGGCGCGCCGCGGGTCCTGCGCTGGGGGGCGCGCCCCGGGTCCTGCGCTGGGGGGCGCGCCCCGGGTCCTGCGCTGGGGGCGCGCCCCGGGTCCTGCGCTGGGGGCGCGCACCGGGTCCTGCGCTGGGGGCTCGCCGCGCCGGGAGCTTTTCTCACCGTGCGGGTGCTGTGCTGGCTGTGGAGAATGGACGCGTTGTTAAACTTTCTCTTGACTGAAGTGGCTAAGGAGAGTAACAAATTTCTGTAGTTACTGTCGCATTTAATTGAATGAGACTTGGATCATATTGAAATGCTTATTTTCTTAAACCACTTTCCTATTGTTCCTACTGCATTGTAAAAGAGGAAATTGGTAACTTAAACTGTAATTGACTCAGCCATACTACCTCTAGTAGTTTGTCTTCAGCTCGCAAAAGAATTATTGCCTAAAATCTCTATGCAGCTTCTGTAAGACCATAGAAAAGTAGTTTAAAGTTCTGGAGGTATCATTAATATTTTTTTTTTATTGCACTGACTGTAAAGTTATAGAAACACACTCAAGTAAAGATTTGAGAAGATCTCTTGAATAATGCTGACCAGTAAAGCCGTGGGATGTGAATAATCTCAATAAAGTGGGTAATTACACAACCGGGACACTCGGCACTGTCCCATATCAGCTTGGCTGACTGCTTCTCATAGTGGAACCTAATGCTTTACAATTTTCTGTCTGTCTTCTGTGAGTGCTCTTCAGGTATCCATAAAATTCACACTTATTTCAAACTCATCTTGGTGTCTGAATATTTGTGGACTAAATCTTTTGGGAATGCCTTTCAGAAGTTTGGTCTCTTGTATAAAGCTGTTGTTGAGTACAGCAAAATCCTAGAGAAAGTTCACCTCGTTTATATTCTGAGAATTAGTATTTTCTGACCTAAGACTACCATGTATTACCTTAACTTTCTATTAAGTTCATGAAAAAAAAAAGGTTAATAGTCTTTTTTTCTTTTAACTACACTAGTTTATATTTGGTTCAATAATAAAGAGTCAGTGAGTTTTTATTTTTCATATACATATCTTCTTTTTTCCTTCCTCTTTGAACAACAAATTGGCTTGAGTTCTCAATCATCTGAATTTTCAAGTTCTTGGTTTGGTAAATCATAAATCCATGTGGTGGATATATAATGAATATTTAAAAATGCTCTTTTAATGATTTGTCTTATGCCCCATAAAGCTTTCATTTCAGTGGATGCTATTTTACCCCAACTTTCTAAAATTGTTTGACTACGTTAGTTGTTTTTTTAACTCCTGATATTAATACAGGTTTTTCCATTCAAGACTTAAGCATATGAGTATATAGTCTTGTGATATAGTAATCCTTAGTAAACATAATTCAAGTTTTAAAGGCCTGAATCTGTACTTTCAAAATTAATTTTTGGCTTTCTGAGGTCACAGAAGGTAAAAAATTATAATTGCTTGTTCTTTTGTGGAATTGCAGGCTTTTCCCTCATTTTTCAGTATTATTTGGCAACAGTAGATTCTAGGACTAAAGAATTGACCTAAAAATTACAATCATGTTGTTTTTTGCCATTTTGGATATTTGTCTTTCTGGTGTTACCTGTAAACAAACACTTAGGTCATGGCTTGTAGCTCTGCTTGTCTGCCCTTTTTCCTGATCCTCAAAGCAGTTTCTTAGCTGAAATTCAGAGCCCATGTCTGAGTCTGTCCTTGTGTCATTTTGCAGATAGCATCAATCTATTTCTGTCAGCTTTTAAATACCAAAGTGATAGAGAAGTTCTAGTTTCCACTGTTTCCAGTATGTTAGGAGAAATGTGATTATTGCTTGTGAGTAGTAAGTGAAGTTGAAATATATTCATGTAAAGACAAAGCTTATAAAAAAATTGAGGTGGGCAGATTTAAGTTCCTGGGTTCTAATTTAGACAGTCTAGTAGGTAAGCCTGACCTTCAAAAGTGTTGAACATCCTCTTACAACTGCGGATGCTTTAAATTGCTTGATCAACACTTGGAGAAACTCTTTCCCATTATTTCAGTTTATGGCTGGTGATTTGTTGCATCAGTGTCTGTGAAGAGCAAGGGGAGCAGTGTTTTGGCTGGGCTGTGAGGAGAATAAGGTTGTCAGGTGCTGTGTATTTAATTTGGTTCATTGGGTTTCCAGTCTTCTAATGTATGATGCTTTAGGGCTGAGTTGAAAGGGTAAGGTAGCCTCTATTCCCACAGTGGAGCAATACAAAATTTTGCTAATAAAAAATATCAAGCATCTGGAAGGCTGCTTTGATCTGTGATGAGATTCAGCTGAAATTACTTCTTGCAGCCTCTTTTGATGTTGAGTTGAAGGATTTATGGCTGGCTGTGTATCTGTGTGTGAGGTTGGCTGTCTTTTCTTGTCCTGTTGGCATTCTGAGTGGTGCCTCTACTGGCACGTGACGGGCAGTGAAAGGCTGAATATAGGTAGAAACTCAGCTGTTTGGTTGTTTCTAAAGATCTAGAGATCCTGCTGTTCCAGTGTAAGGAGTTTATATTGTTTGGAAACAACAGGAGCAGCGGATGAGCTGTGTGTAAGATGAGCACAGACATTGTTATCCAGTTAGCAATTCCCTCCTGTTTATGAGCGCGTTAAAATGCCAGTCCTGCAGCCTCCACGGGCTCAGGCTTTGGCTCACTGTGTGAGTGGCTTTGTCAGGACAGTGAAAGTGCTCTAATGACTCTCTTGATGATCTCTTGTGAAAGATCTGAAAGAATCTGTTTGGATAGGCCTGATGTTTGCTAACAGTTAAGTGTAGAGTTTATGACAAACCCCCACATTTTAAATAATATTTGTATGTAACTAATCTAAGAATGAAAAGAGGAAAGTGATATTTTAAGAAATAAGTGAATTGTGTAATTTGGATTAGATTAGATGATTAGGATTAGACTTTTTTTTTTCTTGAAAATAATTTCAGTCCAGATATAGAAATACTACATCTGTGCTAGTGTTTGATCCTGCAGAATGCCTGTGCATTCCGTGGCACACCTTAGCTGTGACAGGCTCTGGGCATAGGAGATGAACCAACTGTAAGAGAGGGTTGAGGATTTATTTCTTCCCACTGCTTTCAGAAGGGGTCTAAAACACTGATTAATTTTGAAAACTGTCCAGCTTGCTTATGCCCTGTACACAGGTTGATTGCAAGAGAATAACGAAAGGAAGGGATGAAGCCACTCAAATTTATTTCACAGGCCAAGAAGCACTCTCAATTAACAGAGATGCTTCAGAGTATATTCAAGTCTGCAGGAAATAGTGTATTAACTGTGACCCAAAATTATCTGCTGAGCAGATGAATTAGATGGCATTTAGTGATGACACACTTCAGGGACATGCACTGTCTCTACAGAATTTAATTGAATGCAAATCCCACTGCACTGTATGTAATGGAGCTTGTTTGCTCAGTGATGAGGTACATATAGTTCATTAAGGAGACTCAAGCCCATCTCCATATAATTTCTACTGCTGTGGCAGGGAGAGACCATACCTGCCTTGCTGGAAGCAGGGTTCTCTTGTGTTTGACAGCAGACATGTCTAGGAGCAGTCATGCTCCTTCAGCTGAGACCTGCTCTGGGTTAGAACCTTCTGTAGAGGTTGTGGCACTGGCTGTAGTTACCCAGAGAGACTAGCTTTTAATATTCTAAACATAGTGTCTTGAATTCTTCCAGTTTTTCCCTGTAGCTTGTTTTAAACAGTAACTTTTTGTTTTGTATTGGGATTTACCCACTGGTATTTTTTTCCATTTAATTGAGGCAAATGTATACATGTTATATTTATTATTACAACAATTAAAACATCCTCTGTATATTTAGATTAGAAATAGTCTTTAACTGTCTCATTTTCTCCAGTAGTTCCACACACAGACAAGGGTCTTGCAAGCTTGTTCAAACTGTGTAAATAAAGTGAGTTCCCTAAAAGACTGGCAGCAGACCTAGCAGTCTCTCTATTTTGGTAGCTGTGATTTAGGTGAAAGAGATGGCAAAGCACTATTGAACTATAAACCTAGTTTGCTCTTTTAATTTTTTTTTCATGAATGATAATGGAAAATATATATTGAAAAGAGAGAAAACTACCCGAAAATCCATGTGCATGTCTACTATGTTTCAGTTTAATGCATAGTGAATTTTTTTTCCCCCTCTTCTTGCAGTAGTCTCCAAGATGAATGCTACAGCAATGAGCCCACTCACTGTTACTCCACTGGATTTTGTTCCAGACTATAAAAATTCCACCCTTGATCCTCTCAATGAGACTGCATGTGAAAACTGGAAAGAGATTCATCATCTTGTTTTCCACGTGGCAAACATTTGCTTTGCAGTTGGACTGGTTATTCCAACTACTTTGAATCTTCATATGATTCTTCTGCGAGGCCTGCTCACCGTAGGTAGGAGGATTATTCTGGAGAGAGAAATGTGGCAGAAATGGCTGGGTTTGACCATTATGGAGCTGGCCCCTGTGACTTATGGTGAAATTACTGCCTCTATTAATGGCCATTGTGCTCTGATGAAGGTGATTTTGGTCTAAGACAGGATCTGTTTTGACCTTGATGTACTAGAAAGAATATATAGCCCTTGGCTCTTAAAACTTCCTACAACTGTAATTTGCCATTTCAAACTTATGAAGATGTCAGCTTGAAAACAAGTGGACATCATTTATGTCAGATGTAACTGGTTGTTTAAAATCCACTTATTTCAAATTGGTTATGTCTGGTCATTAAGGCCTTTATTTTAGATTTCAAGTACTGGGGCTGTGTATTGGCAGGTGCACTGGCTTAGTGTGTCTGAGGCTGGTGAGGTTTTCATTGAAGTTTACTGTGAGCCCATGTGTTCTTTTAGTGTGGGTTCAAACATGTGGCACTTGTGGGTCACCAGCATTATTTTAGTTACTGGTTTAGAAATTCAGCCTTTTCATGGTGAGTGTATTCTGTGTTCTGATAGTCATGTTTCTTCTGCCACTGTAGGAATCTTGTGACACCAGAGTCTGACTTGAGAGGAAAACCTAAATTTGGCATGCTTGAGACTGAGCAAATATGGTTTGATTTATAACATATCAGTCCCACAGCTATTTCAAAGCCTCTGTACCTTGTGTGGGACAAGATCCTTGTGATCAAAGAAGGAATAGTGACTCATTGCAGTGTAAGAAAGATAAATCCAATCCAACAAGAGCATGCTGAAGTATTTTTGAGTGAGTTCTTATTAGCATTATAGTGTGGGTCAATTTTATGATAGAACTATTTGGATTTACAATGCTCTTGCATTTTCTATTTTACAGTTACTATAGGGTAACTTCTTAAGACAAACTGCACTTGTGATCAAGGGTCTGAGCATTGCAAGACCTTTTATCTTGGCTTTAGAAGCAAAAGGAGCTCTGCACTTGCTGACCCTGCTGTTTTGATCTGTAGGTCTTGTAGTATTTTGGGCAGATAGGCAATCAGAGTTTTTCAAGCTGAGGTGGCAGCAGGAAGCTGATTTACTCAGTGGGCAGAACGAGTAATGAGGGCTGGTTCCTAGGGAGCTGTTCCCTTGGCTTTGACCCTGCCCCACCTCTGTGCTGCTCTTCAATACATCCAGACATTGTATTCTCCTGTGCCTTGCAGTCTAACTAATAAGCAGCTCAAGAGTCACTATATTTTGATTTTTCTAATCCATATGTAAGTGCTGCCTCATCAGTTAACAACCCAGACAGACTAGATAGTACCAAGCTCATTAAGTCAATGTCATCTTCAGGGAGAAATGGGGTAAGAAAACTCATTTAGCACTGTCTCCTTTTTGTCTTTGCAGGAAACTTAAGTGAAAATATACCTGTGACCTCTCCAGCCATCTCTTTTGGATGATAGGCTCACAGCTATCTGAGAGAGGCTCACTAATACATAATCCATCATTTGATAAATACTGTCTTTGTAGGCTGAAAATGGAATCTCTAATCATACACAATGCCTTATCTGTTAAAGAAAGTGTCATTATTCAAAGTAAGGCAACTAAAAAAAGAGTAAGCATTTGGAAATTTTGTCTTTGATATGACACAGGACAATTCAGGTTCCTGGTGTGACCTTGTCATGTCAGCAATAATTGTTTCTTTTAATTTTCAAAAATATCTGCGTATGACTTTAGGAAGTTTTTATACAACTCTTCCTTGCTAATTAGATGTGAATGTTCATTTCAAGGCCTTTTTTTGCCTAATTAATGTGACACAAATTTTTGTGAGCTGCGTAATTTTCCCCCATCTCTCTTCTACTTCATTTCAGTAACAAATCATCATGGACTGCACCTTTCTGCTTGCCCCATCCTGATCTGAATTACTGTCATTTCAGTATTGAAGTCTCATGTAATAGGGCTGCAGTCTGTCAACCTGCCCTCAGTTCCTGTTTGTAGCATTGCAGTGATTAGCTGTTGTTGCATGCTTTCATCCAGAGAGCTTAACTGTATCAAAGTTTGTAGAATATATTGCTATTCAGGATAATTCTACAAAGTGGATGTATTTTTGATGGTTTTCTAGGAATGTGGATTATTTGGTGAAATTTAACTTCCTCCTTTTTTTTTTTTTTTTTTTTTTTTTTTTTTGTTTTTTTTTTTTTTTTTTAAATTTTTGCAGGATGTGCATTATTCATCATTTGGGCTACACTCTATCGTTGTGCCTTGGACATAATGATCTGGAATTCTGTGTTTTTGGTTGTCAACCTTTTGCATTTCATATACCTAGTGTATAAAAGAAGACCGGTATGTATTACAGCTGAATTTCACAAGCAGTCCTGTAAGAAGCAAAAAAAAAGAAGTTTTGCCCATATTTGCTGGGCAAACCAATGGATTAGTACACATTTTCTGCAGAATATTTTTGTGTTTGGCCCAAAATCACACTCTGGACACACTTTGGAAGTATGCAACAATTTGTACCCAAGAAAAAAAGAGAAAACAAGACCTAACTGGAAATAAGCTCTTTGCCAATTCGACACAGTGCAAGAAAACAGCTGAGAAATGAGCTGGCAAGGCAGCATAAAGCTTGACTTTCTGTCTTGCCTAGAAAGCAGCTTAAAACTAACTAGACTGATCTGTCACTACACATTTGTAGATGTGTAGTAAATATTTGTAGTTCAAATTGCTCTTGAAGAGTCTACTCCTAAGGAGTTTACTACTTAAAGGGTAACTTCCTCTTTAGTTAGTACTGCTATTTTTTCAGCCTATTAAATCCATACGTGTCACCACTGAGATGCAGCACATGATGAAACTGCACTGTATTTCTGCTGGGTAGCCATGGCCACACTGCCTAGCACACACACAAAATACCAGCTGTGATAATGGAGAGCCAGAGAGGCCAGACTCTACCTATTCTGTAGATGTCCACAGTTAAACATCCCATAGAGATACTCTGGTTTCTAGTGTGGGATTAACTCATTTGCAGTCTTCTGCCTCAACCAAATTAGCATGTTCTGCTTCTCTTCAAACCCCCCCACCAATTAAGCCTTTTTAATAAATCCTGAGACTTCTGTCAGATGGGACAGGAAATGGCCACCAAAGTTGGAAATTATGGCAAAAGGCAGGAGTGCTCAGCTGATAGAAACCCATTTCCCTGAGACACCAAGCCTTTAAACTTAGCTGTATTTTAAAAGTGAATTTTGGCATGCTTAAACACAGGTAAAGGTCCTTGAGTTTGCACCCATTCAACCCTTTCCAAAAATCTAAATAAAAGGTTATTGGTGAGTGAAAAAGCATCCTGGGAGGATGATGTGCTGGTTTGAGCTTGAGTGAAAAAAAACAACCAAACAAAAAAATCACCCTGCAATGTGTAAATCAATACTGATTGAAGAAAGAAATACATTATTTTGTAATTACAGTTGTCTACTAGAAACTATGTTGGCATAGATTGGGGTGCTTTGTGCATTATGGTATAGATTTCATCCTATTGAAGAGGCAGCTATTTTCACTAAATCCTCTAGTAAATTTGTTAGCAGTATTATTTGTAGGAGTTAGGTTAAGTGGTAGAAGTGATTGAAGTACTCTGTGGGTGGATACAAAAAGAAGGAATTGTGTAAGAACACGGAACTCAACTGATAAATTCAGTCACCAAAGTTGGTAAAAAATTGCTTCTAAGAGAGGGAGGCCTGGAGCACCTGCCTTTAACTTTGCTTTCTCTTTCTGTGGCCCTTGCCCACTGTCAGTGTAACCAGAGCAGAAGTGAGGTGCTTGGCACTCCCATAGGCTCTGCACTGCTCACACTCTGGCAGCCAACCACAGCATATAAAAGGAGGCTAAAGGTTAAATTGCATCTGTCTACAACAAGTTGATAAATTGAGTACATGTGTCAAAAAAGGAAGAGGCTCTACCTACAGCAGTGTTGTTCCAATATGGAACACAGATTCACCCAAAGATTGCTATCAACTGTGCTATGTGACCTGAGCAACTTGAAAGCTTAGGCAAAAATTAGTTCTGATAGACTAGCCAGGTAGTGCTATTTATTTGCTTATTAAGGCTCAATTTCAGTAGTCTTCTTTCCATTGGGAAATTAGAGTTTTTATGAACATTACATGGAAAATATCATGTTATTTTAATTGCTTTAATACATAATATTTTCAGAAATTATTTAAAAATATATAAATCTTTGTTACAAACTATGATCAACAAGCATACTTGAAGTGGTGCCTGATAGTCATGCATGTCTTTACAGCTGTCTAATGTGTTTATTATGAACCCCAAGGCTGTTTGAAGTGTTTTTCCTACAGGAGGACAAAGAGTAGGGAGGAAAAAAAAAATTAAAACTCTTGGGAACTAATTTTTGAATGAGATTTTCTCTCTGCAGCTACTGTATTGCCAATCTCGATCAGTTTTGATAATTCTCACAAATGATCTTTCCAAGGAAAGAAAGGAATGGAAGAATAATTACAAGTTAGTCATATTACAAAATGAATAATTGATATTTTCAGTTGTTAAATATTTATTTTATTAAATGGAGCATGCAAAATCACAGAGAGTTTCTTTTCTGACCAGAAGATTATTTCAGTGGTTTTGGTTCCTTGGAGCTTTACAAATTTGGCTTTTTTAGTCAGAGTGGAATCAGAGTCTCATCAGTCTGACTCCAAGTTCTGGCAGCATCCCAGAATCTTTCAACCCCTGCTGAACAAAACATTACACCTACCCATATGGCTTGTTTGGAATATGACCCAGAAGCTTGACTGGAGGAGCAGTCAGCTGTGCTTGGGAGGGGAGTGGTCATGAGCCCATCTAGAGCACAGCTACAGCCTGCAATCTGATCCTCTTTAAGAAAGTGGCTGCACCTGCTTTCCCCTCAAAGTATTACACACTAGAGGAAGATCATGAAACATGAGCCATGTGCTAGTTAAGGGATTGGATTAACACTCCACGAGCTAAAATTTGCCCTCATGTCTGTGTGCCTCGTTTTGAGTTCAGGAGTCTTGAGAGCTACATAAATTCCTTTTTCAGATGAAAGACATATTTCATTAAGTTGCAGAAGTCATATATTGAAAGAGATGCAAATTAAATAGGTACAGCTGTTAAAATGAAAGATTTCCTGGAGAACAGGAACCTGGTGAAAAAGTCATCTAGCTTGGTGGGTATATGGAACATATTTTGAAATCAAACAACTCAGGACAATCCCTAACATAATACAATTTCTCTTGCCTGTTTGTTTTGTCTGTGTAGATGTCCTCTGAGGGATTAAAGACTGTGGCATAAGGAACATACAGGAAATTCAAAACCTGGATTTCATATGAGTGTAGTAGCTTGTGGAATATTTAACTAGTAATTGATTCAGTGTGAAACCAGTGTAAACTTTAGGTCAGGTGATGCACTGGATGTATTAAGTCCACGAGCCCTGATGTCACACTGCCACAAGAGCTGATGTCACTGCAAGACCATTTCTTATGGAGAGGGACATTTTACAAGGGCATGTAGTGACAGGATAAGGGGGAATGGTTTCAAACAGAGAGTAGGTTTAGATTAAATATTAGGAAGAAATTCTTTACTGTGAGGCGGCTGAGGCACTGGAGCAGGTTGGACAGAGAAGCTGTACATGCACAATCCCTAGAAGTGTTCAACTCAGGTTGAAGCTCTGATGCTACCTGGTCTTGTGGAAGAGGCCCTGCCCATTCCAGAGGGATTGGAGCTGGGTGATCTTTAAGGTCCTTTCCAACCCAAGCCATTCTGTGATAACCTTCCACAAGGAAATGGCTGGCCAGATAGCTGAGAATATCCTCAACCTTAATTTCAGTACTTTTCAGTGTTGCCAAGACTGTATTGTGTACAATCCTGAGAGAGAGTCTGTTGAGTGTGGCCTGGATCCTCACACAGTGGGATGGATTGAAATCTGGCTGAATGGCAGGGCAGAGGTTAGAAGTCCAGTTGGAGCTGTGTGCTGCACATACACTAATGTGTGGTGTGTAACCTCGGGGCCAGTGCTAGTCCCAGTGCTGTTTGACATCTTCATTTATTATCTGGGTGGTGGGGCAGACGTGAACCCTGATGGCACAAAGCTCTGAGGAGTGGCTGATAGGCCAGAAGGTTGGGAAACCATCTGGAGGGGCCTCAGCAGGCTGGAGAAATGGACCAGCAGGAACCTTATGGAGTTCACATGCCACTGACTGACAAGCTGGAAAGCAGCTTTGTAGGAAAGGACCTGCAGGTCCTGAAGGAAGAGTCAAACAAGAGTCAGAAACTTGCCTCTTTCTCTTCTTTTATGCTATTCTTTCTTGGTTGTTTTTCCTTATTCTCTGTTCTGTGTCGTTTTCTTTTTCATTATCTGATGCTTTATTGTTCTAATTTGTCTTCCTCATGGCAAATATGCAGGCTTTATTCAGGCTGCCTCTGCTTTCAGGAAGGCTGTAATATTGTCTCATCCCCTCCTCTCTTCATTCAGGGAAGACTTCCAGGCTTAGGATTTCAGCCAACATCCTTTCCCTCATTGCTGCTGCCTGAGTTTGGGTGGGCTCTTAGATGTGGGATGTTCAGCTGGCAATGTTTTTGGGTTTCTTTCCTCCCTCATCACATGTGGTTTCAATGTAATTGGTTTGTTTTTCAGGACTTGCTTTTCTACTTGAAGTAAGCCAAGAAGCTCAGGGATGAGAGGGGCTCCCAGGAGAGCCTGAGAGGCAGCCAGCCACAGTGATGTGTGCGTGCAGTGTGACAGACAACCTCATTTTTTTTCTCTGTCTATAATTCTGGCCCAAGTCCTATTCACTATTGCATCAACAGACATCTCAGGAGGCTCCTTGAGTGTGATTTAAAGTGCCACTAGGATGGAACAGCATTCTAAAGCACCAGTGTGCCTTCCTGACTAATTTTAGATAAGGTTTTGGTCACCCTGCCATAGGTGGTGTTTGTGGATAGACATCACACATTTACCACTTCTTTCCTTGCTTAAGCACAATGAAGCCAAAGATGTCCCTCAAGCTAAAGCATGTGTGCAGTCTTACCCATTTTCAACCAATGCATCTCTGTTTATTGATGTCTCTTGATTTTCCAATCTAGATCAAGATAGAGAAGGAGCTCAGCAGCCTCTACAAGAGAATGTTTGAACCTCTCCATGTGCCTCCAGAGCTCTTCCAAAGACTAACTGGACAATTCTGCAACATTCAGACTTTGAAGACAGGTCAAGCCTATGCAGCAGAAGATAAAACATCAGTTGATGATAGGCTAAGCATCCTGCTGAAGGGGAAGTAGGTTCTATAAAAGTTCTGTAAAGGCTTGGGGACAGTATGCTTTTTGTCATGGTTGAATAAATTAAAAAATTATTGAGATTGCAAGTATTTGTAGTATGTTACAGTCTATAGTCAAGTAGTCTACACTTATAGACTATTTTGACACCATTTTCAGGTGATAGTGATGTCTCTTATTGGGACCATATTGTATATCCAGTTCTGTGTGCAGCTGCATGGATTTTAGTGGGAATTATATTTGTGTAATACCAAAGGCAGTAAAATCTTGCTTAAAAATAAGCAAGAGATTTGTTTGATATCCTAGTTGCTTGATATCCTTGTTGTTTCCTCAGTCCATGTTCAGGTTTTAAGGTTAAAAAATATGGTGCGTGGGGGAAGAAGTATTTCTCCACTAGGATTTAAAATAACAGGCCTTTGGAATTGCTTCATTGCACTTGTACAGGCAAGTAGAGGGGGGCAGGTGCACTGCCCAGAGGCAGACAGAATCCAGGTGAGAAAGCATAAAATATATCCCCATGGCCAAGCTGTAATATTTAAACTCATGCTAAATTCTGGCCAATATTTTAATAAAGTTTCTGTTGACAGCAATAGTGATGTCAGGCTTCATTGGTTTTCTTACTCATTACCACGAAGCTACTTATCTATGGGAAGCCTGACTGTGATCTGGCTGTGTAACACGACCTTTCTCATATTGAGTAACCATGTTTTGTGGATACATGCCATGTTCGTCAATTCTCTGTTTTCTGGGCAGCCTGCTCTGCTTGGAATCAGTTAGGCAGAAAACAGGGTAGCTCTGGGAGTGATATCCCAGAAGATGAACATATTTATTCCTGTTACCTACTGCTTTACCGTTGTCAGTAGTCCTGCTCAATTTTTGATTAAATTAATCAGCCTCCATGATTTTAAAATGTTGTTTCATACATTTTTATTTCCAGAATGAAGGTGTCTTATCGAGGGCATTTTCTGCATAATATTTATCCCCTGTGCCTTTATAGATTCCCCTGAATTTCGATCAACACAGATGAACCGGGGTGAGAAATTCCAGGTACACTTTGTTTTAAATGTCACTGGATATGAGCTGGTGAGACCATTAAAAATAGAATATAAATTTGATCAACAGTGAGCTATTTGACTTGCATCATTTTGCTGTCTTTCTAGTTTAGGTGTTTGAAAATGGACCATACCAAGAATAACTTTTAAATCTGCAAAAACAGTATTATGATGGTGTATACTGAGCAGTCTGGCTTTTGCTATTCTGTTCTTTTGTTATTCTGTTCTCTTTTACTGTTTCCATAGTTTATTTTTTGTTAAGAGATTGTTCAGGGCAAATAATTTAAGAGGCAGTTTTGATGGAAAAAGATGATACAACCAGGTCTCATCTGATTCGGAAAAAGAATTACTGTAATAATGAAAGTCTAGAAGTTTAGGCACTAGTAATTTGAAATTGATATTTATAAAAGTGTATTAATACTCCTGTTTGCAATTTGTTAAAGCAACATAAGCTGAAAATTGTCTCAGTATTTTGAATGAAAGTATTCATATGGGGAACAATAAGGGTATATTTCTCTGGTGGTGTAATTATGCTGGTATATTAAATATATTATAGTTTGGGGGTGGAATACTTTTAGAGAAGGGTGGTTTTTTCCCCCAGAAATGGCTATTTTGTTGTCTCTTGCTTGCTGTTCTTTAGCTAGGTGTGTGTAATGATGACTGGGCTGTGACTGACTAGTACATCCACACTGACACCGCGGCAGAAGGGGAGGGAGGCAGAGCGGTGCAGACTCTAAAATCAGGGATTGATGTCATATGTTCCAGTCAAACATCGGGCTTAGTGCCAAGGGGGGAAGAGACTTCTCCAGATGCACTCACTTCACAGCCTGGCTGCCCTCTTGGCACAGCCCCTTTCTCTTGGAAGCCCCTGGATAGGAATGAGTCTCTCTCAGGGGAAAAGGGTCATGCCTCAGCTGCGGGATGCAGTGGAAGTTACTGCAATCCGGAGCAGTGTGCATCCTGTGTCGGAGGGCTCTGCTCGGCGCTCCGTGTGGCAGCGGCAGCCGCGCTGCTCAGGAGCGCACGGACTCAGCCTTACGGACCCCATCTGCTGGCCGTGCTGGCCAACTCTTCCCCAGCCTGTGGAGTTAAAAATCCATGGACACATGACAGTTCTCCATTGTTTCTAGGACTTTATGAGTTTGGGTTTTTTTTTTTTCGGGATGTTATCTTGTAGAAGCAGAGAGCACCTGATTTTGATTTATGCACAGATGCCTGCCTCCCCCTTGCAGAGCCTGGCCCTGGGTATGACCAGTGCGGGTTTTGGTGTGGCATTGCCCTCTGCTGGCATAGAGGGATGAACCTGGCAGGTCCATCCTCACATGAGAGGGGGCAAGCTCCCCTGTAACTACCCATAGCTGGATCATCAGTAACTGAGCAAACAGAGCCTTGGCTCAGCTGCTACAAGATTGTACTTGGGGGATCAGCAAGGCTGGCAGTTAGGAGAGGAAGATGGAAATATTTTTTAAAATCACCAAAATCTCTTTGGTGGAGCCCTTTAAGTGATACCAGTTATTCCTGTTTGGTGACAGTGATGTAAAATAAGACCAAGCTACATATAGGCCTACTGCAGGTACTTGTCGTCACTGTAGGACTGACTTAATATATAAATTTCCTCTTACATAAGTGCTTTTATGGTTTGGGAACTCATGAGAGATTTTCCCCCTGTTATAGTCTCCCAGGTTTTCTGTAAAACAAACTGGCTACACATATCAGTTAAAAATATAATGATATTAAATTAGCTGAGAGTTTTTACGTTTGTAAATATCACATTCATAGCAAAGGGACACCAAAAAGTTTTATAGCTTTAAAAGCTATTTTAACTGGACTCAAAAATAAAATGCTGTCACTTCTTTTAAAGCATGTGTAAGTGTGCTCACCTTAAAGCATTTCTAAATGTGCTAATTCTGTATTTTTTTTTCAGGTCACTATTATTGCAGATGATAACTGCAAGTTCCTGTGCTGGTCCAGGGAGCGGCTGACTTACTTTCTGGAGTCTGAGCCATTTCTGTATGAGATCTTTAAGTACCTTATTGGCAAAGATATTACAAATAAACTTTATTCATTGAATGACCCAACCTTAAATGACAAGGTAAGCAACTTTAAGTTTTGTTAGGGAGTTTTCCTTCCACACACAAATGTGTTTTTACTTCAATTTTAAATGCTCTTAATGTAACTTATTTTAACCTGCTGCCATCAGCTGCTGAATGCACACTCCTGGCCTTTTAGTGCCAAGGTGTGAGTCAGTGCAACATTTCTGTCAGAAGCAGTATTTGTTAAAGTTAGCACAGTAATGTACAAGAAAGATGAGTAACTGAGTTTCAGGACTGATCAGCTTGTGGAAATATTTCTAGCTAACCATTAGACATGATGGCCAGTAGCTAAAAAGATGCTTCTCCCTGGATATCCCTTCTCACTAATAAATGCCTTTTTAAAAAGAAGCTTCACAGTTTTTTTCTTAAAACAAATTTCTTACTGAGGGCAAACAATTATGTAAAACTGATTGCTAGGAAGGATAATTTCAAAGTGTCTTTGAGGGTTAAAAATGAAACAAAACAAAACAAAAACAAAACCCCAACTAAAAACCAAACCAAACAAAAACAAACAAAAAAAACCAACAACCCCCCCCAAACATTATTTTGATATGATGCAGTTAGTGGAAGGAATCATTAAATGCATATAAAACATAAATAAATATAATTACACATAAAACATTATGTGGTCTGAATATAACTCATTCTTTGCCTGTAGAGGGAGTGGGTTTTAGGTGTTCTGGTAAGTGGTCTGGGGTACTTAGATACATGAACTATCTTGGTTTAGTTTCATTTTGTCTCCTTACTTACTCCTTATCATAATTTCAAAGAACTTAAAATCCCACAGATTTTGCCCCTCCTTTGACTTAACATCTGCACACTGTAACTTCAGTTTGTACTGAGTCTTTATTTTTAGTTGCAATAGTCACACAAATTAAAGATTATTGTAGCTGGTAAGACTTATTATAGTAAGTCTTGAAAATGTATGTTGTAAACATTGAGTGAGCATTTGGGAAATTTGTAGTATCTTTTCATTCTTCCTAAAATAAAAATCCTGTTTCATGAGCTCTTCCTACCTAACTTGGGATGAGAACTATCAAATAAATTCTTAATTTTTCCATTGTCAGCACTCTATGTACATATCACCTCTCATAAGCTTCACTTTCAAATATAAATATTATGGGTGTCTTTGATGTCTTTTAGTTGGTGTCAATTCATCAGAAAATGTTGTGGCTGACTTCTGTGTGTAGGGGACTATGGAAATAAGTTGAGTATTGATTATTAGTATTCAAGATGGTACTAAGAAGGTAAAACTATCAAATAATTTTTTGTTGGAAAACAGAAAAGTAGTAGTTTATTTTGTAATAAAACTTGGGATTTTTTTCCTACCTAAGGAGACTTTCACTAGAGTTGGGAAACTTCCTGCACGAACTAGGACACTAGTTCCTGACTTTTAAAATTCAGTAAAGTAGAGTTATCCATTATAGTCTTGTCATTGATTGCTGCCTTTCACATATACCTAAAATAGCATTCTGACTTGCAGTAATACCTAACAAGGTACAATGTATGGCTCCATATAAGTGCTCTAGTATAAAGGCTTCTCAGGAAGGCTACTCAAAGCAAAATGGGAGCTCCTCAGACCATTTGATAGGGAGAGGATAATGTTCACTTGATGCATTTAGTCTGCAGTAGAATGAAGAGCCAAATGGTCATCTGCTGGGAAGGAGTGACATTCACCACTTTTCTAACATGATGAAATGAAAAGCCAGGAAAATGAACATGTTTCTGTTCAGGGACAAATTTGCTCTATATATAGCATGCTGTTTTGTTTAGCAAGGAGGAACAGCCTCATCATAAAGACTACATTTAATTGCAGAGCATCATATTTAAATAATGAATTATCAGGTAATAAACCCCAAGCTTTCTGTAAGAAAACAAATGAAAATTTCAGTACAAAAGCAATTTGAAATTGAATAATTAATGTGCAGTTTTGTAATTGTCGAGTGTTCCAATTCCAGTATATTACTGGCATTTTCTACTGTCATTTAAATTTATTTACACTGCATAGAATCTTCTCCTATAACAATTTTCTCATACAATCGTGGCTGAGACTGGAGCATCTATTACAAGGGAAGAAGCAATTTTCCATTTTTATTTTAATTTGCTTGGTACCTTTTTTTACAGTAACATTTTATTTTCTTTTTCAGGCTTCGAAGAAGATAGATCGGCAGCCCAGCCTTTGCTCTCAGCTCTCGGTGATGCAGATGAGGAACAGCATGGCCAGCACCAGTGACAGCGAGGACGGCTTGCAGATGTTCCTTCGAGGGACTTCCTCTGCCTCCTCCCTTCGTGAGTGCTCAGGATAGTTTGAGCCAGTCTTGAACACGGCTCAGGCTGGCCATTAGAGACCATTGCAGAACTCCTGTTGCTCTCTGTGGGAGCAGACTGCAGCTTTTTGGGTGCTGCTCGTACCAGCTAAGTGAAGGGACCTAACTATAGGGGCAGTCATTAGATTCATGAGGCTTTGTGTCCTAAATGAAGATACCTCATGTACATGCTGGAAAAAAACCCCAACAGGTGTAGTAAAGATCTTTGGCATAATATTTATATTTAGGCATAGTATGGAATGTTTATGGCAATGGGACAAAACTGAAGGTACAGTGCAGGTCACAGTAGTATGTGCTTTGGTCTGTCACTGGTGCTTGTAGAAATTAAAAACCCAAACAAAACATTTTCCCTCAGCAACTTGGTGTTCTGTTTTTCCTCCTGAGATAGTTTGTATTGGCAGGGTCTGGGGAAATGTGGTATGCAATCAGTATTTTGATGTCACCTGGAAGATCTCCAAGTATCCCGCCAGGCTCTCCTCTGCTGTGCTTTGTATGACAGGAGCAGTAGAGAACAGAGGAAGTGAGAGAAGAAACCATGTTTGACCTTTTTACTTCTATTTTTTTGATTTATTCCTTTATGAAAACATTCTAAATTATTCTTTCTAGGCTTTTGCTGTCATTTGTTTTTAGTTCATCTGAATCTAAACGTCAACATTAGCCTGGATTCTGAAAGCAGTGTTTGAATAAAAAAGCCCCAGTGGGTGCTCAATTTTTGCATTTGGTATAAGTTTTTAGTTTAACAGCATTTAGAAGGATCATATAGGACTATTTATTTTTATTTTGGAGATATTTTTTAGTGATTAGAATTCAAATATATGAGGAAAAAGCCACTGCCAGTTATTTGTTATGGTTAAAGTCTCCGCCAAGAAGAGGAAATGTTTTCTAATAGTTGCATCTTTCTGTTTAATTATCTCTTTTCGATTGTGTTCCTCACAGTCCTTATCCAGTAAGACCTTCAGACTTGCAGGGCCTATCTGGTTTTACTCGTTAACACTGGTGTAGTCTGCATGCCCAGATAGATGGAAGCAAAAGCCTTGCTAGTGCTTCACCCTGCTAGAACATCAAGGGTGACACCTGGGATATAGTTTGATGAGAATTCCAGTATTGATTTCTTTTTCTCCTCTGTTCCCTGTAAGGACATTCAGAATCACAGTACCTCTGAGGCAGCAAGAGACCTCTGGACATTATCAGGTCCAGCCTCATGTGCAAAGCAAGGTCAGCTGGAGCAGGGCCATGTTCAGTCAAGCTCTGAATATTTCCAAGCTGGAAGATGTTCCAGCCTCCCTGGGCAATCTGCTCCAGGGATCTACCACTCTCACGGTGAAAAAATTTCCCTAATTGCAACTCATGCTTTTTTAGTGCATGCCCCTGAGAAGAGGTTGGCTCTCTCTGCTCTGTTGCCTTCCATTAGGTAGCCAAAGACAGGAGTGAGATCCCCTGGGAGCCTGCTGTTCCTGAGGCTGAGCACACCCAGCTCCTGCAGCATCTCCATCCCTGCTCCAGCCTCTGGCCATCTGGGCTGTGCTCCACTGCTCTCACTCCAGTATGCCCACGTCTTTCTTGTACAGGGAGGCACAAAACTGGGTGCAGCACTCCAGATCCTGTCTCACAATTGCCAGATAGAGGGGATAGATCTCCTTCATTGACCTGCTGGCTATGCTCTTGCTTATATGGCTCAATATATGCTGCTAATGTGGCCCAGTGTATGGATGGCACACTTCACTGCAGGGGCACTCTGCTGATTCATGTTCTGTTTTGTGTCCACCAGGATGCCCAGGTTTGTTTCTGCAAAGCTGCTTTTCAACCAGCTGGGCCTAGGCTGTAATGCTATCTAGGTGTGTCATGTCCCAGGCTCAGGGATTTGCCTTTCATGAACTTGTAGTTTTTGTCATCTCTTCTCTCTTTTTCCAATGGCCTGTCCAGACTCACTGCCCTATCCTTTCGGCCTGGCAGCAGTTTCCCTCACTACCTGGCTCTTGTCTGGGAACTTGGCAGGAGTGCATTCCATCCCATCAACCAGGTCATTCATATCTTGAATATTATAGGCTTTGGTACTGGCCCTTGAGAACACTGCTGGTAACTTAACTACCTGACAGCTGGATTTTGTACTGCTGTTCACCACCCTGTGAACTTGGCAGTAAAGCAAATTTTCCACTGAAGCTGTAGTCCATCTATCCAGTCTGCTTCTCACTCATTTGTCTGGAAGGACTCAGTGGCTTACTGTGGAGGGCTGTGCTACATTCCATGTAAGCAACATCCACTGTGCTCCATTCATACAGAGATCCTGTCATCTCACCACCAAAGGTGGAAGGTTCTCAATGGTCAGATGCCATCAGCATCTGTGATGGCTTTCCCAGTCACCTTCCCATCCCTTGTGTGCTTGGACACGGCTTCCAGGAAACAAGCTCCATAATCTTCCTGGGAAATGAATTTAGAGTGCCAGGCCAGTAGCTCCCTGGGTGCTCCATCTTCCCCTTCATTTAAACAGCTGTCATGTTAGCATTTTCATTTGTCTCCCCTGACTGCAATCACCTTTCCAAGATGATAGAGGGGCCTTGCAATTGTATCAGCCAGTGCTTGGCACCCTTGGATGCAGCCCGTGTGGTTCCACAATTTTGTGTTCACCCTGTTGACTTAGGTTGTTCCTCAGTCAGTCCAGGTTTCCTTCAGTCAAGCATCACTCTCTGTCTCTACCACTGGATGCAGAGCCCTAGCAAGCCTCAATGCCTCAGATTTTTTCATGTTCCTGTGTCTTGTGCATCACTGAGCTCTGGCCTCACAGTTACTCTGGTCTTTCTTTTGTTGCTGATTTATTTGTAGATGCCTTTGCTGTTGCCCTTCACTAGATTCAGGTCTAGCTGAGGTTTGGCTTCCCTCATTTCATCACCACATGCTTGGGCCATGGTTCTGTATCTCCTCCAAGGAACTCATTTCCACTTACACTTTGTGTGTGTCTGCTTGAGATCTGCCAGAACTTTCCTGTTCATCTATGCCAGCATGCTACCACACTTGCTCAGCTTTTCATGCACTGGAATGGACTGTCCTTGTGTTTTGAGGAAGGTGTCCTGGAAGATCAACCATCTGTCCTTAAGTCCTTTTGCAGGCCATGTCCCATGAGCAGGCCAAGTCCCCTGTCCTGTAAGGTTATAACTCTACTTTTTGTCTTGCACACCACTCAGTATTTTAAACTCCACCATCTCCTGGGCACTGCAGCCAAGATTACCAGCAGCCTTCAGCTCCCTGATGAGTTCTTCCTTGTTCACCAGTGACAGGTCCAGCAGAGTGCCTTCCCTAGCTGACTCACCGGTCACTCGCACGAAGAAATTGCCTGCTACATTCCAGAAATCTCCTGGACTGCCTGCTCCCAGCCCTCTTGCCTTTCCACCAGATACTGGGGTGGTTAAAACTGCCCACGAGCACCAAGGCCTGTGATCCAGTTGTTGAAAGAAGGCTTCCTTCTTTGATCTTCTTCATCAGGCAGCAGCCTGTAGCAGATTCCTGCCACGAAGTCTCCTGTGTTGGTCTGTCCTCTGGGCTTTACCTTGAAACCCTCGAGTGCTTTTCACCTGTTCCACACACAGCAAACTTCCATGAAATTGAAGCCACTCCTTGGCATAGAGAGCCTTGGGGTGAATTTGCACTCTTGGAAAGAAATTGTAAAACACACTGTGTTTGTGTGATTAGTTAGAATTAAAATGCCTCTATTAGGCTTAACAGCAAAACTCTTACGCCAGTATTTCAGCTTTGGGAGAAAGTAATTGAAATGCATGACAAGTTCAGCTGTAATTATGTAAATCCCCAAGATGCATTTGTGCTTAGCTTACTTGATAAATACACTTTTCTCTGTTGTACTTTTCCTTGGCTTGTGTACCCTTTTTTTTGGTATACAGGGTGTGCTTTCCCTAAGAGAGGGGGGTTTATGTGTCTTTTATGTTCTGAAAATCCTCAGCCCAGCTGAGGCAGCAGCCTCCCAAGTCCAGTATTTTCCCTTTACTTTTGGGAGGCAGAGGGATTGCCCCTACACCAGTGCAACACACACCTCAGGAAGTATTGTTATTTATTTCTTCTTTGTATTTGGATTGTGATATTTCTGACTTCTGTAAAAGGTTTGTTCATCTCTTTGAACTGTAATGCTTCCATCTTTGTTTTTGCCAAGAGAGCTTGTTAGTTATTCCTGGGTACTCTCATTGCCAATGATGGGGCTACTACCAAGGTGAGCTCTGCTTAAAGATTTGTATTCAGTGTGGATTGTGGCCATGTGTGCACTTTTTTTCAGATCACAGGGAAAACTGAAAAAAAAATAAAAATCTGCCATTTAAGTTGCCATTGCTGTGTTTTCAAAAATCTTCTGCTGGGTGCTTTCAGTGCAACATTTGGGGTATTTTTGAGTCTGTTTTTTTAAGGTTTAATATAATGCAGATGCTGAGGCTTACAGTTCCAGTGGTTTTCCCTGGATCCTCTTTCTACAGGCACACATTTATTTATTTAGAACAAACAAACACAATCCAAAATCCTCAAAAGATTTTGTGAGAAACATATGGAAATGACAAACTTTTTTTGTTTTTTGATTAGAATAAAAAATTAATTAAAAGAACTTACCTGTACAAGAATTCTACACTAATATTGTTTTGTCTTTGCTAGGTCGTTGTGTGGACAAAAGCCTTCCACTACAAAGATAATTTTTGACTACTGTAATGCAAATAGGTTTTCTTCTCCTAATTTCCATATTCTTGAGAAAAATGAGTATTTGTATTTTTGTACAATCTCATCTAAAAAAATTATCCTTTTATTAGTGCTATAAAGGATAAACTTTGACTAATTTTCTCAAGAAATTAATATTAATCCTCTTTCAAAGTGTTTTAATAATAAAAGGGTTAAGATTACTAATTAGTAGGTCCCAAATTACAATTACTAACAAAAGAATGTTTTTAATTTAATTAATTAAGAACCCAAACTAACTGTTTGCTTTTATATTAAGGAAATAACCAACAAGAGTTCTATAATGCTTACGGAGTGAGTCGTTTGCAGCATGATGTTTTCTGTTGATAACATCACATTAACTCAGCAGGCATCCTCAAAAAGGTATTGAAGTGGGGTTTGTTTATCATGTGACACTTGTGTTTGACATCCATGGTCCATCTATATGTAATTCATTAGTAAGTGAAATAGAGTTAAAATTTTAGTTAAGCAAAAAATAGTTCAACCTGATCACAAGCCTATTTTCACTTGAATTTCAGTCCTTTAAATAATATTTTTATGTTAATTTCAGTTCTGTAATTCTACTGTTTGACAGCCATTCACATATTTATTAGAGCCACAGTCTCTTTTTCTGTGGTACTTATTTTAGATATCTCAGATTTGCTGGTCTATGCATCTGTATTTCTTAACTTCTAAGCTGAGCAAGAATGCAGAAAGGTTTTGGTTTGGTAATGCTTTTAGTGGTATTATCAAATTATATGCTCCCCACTTGTGGTTAAAAGCAGGATTGGATTTCACAGGAATTTTAATATGTATTTTGGTTTAGGCCCCCAAGAAAGGGCAACAAAATGCAGTGAAAGGAAGGTGTGACTCAGTCACTTGAACATCTGTTCATCACTGGGTAATGGCATCAGTAGACAAAATCTGTATTTTAGAGTACATCTTTGAAACAAACAGGCTGAGCAAATTAGACCCTATATTGGATCCTTTGTACAAACTTCTGGCTGCTTATATCTGTTTTCTGGGAGAATTAAGTGGTTTTAAACAGAAGAAAACCATTTTAAAAAAAACCAGCAAACTGCACTAAAACAAAGATCTACAGAAAAAACCCAAAAAACTGGAACTGTAACTCAGCATTTTCAGGCACTCTTTTACTTTAGGGTGTCTCCCAGAAAAGCCAATTTTATATCCAAATGCACCCACAGACTTTGGGTGGGGCACATTAGCACATTAGCCAATTAATTGATCTAGTTAAACTTTGCTTAGGCCATAAAACACATCTGAGTGGGAAGAAATGTTTAACAATTAACAATTAATGGTATATAAAGATGTTTGTGAGTAACTCTGTGTTATGGCAGTTTAAGTAAATTTTGAATCTCAAAAGAAAATACTAATACATTTTTAATATAAAAAGTTCTGAAAAGCCAATTCTAAACAGAGTCTTTGAGAATGTGACTTAAAAATACAGTAGCATTGTAACTTGCCTGTGACTGTATATTATTGTCTGTGTGTAACACATACAGTGCAAATGAGTCTTTCCTCATAAGTGGGCTTCCTTAGCACTTTACACTTATCAGTATATCTGATAAACTTTTTAAAAAATAAGAATGTGTTATGGTTATCAGTATTTTTTTTCAAGAATTTTTGAACTTTTAGCTTGTATGTAAACAGTCTGTTAGCATGAGCTTTATCTCGTGCTGTTTACTTCCCAAAAGAGATTGCAAAGATTTCCATAATCTTTATGGTCATCATATACTAGCCGTTTAGAACCTCATATTGTTATCTAGAAGAGAGTACTGATAGAAATACATGTCCATGTGTAGATTCGATTTCAGAAGGAGCAATGTAAAACAGAACTGTTCAGCTGATGTCAAAGGAGTTCTCTGGTTTGACCCTCATACTGAAAATTTAACTGCAATAGGGGTCGTTTGCAGTGGTAGCTTGCACAGAAACTCCATTTAGTGTCTTGACAGTGATAGCTGTGGTGTGAGCTCTGCTGTGGTACACAAGTTGCTGCCTTTCTAAAAGGTAGTTTTGTTGCAGTGAAATCACTGTCAGTTGAGTGTTGTGTGGCCTTTGCCTGTAAATCTTGTTTTCTTTGTGGTTGTTTATGGGGGTATGAATCTTGTATAAGTTTTGCATTATCGTGCTATGTAAAACTTAGGAAGGTGTGTCAGAGGAGGTTTAGGTCAGCCATTAGGATAAGGCTCTACATCCAGGGGGAGGTTGGGTAGGCTCCCCAGGGAGGGTGTCACAGCACCAAGCTTGGCAGAGTTCAAGTGCTGTGTCTGCACAGTGCTCTCAGGCACACAGTGTGACTCCTGGTGTCCTGTGCAGGGCCAGGAGCTGGGCTCCATCCTGATTAATCCCTTCAACTCAGCATGTTCTACGACTTTATGCTTTAAAGGCAGTTGTGGCTTTGATGATGTGCCCATCCAAAGTTTGCCCAGAGCGCTTTCCTTTGCACCTTCCCCACAGCCAGGCAAGTGTGCAGGTGTACACATCCTCTGTACTTGGGGCAGCCACTTATGTTGCTGTAATTGAATGGAGACAAGTCAGTGGGTGAGTGTAATGGTGAGAAAATTATCTCCAGGGAGCAAGCAGTGGGCACCTCGTGCTGTAATGGAGTGGAGACAAGTCAGTAGGTGAGTGTAATGGTGAGAAAATTATCTCCAGGGAACAAGCAGTGGGCATCTCATGCAGTCAGAGAGCTTGGGGAGAATGCTGGGTTTGTGGTTAGCAACAGGCATTGCTGGCTCATAGCATGTAGCTGTTCCATATCTAGAATTTCCTGGTGCCTGTGGCCAGATAACAAAGAAACCTTCACTTAGAAATCCTCTCATGGAGCAACAAGGGCAGGATCATCAGATTGCGTCCACTTTGTCAAAGTAGGTCAATGTAGCAGGTAGGTTGTTAACTGTTAAATTAACTGGTGATTTCTCTGTACCTGTGGCAGGCCCAGGCCGGACATCTCCTTACCTGAGAACCTCAGCAAAGATGAAGCCGATAGAAGAAAGTGTTGAAGATGATGTCTTTGAAGCACCCTCTGCTGATAAGCTTGAACTCCAGCGGCTGCCTTAAACTGCTGTGTCCTCAGGTGTGCCAGAGCTTGCACAAAGCTCCAGTGCAAAAGGAAGGAGCTGAATTTACTAGGAATCTGAAAGCTAAGCCCTCCTCTCCATGTTTGAATTTACTGCAGCATATACCAGTGGCTTCTAGATGGAAATGTCATGTTTTATTTTACTTCTAAATAAAATTAAATAAATAAAAACTTGCGTGGGTTTTCTGTTGCTTCTTTTTGGTTGTTTTATTTCTACTTTTACTTTTGCCATTATAAATTTAGTATTGTGTTCCTGACTAGAAATTTCTCGGCTTACTTGGTGAAGAATATCCCCTAAAATAAAAATTTAATTTACCTATATTTTTTCACAGTCTGTATCTTAGTTTTCAGTCGGGAGTTTTTGAAACACTGTTTTCAAAGCCATGTTGCTGTTACCAACCATCATTGTTGTGACAGTCTCTGTGAAAAACACACACAATCTTCTGCCTCAATTTTTATTTTTATAAGGTATTTGCCTTTAGTGTTTCCCAGTCTCACTGCTTGACTCCACAATTGTAGTAATGGCTTCTGTTTTAGTTTTTCTTGGCCAAAGATTTACCGCTACCTTTTCAGTCTTAACTTTTTCTTCTTTAGGCAACTGTGTTATACTGAGCTTCATTCATATACTGAGCCTTAGCCATGGACTGACTGAGCTGTTCTGACCTTCCCCCAGAGAGACACACAAATGACACTTGATGTAGGAAATTCTAATTCTGTTCAAACCCAATAACTGAGTAGCTGCAAGTTTAGTGAAGCCCAGTCTCATAAAGAGAGACATTGGGAAGCTTTTGTAAGAGGCATTTGTAGCAGTTCTGCCTGTGATATGTGGAGACATGTAGATGGTAGCTGTACTACTTAGCTCTGACAACTCCTGAAAAGCATGGAACAAACAGTATTTTAGCTAAATATAACAGGAAACAGAAATTAAAACAGACTGTAAACTGATTTTCCATATTGAATGAGGTACCCCTTTTCATTGCTGTTGCAGAAGGTGAGGAAAAGCATCATGTGATCATTCAGATTTGTAGGAGGGCTTGTGTACAGGGGTAGAAGATGTGCTGTAAACACACGGTTCACTCATTTCAAGGTAATACTAATTTCAATTAGTAAGTCAAACATGAAACACATATATTTTAAAATCAGAACATCATGTTCAGTTGGTCATAACTGTAACTAAGTATCAGGTGTGAACTATACTAGCAAATAGTTGACTTTACTAACCAGAATGCTTGTGGGGAAGAAATGAAAGGTACTTCAATTTTTTTTCTCCTCTTTTTTTGAGAATTCTGTGATTTCAATGAATTTGTATATATAAAAATGCATCTTGAGTACCACATGTGTCAGGGAGACTGAACTAAAAGTTAGCTCTATCAAGGGTTGACTTAGATATACACTTAAGGCTCTGTCCCATTCTCATAGCAAAGCACCATTGGTCTCAAATTTTGTGGAATGAACTTCACGTGGAGCTGACTGAGCTGTAACTCTCATGCACAGGAGCCTGTGTGCTCCTCCCCCAGGAGGTAAATCTGCTTTGGAGAAACTGGCCAAAACTGGAAAAAATTAATTTGAGCATTTAGAGATTCTGAAAATCACCTGTAGCCCAGCACTCGGGAAGTCAGGTGTGTAGTGGCAGAGCTGGTGAATCGCTAGACCTCAGTTCATATAAAGAAACATGGTAGCCATGATCCAAATGATGGTTTTAGAGGCTGAAAAACAGCTCTCTGTTTCTAGTCGTGATGGATATTTCAGTAAATGGGCAAGTGTAGAAAAGATTAATTCAACAACCAAAACTCTTTCAATAATATGAATGTGCTTAAGATAACCCTTGTTTTGAAACAGTCATTTTACAGACAAGCCCAAATGTATTTAAATTCAAAAAATTTGAACTGATATGCAAATTCTAAATGTCTTCTTTTTTTCTTATACTATTTCCCTTCAAGAAATGAGGACAACAGAATTATAATCTCCTTATGGAAAATGGGCTACTTTACTTGATATATGCAGTAGTAAGAAAAACAAAGATCTAACAAAAGAAGTGATTTAGTTAAAATAAAATAACACTACTGATACAATTAAAAGACAAGGGCTTGTCTCTTCAGTAAATTTTTGGCATCTAGGTAGAGCCTAATAGCAAAAGTACACACTTGGAAAGTATCTTTACATATGGAAGGCAGCAATTTTTAAAGCAACATTGTGCATGACAGGCTATTCACAGATTGTTTGGATGGAGTTTTGGGAAGTCGAATATTAAAGACACATTTTAACCTTATTACTGGAATTACAACAGCAGTTACTTTAATTATTCTCTCAGAAATGCTGTAGCAAGAGCTTCTCAGTAAAATGCAGGCTCTGCATCTCTGATGCCATGTTGGTCACAGCTGCCCCTGCTCAAAGGGGAATGGGTTTTCAGTACTTAGGGGATTAATAAGGGAAGACAAGCCATCCTAGTTAATTAGCCCTGACATGTAAACTTCCTGAGAGCATGCTGATGATAATATGAAAGTCATTAGAGGGTGCAGAGATGCAATACAAAGCAAAAGTTGTGTGATCGTTCAGTATTGATTGCAATACGGTCTCTGCAGTTTTTTTAGTAAGGAGAGCAATATGGAGTCAACACTGCAAAAGTTGATGGGCTCTTTTTGGGCTATTTAACAGAACAAAATTTCAGTTTTCAGTTGATAAAGTTATTATGACTACAGGTAGAACAAAGCATTTTCAGTGAGATTAAATATTAGCTGGATTTTAGTTAAGAAGAGTATTTACTTAACGTTTAATGCACATAAAATAAGTTACAAATCTAAGTTACAGTGCTGCCATGCCATGCCACTTTGCAGAGGGGTGAGTGCAAGTATTACTATAACCTCCAGTATTACACCTACTGTAGCTGAATACTGTTCAGTCACTGCAATTTACTGTGCTTGAATTACTCCTTAGCTTTCTCCTGGGGGATTAATATCTGTTACAGCCACATCCTGATTTCCTGTGCAAAGTGCTTTTGGGATAACAACTCCCTGTCATCCTTCATAGCAAAGAACAGATCAAAGGCAGTGCCTCTTGACATGTATCCACTTGTATGCTATTCCATCAACACTCCTGTGTTTGCTGTCACTCAGTGCTCCATCCTGTTCCAGAAAAGTAAGGAATTTAATAATAGTGTAGACATTGTCTGCCAAAACACCGTGAAGAAATATGAATCTTCTAAGCTTTTAAATGCCTGTTCTCTTGCAGTTTTGTTTTTTTTCCAAAATAATTTCCCTGATCACACCACCTCCTGGAGTTTTATTTTGTAATATTTTTTATCTTTCACTGTACTTGAGCTTCTCTCCAAATCTTTATGAAAAGTTTTTTCTGTAAAAACTTTTTGTGGCCAAAAATTTCCAGGGTTTCATCATTCATGTCTGCAAGTACTTTGTTAGGCTTTCAGAGACACTTTATGAGGATTACAACTTACTTAGAAAAGCAAACAGCCATCTGTGTTTTTCTCTCCATTTCCCTGTTGTTTATTTTTTCAAAAGCTGCCATGGGTCCATGAAGAGACAAGAGAAGTAGGAATCCTTTTCAAAATGCTGCACATTTTATCTTCCAGTCAGGTCCACAACCTGGTTCCTCAGGCTACTTCTTTGTGCAGGTGTCCTCAGGAAAGCTGCTGCACTGTTCTTTGGCTGGGTTGCTGGCTTCAGTCTTAGAAAGGGCAGGAAACACGCCTGCTCCTGGCTAAACTGGAGCTGTCCTGACCTCTAAGGGCTTTGGGATGAGTGTGGAGCATGAGGCATGCAGTCACTTTCAGGGGAGAGCGACAGAACCTGGCTCAGAGGCAGGACTTCAGAGGCACCTTTTAAAATATAAGTAAATGTTAAAATCACAGCATTATTGCTTTGTGGACATGTTCCCATCACACCTCCACCATTTCCTTTTCTGGAGAACACCCTGGGCTGTGCCAAAGCACAGTCAGGTCTGAGCTCTGAGAACTGGGGAAACAGGCTTCTCTCTCAGCATTGGGATTTTGCTAGGACCAGTGGCAGCAGGGAAACCCAGGTGGAGACAGCTGGTTCATTTGGCTGGGAGTGAGAAAAGAGGAGTGAGAGTCAGCAGGATAAAATCAGCATACAGGTGTGTAAGAGACAATCTCTGCTTTCTTGGAGTTGAGTGAGATTGTTCTCTGTGGTTGGGAAAATCCACTGAAATGCATTTCTGGGATGTGCTTAAGCTGCTGCAGTGGTGCATGTGGGTGCCATCTGCCAGCTGAGGAGAGGTAAGGGGTCTTGAGTGCAGGGCAAAGAGTCTGCATGCTCCCTGCACCTTACACCTCCCAAGGGTTTGTTCTTCTGAAAATTAAGGCAGGTTTAGTCTTGTGTTCTAGCTGGTGTTTCATCCCTGTAAGAATATGGAGGAATGACACAATTTTGTCCAGAATATAAAGGTGCTTGTGGTGAGGATGCAAAATTGGAATTGCTTTTCTGGAAATCCCATACAGAAATGAAGCTCATACAAGCATTTTGGGGATTATTTGACTCCCTGTGTCATTCCTGCTGCCTTCCTTATTTCCTTCTTTGAACACATCTGGCAGTAGAGACAGTTATCAAAGGAAACTTCATTTTGTTCATCTGTAGCTTTTATGTGCTTACCACTAAACTAGACAATTAGCCACAAGGAAAAAAAAGACTTGTACTGGCACAAATTATATTTTGAGTGCCTAATATATATAAGTGCCTAACAGATTGCTGCTTCTTTGATTTAGAGTGTATTGAATAGAAAATGTTTTTTATGTGCATGGGTTATGTTGTAAAGCATCCTACAGAATGTGAAACTTTAAATACAAATCGTTACTTAAATGTCAAAGGGAAAAACATAGTACTTGTATAGAAAAAGAAAACACAAATAGAGTTTGTTAAAAAGTTGTAGGTTTGCTTTGGGGGAAAGAAGACTCCTCCCCTGGTGTGTCTTGGACATCCTTTAACTGGTTAAACCTAGTGCTATGAGATGTAGTACTGTTTGAAGAGAGTGGGACAAGTAAAAGGCCAAGAATACACTTTTAATGTGTGATTTCTGGAGAAATTTGGATTCTTAACACTGCAGCAAATGTTTGCTCCCTCTGCTGCCTTTCCCTGGAAAAGGGGATCTGAAATTTTGCAGGTGAAAAAACAAGAGCCAAATAAAAGCTCCTAAAATAACCTGTGATAGAAAATCTGTAACAAAATTAATCAGATTTGGTTTTGTGTTTTGTTTTAGTGGGCTGGGAACCGTAATTTTCTTTGCAGAACAAACAACATTTTGTGTTCATTTTACTTAGATACAAACATTTTAGTTTGTATCCTAAATGGCACATGAACACTCAGGTGGTATCTATCCGTGGGTTATTACTATAGAATTTTTCTGTGACATTCATTTAAATCAGGCTGTTGGAGCTAATTACAGTCTGTCTATAAGTTGCTTTCATTGCATTCAGCTCATACCAGCTTCTTTCTACATTGACTATCTTAATGGATGGAGCCTGCTTTTAGATTGTATCTCCACTCATCACAAACCTCTCAGAAAACTAATTGCTCTCTGAATGTTGCCTTAAAATCGGAAGCAGCAAAGAGAGCTGGATTGGTACCTTTTCTCTGCTGCAGTTGCCTTGTCAGGGTCAGGGAAGGTGAAGTTGGGAGGCTGCATTGTGACCAAGCCTGTCCCTGAACTGCTCCTAGAGTGCACTCAGCCAGCACAAGGGTTTCTTCATGGCAGGAGCACAGATGAGCTCTGATTGACTGTGAAATTCGCTGTGTGCAAGAGCACCCTGGAATTTGCGTTGTTTTGCTTATCAGAGAAGGAATCTTAAAAATTGCTCGTGTTGGAAGATGAGAATGCAGACGAACAGCAGCCTCTGCTGGGGACAAACTTTCTGTGCTTTTTGCAAGTGCTGTCAAAATCAGTGGGGAAGCCAAAAGGGAAAAAACAAAAAAACCCCAAAAAACCCCAAACCCCACTTAATTGGAAAGACATGGATTTGGCAGAGACTGTGGTAGTGTATGCAGGCTTCAGGCTTGGGGATGAGCCAGATGAGCTTAGAGTATGTCTTTTGGTGCCAAAGCAAGTAATGGAAGCAACACTGCTCTAGCCTGGGCTGCTTAAGTATAACTGTGATCACAAACTTTTTTTAAGGTGAATAGAATTGTGCTGATATTTGGCAGATCTCTAAGCTGCCCCTGCACAACTTTCTCAGACAGATGTTCCTATTCTAATTCTTGTCTTCCTGTTGGAGATGCTTTCTCTGTCTCTCTGAGATAGGTGCAGTAGAGCCTACTGAGGAAAGACAAGGAGGTAAAAAAATCAATTGTGCACTAGCATAATCATGTCATGAAAAGAATGATCACTCAGCTGTTTGTGTCTTGAAGCGGCTGATCTGAGTTCTGCTCTTGTCCAGCACCATATTTATCATGCTGCACAGTGCATTTACAAGAACTAAAAAGTGCTGACTGCTGAAATTAATGCAAATCCCCAACAGAGACAATCTAAATGAAAGGAAGATGCTGTATATAAATATTATGGGAAATATTTTAATGGCTCCTGCAGCAAAGAAAAAATTATTCTTCTTTTCCAAAGGGGGAAATGTTTTGGGAGAATATGCACTGTCATCTGGCACTTCAAAGCACTTCAGTTTGGAAAATCAAAGCCTCTTATGTGCTTCTCTTATTCTCCTTTTGTTCTGCTTACCAGTTCTGTTGACTGAATGATATTACCTCAGCTGTAATGCTCTAATATTCAAGCCCAGCTCTGGGCTGTACTGTGAAAAGAAAATGATAGCATCTACTGAGCTGCTATTAGAGAAAATTTTGGCATCTGCAGTATAGCTCTAGCAGAGTGAATGGTACCCTCATAGCCAGGTAAATGGGATATTTCTCATCAAAACCTGCCTCATTAGGACTTTGTACATGGTGCAGCATAGCAGGAAGGAAGCAGATTCTTTTTTCAGCTGCTGCTGTGGCAGTCCTAAGGCATTCAGGATTCCAGCTAGCTCTTCTCTTCCCTGACAGCCCCTACCCCTTCAGAATGGGATGGGGAGAGATAAAACCCCTTCTCCTGGTCTTGTCTGGCCCAACCCAGGGTTCCCCTTTTGTAAGGTGAAAGAGGTGTGTGTTCAGTGCTCACCTACTCCTGACCTGTTTAAAAGTGCTGTTAAAGGAAACTGGGTTTAGTGTTTTGGGGTCTTTTCCCTCTCCTTTGGACTTGGGGAACTGTTTGTTAATCCCTTTGAGCCCGCCTTCCCCATAAAAGGAAACTGCTAAAAGAGAGACATTTTCTTCTTTCAGCCCACCCCCACAGCTGTATTTTTTTACATTTATTGCTTGTATCAGAAGTTGTCACCTTATGGTGTGTGGTACCCTCAACTAGAGAAGCGGCTCCGTCTGGGTCCTTGGCCAGAACAGAGAAAATTCTCCCAGTTTTTGTTTTATGATGTTTTGATGTTTTCTTTTCAAACAAACAAAGAGTCACATGGCATTTTTTTCTCTAAGGCCTGGAAGATCTTACCTGTACAATTCATATGAGAGCTAGTACTTGGCATGTACAGCCCCTCTAACAACAGCAAAATTACACATTGAATTAAAAATAAATATACAAACAAAGCAGCTGAGCAGATCTGAAAATTCACAAGGCAAGTACCTTGCTGTGTAATCTGGAGAAACAAAGCAGTGCACTATAAAGACACTTGGGCTATGGTAACTGTTTTCCTGAGGACCTGAGCAAACCAAGTGACAACCAGAGAACGAGGAGCAGGGATTTCCAGACCTGTGGTCTCCTCATCTCTTTGCCATGTCGCTGCAGGTGAGGTTCACCAAGCCCACTTTTTCAGAAGGGATTGGCACATTCTGGAAGCTGCTGAAGCTGCACTTAAGACATTTCAATCCTTTTGAGGGAAGCAGGGGCTTGTCCTCCGTGCTGACCTGTGACCTGGCTGCCGGGGCCTTGCTGAGAGCCAGTGAATAGCAGACAGGGATGAGATGGAGTAATTACAGTGCGTGAATGGGGAAAATAAAGATGGACCCCCTTCTTCTTTTATCTCAAATAGAGGAGCTAATTTAGGGAGCCTTCCTAACAAAAGCTGGCAGTGACCCAAACCCTTCCCCCTTGCCTCGGTGGGGACAAAGGCAGGCTCAGAGCAGGGGCTGGGGGGACACTCGGAGCTCGGGGTGCTGGAGGCTGGGAGCTCAGCTGGGGCTGCGGGTGACCCTGCGGCTCCTGGGACCCGCCAGAGCCTCGCTGCAGCCGCAGGAAACCCACTGAAAGGGACTCTTGACCTCCTCCATTCTCCTACCAGCCCTTTCTTCTTGTGCCTGTCGCTTCACCAGGCTTTGTGCCGGTAGCGTTCCAGGAAATGGATGGTTTTGTTTTGATTTTGAGCGAGTGTAGCATGTCCCTGTGTGACTCATGGGGGTGACAAGGTTTTTGTGGGAACTGCTTGTAGCTCTTAGCTGTAAGCTAATAAATACCTTGTGCTACTTAGGGGCTCAAGATCTCTGCTGATTGGTGTATTTTCTTCCATTACCTTCCCTGCTCCTGTTGTGTCTGTGTCTCGCTGTAATGCTTCAAATCCATTTAAAAAGAGGCAGATGGGTTGTTTTCACTGAAAAAATTTACCTGGAAATTGGTCCCAATTCCTGTCAGTACTGTTGATTTGAAAAATTTCTTGGTTTTTGAGAAAAACACTTGCTTTAAGCCTCAGAGATAGATCAGCATATTGTCATTTGCACTCCCAAAAACCTACCAGTTGCCAGAGTGCTCAGAAAAAGTTCATCTTGCAGAAAAAATGTGAAGAACCGTAGGTCCACCTTTGCCACTTGGTCAAGCTGAAGAGCAGGAAACCATGAGCAGACAGAATAAGGGAGGTTTTACACCACTGCCTGTAGAGATGATGCTGTCTGGTCAAACAGCTGGAACTTCAGACCCCTCCCTTGCTGTTTCTGGGAAGCTGTGTGAGGTTTCTAGGAGCAGGTCCTTACCTTCCTCTTCGTGGTTCATGGTGACTCTTATGCAGAGCCCTGTACCCAGAGGAAGGATGCTCTGCAGAGCTGGCTGTGTCTCAGTATACTGGCTCAAGGTGAAATACTCTCAGCCTCTCGTGACTTTGGGCAGTGTGGTCCGACCCAGCTAGATACCAGATGCCCACCAAAACTGCTCTATTACTCCCTCTTCAGATGGACAGGGGAGAGAAAATGTAATGAAAGATTCATAGGTCGAGATAAGGACAGGGAGAGATCAATCTCTAGTCACTGTCATGGGCAAAACAGACTCGACTTGGGGAAATTGGTAATAAATTGGTAATTTATTACCAATCAAATCAGAGTATGGTAATGAGAAATCTAAAAACTTCCTTCCTTCCTTCCTTCCTTCCTTCCTTCCTTCCTTCCTTCCTTCCTTCCTTCCTTCCTTCCTTCCTTCCTTCTTCCTTCCTTCCTTCCTTCCTTCCTTCCTTCCTCTTCCTTCCTTCCTTCCTTCCTTCCTTCCTTCCTTCCTTCCTTCCTTCCTTCCTTCCTTCCTTCCTTCCTTCCTTCCTTCCTTCCTTCCTTCCTTCCTTCCTTCCTTCCTTCCTTCCTTCCTTCCCTTCCTTCCTTCCTTCCTTCCTTCCTTCCTTCCTTCCTTCCTTCCTTCCTTCCTTCCTTCCTTCCTTCCTTCCTTCCTTCCTTCCTTCCTCCCTCCCTCCCTTCCACCCCTTCCTTCCACCCTTCCTTCCTTCCTCCCTCCCTCCCACCCTTCCACCCTCCCTCCCTCCCTTCCACCCTTCCTTCCTTCCCTCCTTCTTTCTGGGCTTAGTTTTGTAACCAAAACTCTACCTCCTTCCTGCCAGCAGCACAGGGGAACAGGGAATGTGTGTGGTGGGTTCACCACAGGTTGTCTCTGCTCCTCAGGGAGAGGACTCCTCATACTCCTTCCCTGCTCCAGAGTGGTGTCCCTCTCATGGAAGACAGTCCTTCATGAAATTCTCTAGTTGTGAGTCCTTCCCATGGGCTGCAGCTGTTCATGAACTGCTCCAGAGAGGGTCCCTTCCATGGGGTGCAGATCAGGAACAGAGTGCTCCAGTGTGGGTCCTCCATGGGGCCACGAGTCCTGCCAGCAAACCTGCTCCAGCATGGGCTTCTCATGGGGTCACAGCCTCCTCTGGGCATCCACCTGCTTCTCTATGGACTTCCATGGGCTGGAGGGGCACAGCTGCTTCACCATGGTCTGCAGCAAGGGCTGCAGGAGGATCTCTGCTCCAGACCTGGAGAACCTCCCCCTCCTTCTACACTGACCCTGGTGTCTGCAGAGCTCTTTCACATGTTCTCACTCCTTTCTCCAATTGCAGTTGTGAAGAATATTTTTCCCATTCTCAAATCTGTTATCCCAGAGGTACCACCACCATCACTGCTGGGCTCAGCAGCAGGTCTGCCGTGGAGCTGGCTGGCATTGGCTCTGTCAGTCATGGGGGGAACTTACAGCAGCTCCTCACAGAAGACACCCCTGTAACCCCCCTGCCCCCCACACCCCCAGACCCTGCCAGCAAACCCAATATGGGCAGGGGAACAGGCTGTAGCCTTTAGTATTCAGGCCAATTCAGAGCCATCACTTCTTCATGAGCCATCAGGAGAAATAACCCCCAAACACTGATCTGAAAATGGAGCATTACTGAAACAGATGGAAGGGCACCTGAGCCTATTGCTGCTATTTGAAGCCCCCTAATAGGCTGTCCCCAAACTCCTGGAGCTGCCACTAATCCTATTTTTTCCAGATTCTTTGGTCAGAGGAGCTAGCAAACTTGCCCTCTTTTTTTCCTTTTTTCTTTTCTTTACTTTGTTGTTTTTTTTGGTTTTTTTTAAATCACCTGGTGCTGAAACCATATGTCTGCTCCTGCAGTTCTTTTGCTTTAATTCCCCTTGGCTTTTGCTGACAGACAAACAGATCCCAGGGCTCAGGGACTGCAGGCATGGTGCTTGTGCCTGTCCCCTTCACCCTCCCACACTGCAGCAGCCGAGCAGAGGGTCTCTGTGGGGGCAGCCTCTGCTCCTCTCTGCGCAGCTTTGTGCAAGACAGCTGCTTTTCAGAAACTCTCAGGCTTGAAACTCCGGAGAAGTTACGGTTCAGCAGGCTTGACTGTGACTTTTTGTCACAGCTGTCAGTGTAGGTCAAGGAGAGATGAAAGAAACGGGGGCTGAATGGAAACTTGCTGTTCTTCAAGCCCCCAACCTTGCTGTGCTGCCTTGGGGGAGAAACGGCATTGCTGCTTTCATAGGCAACTCCCCAAAAACTTCCCAATTTCACTTATTTTACGTTATTCTAGTAACTTTCAGCCAGTATTTCCTGAAATGTCTGATTGCCTCAAATATTTTGGATGCTCCAACTGAAGTGGGTTTGGTTGTTCATTGGGGTATTTTTTTATCTTTTTTTTTTTTTTTTTGGTTTTGGTGGGGCATTATTAGCTAATTGCTTTAAAGAACCCAGTGCATGATAATCCAGCAGATTTCTAAAAGGGAAAGAAGACAAAAGAACCAGTTTTCTGGGACACTGAAGACCAACACTGGCAGCTCAACTAGGCTGATTTTAAAGCCACAGCTGCTAGGCTATCCCAGCATAGAAGTTAAAGGATTCTGAATGAGGCAAGTAGCAGGTTTCTCAAAATCATGATGAAGGAGGAGGCAACTCTACATTAAAAAAAAAAAAAAAAAAAAAAAAAAGGGGGTCTTGTCTGTAATTTCAAAAAACTGAAAAAAGAGGGTTGAATGTCCTTATTGGTGCACATAGGACTCTTTACTGGAGTAGTGGACAAAGTGCTGGAAGTTGAAGCCAGTGGAACTGGAAATGAGGCACTACTTGTTAGCAGCAGGTGATTAAAACAAGCTGTCATGGAGCAGAGCATTTCTTCTTTTTTTTTCCTCAAAAGCATTCAGGCCTGATCTGAAGCCCAATTAGAAAATATGCTTGGAGCACCCAAGCAAACATGGCTCCAGTTAAAGCCCAGTGCTAAAATTCAATGCTGTAGTAACTGCCCCAAATTTAACAGCCTGTGAGGTCCAGCAGGTCAACCTAGACAAACAACTGGTACTTCCTGGCCTGGAATCCTGGATTATTTGGAAGTAAATGGGTTGTAAGCATCTAAACCTGAATGGACACCTAAGGTCAGTGCTTGTCATTTCACTTTCTGCCTGGTTCACCTTCTCCTAGCTGGGCCCAATATTAGAAACACCCCCAGTCCACCACTGCTGGTTTATCAACTGTTTGGCTGCTCCAGCCCTGGATATCTAGGCTAAGAGCTGTGCCAGCAAGTAACGCCCAGGGCCAAATATTGAACAGCCAGCAAACAAAAATCGACCATGCTGAGCATCAGCAGCCTGAAAAGGTGCCTGGGGCTCGATGGAAACTACTCTGCAATCATGCAGTGGCCAATGACTGCAAAATAATAATAACTGGTGAAGAGTAACTGCTCATCCTAGAGGTCAACAGCATTGCAGGCAGCAGACAACACTGGAAACAGAACAACACTTTGTCAAAATGGTGTTTACATTAATTAATTGGGACATCACCCAAATTATACTAATATTGGGAGGACGACATCCACAGAATTAATTCCCTCCTGTCCATCACAGAGTGTCTTCCTGCCAAGTATCCAGGAAATATGAGGGCTAATTATGCAAAAACTTGAAAGTATGTAAAATTACTTGCATCTGGGATATTTTTGTTATTGGGGAAAAGTTGACTACTCTTGAAGGAAGGAGATAGGTATGCTGAGTCTACCATAAATTATGAGTAGTTTTGAAATGAATAGCTTGTGTAAACAGCTCTTGCTGCCAGCAGATTGCAAGAAAAACGCAATTCTTTCAAAAATGGCTACATTTGTTTAGGCGCTTAGGGTTACCTAAAGACTGGAGACAGCTTGGAATCATGTGTCCCAGCACCCACAGAACAGGGAAGAAAATAAACATGCTACTTTTATTGTTATTTCAAAAGGCTTCTGTGATTTTGATGTTGCTCTATTGACTAATTTAGAAGTTTCAACGCAGAGGTTTCTTCTTGTTGGCACAGAGCAATGTTGCTGTTAAGGCTGTGTGGCAGTGACCACTTCTCTGCAAGGTTAGGAAGGGGGGCCTTGGCTCGCAGCAGTGGATTTAGGGACTGCTGATGATTTGTTGATGAGGGGTGAGGTGAGGGGAAATAAATAGAAGTTTTCTGTGACTAGAAGAGTAGTAGACACTCACCCTTTCATGCAGTTATTTGTACGAATAGGGGAAAAAAATTGACTTGTATTAGCAGAAGTTGTTAAATTTTTCTATTGATCACCCGCATGCATCACCTGTATTAAAACAGCCACTGGAGCTGGCATATACAAGTCCTCAAATATTTCAATACAGAATGATGAGCTAATGCTACCCAAGTCACTAATAACACTATGTAATTCAGGGAAGGAATTTACAGGTAATGAAAAATGACAGCACTTTCTAAAAATAAACCCCTCTTCGGTTTAAATTAGCATGAAATAGATAGATGCAAGTTTACAGATTATGGAAGAAGTTATAAAGATGGGATGAGGCTTAAATATCAAAAGCTTTTTAGCCCAGAGAATAACCTAAATGTCCAAATGTCTGATAGCTTTAATGTCCAGTATGTTCTCACAGAGAGTAAGTACTAAAAGCTATAATCCTGCAGTTTAATTTCAAGAGCTGAATAGGTTTTGGGGTACAATTTCTACAGCACCTCATGTATGATTCAGGTATGAATGAATCATTTATTTCTCCCTCCCTCCTCCCAACAATGGCTTAGATAACAATTTTTTTTTCTGAAGGTAATATCCCGAAACTAAGTGAGCACTGGTGCAAAAGAAAATTCCTCAGTGATACGCAGTATGGTTTTATAATGCAAATAAAGCAAATCTCAAAGCCTCACTGTAAATGCCAATGTTATATGTTTTATTTTTTAATCAAGTAATTCTTTTAAACCTCACAATATCCATGACTGACAGGAAAAAAAAAGACATTAGGCATGAAATGCGAATATAAAATACACGATACGTAGAAAGGCAATCAGTGCTTTAGTCCCTCAAGACAGTAAACAGGTGAAATGACCTTCAAAACTTCAACTCAAGGCTTTTTTCTTACAACATAAAATTCAAGTGATTTTTCTTTTATTTCACCTTGTAAACAACATACAAGTCAAAATGGACAATGAGGTAATCTATACTACAGAAGATAATTTAAAAACACTAGATAAGACACAGTATTAAAGACATATAGAAATCAGTGTTCACTTTGGTCTCTAGTATGGTTATTGTTATTATTATCACAAGCAACACATACTAGTTAAAGCCAGTCTGGTGATATTTGTCAGACAGTTGTTGCTTAACTTAGTAATCCAAGAGGTAGTCAAAACCATTGTCCTTTGTAAAGATGTTCATACATTTGGTTCAATGACAATGGTAGCAAATACCTTGCTACTTTTCAACATTCTCAGAGAAATACTGCCACAGCTGCTGATACACAGCTCTGGTTTATACAAAAAAAAAAAAAAAAAAAAAAAAAGAAGCATGTGTTCATAGATCAACCTCTTGTTATCAGTCAACGGTTGTAACAGGGGTAACACAACCACTGGATCTTAGAGAGGCTGTTGATAAACTAAGCAAATTAAGATCAATGCATTTAACAAGGCTCTCCTTGTTTCTAAAACAATACTCAAATCTCATTAAGACTTCTAGGAAATTAAAATCAGTGCATCTGCACATGTACATATCTTCCCAATTACTTTTATATCTAGCACAGGGGAATACATATATATTTTTTTATGATAAACATTTCTTACAGATAAATTAATTAAATTAAATTTAAGACTCGATGCGATTTCCCATGTTCTTTTATAATTCTTCTTACAAAGAATGGTACAAGATCTATAAGCACTTTTTGTTAATGGGGTTCTATTAACAAAACTAAGTTAGCAGAAACCAAGCAGGAACTCCAGGATAACACTGGTGCAGAATCAAATGGCTGAAAAAGGTGGCCTGCAATGGGAAGAGGTAGGATCCAAATGTGGTGTTTGGCACTCCCTGAAAGCTGGCTAAAGGCAAAATATTGCAAATGGTATTACAATGCCAGATCTACCATTAACTGCAGCAAAAAAGTTATTTGGCTCTTCCTCCAAATAAAGTCTTCCTCATGGCCTATCTTTTGTAGCGTGTAATTAAATATCGTGACCTCTCCTTGGGGAAGAGTAAAAAATATCTCACAGTGTCCCTTACAATTAAATCACATTGAGTATTTTGGGGTGGGGGAAGGGGAGGGAGAGAGATTCTTGCTTCAGGTTTAACCTTATCTCCACTATTGTTAGGAGAAAAATACATCTGTCTGAGCAGATATTTGAACTATTTCTACTCAAACGAGTTTTACTGTGGAGCGCTCTGGCAAGGACAGGCTGGTGAATAGGGGGAAATCTAGCCTGAGCAAATGCTGGCGAATATTAATTTTGTCCTTAGACATGAAGGAAGAATCCCAAACTCACTCTGTGCTTCCTCCTTTTAAAGGTTCTTTGCTTACTTGGAGCAGCCAACTGAAGGAGTATAACTAGATTTTTTTTTCCTACTGCAGCCCAGTGTTAAGTAGTTCCCTGCTGCAGCTTACGCTGCTATATGTTTAACTTAGGCATGTACATTTCTGTCTTTTCTGAAGCTGTATTTATTCCCATGAACAGTGCCCATAATCCTTTGGACTGAAAAATAAAAACTTTCAAAGAAATGTTTGGAAAGGTCTCATAATTTCAAATGGATGCTTCATCTTAAACAAGTATTTACCATAATGTCTGCAGTGGTGAACTAACAGTTACATATTTAGTACAGGTAAAAAGTATGTACCATAGATCAACAGCCACCTTTAAGGCCACAGCAGCACAAAGGTGTGTTCATGCAGTAGATATGAGGTAGCCTTTTGCTGTAAACAGAATAATAATTTTATTGTCACCTATGTAAACAAAGTGGGCTTGATGCTTTTGTGTTTTTATTCTTCCCCCTGCACCCCCATCCCCCATCCCTCCCCTCCTAGAAAAGCTAAGCACCAGTAACTCCGACTGGCAGTCAGTGGGAGCTGTGGTTGCCCAGCATCTCTGAAAACTCAGACCCTGTGAATGCAAAGACACAAATGCTCACATAAGCAACCAGTACAGAATACCACTTCATCACTTCACAGGAACTTATAATACAAAACGCTGAGATCTGATTATCAGAAACGTAGGTCTACGTCAACTCAGAGGTAGTTACTAATATCAGTACATAATACTTATATAGAGATAAAAAGGTCTAAGACTATTTGGTTTGTTCTGAGTAAGCAGGTCTGTAGACTATTCTGTAAAGAAAAAACATTACATGGTATATTCCCTGAGCAAAGTTCTTTGTCCTGAGTATGTTATGTAACAGTGATAACATTCTAATATATAAAAATAAAACCTTAAGCTTTCAACAATAAGATAGGGTTTGGTATGTGCTCTTAGCAGTTCAGTCTGACTTTGGTGCACAGGGTGATTTCAAACAGCACCAATAAAAATCCACACGTTGAAAACATTTCCTTATCTCAGCTCTGAACTTCTTACATATAAACAGGGAATGACCAGTTTTCAAATCCACAGTTGCCTATTTCTATAAGGAACTTTGGTTTAAATTTTCAAAGTGACCTAAGTTTTGCATCTTTGCTGTTTAACCTGGTTTTTACACCGACTAGAAGGTTAAGCAATGCCACTTTGATTTGTCTACATAATTTAAATAAGTTTACTATCCTTACGTAAGGCAAGGAAGTTCTCTATAGATATATCACATTCAATATCGTCAAAGGTAAGCTTTGCATTAGCATACTGAGAACTTCAGTACAAACCTTGAGATTCTTGCAAACACTGGCAAGGAATTCACACAAAATAATTCTCTCGGAATTGTGCCCTTCACTGAGGAGTTCGATGACCACCTGCTCACTGAAGCAGCAGCAGCAGCACCAGGAAAAGTCTCATCTGGCAGGAGAGGCGGGAAGGGGAAGGCCAGGCACCGAGCCAGCTGCATACCTGCTGTACCCACCGGCTGCAGAGGAGCTGCACGGTGAGACTCCGGCTCGCTGCAGCCTTTCGTGCAGGCTGGTTCCTTAGTTTGATTATCCGAGCTTAAACCTACCCGACACTTTCAAGCTTTAACAGCCTGTGTTTATTGCCAATGTTAAGGATTATACAGGTTTCTCTAATTAACTTACATCCACAATGGGATTTGTCAGAGTACGTTATCTTACGTGTGACTTGGTAATTCAAAAGTTACAAATGGAAAGCGACTTGAAGTTTTGATAGGCTCCAGCTCTATTAACCCCGAGCAAGGCCTGCAGCCCAGGGAGTCTCACTCTGAGGCCACCAATCTTTCTCCTCTTTCACACAGAAGTGTGTGGTCCTAGGGCACTCTGGACCAAGGCTGGTCAGCTGCAGCCCCCAGTTCACAAGTAGATGATGCCCAGGGCTTCTGGCAAATGTGCAGAAGTCCCTTCACTCAGGCTGGTCTGCACCTGTGCTGTATCATCATCCAGGGAGGCTAGCTGAACAACCCCAAGTACCCATCAACTTTTAGTCTTTAGAAACTATTTAGCCCAGGATCTCATTAGTTTTGCATTTTGTTTTCTTCAAAACCCAAACAGACAACAACAATAAAAATCCCTGGGGAGTTCTCTCCATGGTATTTCAACAGGAAATAAGGGGGAAGACCCTTCAAACTGAGGGACACTACTTGGGACCAAGAGAAATTGCTGCTGCTGCGGCTACTACTGCCACCAAGGTACCCTAAATGTTCACAGTATACAAATGGCTAACCAGGGTGGCATCCTGACACCACTCAAAGGGGTCTGTTTGGTAACAACTTACACTTTCTCCCCTACACAACAGACATCTAAATCACAGTTACAATCATATTAACTTAACAAAATGCTTTGAGAAACCATCACAGAAACTACACATTCATTGTCTTTTCTGGAGCTTTACACTCCTCACCAACAAAGGGTGGTGGCAATGAGAGGTGTCTTGAGTCATGAAACTGCCCTGCACCGGCATGGGGAGGGGAGGGGTTTTGATACTTTGTGGAGATGAAAATGGAAGTAATTCAAACTGATGGTACGGGGGATGTCTTAGTATCTTTAGTACCATATGGCAGCTTTAAAATATGAAAGTATCCTTTGGTTCACAAGAGAAGTAACAGTCTTGATCTCAGTTCTTTTGTGGTTTATCAGATTTGGTTTGTTTTTGAGTGAAATTTCAGAAAATTGGATCTTTTTCTTGTTTGCTATTTGAACACGTTTGGAAATAGGTTGTAGGAATGAGTTCAGAAACATTGGGTACTGTGACTTTTGCTTCACATTAACGTCTGGTGGGATCTGGAGAATGGTCTGATGGAAAAATATATATTTATAGACATGTACACATACACACACGCGCATGCACACTCATACATACACACAGAAAGTAAAACATAATGCACCCTGCTCAAATGTACTTCGTTTGGAGTGATTTGTCTATCAAAGGGAAAAAAAAAAAAACCAAAAAACAAAACAAAAAAAACATTCACAGTTCCTCAACAGTAGTTAAAATTCCAGGTCAGCTACTGATAATGAATTATTTCCCCTGTACTTGCATGAGGTAGACATCCCGAGAGGGTAAAGAAAACGGAACATTATGACAAACGCATTAAGTTTTTTTCCTTTTCTGAACGGAAGGCCCCTTTCTGCTGGGCTCCTCAGGCGACGCAGACGCCTTGCCGGCCGCAGCCTCCTGCGGCGAGCGGCCCGGGCGCTCGGCGGGCTCCGGCCGGCCCTCCTGCGGGTGCGGCGGGGACGGGAGGCCGAGCGGGCCCCCCTCCCTCGGCAAGGCGGAGGTGGAAGGCTGCGGCTCGGCCTCGTGTCTTCCCTGAGAGCTGGCGGGCGGCTGCTGCTGCTGCTGCGAGACAGTTTTATGGGGGCAGTTCGCCACCATGTGCATGATGCTCTGACAGTAATGGCACTTCTTTGGCTGCGGAGGTAGGCTGCACTCCTTAGCGTGGTGGTCCAGGCCACCGCAGTTGTAGCATCTGAAAGCGAGCAGAGGCACAGAGGGAGTTACTGGGTTAGCGGTGCCGCTAGAGCGCAGCAGATCTCCAGCCACGGCAACTCCCGGCGGGACGCGGCCCGGGAGCGGCACCCACGGGCTGCGACACACGCCCCGCAGCCCCGGCAGCGGCCCCGAGGGCTCGCTCCTCTCCCAGCTCCCCACCCGCGGGCTCCTGCTGGCGGCCGGCGCCGCTTCCCGGGGATGCCGCTTCCACCCAGGGGATGCCACTTCCACCCAGGGGATGCCACTTCCACCCAGGGGATGCCGCTTCCCGGGGATGCCACTTCCACCCAGGGGATGCCACTTCCACCCAGGGGATGCCACTTCCCGGGGATGCCACTTCTACCCCGGGGATGCCACTTCCACCCGGGGATGCCACTTCCACCCAGGGGATGCCACTTCCACCCAGGGGATGCCGCTTCCACCCGGGGATGCCACTTCCCGGGGGATGCCACTTCTACCCAGGGGATGCCACTTCCACCCAGGGGATGCCGCTTCCACCCGGGGGATGCCACTTCCACCCAGGGGATGCCACTTCCACCCGGGGGATGCCACTTCCACCCAGGGGATGCCACTTCCACCCAGGGGGATGCCACTTCCACCCAGGGGATGCCGCTTCCCGGGGATGCCACTTCCACCCAGGGGATGCCACTTCCACCCAGGGGATGCCACTTCCCGGGGGATGCCACTTCTACCCAGGGGATGCCACTTCCACCCAGGGGATGCCGCTTCCCACCCGGGGGATGCCACTTCCACCCAGGGGATGCCACTTCCACCCGGGGGATGCCACTTCCACCCAGGGGATGCCACTTCCACCCAGGGGATGCCGCTTCCACCCGGGGGATGCCACTTCCACCCAGGGGATGCCACTTCCACCCGGGGGATGCCACTTCCACCCAGGGGATGCCACTTCCCGGGGATGCCACTTCCACCCAGGGGATGCCGCTTCCACCCAGGGGATGCCGCTTCCCGGGGATGCCACTTCCACCCAGGGGATGCCACTTCCACCCAGGGGATGCCACTTCTTCCCACGGATGCGGTGCCAGGAGCCACAGCGGGCAGAGAGCTCCTCCAGCCGCACGGACGGGGCTTCTCCCACGCTTCCCAGAAGTGGCCGAAGCCCACGAAACCTCCTCTATTTAACCTTGTTAGCCAGGGGAGTCCTGAAGAACTCTCCAGCAATTCCTTAGTGAATCCTTTGTAACACACTCCAGGAACACCAGTTATTGGATTACGTTACTCTAACACACGATACAAAGAAATAATTACACGCCCTTGGCACGGTGACCTTATGTGCACCACTGAGTTTTCTATTTTGGCTGCTTTTGTATGGTTTCTGTTTCTTTGCTTTATAAAACTTGCACTGAATGCACAGACATTTCATTTATAATAATCTAACATGTTACTGGAAAGAACTACACTGTTTTTTTGGTTTTTTTTGTTCATTTGTTGTTTCCTTTTTTTTCCCCTTTCCCTTAACCACCAGCTAACTTAAAAAAAAAAAATTCACAAATACTTAGGTCTGTGGAGTCAATTTAAGGATTAAAAAAAGATTGTATTTATAACTGCATACAAAATACTGAAAAGTGTTCTGGATCAAGCCCACATAAAGATATTTTACATTTTCAGATTCCTGGAAAGTAACAAAGCACCATTTGACTATTTCACCTAGTATTCAATAGTCCCCACTAGTTTTTACAATATCAAGAAATTTAGTCCATGCAACGCTTATGTACAACTGGAGTCTCACTTACTAAATTTGCTTTACCTTGCAAAGAAATGCTATTGATAAAAACTGTGTCATTTTAAAAAAAATATTTCAAATATCAACATTTGTAATTCCACTCCAAGAAACAATCCCTGGTCCCTCCCACTTCACATCTCTTCATCACTAGCAGCAAGATACTAACCATACTTTCACTTCCACAGACAAATGAAAAAACAGCATAAGTTGCTTATGGCATACTGCATGCTATCATGTCCTACAAGACTGGTCAATAACTTAAAGAAGTTAAATAATGAACAGAACTTCATTAACCTTTCAGAAATTATTGTGATTTATTGTTGTATCTTCCCTAAAAGTGAGTAAGAAGAAACCAAGCCCGGTACAATGAACTCTGTACTCCTACAACAACTGCAATAACATATTTTAGGTGAACTGGTTCCATTTTGATGCCACCACTGCACTGCAGTTTGATGTGATTTTTCCGTGGAATTTGAAGGCTATGCCAACACTACTCTGTCTGCGTATACTACAGACAAAGCTCCCTTGAATCACAAAGAAAATAACATGTACCAGCCCCATTATCACTTAGTATTGATTTCCCTAGCACAGGAAGGGAAATGACATACTAAGTACATTGTAAAATCCAAACATCCTGATCTAAGACCAAAACATCAAGCTTTTTTCTCCTATAGTTAAAAAATAACTTTCAAGTTATCAAACAGTATCCCTCTGACTACTTTTTGCCAAATCATTGCAAGTATTTCCAGATTAGGGACCTCCATCTGCCAGTATATTCAGCATTCAGTCTTCCTAACTGGCATCTTCCTAAACACCCTCTGGAAAAAGTGATAAAGAAATAAGCCTTGCACTTAGAGAAACAAAACAACAGCAGAAAGTAAAAATCGAAGCGTTTTAATTTCTCTCCTCCCAATAAACACATCTAAGAATTCACAGATATGGTACTGATTGTAATTTAGGTTATATTAGAGAACAATGTTTATTATTACCTTTTTCATTGGTTTCTAGCAATGTACTTGTTCATGGGATAAATGCATTGTAACACAGTTTAGCATAGGAGAGTGCAGACATTCTGGAAATTGTGGTTTTTTATCTTAATTCAGAATATGGAATTTTATGGCTGTGAATGCATCAGCACATATCTCCCTTAATATCACATCTGTTTAGAATGGCTAAAAAAGGGCAAAGTTTGAAAACAGGGTAAAGGGCCTCAGTAGCAGGGTAGGCAGTAGCCACAGACAAATCAATTTAAATCAGTCACTATGGTATGCTCTGTGTTATTCAACTCAGTGGATCGTTTCACCTCACCAATTGGCAAAGAACCTGCTGTCAGGGCCCCTGCTTCCACTCCAGCAGCCTCTGTCACCCTTTGCATATATACTCAGTCAATACATCCTATTTGCAATATATTGCAAATCCTTGCATTTATTTAATTGTCACTGAAATGGCAGTTGTGATTGAACTCTGATTTGGCTTTTTGGGGATGCCTTTCGTTACCAATCAATTCAAGCATCTGGGTAAAGTGTCAAATTAGAATATATATATTTATATATGTATGTATATGTGCCAGCCGTGGTGTGCCTGGACCTACAGAGGAGGGTGGTATTTATTCAGTTCTTTTAAGCTATATATTCATTCTTTGTCAATCACTCTTACCAGGAGAAGAGATCACACCTTGCTCTGCAGTGCCTTCCCTTTCCAAGGGGATTTATCCCAAAATGGGAGTGGTCAGCCACCTCAGAGCTCACAAATGATGCATGGCAGCATCCCCAGGCATTAGGGCATGGCATTAACCCTTTTTGTCCTGAGTGCTTCAGCCCTTTGCTCCTCTCTGCTGCGTGTCCTTGTGTTACAACATCATGGAAGCAGACAGCACGATGTGCACACGGGAGCTCACACATTCACATACACAGAACAATACACAAGCTGACTCCTGCCATGAAAACTGACCAATTCTCACTTGACTCTGCTCTCAGAAACTCTACATTAGTGCAACCATAGCATCTCTTCACTTCCGAAGCACCATGGAAAGAATGTATGTTAGTTTAAATACAAATTTATGTGGAAATTCTATCATGAGATGAATAAAACACAGAAAGCCCTTAAACGTGCAATTATATACAATCAGCACTTACAAAGAACAAAAGTAAGAAGGATTTGTTAAAAAAGGATTGTCTCTCTCACAGTAGGCTTCCATGATCTGCTAGCTAGCTCAAAAATATAAAGAGAGGGCAATTATCCTAACGGGAAATCCTTTCTTCTCTACAGCACTGACAGGACAGTAAATCATGGTGATTTTTTTTATATAAAAAGATGAATATCTTAATAGAGGAACACCTTGAGGAACTTGTCTAGCATTATATTTCAATAGTCTCAAAAAAACTGTAACATTAATACCTACTAATGAAGAAAAAAGAGAGCATGGAGCAAGGTTAAAAAACCCTCCTAAATTCTCCTTCACTATGGATTTGTGATTGCATAAAACTATACATATTAAAGGAAACATGAAGAAGCAGAAGTGTACAGATTTGAACATAAACTATGCTGCATTCATTGCAAGAAGCTGATGACTGAAATTGATTAGGAGTACTCAATTTCACAACCAAATAACACCATCTAGTCTCCATTTAGCCTTTAGCTTTTTTTCCTTGTTCTAGCAATCAGATACTCCTACTCATGAAGCACACCCCAGACCCAAACTTTTTTTAAAAAAACCCCTTGCCTTGCAAATATGTAATCCACAGTAACAATTTAGATGGGTTAAGCAGCACTAGGTAAACACAACTGCTTGTTTCTTTAAGATGTTTTATAATATAATTTAGATGATAATCCAATACATATGGCAAGCAGAGAATAATATGTGTAGCCCCAGACTGTTATCTGTTGAGTGAAAAAACTGTAAAATTACCCTAGTGACTTGGGGGAGGGGGAGCAGGGAATAATGGGTTAAAATCTAACAGGGACAGGAAAGGGAGGGAAAGGGGGTACAGTCAGAGGAAGACTAAAATAATCCACCAGTATATACCCCACACCAATTCCTCCAATTCCTCTTTTGTTCTTCCTTTTTGAATGCTATCAGACTACAAAAAAAAAAAAAAAAAAAAAAAGATTCTTGGTTTACAATACTCCGTCTTGTTGCAACATTAATGCCTTGAAAAACAGCATGGAATTCCAGCAGTGTGTGCACATGTGATGCTGTTACAATACACTGAATGCAACTGTGCAGTTAAAGCATAAAGGAAATATTTAAAATCATACCTAAATGTGCTGTCCTTTTCAACCATCACTTTCACAACATACCTAAAGAAGGGCAGATAGAACAGGCGGCAGATCAACCGTTCTATTTTGTAAATGACTGTAAAGGGAAGTTAAACTATTCACGATCTAACAGAAAAATGGGTCTTAGACTAAGATTTTCACTGTTTAAGGCTTCAGTGACTTGTCTTGAAAATAAGGCCATGGAACACTGCAAAGGGATGCTTCTGACTACCTGGATGTGACACTTACAAAAGCTCAGGGTGGAGTGTGCTTGCTCAGGCACCACCTGGAACAAGTGAGAAAGACCTCCAACACCTCAGCAGGGCTGAAAGGATCTTCTGGACTATCGAGGATCTGCTAATTTCAAGTCGTCTTGGTTGCAGCTTGGAAAGCCAAGTTGGATGGGGCTCTGAGCAACCTGGTCTAGTGGAAGGTGTCCCTGCTCATGGGAGGTTGAAACTGGACAGTCTTCAAGGCTCCTTTCAACCCAAAACATTTTGGTGAGCTAACAAGACACACAGAAGACGAGTGGAATGTACACTCTGCTCGTGCCCTCTGACAGGGAAATGGATGGGATGTTTCTGCTCACATGTGCACTGCTGGGGTTTACACCAGTCTGGTTATCGACCTTTAATTCTTAAGCCCCAGCTGAATGCAGGAATGCTAACTTTGAAAACTCTAAAAAGGTATTCAAATTTAAAGTAGCGAATACTGAAATATTACTGAAATAATAATTAAGGTCAAGTGAAATTACCTTGTTAAATAAACTAGAGAAAGGAATATTTATCATCTTCATCAGAGCATTTATGGCTTGTCCATCAAGCAGGCTTACAATGAGGCAGAAAACCTCACTAGCATCCTCATTTACCAATCCATGGAAAAAAAAATCAGTTTAATTTTAAAACTGTAAGTATTTTTAATCAAGAATGTTGTAAAACAGCATATTACCAATGCAGAAAATGGCACATTGGTGCCACATTTAGGTTTGTGTTGGTCCTGTGAGTATTTGCTACCCTGAACTCCTCGTTCGTGCAAAGCACGGTGCAGAGGCGACATGCTGGGAAAGTTAATTGCAGGCTGGCATTCTTCACTGAAATTCAGTTAGAAAATCTCCTGTTCTTTACTAGCTTTTTGAGATACATAACAGAAATATAATTATAAAAATTTTTAAGCTCTTAAAGAAAAAAAAAGATGAAATACAATAAAAATGCTCACCCATCTATCTGTCCTATGAATCCTACGACTCATGATAATGTACCAGAGATCCAAGACTTTCAATTTTGTGAGAAAAACAAGATCCCTCCATTTTTTAAGCTTGCCTTCTTTCATCTCACAGATAGCCCCAGCACGCTGACACAAGCCCACGCTGTCTGAGAGGCTTCCAATAACACAGGGTGGAATATTGATGATGTTTACTCTTGTTACAAATAAATAAATAAAAATGCTCTGTTGTAAACTCATCAGATCGACTAGTTTTCTGTGGTTAGTTCTAAATCAATCTATTTTCCCCAGTGTATCACAGAAGTAATATCAATAGGTTACGGTCTTTTGTTGCTCGGGTTTCCCCTCCCCCTTCCCCCCAACAAAGAAGCTGACAAAATACGTGGGGCATTTGCCTGATAAATCAGGCCTGTCAGGATGCAATTTAGCTTAAGTTCATGAGGAAATAAAATTGTTAAAAATCTCCTAATACAGTTTTACTGGAAGGTGGTGAGGTTTGTTTTGTTTCTTTTACAACCAAGAACAACAATGAAACAGAAGGGTGGTTCAAAATGCAGCTTTTTCTCCACAAAAATGGAACGGACTATAGAGACAGCAGATCTTAAAAAAATAACTTCAATGATGTCGTTTCCATTCTTCCTTGCCACAGAACCTTATCTCTACTATCCACCCAGCTCCCTTTAAAGGCATGGAGGAAAATTATTTTTCACACAATCACACAAAAAATGCATTCTCATGGAGGAATGATTTGGATGCATTTTCATTTATTACAACAAAAGGATTTTCCTTATATTAAGAGCTAAAAAGTCCTGAAATAACAATTTACAAAGTGAAGTCTTTTTTCTAAATAACATGAAAGATGGTTTTACTCCTATAGTATCAATATAGGATGGAAAGAATGTGTATATTTAATGGTTTTAACCCATCCAGATAAAGCAGATACAAAATCAGTGATGGTTTAAGGAAGTTATGTTTTAAACATTCATATATCACACATTTCAAACATGAAATGTTATACCATGATTTCAAGTAAGTCTACTACTGTTAATCTTTTTGCACTATGAAACCACGCAGGCAAACACACTCAACCACAAATTTCCCTTGTAAGCTTTAATTTCTGTGGGAATAATAAAAGAAACCAGTTTTTCAACAAGAACAGCTCTGCATGCAGCAATGTTTAAAAAAGTAAGTATTTTCCAGAGCTCATGCTGGTGGGAAGGCTGCCAGGGCTCTGCTCTGGGCATTGCTGCTGCGTGTACCCCCGTCTGCAGCCCTGTGGCAGAGCAGGGGTGGGCAGAGCTGAGCAGAGTTTCTGTGCCTGTGTCTGAAAGCGCTGCTCCATGCCCCTGTTTACTGCAGCCGAGCTCGGTAACACTAGAAGCCTTTCACAGTGGTGGCTTGAGCCTCCTGGCCATGTGGATAAGGATGCACGCTGCATAAAACCGGCTCAACTCTTTCTGGGTCAGTGAGGTGCTGGTCATGAGCTAAGAGGCCTGCCTGACCTTATCTGCCTCTCAGCAGAGCTGGTTCCAGGGTTTCCACGTCCACTGATCAGTTAATCCACAGATGACATAAAAAGGCAGTAGGTTGTTAAAAACTGCCTTTTCCATTTTGTTCCGTATTTCATCCCTAACATTAGCAGCAAATGCAACAAATACAGCAAATACAAGTGACACCAACTCACACCAGCAGGAAACAGCAAATGGCATCCTGGCAGTAGGCTGGAGCACTGAAGCAAGCTGCAGTACAGAAGGAGGAGGAAGAAGGTGGCTCTGGAAGTTCATAACCTACTCTTCCTCCCCAAATTGCAGTTTAGACTTTAGGGATCTCATATAAATCACGCACAAAATTTCAGAACGATCTGGTGGCTGGAGTATGGACTGACTTAGCTCCTAGCCTTGAAATGGATTCTCCTATTACATACACCAAATTAGATGACTGGCATGAATATAGGCTTCATGAGTGTTGAGGATTGCAGGATTTGACCAGCAAAGAGCTGGTTACTGTCTGACACACCCTCTGTGAGGAGACCACCCCAGCTATCTCTACAGGGGATCTTTCCAGAGCTCATGGCACTGATAAGGTCATGTCACATGAATTACATGGAGGGCTTCCTATCCCAAATGTGGAACAAAAGGGCAGCAAACATGATGCTTGGTTTTGCTTGAAACAGCACCTGTAAATTCACACATTCAATACCCACAAGGACAATTAAATAATCCAGATGCTCTATAGTCACACTTCAATGGTAAGGAAAATCTGCATCACTCTGATTGCACTGACTGAGAAAGGAAGCAGCCACCTTATTCACTTTTCTGAATTTACATCTTAAGATGCCTAAAATGGACTAGCTTTGTATATTGACATTATTACTAAATGGCTGGACTGAGCATTTTCTGTAACAGAGTTTTAAGAGGCTTTCAGTATCTTAAAGAAAAAAAATTATTTTGCAACTTTTCACATTAAAATGTGGAAGCAACACTAAAGCGTGAAAAGAGGATTTCGGCTGCAACAGGATTAAGCCTTACATGTTAAAGCTTTTAATTCCCACCTGAGGCAGGTATTCTTGTCCCACACTGCCTGATCCCTGAGCATTAAAAGAGAAATAATGCCATTTTCTACTATTCTGCCCTATATCAGCACCAGATTTATCCTCATTGTTAATTCTCGCTATTAATTGTGTACGTAAGAATAAAAAGCATATTTAGGCATATAAAAATTATTGTTAATTCAGAATTTGGTGTTTCCTTGTTCTTTGTTTGGCCTCAGGACGGCAAAATCTCATGAACACGTTTAATACTTATTTCTCTGAATTTTATTAATTCTGTATCCAGTCAAAAATAATGGAAGATATATAGTTTCCCTACATGTGGTAAACTACATTACTTTACCCCTCTTGGTTGGGATTATGTAGATATCACTGCAGTAAAATTGTAACAATGAAGTTAATAAAAGTTTTCTTAAATGTTGCTAGTTCCCAGAACAAGAGCATCTTAAGGGTTTTCGTTCTGATTCCAGTCACAAGGGTGCTGATCCAGAGCAATTTTGATGACTTCACTGAGCTTATCCTGTTATCTTTAATAATGAAACACAGAAAATTTCCCACTGTGTATGAAAAGTTGCACTGCAGTAGCCAAGGCTGGTTGCAGAGGTCAGGTTGGTACAAGCTGTGAGGCCACGCAGCAATGTAGGCTGAAGCTCCTTCGTTCCACCTGCAAATCTGTGTTTGCTGGTTGATGTAACATTTGAAAGCAGAACACAGCATAAATCACAAAGTTTAAAGCAAGAGTAGAGGAATGATGTGCCTTCTGCCCATTTTTGCTCAGCCTTTCAGCCTAAGGAAGAATGAATTATTTCAAAATTAAGGATGTTTCAAAATTAGGGCCAAAGATCAGTTTTTCTGGCAAGACTGATGAACTCTGTCTGAATTAGGAGATTTGATAAAGCAGGAACCCTAAACTTAAATAATATATTTGAAAGCAAAGAACAATTCAGTTTAGAGCAACCCAGCTGTGATCATGGCAGGGGAAGAACAGATTAAAAGTTGGACATTGAGTAAACCTGCCACAGGAAAACATGACAGCTATGCTCACTGAACAGAGCACAACCACCTTCCTGTAGTTTTGATCAGAAATTCATACTCAAGCCACAGCTTCAATTATGGAAGCCCTGAACTTACAATTTGGAAAGCAGTCACAAACCAGAGGAATGATTAACGCCAGCATCATGTCTGTGTCTTAACAATTCATTTGTACTCTGAACCAAACAGCCCTCCAGTTATCCAGTAGCACTCGTTGTGCAAGGCAGGAACACTGTACATTAAGGGTGGAAGTACATGGAGGCAGAAAGGGCAACATATTTAATGGAAGCCCACAAGTTGCTAGTGATAAATCAAGACCACTGGTTGGGGTGGAAGAAGGCATGTGTGTCTCTGCAGCCACTTACTGAAGTGTGCAAAGGCCACAGGAAGGAATTGCGGGAATGGTTACAAGTTCTTCCAGCTTGGAAGGAAAATCCTGACTTCCAGTGAAATAAAGGATTACTCAGTTATGCTGGTAGCCTGTCTGCTCTCCTCAGATCCCAGGCTCGGGGCACATTAGAAGACACAGAAAGGTGACTGTGACATACTGCAGGGGCTAGGAATGGAACATACAACATGTCAAATCCATAGGACTTAATCAGTCCTGACTGAAACTCAGTTTCTTCCTGCTTTAATGATTATTTACCATACTGCTACAAGGTTACGGAGACAATTCTTACAATTCACTGAGCACTTAATTATTCTAGTAACAGATCTTCCACAGGAAAAATTGAGAGTATCCTTCTGCCACAAGAACTTAAAATATCACAGCTGGGGCAGTGGATTTGAACTCACAGCTAGACAGCAAACTGAATTTATTCTTTTTTTCATTCTGGATAAACACGCAGTGCTAGAGGGAGGAGGGAGTTCACTGGCAGGCAGCATGAGGGAGCACAGCTTCTCAGCATCAGGCTGGAGCAGGGCCCCTCCCATCCAGCCAGTGTCCTTTTGCACAGCTGCTCCTCAGGGGTGGCACAATCCTTAGCATGCATAACAAATTGTACTGGGTGCTGGTGTTGGATATCTGTATCACTGCATCATCGTAAAAACCAAAGCACCCATCTCAGGAGCTGCTTTGTAGCTGAACTCTTCACCCTCTGCACCTGATGGAATCCCAGAGCCTCCATCACTGCCTCTCCTCATCAGGTGCAGCCCCCCCATTTCTTGTGCTGCTTCCATCACTGCTGTGATGCTCTTGCAACTGGTCACTGACCCTGGCTCCTCAGAGAGTGAAGATGAGAAACCCAGGTGTCCTACCTACAATCTAGTAATCCTCCTTCAAAAAAGTGAACACCCATCTGAAGATTACATCAGCCTCCTGATGAAGGGAAGATTTGCATCCAAACTTGTCTTTCACACTGGGGGAGGTACCTGGTGAACTTGGGGACCTTTTGAGTAGGTTAGAAGTGTGCTCGCTGGCTTGGGCCATACAAGTGAAGAGGAGAACTCAGCAGCCAACCTGGTAATTCTTGAGGGACTCAGCTGCAAAAGCTAGAGCACAGAGTTGCTGCCGTCCAGTAAAAAACCCATCTGACACAAGAAAGACAGCAAGTTAAATTTGGCATTTGAGTCTCTTGGCAGCACCTAAACATGAAATCTAGGAACCAAATGCCTTTTGTGAGGCTGGAAATATTCACAGCTCAACAGTGTTAGCCATAGAAGACAAGGGACCGGACCTTTAGAAATCTGTCTCTTCCTACAATACTCCTGGATACTTCCAGGAACAAATCAATTGTTTATTAAACCAACCTCACTCTTGAAAACCCAAAAGGACAGAAAGCTTTCCTCCTAAATCAAAATCCCCTCAGCTCTCCTCCTTACAAACCTTCTATTCAAAATACTCACAATTCCTGGAAATCCACAATTCCATATAACCACAAAATGAAGAGAGACTGTAACTGCAACCCAGGACTCTAGATTTTAAGCACAGCCACAAACTTCCCTTATGAAAAGTCTCATCCTTCCCAGACATAGAAGCTGGTGGTAGAAACTTCTTTCTCTGTCACAGGCAGCCTGTGCAACACAGTTGGGTATAATCAAACATTTACAGGTATTTAAATGCCTAAGTTCCACTGACTTCAGAGGTAAGCAAGGTCCTCATAGCTTAGAAGATCTGAGCCTGTGCCCCTCAGGATTATATCTGGTACACCAAGGAAAGTTACGGTACAACAAAGTGCAACCATATGTTGATCAGGTCACAAACTGTCATTCACTGAACTAGCAAAGGAATCACCTGAACAATGCACAAAATACCTGATTTTGAAACTGTTCTCTTTGTTACAGCTATTTCACCACGTCCAACTATTATCATGAAAAGTCATAGACAAGTTGTGAAAAATAATTTGAATTACATTGGAAACATTACGCAGAAAATGAGGGCTATCACGAGCTTAATTGGACTTCACATAAATGCCAAAATCCCCCCCACAAGTCTTTTACATTCCCTGCTGGCAGGCAGCACAAATTTGAGAATCAGATGAATAAAGCACACACGTTCTAAATGAAGAAAAAATCTGATGTAGAATGTCCTCAACAAACTCCTGTGCTTAGATTTCATTCCAGTTTCCTGCAAAGCTTTGCACAGCGAGTGCCGCCGCTGCTTGCTGTCTTGGCAGCATCAGGAGCAGTTCCCAGGGTGCCCTTCTGTTTTCATACTCTGTACTGCCAAACAAGCCAGCAACCGTGTGCTGTGCCAGGCAGAATGCAGGGAGCGTCAGTGATCTCACTCCAAAGCTGCAAACCATCCAGAGCCACCAGCAAGAGACCAGGACTCCAGCTCAACTATTTTGTACAGCTTTTCCCTGGGTAATGTAAAAATAAATGGAAGATAATTACTGAGTAAATATCCCCCTTTCCAAGAAGAATGCTTCCTAAGGTGTATGGTCTGCTTTCAAAAACTCCTAAGGATGATCCCTGTGATGATCTATGCAGTTACTAAAATGCTAGCCAGCCAATTCTCAAAGGAAAAATTTTCAGTTAATTCACTTTTTTTTTTTTTCTCGATTTGTAGTGTTTATTTAGCTTGCTTCATATCACACCTCCAGTTTTGAGACAAAACCATAAATCATTGCATTGGCACAAGTGTGGGTGTGATAAACACTGTCAGGAGGTGGGAGGGAGTAGATTAAGCAATGAAATTCCCATTGTCCTCAAACACTCTTGCAGAGGAACTACAATGTGGAATGGGCACACTGCCTGGGATTTACCCCTGGCCAAAGCACACACATGGCTTTCACACAAATCTATAGTAGATTTCTATCTGGATTCATGAATTTGTCATAATATTCCATCTGATCCCCACCAGTGGGTGTGTGTATATGTGGATGAACGAATCACACACGCCAAATCCAGGCAGAAGATTCAGATGTTCACTTCAGTTTTGTGTGGCTGCGGCTTAATTTCCTTTGAGTTAGAGACAATGAGCTGGAAAAGGACTTAACTGACAAAAAGTAGCTGAGCTGTGTGCTTTGAGTTAAATACACTCTAAATATAGCACAGAGAGATGCATAACATCCCTCCTATAAGGAAATAGGTTTTTACACCATTCTTTTATATATTCCCCATAAATCAACCAGCCCTATTTCGGGCTAACTAATGCTTATTTTCTAATGAACTCCTCCTCCACTCATGCAGAGCACAGCTGGGGCATTTCCCATTTCGTGCTCATGCAAGCTGCAGCTGGACATAAGCCTTTACTTGCAGACAGACCATTTTCCTTCGACCCCTTCACAGGTTCTGCCTTGCTGTGTTATTATTCTTTCTTCATTTTCCTACCACTGCAAGGCTTCATGAGGAAGCACTGCACCTGTCACAGCTCAGCAAGAATAGTTCTTTATTTTCTTTTTGAGGCTATTGTTAAGGTAGGGCTTGAGTCAAAAGCTGTGCTGCTCATGGACAGACCAGCAGCAAAAAAGGGAGAGGAGATGGGAATGTCAATGGTTTGTCACCAATTAGATGAGATGACTTCTCAGCTCAATTTATTTTGCCTGTAGTTACCTCAAATGCAGTGGGCAGGAAACCTTTGAGAGGAGCTTGGCAACTTTGACATGCCTGTCAAATTTACAGTATTGCAAATTTGTAAAATTACTGCATTTTACAATAATCATGTCTATGATTACAGGACTGAGGCATATAGTTAGAAACTCAAGTGTCATGTTCATGGACATTCCTGTCTTTGCAAGCGAGATGAAAAGGCAGCACAGAGGGGCCATGTGAGAAATAGGTATGTGAGAAAGCTGAACAACAGAGTAAGAAGAGGGATAAACAAGAAGAGGGTCATCCACACCAAGCCCCTTTTTAAAAGCACGGGAGGCCATCATCAATGGCACTGTCTCGCCTGCTGGAAAAGCCTGGAAGGCACAAAGCAGCTGTTCAACCCTGGTGATGCTGATGCCAACCTTTCAGCAGCATGCTCAAGAGAAAATGTGTCCTGTCACAGCAGTACTGCACAGCTCACCAAGAAGGAAGCTCAGTATGGCACGAGCTAAAGGCCTTCCTACGTGAGACTGCTGACACTGCCAGGATAACCGTGAGCCAGTCCGCTGGCCTTATGGTATGCAAGTCTAATGGTTTAGCTTCAGGAGCAGTATTAAGTTCTGTCCACTACTGAATTCATGGTCAAAGGCAGCCAAGATGGCCAGGTTTCTTGTAGTGTGTTCATTTGTCATCCAGGACAACACTCGCTCCATTCTGCGGAATGCCTTGAACACCTCTGCAGCAACCATAGATCTATCCTCGCTCTGTAAATTACCTTAGCTCTTTACCACAGATTTAACTGCTCAAATACTTGTCTTACAGACAAAACAGCTTTGAAATTAAATTATCAACTTGGATACTCATTCAATAACAACTGATTTTTATTCAAGAATGGGCACCATAGAGGATGCTTGGGTTCCCTTAAATATCTCAAAGCTGAGAAAAAGAACCTGATTTCTGCAAAATGCTGGGATAATTTCCATGCCTTAGTACACTCAGTGGCATAGAAGTTAACAGGCCAACATACCCTGTTGACATACCACTGCCTCTCTAGAGCTGAAGTTTTTTAATGGTTATTATCTGCCAGTTTTGAGGTTTTCATACCAGAAATGCTGGTGGCAACAATTCTAGGGCCTCTAATGATTTCTGCTGTTACTGAATCCAGCCTCTAATATCACCATGTCTGTAAATTACTTGGAGTAAATAATATTTGACTGCAATTCTAGTTTGTTGACAGGATTTTTAAAAAATTATTTAGGAAAAAAAAATCGGCACTTGGAAATAGTACTTAAAAACTATCTAAATGCTACCATTCTGTATCTCTGAAAGAGCATCAATACCAAATGTGCTTACCACCCATCTCAGGCGACTCTTGCCACGTGGGTTTAGAGAGGTACTCCCTTCAGTCTGGCTCCAAAGTTAAAGCATCTGAAGTGTAAATTGTGTGTGACACAGCCAAGGAAACCCACTTTACTTTAACCTTGTTAATGGCGAGCCAGATGGAACTGCTGAGGCCACCCATTGTTCAGGTTTGCATTTTTGTGTAATGCCATGGTGTAGGTCCATAGGGCCTCATGAATTCCCCTCCTCTGAATATATACTGTGCTGTTAAAGGCACTGAAAGGATCAAGCTCTGCTCTGAGAGCAGCTGGCTTTGTATTTTTTTAATGGTTGTTAGCAGCAGCAGCAGGTCCATTCTACTCCCCTATTCTTCCTCTGCCCTTCTTAAAATCCTGATCTGTCGGTTCTTGAGGGAAACCAAACCCTAACTCTGACCTATATAGCACATCATACATTACCTCAGGGTCATTACCCCAAATATTCATCAAAAGTCTCAGATTCTCCCTCCCTTGCAGCTTCATACCCTGCCCCAGCAGTTCTTAATCACACAAGTAATCATCACTGACTTCATCAACAGTCAGGTTGTAATTTCTTCCCTACCAAACCCAGGTAGCCTATCATGCAATGACTGCATCATTTTTGGCAATGACCATTGCCTTCTGAAAATGTGGTCAAATTTCCTTGTCTTGACCTCTTTTGTGCCTTTAAGATGAAAAAGGAAGTAAGAGGAGTTCGAGCAAAGACAGCCCACACCCTGAGAAATAAGGGGATGCTTGCAAATTGTTACACAGCAAGACCTGTTTGTGCAGCATTTGTGATGTGAAGATGATACCTCGCAGTGCCTGTGCAATGATGCAGAATTGTCAAACATTTGCTGATGAAAAGCCGCAACACATGACTTAACAGAGGTAATAGAAAACCCACAAGACTACAGCTGGCTGCCTAGCAGGTTTCCAGTTGCTGTGCAAGATAACATAATTTTGGGAGAGAGGAGTACTGTTCTCCCGGCCTACTCCAGCTGTGGTGCATGCTGTTCTGCACAGGATGAGCAAAGCACAAAGCCATCTCTCCAGCCCTTCCTCCCCAATGGGCCTGCCATCAGGAAAGCAAGCTGCATCTCAGGAAAAGGAGGCAGCAGCCAGGAATTACTGAATTGCACCACTGAGCACCAGACAATGCGTCTCCCTTCTCTGCAGAGGACTTCAACAGTGCAGTTAGCACAACCTGTGAATGGCACTAGAGGGATGCTGCAAACAATTATCTGTTCTTACTGAAACTTCACAAAGGCTTTGGCAACAATGAGGCTGATCAGGCTATTAAAAGAGCTGAGAAATCATAATCAATACTTTAGAGCAAATTCCCTGATCTATTCAAAGTGACTTGCTTTTGCACTACACTGGCAGAGTAAGGAAGGGAAGGAAATTCTACTACCAGATTCCCAGGTCAGTGGCTCTTCTAGTATAGGAGAGATGCTACTTACTGAAATATGTTATACCCCTGTCATTCCCAGTTAGTCTGTGTGCCTTTAGGAAAGGCAGCCAGGAGGCACCTGAAGCTCAGCAGTGTCTAGCCTGCTCTAGGCATGAACTGGAGTAAAGAATCAAGGACCTGATAGTTTATCTTCTTTCTCCAAACTGCTCTAGATGCTGTGAAAAGAGCCGCTTCCACTGTTCTACAGGCTCCCCAAAATCAGCAAAATTCCAGCCAATCTCTTTCCTAGGGCTCCTGTAACCTGACACAAAAACTTTGGGGCAGCCACGGCTGGCAGGCAAAAGGGAAGACCAACCTACCCCAAAGTTCCCCAGTGACCAAGGACAACCACAGGAGACACACCCGCAGGAAAGGCAGGACAGGCAGGACATGGTAACTTCTCCTTTCCCCACAAATGTCAAGTCGAAATTCTGTCCCTTACCCCTTTATCTTTTACATAAATAGTAGGGTGCAACTTATGAAAGTTGTTTTTAACTTGAATATTTCTTTAATATGCTTATCCTTAAAGGCTATCTGCATCAGTGGGAGATGCTGCACAAGGCACAGAACTTTTATATTCACTGTGTTGTTAAAACAATTTCTAATTCTAAATAATAAATTACAGGGGAGCACAGGAGGTTCAAAGCCAAGCAAAGCTCAGTAAACTATTTTTCATCCATTTCAGAGTCCATGAATTGGACTTTCTTTTAACTAATAATTTTCCTTTGCACAATGTAACAGATCATTTTTGAAGTCCAGGCTACCTTTACTACACTTCCATTGTCTAAGAAAATTATCTAGGTAAGATAATACAAATACTAGATAAAGTAAATAAAAATAAGGCACAATTTGGAACTGATAAGCTAACATTGCACTTCATCCACTTTTTCTAATTTTTCCATGTCTTCTCTATTCGCAGGATGCAAAGCTGTCATAAATATTTTGAGATTGGACAGGATTGATTGCCATTGCCTGCAGTCCTTATGTCCTTTTTTCATGAACATTCTTTAGTCCTAAGTCCATATCTCAAAGCAAAAGCTGCTAATAACCCTGGAGTGATGTGATGCTCAGTACTTTAGCACCCTAGGATGGAGATTATGTGCCTCCCTTGATTTCAGCATGTTAAGCTTCCTTGAAGCTTTGTTTCCTTCAGAAGCAGCTGTCTGCATTTCCATACCTTACCCTGCCTCTTGCCACCAGAGCTTAAATCACATGCATATCAGTTAGAAAAAAGAGCTGCAGAATTATTTTTCCTATGAAGTCTTGCAGAATTAAATAGTTCAGCTGGTAGCTTCCCTCTGTTTATGATGATGACAAGACGAAAATCATAAGCTGTCTTATAGAAAGGGAAGTCATCAATAAATCAGGACTTTATTGCCAGTGCCACACTATTTGTAAAAAGGAACTCTGAATAACATTAATATCACCCTACAGCTATACCATAAATTATTTTTTTAAAATTAACTATTTGTTTGTTTGGAGTTTTTTAAAGACACCTGTTCAACTTTCTTAGTAATTGAGGGTGATTGAAAGATTCACAACAACGCTAGTTTAGTATCTCAGCTTGGCAAAATAGCATTTTATAACTTACTTTTATACTTATGAATCCTTTGAAAACTCACTGATTCCTAGCAAAGACTAGGAAAATACTCATATCTGGAAGTAGCAGGGAATATATATTTCCCTTTTTTTGGAAGCCTGGAAAACACAACATTGAGTGAGTGGTAGACTGAGTTTCAAAAAGTTACTGACACTTAGGTCTGTCTTTCAGCATTACAGTACTACAAACTTTAAATGCTGAATCTATATAATCTTTCCCATTTGGTGAGAAAACCTCCTCTGAGGATCTGTCATTAAGAAACCTGAAAAATTAACTTCTTCTGTACGACAAACACTCTGTAATTGGTCCATGTGGTAAAATCAGACTGAAAGAATATGGTTTCTGTTACTGTATGTGAAATTTAAGTTATTTTTCTCCTTGTCATGAAGAAGGTGGGCTATAATTTTAGTACATTTAAGTAAGTTCCCCAGTGAAACTGTGACACCCTTCAGAGAATATGATTGATGTGAAATACTAGAACACTACAACAGGAAATGCTTAGTACATATCTCCAATTGTTTTCACATTGTTCACAGCACTTCAAACTAATGCAACAGAAGCAGAAAAAAACCTAAACAGATTGTTTAGGGGAAGCTGGCAGGGAAGGAAGAGCCATGATGACACCACACACTGACTCCTCCAAACTGCTTGTGTTTTGCAAGTTTTGAGGAGCAGATGCTGAAAGGCAGGAAGGGAACTGAGAAATGACCACTGCATATGTACTGAAACCCCAGACTAGAAGTGAACAGTGAATCAAGTGAGAACAGCAGCTTTTAAAGGCTCTCTCCAGCCCCACAGGGATGTCAGGCAGAGCTGAGGAGTGCTGCTTACCTTCCCAGCCAGCTGCCAGCTTCCTGGCACTGCACAGTTTCAGAGACGAGTTAATAGCGCGGTGGCACCAAAGCATCTAAAATAGGTAGGACTGTTTTTTGCATCCTGTTTTCATTCCCTGGCCAGGAAAACCACAAGCTGCAGCCCTGCTAAAAAGCACAGACCATCACTCTTGTGGGGAGCCCTGTGCAGCAGGATCCACTGGCAGTCCGGCAGAGGAAGCTCAAACAGAAAAGACCTTGCCTGGGACACTCCCCAAACCCTCCGCGAGGTCTTGCTGATGCCTAATTATACCTCTGGCCTTTTGGAGGCCAAACCCAACTCCCTGCTGGGTTTTGTGTTCCTGACACTTTCCTCCCATGAACCCCGCTGGCTCTTAAATCACCACCTGCCACCAGTGAGGGCAGATTTCCTATCGCTCCTACTACAGAGGCCAAAAAGCTGCTGCCAGCAGGGAACGTCTCCTCTGCCACGTTGAGCAGAGAGCACAACACGGTTCATGCCGAGCTGCCCACAGGGTTCCCCACTCCACATAAACCCACCGAGAGGCATCCCCACTCTGCCACTCTCCATCCCCCTGCTGCTTGGTGCCCTCTCTTTCTGCAGGATTGGTTTTGTCGTAGTTACGCCCCCGAAGTGGCTCCCTGAGGAATCAGAGCAGCACGGGCGACCCTGCGGGCAGAGGAGCACAAGGCTGGCTCTGGGCGCAGGGGGGACACGGCAGCTGCCCCGCCACAGTAATTTGAAACTGCACCCTGGCAGAGACCTGGCTTCAGAGTCAGGGGCAGCATCCCTCTCTTTTAAAGTCACAGTTCCCACTTCAGGGAAAAATAATAAATAGGGATTCAATCTGTTAACACAGTCCAGAACCTTGGAGATTCCCACTGCTTCAGCTTGTATAGCACAGTGCAGAAAAATCAACAACAGCTAAAAAAACCTATATGTTTTACACTTAAAGAATCACTGTTTTCTGAAATTTACATTATTTTCAACTTAATGGTGTCCTTCTAGCAGTTCTGGCTGAAAAACTTTGCTGCAATTGTTGGGGAGAGTTTTGGCAAACTTAGATCAGACATAACTAAACACCAGCTGTGTGTCCCCAAGGAATGTCAACATGTGATGAGGAGAGTCCCAAAACCCAGATATGTATTGATGAACACAGGCATGAGATACAGAACCACTGGATGAAAGCTTACACTCTAGATATTCCATATATGTGATTTACAAGTACATACAGATGAAAAGAAACATCTCAGGATGTGCAGTGCCTACACTGACAATGACCTAGATGTACTCAATCTACTGCACTTTTAAGAACACTTACTGATGCAAGAAATTTTAAGTTAACTCCAACATCAGAAGGAATGTCTTGAATACCTCTGAGAAAGGGTATGGCCTACGGTTGGGCCAAGGCCACCTGTATAGCTTCCTCATTTTCATCTTTCTTTCTTTCTTTTTCCCTTGTGGAAAGAGACTGTGGTATAATGCAGAATTATCTTACTGGCACATTCTGCCAAACAGGTCTCTAGGGCTGTGTCCACTACAGCATCCTCAGGAGAACTCTCCTGGCCACACTGCTTGACCATCTCAGCAGTCTCAGCTTGTGTTTGCAGTGTCATGAGTGCTGTCTGTCTGCAAACCAAGAGGGGAAATTTTACAATGTCTTGTCACAGAGAGCCCAGTGCAGCCCATCCCTTCCCAGGAGGGAGCACCCTGGGACTGCAGTCACAGCACACCCACAGGGAGCCTGGTTCTCACTGCCTCACCAGATCTCAGTGCAGCCACAGCTGTGCCACACACTTGCATTTGAGCTGGCTTTCAGATACTGTGCATCCCCATCCTGGGCACAGGGTGTCTGGGGCTCCTGGGTGGCTACAAGGGGGTGAGTCCCCAGCCTGCCCCAGTTCTTCACAACCCCACCTTCATCCTGATTCTGCTCCTAATAAGCACATTTAGCTTTTGGGATGAACCATTCCAGAGGGCATGGCTGGCTTCTTCAAGGAAATAAGGATTTTTAAATTGAAAAACTTGAACTATCAATTTAACAAAGCAGTGTTCTTTAGAAACAGATTTGTTTTCATTAATTAATAATAACAATAATAGTAATAAAAAACCATAAACCTGTCCCTGTGTAATCTTTTTTTTTCTTTGACTAAATGAGAATCTGCTTGAAGAAAACATTTCCAAGCTAAATGAAAATGGATTTATATGCCACACACAAACTGTAGTACTTCACAATGTAACAAAATATGCAAGTTTAAGCAAATTTACCACCTGCTACCACAGCAAGGGAACATGGTGGAATCCTGTTCACAACACAGCATCTCATTATTGCAGCCGGATGTTTCACTACAGTGATTAGTGTGCACGAGTGTCACAATTCATTTCCAGTGCTAATATCACCTTCATAGAGTTTTTCACTTACAGTCTCAACCAGAATCTGTAATTCAAGAATTTTTTGCAGGTTTTTGGAAACTCTCAGCTGACTGTCTTACATAGGCAAGACTGTAGATGATAAAAGGGCGTGTGATATTTTTACCTCTATTGTTACCTGGCCTAATGAGAGAATGCCAACACAGCTACATTATTATAGCTTCATTTTGTCTGATACATTATAACTTATCTATAAGTCATCTTTCTTTTGGCACCCGCTTTCTTCAATGCAAATGAGGCAACTTTCATAAGTCTATTGTATATACTATATATGTGTGTACAACGTGTATACAACAGATTTAACAATTTTTTTTCCTTTTTTCCAATCTTCTATAAAATGCCTCTTAACATTACATTGGTGTAAAGACTTATTCTGATAAACTCAAAATTTTCACATTTGACTAATTTGTATTTTATGCAAGAATTAAGCAAGAAATGTGGGTCATGAAGAAAATTTATTTATAACATCTTAGATTTTTTACTATAAACATCCAAAGATTTTATGGATAGCTATCACCTAAAGTATCTCATAGACATTCATGTTCTCCTGGCAGTTGGAAACAACTTCAGCCACTACTTATAAACAAAATCAACATGCATTCTTTTTGCTTTTTTCTCATTCAAATCAGCACCTAGAAACAGATGAGGAACACAAACCTCAATAGTCTTTTTAAAAAAAGGCCACCAATAACCCAGCTTTCTGAAATCCTCTGAACTCAACTGCATTTCTACAGAAGGTGTTTTCTGATGAGTTCTTGTTTTGAAAAGGAGGGGGGCAGTGCAGGCTAAACCCTAGAAAGCAAAGCAGAAGTAATAATCTCTTTATGGCAGTTCATGGTAAGGAAGTGACTCAGCTGAGGAAAATTACAGAGTCCATTTGGAGACACTGATTCCAAAAGCACTGGGGTCTGCAGTCAGGAATCTGGCACAGCTAGAAATTTCCACCTTCACAAACACATAAACCTGAAAAATACTATTTGCAGTAATCCTGAACAGTTTTGTCTATCTCTACAGCATTTTTTGTTGTGAAAAGAAGATGTGAGGGAACTGAGGACATATTCTCCAGCTATGTCTCAGAAAGTCCAAGCAAAAACAAAGCAGGGTTTCATCATAAGTAAGTCAAATTAAGTCATTCAAAAACTGCATCATAACTTCTTTGATTTTTGAATTACCCTTCCACCAACTCAGCGAGCAGTCTGCCTCACAAACTATTGCATATCAAACTTGGAGGCAGGTCTTAGCACATTTAGAACTAATGCCACAATTACTAAGGGATGAAAAACCTGCAGCACCTTGAGAGTGTGCATTACAGTAGTTTTCGATCTGCAGATCTCAGGTACCTACAGATTACTTTTAAAGAGTGGGCAAAAGATACTAAGAAAAGCAAGCTTGTGTTTAGGGTGCTTGAATCACCAAATGTCATGAAACAAGAAGCTACATACATCCAGCAAAAAATGGTAAAAAAATGTGTGTATCAATGCTCACTAATAATTCAAATGGCCAAGAATCACAGTTACTATTGTACTAAAAAACTATAGTGATTTGAGGTATTATATGGACTAAGAAGGATTGCATTGAAGAGTTTACTGGTAAACATACAGAACAGAAGGAAGGTACAGAAATGGCTCAGGCAAACAAAAAAGTTATCTTAAGTCATGTCAGGCACACTATCTTTGTAGTCAACATTTTTTTCTTTAGTGATTAACAAATCCTCTGTTCCTGCACAAGGATTCAAGAGTTCTCACAAGTGGGTAACCAAAACCATTCTGTAAAACAGAATTAGCTCTCCAGCCACTGATTATTTAACCATAGAGAGTGCTGCCAAGCAAGAATCCTGAAATGCCTGATCAGAAGCTACTCCATTTTATCCCAAGAATTCAAACAGGGAACAGGTCTCAGAGGCACAACATCCTTCAGGGTTGGTTCTGCCCCTTGCAATACTCTCTGATTGCCAATGCCCGTGGCACTCCCAGGGATGCAGGCCAGAGCAGTGAGGATGCAGGAACATCCAGGAAGAGCAGTGCCTCCGGGATCAGGGAGCACAGCCAGCCCTGGCCACCCCTGCAGCTGGCAGGGCTTCTCCAGCCAAGCCAGGGCCATGGCAGGAAGGAAACAGAGCAGTGCCTGCATCCCTGGGAGCAGTCCATGGGCTGCTGCAGTCCACAACAGCTCCTCCTGCTCGCCCTTCTTTTCCCGCCAGGGAAGAATTAGAAATTATGGAGATAATTTTGCTCAATTTCCCCTCAGGTGCAAATCAGGGCTAAAAGCTGCAAAAAGAAGGTTTTCACAATTAGAGGAAGATTTTAAGTTATAAGCTTCCAAAGGGGTTGAAATCTCATATCCTTCACTATCCAAAGAACAACAAAAACGTGGAGGTTTACAGATGGCTGTCTGCTTGAGTTTAACTGTATTATAGTACTTTAATTTAATTAGCAGCCATACCTATAAGAGAAGTACCATAAAAGATATGCTGTTAGTCAGAGCCTGAGCTGAGAGGTAGCTGGAACTTTTGTTTTCTTTCCTGCTAGGTGGGTTTATTTGCTAGTCTGGCTTTTGCCTATGATACTGAAACCACTTTCATTTGCACTTTAAACAAGCAAGAAGAAAATGTGATTGCTTACACAAATCCTTGAACTTGCATAATTGTTCAGATGTGGGAAGGCGTCTTCTTCTAGATAATAACATTTTTGAAATCAATGCAGAGATGAAAGATGAAGTTGTCACTCCTCTAAAAACACACACTAATGAATTTTGAACTATGTCAGACAAGAACAAAGAGACAATGGTGTCTTTTCTTGTAAGTCAATTTATAATCTATAAAAGAACATGTCTTGGTCACAAATTTGTATGGGAAAGGAATTCACATTTCCAAAACTGAAACAAGGAGAGATGCTTACAAATGGTTTTAAGCATCGGAGTTGGAAAAATTTAGTATGGGAATAATTTTTCCTTTGTACTGAGAGCACCTGTATTCTCCAACAGCAGCCAGGGGTCTTCAGCTGACTACAAGCAAGTTTCAGGTTCCACAACACTTACTATTGTTGTTTGTAAGCAATACTGCTAATTAAATGCACACAGACTGTACGAGCAGATCATGAACTATTATCTAAAAATGTTGCACAAAAGCCTTTAGAATACAAAACACCTAGTGCATTTATACCAAAGAGGCAATACATTTCTCCAATTAAAATAAAATAATTCTTCAGTGTTAATGTTCCCAAATAATATAAATTGCTTGCGTCAACAAACACAGTACAATTAGCTTGTTACCCTTAAACTGAGTTTAAAATAAGCAAATTGTTTGATGACTTTGATGTTTTCCACCCAAAATGTGCTGGCTAATTTTTCCATTCCAGTTCCCATTCCAATCTTTTAACTGCCTTAATCTCCTGCCCTCAGATGTTGACCTCCTAAGAACAGAGGTCATAGGTTAGCACAGACAGACCTCAAAAGATCTGGACTATCAATTCATGCCTGAAAGATTTCTCTTCCACAAAAGAACTACTAAAAAAGCAAATTCCAAAATCCAACTCCACAGGCTGCATAAAATGTAAACTTGTTGATAAGTTGCATTCATAAATATTCTAAAAAGATTGGATCTAAACAGTCTGAATTAATTTCTGTGTGATACAAAAATAAACCAATGGCATAGACATGGATAAATGACTGAACTTCAAAGATAAAAAAGGAAACCTCTACGACAGGGGAGAATTAAGAGGCGGCATCTTTAACCACAGATATGTGTGTTTTAAATGTTTCTAATCTCTACATTTGAAAGTATCATTTTTCCACACCAGCCATTTTTAAACACAATTTGTTTTCTTGTAAGGGTGAAAGCAGGAGATTAGCTGACTCAGAAAATGAAACAGAACCAGTTAATACAAATTTTAGTGATTATTAGTGAGACTACTACCTCGTTTTCTTGCAATAATCAACCATACAACAGATTCCTTGCTGCTTGTTTGGTCAATGAGCGTACAGATCTCATTAAAAAAATGCCAGATGTTTCTTTTCTATGTGTAAGAAAAATGTATAAAATTGTAAAGGAGAAAGATAAGTTCAGGAGGCTCCAGGGAGTTAGAAATACAGAGATAATAAGAAAGAACCATTTGATAAAATTATTTCTGGGATTAAAGTAAAATTTATATGTTACACAATGAACATAAAGACAAAAATTCTAGAATTCCTCACTAGTGAAGTGAGTCATGATATACCCACATTTACTAATACAAAATCACATTGAATTATTTACCAAGTAAATTAAATCCACTCTGAGGATTTTTTTTAACTTAGAAAACTAAAGTGTTTACACATTTTAAGCAATTATTGCAAGGAAGTGTAGGCACATATTTCTAACAATTATTATTTGACCAGCTAACCACAATTCTTCAAAAACACACATCAAAACACAAGAGCTTAAAAAATTAGTCTGATAAACAGTAAAGACTTTTCATTTCCTTACTAGAAATAAGTGATTTATAAAAACTAGGGAAAAAAAGAACGTAAATAAAACAAAACCTTCAAAGAGGCTAATTAATAGGCTTACATACAACTTCCAATCCTATTGCAACTATTGATGGCTCCTTCTCATTGATGGAAGAAGCAAGACTGCATAATTCCATAGTACAACTCTTCTCAGGCAGACACACACTCTCTATTGTTTCATTTTACAGTGTTAGTTTAGCCTAACAAAAAGGCAAAGATACTAATTTTAAACACCAGAAAATCAGAAATTTAATTTGAAACATGGAACTATTTCAGCTTTTTATACTAGTGAGAATATATTAATTTAGCACTAAAAGAAATCAAAGCATTCTGGTTAAACTTTGGTGCAAAGGCTGTTGCAACATTTATTGAGCAGTCTGTAGTTTGCTGTTGTTTGCAGAGCTGTCTAAAGTAAATTAAATGTTTAGTATTTAAACTGCCCAACAGCTAAAAGGGTAAAATTCCAAGTGACTTCTAGAGTAGAGGCAGTCATTCAACACAAGACCAGTACAATTTAAAGCAATTTTTGTACTTTCAGCTATTCATTGTAAAAGTTCTAGTGCCAGGAGACTCAACATCATAAGATTATAAATTAATGGAGATCAAAGAAAAGGATTGTTTAGCTCACTCCCATATTTCATAGTGAACTTTCACAAGTCTCCTCCTTGAACATTCTGCTGTTACTGAGCAAACCCAGCTCCCTCTCCCCAATCAATAATGCCAAACTTAGCTCACTGTTCCTCCAGTTTGGCCACAGCACCTTTGTTCTCTTTTGTGCAGTGTTCCACCTCCCCCCTGAAACTCTCTCCATCCTCATCCCACAGTGCAAACCAAAATTAGAAGAGAAGCATGCAGGCTAATTTCTACAAATCCCATTATCTACCAACTCAGTATTTGAAAGAGAAGGAAACAATTTGCACTGCAGTAACAGCCTGTGAACCCACATGTGAGTATTCTCCTATATGGCCTTTTCTCATTTGCTGCATGAAATACAAGTCACTGTATTCTTCTTCCTTAGCCTACTGAATTCAACTGATTTTGGGGCTCTCACTAAGATCTCCCCACGCATTACAAACATTAATTACTTCACAATGTCTCTACAAAATTGTGTGGTTTATTTTGCCTCAGAGAAATGCACAAGATTCTGGAGCACAAGAAGAAAAAGCCAAAATAATTTTTCAGAGGAGCATTATTCCAAGTGCCCAATTTGAAATACCAGTGCCCATGCAGCACGTACTGTTTTACAGCACCTGATGTGTTCAAGGCAAAGCTCAAACTGAGCAACTGTGAGGGCTGCTTTTGGTGGTTCTGCAAAACAAACTCCAGATGTGTTATGCTTGTCACCTGGTAAACAAGGAACACACAATAAGCAGAATTACTGCAGAAAGTCCCATTTCAAGCCAACCCTCCCAGATCCACTGGAATCACCTCAGCTGCTGCAAGGCTGCAAAGCAGGAGCTCACATACCACCTATGCTTCAGCTCCCTGTGCTTTAGCTTTTTAATTGCAGCAATCTTTCAAAATGGAGGAAAATTCAGTTGAATCCCTGCTTGTGTCTGTGGGGAGATTCAGGTTTTTCTGTAGTCCCTGAAGAGCAGCAGAACTATCAGCACTGAGATAACCATTTTGAGCCTGGAAAAGATCTGGGCTTCTCACATTGGCACTATTTTCAATGGTCTGTTCTCCCTTCCCCAAGTCCTTTCTCATCCCCCTCCTTCCTCATCTTCCCTGTGTTTGCTTTCCTATTCCTGCTTCTTCCTAACCTTCACCCTACCTTTTATCCTTGAAATATCTTCCTATGACCCTGCCTGACATCACAGGAGCATTTCTATTTGAGCTCCACTGTCTTTTCACTGAGCAGCTTGTCTTAACCAGAAGAAGCAACTGCAAAGTCCCACTCAGTCCTGCTACTTCTGGATGGAGGATGCCACACTGCTCTGCAGGGGTGGCTTCAACTGGTATGTTTTTCCTGAAATAAGCCTCCCTTTCCTTGTGTAAATGTGCCCTTAGAGGCTCGTGCCTTCTTTCAGGACACAGCCTGTGTGTCACTACCTGCTTGATAAATGCTCTGGCACAGGTGCACTTTTGGAGGTGGGGGATGCACAGCAGGGAGAGCAGCATCGTGCCTGCACCACCACTATGGAGATGACTCCTCTGTGACACATCCCTCTTATATAATAAGCTGCTGAGCTTCTTGGCAAAATAAGATATTGAAGTAAATTCACATTTTAAATTATTCATATTTAAGTAGGTTTGATCTTTAAGTGTCAAGGACAGAAACATGAAGCCACAGCTAATAAAAGAAACAGCTGTAGTGATTTGGAATTACATTACCGCAGAGTCTTTATTAATTTGAAGCTAAAGGGCTCCAGAACTTTTATTCCTTCTAAGGAGCGCCAGATTAATCCAGAGTGGTAAATCAGAGGCAATGTTTTGGAGATATGTGATTTACCAGATATGCTATAATTCATTTTTCTTCAGTTTTCAAGTTTTTGGTATCTTTTTCAACAGGCCAAACTATATGACAATTATTTCCATAATCTGGAATTACCATTATAATCTGCCCTTAGTGTTGCATATTTATTACATGTTTTGAGTATGTTTGCTACGTGATGCTGGAGTGCAACATATTTTAAAAAAAGAAAAGCAAAGAAATGCAATTGTTTCCTAAAATAGAAGATTTTGGGTTAAATTATTTGATTACACTGAATATTTTTTGTCATAAAATAGCAGCACAGGCACTCTGCACCTTTTTAAAAGGTAGCTTATCCTGTGAGCAGGTCTGTTCCCAGTTCATTGACAGCTACAGCATGTCACATGAGCAGAAAGCAGCACAGTCTGTAGTCAGGATCAGATTCAACTTAAACCAGAAATTTTTACAATTGTGAAAGTATCATCAAATAACGCTCTGTTCCCTGCTACTTTCAATGCACAAGATTAATTATTTACTGGTTTGGTCTCCTGAAAATGTATGCACTTTTTTCTTCTTTTTTTTGTCTACTTGAAAATAGTATAACAGTAAGAAATTAAACACTGAGAAACAAATTTGAATTAAAGAAGAAGGTGCCAGTTATATCAGGAAGATTTTTTAGAAACAAAATGATTGTTTGAAAATTATTTACTGACATACTTTTAACATATACTCTATTGGATTTATGCATAATGTCTGCTAAATTGAGCAAAGTTCTCAATTCTTTTGTGCTTTTGAATTCCTTCTGGTATGTGTAATCATTAGCACAGGTAAGAATGCAGTGGGATCATTAGGTGCAGGTAAAGGCCTGAATACATGCTGAGAGTTTACTGTAAGTGATAGAGAGCTCACCTCTTGATGAAAGAGAGTAGAATAGTCAGAAAACATGAGGCCTTGAGAAGACATCCGATTAAAGAAAAATATTCTGCATTCCAAAAACAGTGTATGTACTTAAGAAACCCATCTGCTGTGCAGGGACAGCTTTACTCCACATGAGGCTGCATAAAAACGACACCTTCCTACTCACTTCATCTGTTCCTGGTACGTTTTCAGAATTGAATCTACTTACTTTAGCATCAAATTTGGATTTCTTATTATAAACACTGTGAAAAATTTGGGGTCTCTCTCTTCTTAACTGTACATGCATACAAACAGATACCAAAAAACTTTTTTCCAGGCTCTACTCTGTTCCTAACACAAGCTTTCAATGATGAAAATCACACTTGGATATTACTTAGTGGTATCATGGCTACCAGGTTTCAGGCTCTTCCCTTGGCACAGATATTTCCATTTACTTGAAGCACATGAAAAGCCCCACCAGCAGACACATGATGGAAAGGCAGCACATATTTTTGCATGCTTTGATGATTTGCAAACACCAATTCCTGCTTGCACCCAAGTGAGCAGGCTGAAACACTGCATGGTCATGCACGTTCACCAGCAATGGAGGATCTGAAAAGAGATCTTACTTTAAGTGGCCTTGTGATGAATTTGGTAGTTAAATTGTCTGAAACTGGAAAATAGCCTTTCAAATGAATGAGGAGTTGCTTGTATAACTACTGTGCACATTACAGTGTACCAGGGTAACCCAAAACACCTAACTGACCTTGGATCAAATTAAGCTTTGTAGCCCACATCTACCTATGGGCACTTGGCTTTGCAAATCTAACCATATTCTCTCAATTTAAAATTTTGAATGGGATTTCTTCCATGTCTTCTGAAAGAGAAAACCTTATATTCAAATATTATACATTCTGTTATGCACAACTGTAACCATTTCTACACTTTGCTCCAACACACAAGCACTGATCTTTCAGCTCTGCATCCTGGCTCCTGTTTGAGCCACAGAATCATGGAAGAGAAATCCAGTATCTTCTGAGAAAGGCAGCTCCCAGTGCTGTATGATGGATCTGGGGGTAGAAGCTAGCCTAGCCATGGCTTGCTGTCTTCCAAGAAGTGAGGTTTTCCTGCTTATGCTCTCACCCTGGAACACTTTCCCATAGTTCTACACCAGCCATTTCAGGAAGACTGCTTTAGTTACACCCTGTGCCAGAGAAGAAAACGCAACACATAGTGTGTGGTCCCTAGGTATTGGGAGCTATACACACCAGGCAGTAGCAGTTGTTTCTCTTTTCTACCTTAAGCCACTTTCTTTTCATTTTTTCATGCCAAAAATATTTGTTCTTGAAGATCTGATTCTGTTCTAATCAGACTGGACAGACCAAGTCCTGGAAGCACACTGTGTGTTTGTTATTCAGGAGGGCTGTGACTGCTGAGCTCCCTTTAAACACAGATGGATGATGTAGATTTTAACAAGGGCTGTCTAATGAATATATGCAGTAACACTTTTCAGAGGCTGCTGACTTAAGACTTGGATGGGTCTGCACAAAGACGAGCAAAGATTAACCTCCTGCCCTAGAGATCCATTTCCAAGCCAGCTTTCAAGCCTCCAATCCACAGCACCAAGTGGCAGCTGTTTTTAAAAGTTACCTACTTTTTAACCCTACCAACAAGGCCCTCTGCTTTTCTGGTTTTATTTCACTCCTGGAAAATCCAAAATGTTGCTAAAACTTCCAAAGAGTTGCCAGCCTGAGAAAAAGAGCAAGGATGAAAAACTTTGTCCCTAATGTTTGTAGCCCTGTGAAGATAAAACCTTCTTAAAGTACCTGGAGTATGGCAAAGCTCTAAAGGTGTTTTTTGGGTTTTTTTGTTTGTTTTTTGTTTTGTTTTTTGTTTCATTTTAATTCAGCATTCTGCTGTTCCTGTTACAAGCAGTTCATGGAGTTTAGTGGCTTATTATGGCACAGTCAGCAAATCTCAATCCTAAAATTATGTGAGGAAACATAACACAGAGTGGTGTTTATCCCCATTCTAGCCTATTGTCTAAATGCAAATTGTTGACTCTATAAAACTCTGCACAAAGAATATCAAGCTTTGCTTGAGGATCCAAAAGGAACCTGCATCCAGCAAATTCAGGTACTTAACACATCATCTAATTCTCATTTGGAGATTAGTTGCCAATACTGAAGGAGTGCTTAAACCACTACTGCCAGAGATAGAAAGCTATACCTCCCTATTTTTTACAGTCTCTCCTTAAATATGTGCCCTTGTTGTAAAGATGACAGTAGGCCAAAGGGACCTCATTTCACAAGGCAATTTTTACATAAGAGCACAAAACAATGGCTGAATTTCCATTCTAAGTTTAAAAGGTTGTCTCAGACATCACTGGAAAGAGCAACTAAACACCCAACAAAATCATTACGAGGCAGGGGAAGAGCAAACAGTCAAGAAAATGCCCTATGTTTGAAAAATGGGAAAAGCAGGAATGAAAATTGGAATGAAGAGATTCCTGCCATCTAATACCAGGTGAAAGGGAGTCAGGGAGGAGGTGCTCATGTTCTAATTGCTGAAATATGGCCCTTGAGTAAGGTCCTTTTGCAAGGTTTTATTTCTAAGAAACGGGTGTAAACCACGCAATTCTTGCATTACTTGTGTGCCAGCTTCCTCTTTAGAAAATGGCAGAACTGTGAATCTACACTGAAGAGGAGTAGGAAAATTTCACCGTTTGAGAGTAAATGCTGACACCATTTTGTGCCAAAGGCTACAGCTCCCTGAACTGTCATCCATTTCCCTGGCTGGATGACTCAGTTTGCCTGCTCCCCATTTCACCCCAGGGCTGCTCAGCACCTGCCCAAAGCAGGTCCCTGGGGCTGGCCAAGTGGGTGTTTCCCTCTTGTTCTAGCTGTGTGCAGTGGCAACCAGCCTGTCCTTGCTTACTCTCAGGAGAAGGGACTGACAGGCTCTCCCCACCCATCTGCTAAGCTGGGTTTTACATGCCTCTCCCACGTTGGTACTAGCTCAGGACTCTCCTGCCCATTCCATTCCCACTACTCATATCTCCTTCACAAAAATCAAGCTGTAGGAGGCTTTTCTATGAAAGTTACATTATACACTTCAATCAGTAGAGATGGATATAATATCAAGTTTGAAATAACTTATTATGTAATTTTGTTGTCCTAAACTAGCTCTCCTAGTCCCGTTAACTTTAATTCAAATGTCCCCCATGGCATGCCACCATGTGTCATCCCTTCCTGCATCACACCAGCTTAGTGGCTGTTTGTGCAGATCACGAGCTTTTAAAGAAGACCTTTAAGGTTTTCTTAATATAGTCTGACTTCAGATCATCCACAGAATGTCTTCAGATATTAAAACCATTTTCTGTCTGACTCAGACACAAAGTAGTTTTAAGTGACAGTTCATCAGGGGAGAAATATATTATTTAATTACAACCCTCCCTTCTCTAAGTGGCTGCATTTCCACCCTGTGGGTGGTTTAGAATTACGTTTTTCTTTATTTGAAAATTATGGTTTTGGTCACATTCAAGAGTTACTGGTGAACACCACTTATCTTAACACAAAAACACTTCTTTTCTAATTCTTCCTCCTTCATATTTCTCTACATTGCAAAAAAAAAAAAAAGTTTTGAAAGTGTTACATCCATGCTGCAGTACTCATTACTGTTTAGGCAACTGAGTTACAAACAGACAGCTGTTTCACCAGCCATATCCCAGGGTGTAATTTGGCATCAGCATTTATGCAGTGGCAATGGCTCGTTGAGATCCATCATTTTAAGCAGCTCCCAAATCCCTTCCTCACCATTTACTTGCAGGACTGCACTATAAACCAAGCTAGTGAAAAGTTCCATGTCAACCTCCAATCTCATAATGCAGTGCTTATTTATTACATGTTTAAATCCAAACCACTTACTGACACAGGTCACCTGTAGAAAGATTCTCTGCCATAAGAGTGATGTTAGCAAAAGGTATCAGAGGACTGAAATGACATAAACTAGAACTGGGAGATGGAGCTATACCCTTAATGATTTCTTCCTTGTTCCTTTCTTCTTGCTTAATTTTATTGCTTCCATTTTGGTATAAAGATTTCAAAACCAAAAAAGGAAAAAAAAAACAAACCCAAAGCTGTCAACCTCCCCATGTCCCCCAAAACACTCCACATGAAGAAAGAGCCAAGCTTAGCAAACACAGCGTAACAGACACTGCTGAAAAAGTATCCAAGTTTGAGCTCCTCCCAGGAATATTTAAAGATACTGGGTAATACCTCTAGGTCCCAAAGATAACTCTAGCTTCTAGTCCTGGAAGCATCATGCACCTTTATTAATCATGTCCCAAAGGCAGGTCTGTGTGTCAAATTATTTAAATGTACACTGCACTAAAGAATATTTTCCCATCTCTATAAATAATTGCAACTCATAAAATAGTCCCTTACAAAGTTTCATTTTAAGTGACATAGAAACACTGGGAGGGCTTGTCCAAAAAAAAAAATAAAAAGAGAGTAGTGTAATCTTTTCCTTCTTCCCTTTTTCCTCTCAACTTTACTCTGAGATGGTGGGTTAAGTTCTGATTTCATTTGCTCTACTCTAAATCACAGACTTGTCTACATATTATTAAGTACTTGATTAAGTGTGATTTCAGAGTACTTTATCTTTTCTGCATCAGATCCCCATGGTCATTCCTAGAGAGCAGCATAGCATACTTTTGTGTCAGCTCACTGCCAAAATTGAGCAAAGCACACTGTTTGGCATGTACTACAATGATACTCCTCACACATGCATCCCCTGGTTTAGCCATGTGGGAAGAGACCAGCCCCTCCATAGTGCATCTCTGCCATAAAACACCACTTCTGAACCCAGAACTTGCCAGATGGAAATCCCAGCTGAGCTTAATTTAGAAACCTCCCCTTTAGCCCAGATTTCTCTAAATACTGTGAAAAAGTACACGTACATATTACAATAGATAAAAGTAAGGTCTGAGAACCTGCAGGCTGCTCAGTCACAGCTTCATTCCACATGGACCACAAATTCTGCCTCCCTCACACACATGTGCCAACATGCTGACTAAGAATGACCAAGTGGCCACTACCACTGGTGACAATTACAAACAATTCCCACTTATGGTATGAAACTAATGTGGCCCACAGTAATGCTGAAGTGGAAATATCACAGCAAGGTCCACACAGCAACAATATTGCCAATTACAGGGACCCTGAGTCTATCATGGAAACCTCACAAAATCCACCAACATTGGTAGCCTCAGTGTCGTGACTTATTTTTTCCTTCCTGTCTGCACATATTGCTGGTTTTTTCCCCTTCCCCCCATCTCTGCTATCTCTAACTCCCCTCAGTAATTAGAGTAACAGAATCCATTCATATGGGAACCAGACAAAAAGAGCACTGAGGCTGGGCTCTCACACTCTAACACTGGTAACATGAAAAGATGAACACAAGGAGTTGGAATCAGCTTTCATAAATGGAGGCACTTCTCACCCACAGTACAACAACAATCTTCAAGAAACTTTTCACTAGACATGTTGGAGGTGCACCTTTTTCTTGTCTAGGCATTCAAAACTAATTTTCCTTCAAGCAAAGACACTGCTTTTCACTGAGTGATAATGTCAATGCTACTTCAAACATTTCAAATTTCAGCCTTTTTTGGTGTCTTATGACTTAAGTGTAAGAATTCTGAGACAGAAGTGGGTAGATGTTTTTGCCCACATTTTCACATTCAAATTAATTCAAATTAATTTTGAATTTTCCCTTTTTTAAAGGCAACTGAACATTAGAGAGTACGCTGTCTCATAGATCAGTTCCACCCCCCGCACTGTTTTTCAGGGTCTATCTGTTCAATTTTTTCTATGCTTCAGCTATGAAAAAACATGATTGAAAGCAGAATTAATCTCACTTCATTTCAGAGACTTGTAAGGGAAGCATCTACAGGACTGGAGCTAGGATCCCTAGAAGAGGAACAGCAGTGAGGCAAGATTCAGCCCCAACATTTTAGATGCTTCCCTAGGATGAGATGAATTGCTCTTGTAAAGTACTGCTGCCCCCTGCATCTGCTATACTGTGTACTATAGGTTGTTCAAATCCCTGCCTCTTTCAATATGTAGTCTTCCATGACTGCTTACAACCAGCCCACCTAAATTTCAAGGTTTTTGAAGCAAGGACTGTCTTCCTTCATATACATGTGCAACAAATAGGTCAACAGTATCACACCAGCATGACTGTGGCCTTTTATTTGCTGCCAAAGTATGAAACATCAAGAACAGTGGTAATGCTAATACCCTAAACAGATCAGCAATTACAATTAATGGAAAAAACCAATTATTTAAATAAGTGTAATACTGGAAGGCTATAATGAAAAAAAAATAAATTAAAAACCAAAACAGAAAACCAAGCAAGAAAAAAAACCAGCCATTACATGCAACACGACTCTAAAAGGCAAGATACTGAGGGCAATTAAAAGGAAGCCTTGTCCAGCTTTACAAAATCTCTCCTTGTTGTGGTTATGCACTCTGATCTGTTACAGCAGCAATAAATTTTGTTTATGGCCTTTAGCTTTTACAAAGAAGGTTAAAAAGGGACAAATATCATGTTGTCTCTAGTCTTTAAATAAAAAAGAATTAAAAAGAGAAGAGGGGGGACAAAAAAAGGGCCTTTTAACAGAGGTGAGGACAAGTGGAGTTCATCTGTAGCTAGTAAAGGTTTCTGATCCCAAAGTTCTCAGACCTGGGCTGCATCACCTTTCCAGGTGACCCTGTCTTTCCTAAGCTAGTCTTTGCAATGGAAGAGAGCCATCACCTCTCAGTCATGTCATACATTAAATACTGCAGGCAAAACCTGGCTGTTTGGATGCTCTCACTAGGATCCTCACAGAGTATGTAATCCCCTTGGCCTCGGTCATTACAGCTACTGGGCTGGGAATAGCATGAGGAAAAAAGGGTGAATCCACCTAAATAAACAAACAAATAAATCAATAAGCCTTGGAGCAGGAAGGCTGTCCTTGGTGAACTAGGTGCAGGTGGCTTTGTAGTGAAGAGGATTTGGAATTTCTTCAAGCCATCAGAAACAGAAAATAAAGCACACCAGTCAGACTGCTGCACGTGTGTAGAGAGAAGTGCAGCAATCAAAATTAACCTGAAATTTGTAAAATACTATTAAATAGTCCCTCAGACCACCAGGAATTAAAACCTTTGGAAACATCTTATACTTTGTTCACTAAGCAAAATTAAAATTAACCAAGTTATATACATCTCAACCCTTACTGCAGCACCTACATTTTTTTCCTATATGAAATTACTGATGCAGTTTAAAACTACACTGCACATGATAGTCTGTTTAGCATGCACAATTCTCACCTAAACATGACATTATTTCACCTGCATTCAGACTGACCTCTCTCTCCAGTCTAATAGCAGTATCTTCAAAATAATATTATATTCCTCTGCAGGCTCCCTCTAATTTAATAAAACCTTCTCAAGTAAAACTAATCAGTGGGTGATTGATGCACTTGTATAGATACAGCTTTAATTAAATTACTGAGCTACATATAAAAGCCAAATTTGCATAGAAGGGTTTCCTTTCACAAACAAATAAATGCTGAAAACATAATTTCAAGAAAAACTTGCAAAGAAAAAAAATAAAAGGGGGAATAGCAAAGTAAGGTTATTACCTATCTCCCTTTGGTTTTCTTTTTTGTATTGTCTTCCCTTTGGGTCGTCTTTCACTTCCTAAACAGGGGCTCCCACCAGGGCCTGTTACCCGTATTGATTCAAGGCCTTTGGAAGATTTCTTAAAAGTAAATTCCACAGGTTCTCCTTCTTTTAGGCTTCTAAATCCTTCCATGTAAAGCTTGCTCTGTAAATAGGAAAAATACTCTTGGTTACCATTGCCTTAAAAACAGTATTTACATTTATAATCAACAGGACAAATTGCCCAGTCTATCATCCTAGAACACATACAAGTCGAGTAACAGTTTCCTCTGTGTGAGCTGTAGCAGATGATACTACAAATTATAGTCCTGGATACACTGAAAACCCCATTCAACACTGAACAAGTAAAAAGAACCTAGTTCCAGTATCAGCAAAACTGAAATAACGTTTTCCTTTTCTGTGATGAATGCTGTAGATGAAGCAGAAGAAATGCAATATTCTTAAAACCCTTAAAAATTCTTAACAGGTCTCTGGAAGTGAAAAGGATTGGAAGGAGAGCAAATGTTCACTTCAGAACAAATTAATTTATGATCAAAGTTTTAATAATTTGCATTCTTTATATCTGACACATGGGTCTGCTGCTCTGAAAATCAGAGATACAGCAAGCATGAGAAGGATGAGGAAGGCACTCTGAACAGTCTGCTGACATGGGCAATTCAAACATCCCTAATGAGGTTCTGAATTTCTGTTGACTACACCAAAAATCTTCTCTACCTAGAATGATTTATGTATGGGTTTGTATTTTCATTCACAGAAAAGGAAATTTTCATCATCAGGGCAAGTAAAATAAATACTGATAAATATTTTAATATTAACTGCAGTAGAAAAGTCTTGGACAAGCTGAAGTCAAAAAGAGCTTACCACTGATTCTGGTACAATGAAAATTTTCATTATGATTCCAAAAAAATTATGTGCAATAGTAAGCAAGCATTCCAGGACAAATCTAATTAATCAAACTCTTAAAATGATCAGTGAGTTAAATGACAGGGAGGCTTTTGGGGGTGGTGGAGATGAAATGGTTGCAGTACACTTTTATATTAGAAATTACATGGTACATGAATGAAATCAGTTGGACTCACTGAGAATATTACAAAATACCTCAATTTACACATATTTAGAGGCCTTCCAGGAGAGTTGTAACACATATTTTCTTCCTTTGCTCAGAGGAAAGAGAAAAAAAAGCATCCTGACTGATTCTTAATCCATTCTCTAGCATACACTTGGCTGAACCACAGAGTCAAGAAGGAAATCTTCACTGCAGGTGCCATCCCAAATCAGTCACATGTCAAAAAAAAGCCAAGTGACACACAGCCTGCATCTGTTCCTCGACAAGTGCAACTAGGAACATGTACAAATCAGATGGCAATCCCTGACATGGGCTCCCTGTAACCATTCATGGGAGCTCTGCAGCACCAAGACACTGTTTCAGCAGAGCACAAGAACTGACACCCACACAGTTCATAGCACACAAAGAGGGAGCTGGATTCTTCACAGGGATGCACAGAGAACAGGACCAAGAGTAAGAGCAGTTCCCCTGAGCTGCTACAGAGCAAACCAGTTTCAGACACAAGGAGAGATTGCTCACTGTAAAAAGAATTAAACAGAGAAGCCCAAAGTAATAGTTCCCTTTGCTGGAAATAGTTAAGGCTCCTCTTACCAGGGCACTGAATAACCTAATCCAAGGCCCTGCTGTCAGCAAGATGCCCAACCAGATGAATTCATGAGGAGCCTTCCAGCCCATGCTTTCCTGTGATTCTGATATCCTAGCCCAGTGCTGGTGAGCCTGGAGAACAGGATCACAGTTCCTGGCTCTGCAGCAGAGCTACCTTGGGGGGACCTGTGTCACTTAACTTTTCCCTGTTTTTCTGAAGCGGGGTGCCACTGCAAAGCCTATTTTTCACAGCACTAACAGACTAAATTATAATAAATTACAAAATAATTTGGAATATTTATTTTAATGACTCATGTGAAAGCACATATGCCCCAAGTTCTCGGTGTACCCAGCACAAGACACTACCACTGCTGGTCTGACTGAGTGGCTCAGGTGCTTATAATTTTTTCCAGCAGACAAAAGTAACCAAGAACACAGCTTCACTCATTAGGACAAAGGCTGTTTCTTCTTAACTAGTTGTGCAGTTCTAGTAGACTTGGCTACAGTAACAGTAATGTAACAGTGTGAAACATGAGACAAATTGCTGATTTTATAGGCTAGAGGTTGAGCACTTATTTAAAAGGTGGGAGGACTAGCATGGGAGGGTTGTGGGACACATGAAAGAAATATATAATATCTGTTCCCTGAATCAATACCTTGGCTTTTTTTAAAAGTGAAAATTTAAGGCATGAAAAAATACATATGCAAATGTTCTTATTAATGCAACTGGAGGACAGTAATTATACACAAAGCAATGAAACAAACCACCCAGGAAGGCAGTATTATTTCAAGCAAGCTCTCCACTTTGAAATGTCTATATAGCAATAAGGGGATCTTTGCCACAAAGAAGAAACATCCAAGTTCAGAAAATGCCAGAAGAAGATACGACCACTCCTCAAGTGAAACAACAGGCACTGCCTGTGGCATGAGTCCATCCACAACTCTTCAGTCTTCAGTGGCCACCAGGGAAATCTTGATGAAAGGAAAGAACTGAACAACGTGTATTCCACCCCAAAATAAGCACACAGTTGAATGTTCCACAACTAGACAATCAGTACAACACAGATGGGTGCTAATCACAAGGGAACTTCAAAGGCATAAGCCCTTATTTTCCTGCAATACTGAACACAGCATGGATGCTTGTCTACTTGTTTAATTACAACTTAATGAAGATACAGCTGAGTCTCAGTAAGAGTTATAAAATCTTTCTGAATTTCACCATTATTAAAAAATGCCAAAAGATTAACAATCGATACACATAACATTGTCTTCGACTTTACTTCAAAATAAATATTTGCTTAAAATGTAACTTAAAGCAGGGCATTATTAGTATTCTAGAATGTTTTTATTTTTCTCATTTCACTGTTAGCAACAGAACTTGATTTCTAAACAAAGCACTCTATTTACAAGAGTATTTAAAAGCCTAAGTACAGCAACAATCATGCTTTCATCAATCACATGTTATGCAGGTGTACATTTTTTTGCATGTTTTTTTCAAGCACTTTTAACAACAAAAAATGTTGAAAAAACCCACTTCAAATTACTTGCACAGTTCTCTCCTTGAATAGATCTCAACAGCTTTTCAATGTTAGAGATGGATTTGGTGCTGTCTTGACTTACTGTGCAAATGTATAGCTCATGGTGAGATTCTCTAAGGGTGCAGTAACAATTCAAAGCCATTGTGAAAAAATGGCATTTGAAAACCTGAATCCCTCTTAACTTGTCTAAAGAGTTGGACAAAAAATGTCTGTAAAGTTGATAATTTAATGTTGAGAGACCTAGCTCAGTATTTTCCTCACATTACTTAAACAAATAAAACTGACACAATTAAAAGCAGCCAGAGTTTCAAGTCAGTGAACCATTTCTAGAGCCCTGAATGGGGTGTATGGGCACACTGCCAACAAACAAAGAGAAAAACTTAAAAGCAGCATGCTTTTCCCCATTTCTCTCTTTCAGCTGTCAGAGACTTCACTGTTATTTTTACCAGCAGTCAATACAGTGGTTTCAGACTGGAGCTTTTTTTTCTCTTTTAAAATTTGACAGGACCATTTATGGTGGGTTTTTTGTGTCTTTTGGGGGGTTTTTGTTTTTTTGGTTTTTATTTGTTTGTTTGTTTGTTTTTTAAAAGACATCCTAATGTAAAATCTCACACATCTCTGTTACAAGCAATGGCTTGGTCCAAAATGCTGGCTTGTAGTAGTATTAGCAACAACAAACATAAATGGAAAACTCCATGATCACAAGTTTGTGGAAAACATTTTCTACAAAACAAAAATCAAAACTTAAGAAGTATAAACTGTATTAGCAAAATGGTCCCCAAAGAAACACATCCATTCCTGGGCAGTGTCAGGGAGTGCTTACAGCTTTCACCAGGCTCTACAAAAGAAAGGAAGTTTGGAATTAAGGATCATTACAGGGGCCCAATTGCCTCAGATACGTGTGCATTACTTTTTATAAGTGTGGGGAGTAAGTGCCTCATCATAACTTTGCCATTTCTAGTCAGGGCTGTGAACAACTGCTGTTGCAGACATTAAACCCTTTAGAGGGATGAGGGGGAAAAGTTATTTGGTGGCATTCTGCTTACCTCATTTATTTTCTGTATCTCTCATTTCTGCCCCTTTTTATCTAGTGATTGATTGATTGCTTAGTACAATGACCAGATGCCACCAGTATGCTGAGTTTCCCAAAGTTAGAAAACTGTTTTCCCTCCAAAATTATCTACAATTAAATCCAGACATGAAGGAAAGCATATTCTAAATCCCAACCACAATAAAGACTGCAAGAAAATTTCTCCAAAACAACCCCGTACAGTTCCATCAAGAGGCATCAACCTGTGAGTAAAGCAAGGGTACACAGTGAGAGGACCCAGAAGTAAAGCAATTTACACTGATGCATACTAGTGCTCTTCTCTGCATTAGGTCAAAACCCATGCAGAATAGTTGCATGATACAAGTCCTGGTACAAAGACTCTTGCTGTTGACCAAAAGTTCATTATAGGAGGTTTCTGAAGACCATGCATTTTTGCAGGCAGAACACTAAAGCAAACAAAAAATTAACTACTCTGAACAACAGCCCCTCCAAGGACAATGTGCAGCTCCGCTGCACTAGCACAGGATTTGAAGACTGGGCACTCACAAAACCCCTCAACACTGCTCCTGCTGACCCTCATGGGCTTGTTCCTGCTCCTAGAGGCTTATCTTGCACCAAATCTGGCACTTCTTTTGGTCCTCCCATAAGCCAATTTAACTCACTAATCTGACAGGAAACAAACTCAGTTTAAAAAGAAGGGGGGAGGATAAGAGGAAGAGGAAACAGAGATAGATTTTTGTTTTTCCAGTGAGCTAAATCTATTCACAGAAAAGTCCAATGAGCTCCAGGGTATACACAGTGGAAACGGCAACTTTTTGAGACGAGAATGTGCTCCTTAATGTTTTATGTAAAAAAGCAAACTCTACAGCATTACAGCGCTTTTTTTTTTTTAAAGCCCAAAATAACACAAAGTAACTTCTAAAAAGCTACTACACTATTTCTCAAAGATTTGCACTTCAGCTCTAAAACAAGGAAGAGCCATGTACAAAACATTTATGAGAAAGGTTGAGCTATTGAAAGTAACTTTACAGTAGGGTAAGCAGGCAGTAACCACATGCAGCTGGTACACTGCAATTTCACACCTTTATTTACTTGGAATTTGTTTCTGTCTTGAATTTCCACCATGACCGTAGTCATGTTCATAACCTTGTTTCCATTCATCATCCTGTCGCTGTCCCCACGCTGTTATTTTTCTTACTGAGAAGTGTGCAAAGGTATTTATTTAACTTTTGAACAAAAGGCTCTCTCTAACTCAAAACCACCCTCCCTATACAACAGAAGGATTTCTTCTTTTTCAATTTATGTATCTAAAGAAAATTCTATTAACTGCTTTAACTTTTAAGAAGTTTAAATGAATTCTAACTCAGCTTAATACTTTCAGTTCTTGTTCTATCACAACTTCCAAGAAGTGATTTCTTTTGATAATCTATGCCTTTATTGCACTACACCTTTTCTCAACCCAATATCCTCCCCAAAAAAAGGGTCTCTAGGGTCTGCTAAAATGATTAGGTAATTTGCCACAATTGTCCTTTTCCTTTACTTGGGATTCAACTTGAACCTTTTCTCTATTTCTCTATTTCTCTCCAGTACTTCAGCTCACCTATGTTTACTAAACAGTTCTCTTAAATCTAACACATGTTCATCTTAAAAAAATTACCAACTTTTTGTCATTTCATTTAACTTAAACCAAGCAAGCACAATTCATGTTTTATCTTCATTTTTTAAACAATCGTGTTTTCTGTAGAGTCAGCAATTCATTTCAAGCCCAAAATAACACAATTTCTATTCTGAATTACTCTTTTGGTAAGAAAACTACCGATGGTTGTGTACAGAAAAAACACACCGTTATATAATGATATTAGACATGTTGTCTGTATATAAACCCAAGCTAGAGATCTATAACAAGTCTCTCATAATTCCTTCACAAAGTGATTTTGGCCAAATAGATTGTACTCTGTACATGCCACTCTTTGTTTCCAAGGTGCCAACTTCACTGACAAAACCTCACCAACCTTCTGCCTAATTTTAGGTATTTGTGTTCCAGCCATGAATGCTGTTTGACCATGTTCTCACTGTCTCAGTATCTGGTTACACAACCAGCAGCGGCTGTTCTGATTTTGTATACTAATAAAAAGAGCCTGGATAATAAACATATCTTTTGTTTCTCCTCCCTGACCTAACTCTCTTTTCTTGCTATATAGTAAGTGTATTTTTTGTTAGTGTAGCATCTATGTAGCTAGTGTTCTGCTGGTAATTTTCATCCTTTCCACTTTACCATTTATGTTACTGCATATGCATATGCAATTCTCATTTACCCAATTTTCCTTGTTCAGTGCTTTAATACCAGGCAGGAAAATCAAACCAGTCTCTTCTCTCATTTCTTAGTGTAAGTATTTTCTCATCAGTCACACTAGGCTCAAGGGAGAATTGACTCACTTCAGTCAGTTTCAAAAGGGAAGTTCCTCTTTTCCCACCAGAGTCTCACATTGACTCAGGAAGAAAACCATTTAGCTCTTCTTGGTAATGGCAGATTTCTGCTTTGTTTCTGCTCCCTGAATCAGTTCTATGCAGTCAAAAAACTCACCAGCACACCTCAAAAGAAGCCTTGTGAATGTGCAGCCATGGCAGGTCAAGGCAGCCAAGGCTGTCCTGTGCTGCAACTTGCCAACATTTACATTGCCTTAGTGATTTCCTGAAACCACACTATTAATCTCAGATAGTTTAATCTCACACTAGAAATCCCAGACCCTCAAAAGTTCTCCCGCTGGGAAGCATCTTCTTCTCTTGATGGTCTCCCAGACGGTCAAATACCTCCAAGCTCCCTCCCCACAAGTGTTCTCCTGCTACCAGCTGGGAGCCCCACAGACCCCCCAGGATGGGGGCCCTTTCCTTCCTCCCCTCACCACTGAGCTATTCCACCCTCAGGCAAGTGCAGTCACTCATGCAACTGAAACCACCTCATTCTCTGTTCCAAATACTCATCTGCTGTAATGCAGTTTTGCAGAAACCCAAAGGCTTTTTTCTACAAAGATTAGGAACAAACAAACATAACCTTTTATGCAATCAATAAGCAGGGCAGATTATCCTCTTTCTATTTTCATTAGGATGAGGCTCTTCCTTTCCCCCCACCCCCATTTCTTATTCTTCCAGGATATGAGGCCCTGATGTCCAGCTGACCAGACTCTCCAAGGCATCCTGATATTCAATCTATTTTAGCGATGCTTCCAAGTGGAAAACTTCCCAAGAGGGAAGAAAACCATCATCAGACTGCTTGGTGTATCTCTTCCTCTGACAATGTGCAATAACCTGAAAAATTCATGAGCTGCATACTTTTGTAGTGTCCACCTAGGCATAGTATTTTTCAAAACTCCTCTCTGTTAAAAACAAACTTCCAAGGCACAGGTCAAAAGAAGCCACTCCTGCAGCTCATCTATCACATGAAGAAAGGAGGTATCACACAGAATCCTAGACCTTTTCCCTTTCTCTTCTGAAGAAAAAAAAAAAAAAAGACAGAGTGGGCAACCAGAAAATCCATAAATAACACCAAGTCCACTTCTCTCATCTCTTCCAGAATGGATACAAATACAGTGAAACCCACAAGATGGATTTGGCTAAGCTGTCTCCTGTCAGGTATCTCTCATATAAGCTTAATGGTGAGGACAGAACATAGCATGGCTCATTTTAAAAAGCATGCTGAATATACTGAAACACAGTTCTCTTCTAGCAGATCTAAAAATCAGCCAGCTTCAATGTACACCATTCCACAGAGGTGGCAATCAAAAGCACAGGAAGGCACAATGTACAACTCACAGTCTGCTGCGTTTTTCCAGTACCGAAAATATACTCTGGTAGAAAGCAGAGAGTCAATGGCAGAGTTATGTCACCTAAACCACAATTTCCTCCACATATACTACACCTTTCTGGTGTCGTTAACCACATCTCCAGAATCAACTGCAGCACCTCTATTTTCCATGCCTGTCCTACGATGTCTGTGAACTTCATTTCTGTGCTCCTCTATACACCCCCATGCATGAGAATGACAACTCTGTGTCAAGAGATGTTTAAGCTATATAAAGGTTTCTTATCCACCTCCCTCACCACCTCCCACCATCCCAAGACACTGCATATAATTAAAAATGAATTAGGCCCAGATTGTGATCTGCTAATTCAGATGTAGCAGGCTGTCTCTCTGCACATGCACCTTTCCTTTCCTCTGCATAAAAGTGGCCTGAGAGTCATGTTTTCATACTATAGACCCTTAACATCCACCTCTGAGGAAGCTGTTCCTAACTTTTAAATTGCATACCAGCTGCATAATAGTACCAGGAAAATTTTGAGAAAGTAGTTCATCCACCTTTTTGTAACTCCTCACATGAGAAAATTAAGTGGTTCACACTTCACTGGTAAACAGAAGAATGGCTAACACTGTGGGCAGCTAAAGGAGCCACAGGCTGACACTAAAAACCCCTTGCATCAGCAAATCAGCATACATAAGGAATCCTGAACCTGTTCATCTCACCCTATTCTAATGGCAAAACATATCCCAATTATCCCAACCTGCCTCTTTCTTCCTGAATTGTGGTGTAACAGGTAGCCACCAACAATGCTGCCATCCAAAAGGGAAACAGATGTTTAGGGTGAGGGTAGCAGGGTTATGTTTGCAGATGCAGGCTAATAACCAGGACAAAAAGAATCTTACTTGTGAGCAGTAAATTGAGTTAGGACTCTGGGGGTGGTAAAGATGGAGGTAAGAGAGTGGATGATTGTTGGATCCTGATGGAATGTAGCAACTGGACTTTCTCAACAGGCCAGGGACACAATGGTGGAAGGTCTGGGTAATGCCAAAAAAACAGGGCTGGTTCCTTACAAGGAATGAGCTAGGACAATGGTCTGGCTGAGGACTGAAGCCAAAACCAAGCCGTGAAAAAGAAGTAGTGGATATTTACAGCATCTACAGGTTCTCAAAGTCCCAGACAAGCCAACTGCCCCCTCTTCCCAGCCAAGTACTGGGAGCAGAATGAATGTTTACAGGCCAGTCCTGACTTGGGCCATGCTGGCAGTCCACCCCTGCCCCTACCTCCTTCTTCCTCCTCCTCTCCAGCTACCTATGGGCTGGAGTCTGAAAAGCTGTCCTCACATCACTTCCACCCTCCTCTCCAGGCCCTGGGCTGAGAGCTGGAGCTGCCAGCCCAGCACAGCACCCTGACTGCAACTTCACCTCAGAAACCTGAGATCATGCTGCAGAGAATGTTTTCTGAAAACTACCATCAGCTGCTCTAGTGCATAGCTCCTCCATTCTTCAATGGCCTCTTCGAATTCTTCAGAGAAAATGCTCTCTGCTTGAAAGCTCCTTTGAGCCAGGGAGCAAGGGAGTAAGTGAACATGCTTGGTACTTTAGCCAACTGAGAGTAGCCATACCCTAAGCAATTCCAACATAAAAATCCATTATCTTGTAAACAGACACCTCTCTTGAACTATTCACCAGCTTTTGGGCAAATAGAGTTTTTACTTTTATGGTACATGTGTCCTTGCTTCCCACCGAGGACTCATGTTGCACTGAGCTAGGTGACAAAAGAAGCCATCCACAGGCAATACATCACTGCTGCTAAACCATTTGGGGGTCAGAACCTGTATTTACCATCCATTTTTTAATTCCATTTACTTAATATGCCAATATACAAGCAAAACATAAAAATAAAATACTGGTTAGAATACTTGTTTGCTAAAATCAAAGTTGTTTTGCACACAAGAATAAAACAAGATTATCTGACAAAAATTGGTGGAGTTCAAACGTCGTTGCTTATGAAACAAGCAGTAAATAGGCTGAAATTCTTTTCACAACATTATCTGGTACTGTAGAATGAAAACCCTTTTCCCTTTACAATAAAAGCAAAATTAACAGCAACATTTATACTACATGAACAATTCCTAACTTATGGCTCAAGGTCCCTAGTACTTCTACAATTCCTTAATTATGCCTTCCTTAGCTATTCCTGTATAGCCTGTTATACACATTTACTCAATTTTTAATTTTTTTTAAAGAATGAGATAATCTAGCATGACATCAGTTCTACCAACTTATAGGCAGCTGTATTTTCATTTGACAGAATTTTATCAGAATTACAAATATCTATTAGGTATTCAGATATCTGAACAAAAGAACCCATTTGGTTTGGATGAAGAATGAGCACAAGGGTATTTTATACTTCAAACATTAATCACTTTATTTTTTGAGGGAAGGGAGTGGCAGATGATCTAAATACATGACAATCAAGGTACTAGATAGCAGTGAAACTAGTCATAAATGTCTAATTGAATGTAAAAGGAAATGAGTGGCTTACTTCAAATTAAACTATTTTTTTAGAAATACACAGCAGTGGGAGGATATAGCACTGAGGATTCAAAAAGTAACTTGCACAAAGCAGCACTTTTGACTAAGTACTTGGGAGAATACTTGATTTTTTAACTTTACTGTGAACTAGCTCCCTGAACAGCTGCATTTTAAAAACTGACAGAAATTGTTGGTTTGGAGCCACTTCTATAATCAAATCTATATTCTGTTACAAAAGACATAATCTATGTCTCAATGAAACACCTCTGATAAAAATGAAACACAGTGATAAAAATGAGAAAACAGCATTTAAGGCAAAACCCTTCTCAACTAAATAGAAGGCAGATTTTTTTATGGAAGTGGGCTAAGGATTTTAATTATAAAAGATAAATTGTTAAATGCTAGCATAGGTATTGGAGAGGTACTAAGAAATGATTCAAAAACTTTACTTTTAAAACACTGTTTTATTACTATGGTTATGATTATTTAGGTAGGAAGTAATTGTGAAATTGAAATACCATGCATACAACTGCATCAATCAAATGACATTAATGTTGGCTTCAGCTCAAATTGCAGATAATACAAAACTACTTAAATATTATTTAAGACTCTATTACTGAATCTGTCATTTTTATGTCCTAATTTTAGCATGCTCTGCCAAAGAATGTAAATGTTTTCTGAGGCCTCTTGAAAGAGGGTCAGACCAGCTGCAGCAGGAAGACACAAAGGGGTTCCTTAAGGACAAGTCCTTCCTCCTGCAATGTGCTGACACAGCTCCCATCAACACTCATGGAGGAGAGCAGCCCCAGAAGTATCAGCCTGCTAATTCTGAACGTGTTTGCTTTGTGGGTTGGTTACACCTCAGACACGCCAGACACATCTCATTATGAAAGCCAGGCAGATGACTGGTTCTGATGCAGTTGTAAGGCAAACAATCCACAGGAGAAATCCTTCTAAACAGACATTTATGGTTTATCTACCTCACCTAGTAACATCCTTCCAGTATCTGTCCTTTCAATGCTAGAAGCCTGTTGTTTCACAGGGCACTGGTGGCATGGATGGCACACTCAGGTTTCCCCTGCCTGACAGGGGCACAGATCCTGGCTGACAAAGGGAGCACAAACAATGAATTTTGAGTTTATTCTCTTCCAGGCCACAGGATGACAAGACCAGACTTTGCAGTATTTACATTTTCTTAATTTCCAAGAGATTGATTTCTATTGTATCCATCTGTAGTAAGATTCAATCAGTCATAATTATATCATTCCTCTTAGTTCTGGCTGAAGACTTTTCTCCCTCATAACGTCACACTTCATATGTGAGAAAAAACCCAGAACTATATGAAATTGCATTTTTTTCACTACAACATATTTATGTTTCCATTCATTATTTTTCTGCAATAGTGTAATGGTCTTTTCTCACAGCCAGCCATAACATCAGTGAAAGCATTGAGCCCTCCCCTTTCCTACCCACACCAGCAGCTCAGTACCCCCAAAAACTGAAATCCACAATAAACAAAATACAGCCTGAAATATCTACCATCTATATTATGCCTTTACAGGTTCAATAAAAGTGGCCTGCTTCCCAAGCTGTTTGCTTTTAATACCAGAAGTAAACAAATTCCAGGCTTCATTTTTTTTCTTAGACTGAAAGAAAAAAGCTCCAAAGGCTAAAATCATATAGCAACTATAATGCAAGAAACCCAGCTGAGTTGTAGGAAACAATAAATTCTGTGCATTATTTCTTTTTCTAGACTCCTTTCAGTGACATATGACCATACAACATTTTTTCTGGCTATTATGTAAGATGCAGTCACTTATAGCTGAAAACACAACATGTTATGGAATGGAAGAGGGCAGGTAGTAAGTTACCATGAAAATCAAGTGAGTACAAATTAAAGTAGGAGAAATAAAAAAGGGTTAGACTTGTTAAGTGTGTGACTTCAGCTTCAGTGTCATCTGTGTGCTCCTCCTTGACTGTAAAAACTCAGTATTCCCTTATCACAGTTCATATACATGTGTATGAGCATGTGAAAGCACATGTGATTTAAAGCCAACTCCATAATCTGGCTCCATCAAATTGATCAACCAAACAGCAACCAAATTCAACACTAGGCCACACAAAGTGCCCATTACAAAGTATAATAGAGGTTAGCTAGGAAGCTCCTGCAGGCAGAAAAAGTGATTTGTCAGTAACTTGAGTTCTGCAGATGACTCTTGCAGGTACTACACTATGGCAGAACAGGTATGTTGCAGTATTTGACCACAAAGGCTTTTTTAAATCCAGGCAGTACCTGTGCCCAGCAGCTCTTGCAGCAGCAGCAGCTCCCACAGAAGTATCTACTGGGAGAGCAAGCAAGCAGGATCAGGAAGAAAGCTATAGGACAAGAAAGACTTCTGACCAAGTCTCATAAATTAACTCTAATGATTATCAGTAGATTCACCTGAGCATGGGCCAACACCCATTTGTGCAGTCTTTGACTCTCAGTTATAGCTCTAAATAGCTGTGAAGATGCAGGGAAGTAAATAAGGAACAATCACTTATGTGTGGGAATGATTCAGGCTTTGATAAAAGATGGTAGGTGAAATTGTTACGTGAAATAGCTGCACTCTATTTCCACCAGGTGTGGATAGCAGGAGAACACAGTTTTTAATCTGAGTCAGATTTAGCTTCTGACTGAGTGTGCAATCTCCACCTTCAGGTAAAGCTACAGGTAAGAACCAGGATGGTCAGGATATAACAAGTGGTTGGTTCATCCATGCAATAAGAAGGAGGAAATACAGATTCTGACTGTAGGTCCCCCTCCTGCAGTGCAAGAGGAGACCTGACAGCCACAGGGTTGTACAGAGGGTGCACAGGGATGAGCTGGTGAGCAGACCTGCCTGCCTTGGCCAGATGGGAACATGAACAACAGAAAGTCTCATTTGCTCTTATAGAGCACAAAAGCATAAACAGATGAGCAGATAAGAATTTCACTAACCAAAACCAATGAAGATATCAATGTGATGCTATGATCTCCTCTGGAAAAATGTTTCAGCAATTTTGAATAACACAATAAATATGTCTAATTACACAGGCACAGCCTAAGAAAATACTCTGTGGTAGAGCTCTTGCAAAAAATAATGGATTAGTAAATGCTAACATACTACAATTCTGTTCACTGTGCTGACAAGTTTATCCCAATAAATCTGCTTTTTAACAGATTTTTAGGTGTTTCAAAGGCTAAGAAAATACATTACTAATGCCTGTATCTACAAAGAAATAGTGCATTAATTCCAGAAGCTGACAACCACCTCACACAGCAGGAAGAAGACGACAAAGCTCTTCTGTGTCAGAGAACAGAATGATTCTCCAAGAGTGGATATCAGGCTGCATGAAGTGCTGCATGAAGAGCTGGCAGGCTGTGCTGCAATGTACCCACAGGCACTGTGACACAGCACAGCTGGTCAGCAGACTGGACACCCTATGGGCATGAAGTGCACTTGGAATATGTTTCCACACCCTGGCAAAAAACTAGCAGAGGAAAGGAAGCACAACCAACCACCTCCTCCAAGAACAGCAAGTATCATGGGCTACAGGTCTGTGCAGGCTTGGTTATCACTCTACTCATGAGCAAAACGTACAGAGGAGAAAAAACCCAAACCAACAAACAAAACAACACAAACAAAACTCAGGATAGTGACTAATTTTGACACCAATCTGACATAATTTATCATACTTTCCTAAACAGTTCAAGTCAACAGACCTTAAGGACAAATCAGCAAACCAGCTTTTTGTCTTTATAGGTACTTTTGCACATCTCAGACCACTTAAGTGCAACTGCTATTCCATGTGAATAGTTATTTTAAGAAAGCAAGGAAATCATAAGATTATATTCATGATTAGTCACCTGTCAGGTTTCTGCAGTTCATATAGCATGTGGGATTTCTTATGGCTGGCTTTGTTCTGTAAACATGGGAATATTTTTCAGAGTATCCAGGTGCATAAACGTCTGTCATATATTTTTATGGCAAGATGTTTTTGAGATAAGAAATTGGAAAAAAAAAGTTTACAAGAAAATAGAAAGTCAAGACTACAAAATTTTAAAGCCTTGACTGTTGTTTTTTTAATACAGTAAACACATATTAACTTGATAAATTACACTCAAGTATTTCTAGAGAAATAAGTCCTTGAAGTTAACAACAAACAAGGGAAACTTAAAAGTGAGAGAGAGGCAGCACCTGGCAGTGAGGGCATTTAAATACATCGATTTTCACATACTTGAGACTTCTGGTTTCCCTCCTGTAAGCAAATAAAACTAGGAATATCTGAAAATGCAAGAATTTTTCCCTTATCAGTAAAACATATTTGTATTTTCAATTCAGCTGTTTAGAATAGAGTTAAAGAAGTAAAAATCATTAAAGTGATACCACAGCACAGATTTAAGACCTGGTATTTTTTCTCAAATGACATAATCTAATGTGAATAAGAAGCTTTCTTAGAGAGTAAAAATGGGGATTAACTGCTTTCCCCATCGATGCAGCTTTCAAAAACTAAAAATCTTGCTGTCCTGCCTTCCAAAGGGTGCAGAAGAAAAACAGGCATCTATAAACTTTTCTTTCTCGTCAAAGAAAACATACTGTGAATGTACTCACAGAGAGTTAAGTCAGGTATGTCTCCTGGGAAATAGCACTCTTATCCAGCCCATTTCCCATTGCCTGATATGATAGAGAATGAATGCTTATCACACATAAAATCAAAACCAGTAGCAAAGCCATTTGCTGTCTGGTGAAAAGGACACAGAACTGGCTATGTATGATCAGCCAAGTAAGCACAGAGCCAGGACAGTGACAGAGAGCTCTCCAGCAGAGCTCTCATAAGAACAGCCCAGCAAAGCAACATGCAATAACTGGGACAAATCCTAGGAACCTGGATAACGTGGATCTTATAGCTGAAAAAGTACAAACTAACACTGAAGAATGAGAAAGGTCATTCTCAGGGAAAAGTCAGGGTCACTGCTCAGAAAGTAGAAAGATGGACTAGCCCAAAGAGACACCATTGCAGCCATCTGAGAAAATGGGTGTTACTTAGCCCTGGAAATTACACAGCACTGCCCTTCAGTCACATGCTCTGTGGCTTGTGATCTTAAGATGCTTTTCCCTCTGTTGCTTTTAGTTCTATAAAAATTATACTTCTGTTTGAAGGTCATTTCTGGTCACTGATTAACACATCACTGCTCTTAAGGGAAAAAATGGCAGCTATGAGCCCAGTTGCACTTGCTGAGCAGGAACATCACAGGGTCCTTTTACGAGAGACAGGATGACTCAGTGCCAGGAAGCAGCTGGGTCATGGATTCAGCCTGGGAGAGGCTGGCCAGGTTAACAATGCAGCCTGCCTCAGTGCTTGCTAACACATAATGCTTCCCTGTTCAGGGAGCAAAAATTTTGCTGAAGGGACAGGCTCTTAGGCATTGTTAAAAGTTTCTGAGCTTACAGAGCCCAGAGCTTGCCTACTGAAGGTCTGGATCGCTGGCACTTCAAATGTCATTCGTTTACTTCAACACACAGAGTCCCTTTCCTTGCACTGGTGTCTTTGGTTTTCTGCCTTCGTGCCCCAGTAGGACGTTAAGGCAGAAACATTGGTTTTGTTTATACAAAAATTCACACAGGGCTTGGCCTCAATTACAGTTAATGGTGTTTGAACAACTATCAGAGCCCTTAAATTCATAGAAAAAAGCATTTTTTTTGTCTGGTCAAAACGGCTCCATGTTTCAAACCAGGATAAAACTCAGAGGAGCCAACAAGGAGCTTCACTCACCAAATCTCGGAGTGTAAACTATCACTACTAAATAGATGGCCATCAATGGTGTTTTTGTGAAATCTGAAGAACTCTCACCCACCAGAATGCGTTATTAATGACCTGATATATAAAAAAATATTTGCTGCACCTGCTTCGTGTTTTTCTACATCAAACAGTAGCACTGCATCATTTCTTATGCAGCCTACTCCCAAGTAAAACCTTCTGACTCAATCATCTAAACACCAAGATTATTTTTAGCCTCCTTAACAGGCTTCAACTTCAGGGTTTAACTGGAATTTCTAATAAAGAAATACTAATATGCTTAATAACATGCTCAGATTTATAAGATATACTAACTGTATCTTATGCTGTAACACCTGCAATCATAACTGTATGGAATATTGTGGGTTAGTCCCTGATATTTTTCTACTCCATTACATAAGAAGCTATCCAGGCAAGTTTTTTGGCCAAATATGACATTTCAATTCTTAAAAACAAACCAACCAACCAATTGCAAATTAACTGATCATAAAATAAAAATAGTTGGCACTTTAAACAGCAGCCTGAATCTATAATACCTTACAAAATTCCAACAGTATGTGTAGACAAAGACAGAGATATGGATATCTATGTGTAGATACATACAGAGTACCCTATTTTCAGAATATCCTGTTTTCAGAAACTATTTCTGAAATGACAACACAATTAAAACGATATAAACTCAATTTTTAATTTAAACAGTGACCTTGTCAGGAAAAAGGAGAAGCTCCCTTCTGCTCTCCCCTGCTGGAGATGAAGATTCTTTCCTCCACCCACTGTACCAAATTTGTCAATCATCTGAGTCATCACTAACTTAGGTAGCAATGTCCGCACAAATTTAATTTAATTGAAAACAAACAAACAAAAAAAAGGTGGGGTTGTGTGTGTTTTGTTTTCAAAACAAGTTTTTCCTGCTGAAGTGCTTGATGCTGGAGCCCGGGCCAGCACAGAAAGAGCAAAGAAAGACTGCTCCTGATGCAGTGAATCTAAATGTGCTAAACTGTCAAATCAGACCCTAAGAGTATCAGTTAAATTTAGCTTTAAAAGATAAATAAAGCTTAGTATTTAAAAGCAATTTTGAAATATTTTTCTTTGTGGGATGTTTTGTTTGGGTATTCACACACTGTGGTCAGAACTCAGAGGGACACAGATGAACTCTTCATGGAAAATTTGGAATTTGTCACAAAGCCTTTCTACCAATAATTATAAAGACCCGTTCAGGACCTCTTAAAAAAAAAGAAAAGAAATTAAAAATTTACTTTGAACTTCACTGGGAAGTAAATTCATTTGTTTAACATAATATACTGAATCTACACAATTAGGATCTCGTAAGCTTAGTAACTGATGAGCCAATAAAGACACTAATTTTTTTCAACCTGTTTCTCATATCATCTTCACACTTCTATTGCCTCTAAAAATCATGAATTAGTAAGTGCTAACATACTGAACTAGAGGTGGCAAGTACTGTTGCATTAAGTCAGAGGAAAGAGTTGAGCTTCTTAGCAGCTAGGAACTAATATAAAGCAGGAATGCAAAACATTTCTGAGAAAAGATCAAGTTTGTGGAGTAGTGAACCACACGGGCTTTAAAAATTATTACCATGAGATCCCCCCAAAAGAAATCCTACTTCAGTATCAGAACCCAGCCTACACAGCAGCTGATAAATTAAAATGGTGCTGAGCGCACTGTGCTGATTCCTCCTGCTCTGCAAAAGGTGTATTATCAATAGCTCACAGAGTATTTGGAAAATACATGCAAGAAAACAAAAATTACCATCTTAAGTTCCACTCAGACTGTGGATGGGGCTAAAGTTTAGCACATTCTTCATTCACTATATTATGAAGAAAAATTCCAACCTCCTGCAAGAAACAGTAAACCTGACAATCAAATATGTACTCACATTTTAGACTGTAACTGTGGGCTCATCTTCACTACTGTTAAATCAATTGTACTTAACTCAATTACAGTGAGGTAATTACATTAACATGAGTCAGTGCATCCACACATGGCATTTGCACGTGTGCTGAGCGAATTGCTGTTACCTCCCACATGGCACAAGTACTTTGCTCAATCACATTAAACAGGACACAGCTCAGGACACTTCCACCTGCAGTTCAAGCCACAACTCTGCTGTCAAATGCCTCTATCCCACCTTTTAACCAGGTACAGACTTACCCTTGTGTGGGTTTTCCTACCCTCTGCAGTGCCTTTCATCTTCTAAAATTTACTCTGTCCGACTCCTTTTGGAAATGGAACAAAAATACCCATCTTTGCAATCTGTTATTATTAAACGTAAAGGCGAGGAGAACATTAACAGTGATAAATAAATGATAACAAATCAACGAACGTGTGTGAGTTACAAAGATGTTACCATTGCCACAAACATGGTGATTCACTGGCTCCTGCCAGCATCTGCTGGCAGAAACCTGTGCACCCATCTCAAGTCCCTGCAGTCTCAGGCTACATACATGCCTCTAATTAACAGCTTGGGCATCATTCCCTGGTTCTGAAGCAAGGTGGCACAGCCGAATTTAACATTCCTCTGGCAACATCCTCTCCTTCTCCACTTCTGCCCCATTCCCAAAAGAGAGGGTGGCTCTGCTCTGACTGCTGATGGGAGCAAAGCCCTCCTCTGTGTGCCAAATGCAGTAGCAGTTGCTGTGGGGAGGGGAGAAAGCCAACAGAGGGAACAACAATGTGCAACCTCTCACATGATGATGGAGGATCACACTCCACTGCCTCAGCCTGCTCCTGACCCCGGGTTATTTATCACTAGATGCAGTCTTGAAGCCCACAGAGTGAGCAATACTGGTGTGTTAACTGGGACAGTTTCTGTTACTGGTTGGGCAGGTGCTGACAGAAATTACATATAGCTGGCCCATGCCTTAATTTAAGCAAGAACCTGTACGCTGGTATCTGTGAGACAGCTCTGCAGCACGCCTCGCTCATCTCTGGATCCTGAGAGACATTTTTTTAATATAACTGACAATCAGTTGCCAAGAAACTGAATCCGTAGTCAGACATGTAAAAATCAGAGCCACAGGTACAGCAAAAAAAAGCAATGCAACATGTCCTTTTATCTTACAAGACTTGCCCAAAGCCACTGAACACAGTATTAAGGAAGTTCTGTTATCAGATATGCACAAAACTTGTGAATGCCTCTCCTCACTGTGAATAGAGAATCGTGACTGATAAACATGGAAATGAAACACCAACTGCAGAACACGTTCCCTGGTGTCCAGGGGTAGGACAAGGCTAACAAATGGTAGTGTTAAAATCCTGTCAAAGGGAAGATGTGAATCAAACTAAAGACAGGTATGACTTTGGAGACGTAAGGACAAGAGGAATGAAAGTTTCTTATGCTTGTCTCAAAAAGCACTTTCTAAACACTTTTGAAGAGCTTCATCATGCATTCACTAGGCAGGAATCAGCACACTTTATCACAAACATACAAGCACTTCTGCTTACATTCTGTATTTGGGCACACTAGTCCACAAAACGTGGAACCTAGAATACTAATGCCAAGAAATAGGTTAAATATATTAATATAATGTTCTAAAATATCACAAATATTACAAAATACTAAGTTAGGGTCAATCTCTGAATAAAAAGCATATTTATACATAGATCCAAGATTACATATCTTAGGAATAAATAAAAGGTATTATTTTGCAAGGACAAATTAATATTTAAATTGCATCACATCATTTTCAAAAGTTTATCTTGGGGAATCTTTTTAGCAATGCAAAAAATATAAAGAAAATAATACTTCTCTTTGGTGCTTGCTTTGTCTTTTTAGACTGAGTGCTTATTCTTACTTCTCTAGTCTTATTTTTTCTGAGTTGTAATAACAAATCGCAAGAGAAAAAACAGATCTTAACGAAATCTATTTAGGGATTTTTCACAAATAGCTGTGCTATCTTTCAAAATTAAATGTCAAACAATCTGTACAAAACTCAAGCCCTGTTTTAAGACTACTGCATTATTTTATAGGAAAAAATCTGCAGACCTCCACTTTCCTTCTGCTGCCTTTGCAGCCTCTCTCCTGCCTTGTGTGCTCTTGTTTTAATCCAACGGTTCTGTTTTCTGATCTTGCCAGTGTCCTGTGTGGCTACAAGCTCACACAGTGAGGTCAAGAGAGAGCACAACCAGAAAACGTGTGAAAAAGGAAAACAAAATGGAGGAGGGGCACCCGCAGGAGATGAAGGAAAGCCAGCAGAAATGCCTACAGAGTGCAACAGCATTTTTCTAGCACTCGTGAAATAGCATGTCCTTATCACTACCTGAGAACTTAAAAAAAAAAAAAAAAAATTAAAGAAAAGCTCTTCCTTGGCCAACCTTCACAAATTTCCAGCGACAATTTGGAAATTATTTATTTATTGTTGTTTATATCTTATTTGCAAAGAAATCTAGAGTTTATTGCAAAATGCTGACTCCCAAATGCTAAGCTGATGGGACAGAAAATAATTTTATACAGCTTCCTCTTACAATTAGTGATTTATATATGTTTGCTCAGAAAGAGCAGACATTGTTTCATTTTGTTAAATAAAAAAAACTCTGTGCTTGCTATGCAAATACTTTCAAATGGAAAACAAATTTATATTTCATAGCAGTTTCTCAAATATTACTTTCACAACTGGTACTCCTCTTGAAAATGTTTCTCACACATAGCTTATTCTTTCTTACATTAAATTTTCCATTTGTTCGCAACATACCCTCCCCCAAACCCTGGGGAAAAGATCTTACTTTTCATGTCAGTGTTGTAACTTATTATAACTATCTGAAATTTTGTAATCAATAATGATTCAAAGAACAGCCTACAAATAAAGATAAATGCTATTTTGTTTACTTAACTCACTCTTTGCTAGAACCATTTGCCAAATAATTTAATTTGTTACAATAGGCCCAATATCGATATTCTCCTGATTCTTATCTGTGTAGCAGAAACATCCATATCTACTTTGGTCAGCCTTATATTAAGGCACCTTGTGATCAGCTTAGACTGCTCATGTAATATCAGTGCACAAGCCACAGATTATTGTCTGCAAGAGAAAGTGCCAAATTACTTCAATCAACCATTAATCCACACAATAAATGAAGGTTATTGAAAAGTGTAATGATCTTCTCAGTTACATGTTGCACTTGTTTTTCTTTCTAAAATAAATACCTAGGTGCATTTATAAGAAAAGTAGCTATGAATTCAAACCATCTGAAATTTTATGGACGAAAGACAACCTCATTGTGAGGATCCTGATCAAATGTGATTACACAGAGATTTGCTACTGGACAGGCTCCATTCATCAGTGGCAATCTCTCTCTGTAGAAGAGAAATATTTCCTAAAATGTCAGAACATACATTTTACTCAGTTAAAAACAGCTCCTACGCTACCCATCCCAGCTGCCTGATGCCACTCACTTTGACAGAAATTACATATATATATAGATATAAACCACACATACACACCAGAGAATATATGTATATAAATAAAGGCTCCTTCAATTTATTTACATCTGTATTACCTCCTCACCAATGTCCTTGGTGACAGGGGTGAACACTAACATACAGTAAATAGAAGGATGCTCTATCTGTAGTACAGTGCACCTTAGCCAGTCACAGCACAACTTGTGTCAACAAACAATCTCAAGACAACCATTCTTGCTTTTTGTTAAATACAACATCCTTCTGACTTCATATTAGATCAGCAACAAGCAGAACTCAATGTTTTAATGGATCTACTAAGTTTGTCCACATTATGTGTATGCAGCACCCAGCATAATTTCACTGTCCCTGTACAGACAAAACTCAGTTCCACTTGCTCTCACACAAACTGAGGACCCATCCTGCAACTTGTCACACAAGGGGGTCCTGCACAGAGCTCTGTTCCAGACTTCACTCATCAGCAGCCAAATCCAATGAAATCCAAGTGACTTTGTAAGTGTGGCACAGTGCTTTGCAGCACTGAACTTATACCGTGAATGACAAACGTGCATGCATGAGAAGCATTTCTCTAAAAACATTTTTAAGTTCATTCAGGAGAATTCCCACAGTTTGTTTCAGTGCAAATATTTTTATAATGTCCTTACAAGAAAAATGAAAATTACTGCTACCGTTTGGTTTGAAGCAGTTTAGACATCAGGAGAGAAGCTGTTCATGGCTGAGCCTTAGTGGAAGTAGCCACTGAGATCAGTTAATAAACATTGAGTCTCAAGCACATTGACTCAATCACATTGAGTCTCCTAAGAAAGTTCAAATAATGAGAACACTTCCAGGGAACTGAACATGATCCTCCTGTACTCTTAAGGAAAAGGTGTGCCCAGTAGAGCAGACAGCAACAGTATGCCTTCTAGCTATACACCAGAAGGGCGCTCACAAATTAAACGTTGCCAACACGAAACTTGCTCTATTTTTTAAAAAGTTACAGAAACAGACACGTCTGCCATTTGCAGGACTGGACTCTTAGCATCTCTTTCTGAGGAATGAGTGCCAGACCAAGCCCAGCAGTGATACAATGTGAGCACACACCAACAGAGGTGGCAGCTCCATGAGATGCAAAGTCCAGCTCTGCCATTTTTCTCCTAGCATGTTAAATCAATAAGAGTAACAAGAAGATTGGGAAACAAGACCTCCCATTTTATTTTGGCTCAGTTCCTCAAAAATTACACTCCACCACTTCACTGATACCAAATGGAATGGTGCATTCTGCATTTCCTCAGGCTGCATGCCTTTATTGCTTTCCTCAAGTTAGCTCAATTTTTCATGGAGCAAAGCCAGAATCCTATGAGTTTCATGATACAAATTAAACCCAAAGATGGAAAATAGTTTTCAGCTTAAGGGGCAAAGTATTGTAACTCCTGCAGCTACACAGCAGTGGGATTGACACCGGAGTCTGGGTGGGAACATGAGGCCAGGGTGGAGGAAGGGCTGAGAAGGATTGCCTCTCCTAGCAGGGTTGTAACAAGCAAGGATTTCATCCAGGAGAAGAAAAAACAAAAACAAAACCCAAACCAAACAAGCCAGCACAAAAACAACAACAAAAAAGTAACTTAGCCAAATCAAACAACTGCAAAAAGCCTAGCATGGATCATATCTTCAGCAAACAGTTTTTTCTTCAAGATTAATAGAGATGCTTGCTTAATTTAAAAATAACCATGCAGAATTATTCAGGAGCTCACAGCAACAGCAATGAAAAGTTTAACACCTATCAACCAAATGTAATTATGCACTGGTGTATAGAATGACAATTACTGGGCTCTCCAAGATTTGAGATTTGTGAAAAGTATTTCTCCCATTTGGCATTGTAAAAGGCCATATGTAACATTAACAGACATGTTAAAAACAGACAAAGAATTTTACATAGAAAGGATAAAATAACTAGCTAATTTCATCATTTAAATATTCCAATTATCCAATGTGTATATTAAAAAAACTACCTTTCGTAAAACAACCCCATGTTTAGCTGAAAATATGTAATTATAAGGCACAGATTAATTAAAACTACAGAAAACCAACATACTTTGTACTGGAAATATTAAATATTTCTGCTTAAAAAACACTTTCAAAACACACATGCCACTTATTTGAAGGCAGCAATAAAAGTAAAGCAGCCTTTAATCCCTGTACTATTTTGAAACAACCAAAGCAACCTTAGGGTTCCGTCTGTAAAAACTCCTTTCATAACATGTGCCTAAAAAAATAGTTTTCAAGTAAAAAATGTTATCAGAAAAAAAAATATGAGATTCCAGCAAGTGGGATGCTGATGGGGGAGGAAAGAGCAACTGACACAAATGTATCACAGTCAATGGCACTACACCAAGCTCATCCCATAGGAGAGACTGTCCCAGAGGGGTGAATCATTAAATACTGCTGACAGCCTGGAAGTACATTTTATATATAGAAATGTAAAAAATACTGGTTTTAATTATGCTGTTACAAACTACAGCCACAAAACTTGTAAAAGCTTTGGACAACTCACCCACAGAGACTGAAAAACCAACATATTGTGACCTGCGCTGGGAAAGATTGCTTGACTTTATTTCCATTAGAGCAAAAGTGTTGTTGTGAAGAAATACATGTATTTTGTCTATAGTATATAAAGTATGCATATGCACTACTTTTTGAGTTTTTTACAAATAAAAAATATAGAGAGTATCAAATCTTTTTTCAAAAAAGCATTTTAAACAGTAAAGCTATAGTCATAACACAAGGAAAAAATATCCCATCAAATCCATGTGGAACTTCACCCAATGACAGACTAAAGCAGGAGACCATTTAGTTATAAAAGCTGCAAATTTAAGGCCCTAATCTTGAAACCTTTATTTACATGAACAGGTCTTACTTTAAAGAACAAGTGTTTGCAAGATTGGAATCCAGCAATCATTAATCTTGTTGAAAGACTTTTTAGCATGAAGGACTTTGCTGTCCTTCCAAATAAACAAAAGCAGATAATACGGCTGAATATTTTTCAAAAGTTCTGTCTTGTCACATTACAGCACTCAGAAGTTAAAAAGAAATTGTAAGATATGAAGCAAAACACCACTAAAAAGTTCTAACAATTCAAGAAGAATAGTTTGTAATTAAAAATTTTATTCCTTTTCAAATATTTCTGTAAATAGGACTGGTTCAAGTTGGTGTGTTATTTAGTAGTATGATTTGCTTGATCACTAGGAGGGGAAGCCCGAGAGGTCATGGAAAATTGTGATGTCTCCAATTTTTTATCATCTGTGCTGAGTTGGTCAGAGCAGGGTGATGATAAGACCAAAGGTGGTGGGTTCGATCCTGAAGAGCTGGACTCAATGATACCTGTGGGTCCCTTCTGACTCAGAATACTCTGTGACTACCCAAGTTTAATTCTTCCTCCAAGCATCAATAAAGCAATCAAATGGCTCCTTAAGGGAGGCCACATTTCATTTCGAAGCTGTTCTTGATGTTGTCCCTGCTGCCATTTTGGTGTGCGGCGCCTCCTGCGGGCCGGGCAGAGGAGCGCAGGGTGCGGGGGCTCAGCGAGCCCCAGCTCGGCTTCTTCCACACCCCAGCACGGACACTGCTGCCACAAACGGTGGCAAAGCTCCAGGGAAACGTGTTTGCTTCACAGTGTTTTTACTCGCATTGCCCGTGTATCGGTGTGCCCTGTGGCTGACGGCAGACTGGCCATGGCTGATGTAATGCCCACCCCTGATCCAGAGATCGGAGGCACTGATCTCTTCTCTCTGGCAATCAGGGACAGGACCTGATGGAATGGCCCTGAAGTTGTGCCAGGGGAGGTTTTAGAAAAAGGTTCTTCCCCCAGAGAGTGGTTGGGCACTGGAAAAAGGCTCCCCAGGGAAGTGGTCACAGCACCAAGCCTGACTGAGTTCAGAAGTGCTTGAACAAGGCTCTTGGGCACATGGCTTCACTCTCGAGGATGTCCTGTGCAAGGCTAAAAGTTGGACTCAATCCCTGTGGATCCCTTCCAACTCAGACTGTTCTGTGATTCTGTGATCCTGGTCCTTCAGCACGGGGAGCTGTGGTTGTCCCCGCTTGTCCCACGCCAGCAGCCCAGCGCAGGGCATGGCTGTGTGATACTGCCGGGGAGATGGGGCACACTCAGCACTGAACCCATCAGTTCCAGCAGCGCTGCCCTTCAGGCAGTTTTGATCTAGCATCATTTTGATCCTCGAAGATATTAATCAGCATTTTCCGCTCTGCGTTTTCAAATTAACTTAAAAAAAAAAAAAAAAAAAAAAAAAAAAAAGAGAAAAACAAACCTAACCGAACATTTACACCGTATTCAGGGAGTAACCAAAATCTTTTGAATGTCTCGCATCAATCACTTCCTTGGACCACAGTCGAGCTGCCCGGGGAAGGCCAGGTTACAAACGGCCCGAGGAAGCGATAGGCAATGAATAGCCCTGACCCTCGCTTCCCCGGTGCGGTCGGGGCTTGCAGCCCGAGCCGGGAAGGGGCGAGCTCCTGCCGGCCGGGCCGGGCGGGGAGCGCGGGCGCCCGAGGGAGGCGCGGCCGCTCTCGGCGCCGCCGGGCCCGGCCCCGCTGCCCGCACGACCTGCGGCCCGTCCCGCAGTGCCAGCCCGGACAGCCTCCGCAGCACAGCAGCCCGGACAGCCTCCGCAGCACAGCAGCCCGGACAGCCTCTGCAGCACAGCAGCCCGGACAGCCTCCGCAGCACAGCAGCCCGCCCTGCCCTGGCCCTGCCCGGCCCTGCCCGGCCCGCGGATCGCGCCCTGAGCGCGGCAGCACGGCCGGGAGCAGCAGCAGCTCCATCCCCGCCACGGAGCGCATCCGAGCTCGGCAGCTGAGCGGCAAGCCTGGCCGGCGAGCGCAGCGATTAAGGCCCGGAATCTTTTCCTTCGGCCCCTTCCAGGTGCCGCTGCAGTGATGCAGCAGGGAACTGGCAAACACAAAACCCGCGGCTCAAGGCTGCACCGCTCCCCGCCATCCCTCCGCGCAGCAGAATCCAGACTGACCTACATTGTTAAACCTGCTTCCTGAAACACGCAGGAATGCCGCGGAAGATGAAAACAAGGCTTGTACGCAGATATCGCGGGGATCTTGTATTTCCTAGAATGGCATCCATCCATAATGAATATTTAATTGCGGGGTTTTTGCATAATTGCTAAATTAATTTTTCTGATTTGATTCCTTAATGAGTGAATGTACCTTTTTAATAGTAATATTTTAATAGCAACATTGCTACCAGAAAGCTTTTGATAACAATTTGTCAAGTTAATGGAAACTTGACATTTCAAAATCCTAACAGCTGCTTTTGACACAAAGGTATTTTATTTAGTAAATGTGTAAAAATTATGTTACAATCATGTAATCAGTATTTTTCAACAAACCAATTATTAAAGGAAGAAAGGATTAATGTCTTTCTTCTGTATTAAGCATGTCCCTTATTGTTTGATCATTTACTTCCACACAGATTTAATAAAAGGAAGCAATTTGCTTTTTTGTCCATCATCTTTAAAAATTTGGCAATGAGATGTTAGTGTGCCCAGAACAATGTGCTCATAAGACATACAAATCCAGATTAACTTTGTTAAATTGCTGGAATTAAACAGTAACAAAAAAAAAAAAAAATCCAAAGAAAACCAAAAAAAACAAAACAAAAATAAATTTTCTACATGTTCACTTAAGTGGAGAAAATCGTTCATCAGTACTCATTTTTCTTTTCTTACACACTATCAATAAATAATTATCTGCCAAGTCCTCTTTCAGACCTGAAATGCCAGGAATTTCAAACTTGTCCACAAAGTGGCACAGCTACATTTAAATTAATGAATCCTGCTTGAATGTGCTGCAGGAAATTCAGATGAACATTTGTGCATGATAAGTTCATACAAACAATACTGTTATATAATTAGTTTTGGGGGCACTTTAAAGATTGCAAAGCTGTCACAAAGATAGCAAAAAACAAGTCCACTGAATGATAGTCTATACACACAACCCCCTCCTTGATTTATTTAATCAAACTTTTTTAGTTTAAGTATCTAAGATCCCAAATTAAACTATGAGAAAAAAAATCCTTGAGAAAAACTTTGCATATGCACTGAAACTTCTTGACAACTATTTCACTGACTTCACCTGGCTCAACATTTCATCTCTTAGTAACATGTGATCCTTGAAATGTAGATAAAACATCCTGTACTTTCAAAATGCACACCAGAAGAGGCAGAAAGCAGAAACCAAGCTAAGGTTTATCAGTTTTTAGGTGTTTAACAAATGGATAATATTTATCATCCTAAAACCAGAAATATTGCAACAAAAATCAACCATTTTATGCCATTAGCTCATTCAAGAGAATATAATATACTAGAGGTGCATTTCATGACACCTATTGTGGTCAGCAGTGGCTTAGATCCCTTGTAATTCAGATAACAACCAGACATTCAGACAAAAGGAAATCAAATTATAACTGTGAAAACATAATAGTGTTTTATATATATATATATTTAGTATACTGATTAATATATGTTTAAAAAGATATTAATATGTGGATCACAGAAAATCTTAAACATTGATTATACTATCTTGTAATGAACACTGAAAATAATTCATCTTTCACCAAATGCTCCAGCTGTAGCCACTTCAGCAGTCTAATCTTAGTCCATTTACAGCTGTCACCAATTAAAGAATGATCATCCAAAGAAGTACTGTGTGAAGATTAACAATAAACCCACACAAGCATGGAATGGGCTATCATTTCCCAATAAACTACTGATGGTTATTGTCAGTAAAAAAGAAACTGTACTACACAAATAAATTAATCTGCCATTTGAAAAAGAATTTGAATTGCTCAATTAAAATAAATTAATGAACATTAATGTGAAAATTCTTCAGGGAATCTGGATCTACCAGATGAGATGTTGCTCAAAGCAGACTGCAGATTAATTTTCAAAGTATCTGTGTTCTTGAAAAATGTAGTTATTAAATGTAAATACATATAAAATTGAATATGCTTTTTTTTTATAAAATTCTCTAATAATTTCTACTGAAGACAATGTAGGCACAGATCAAATTTAAAGGAACATTCCCAATCAGTGTCTTGAATTTATTTAAACATTTTCAAATATAATAGATTGTATTTTGGACTCTTGTAAACTTCTTTTTTTAATTTTTAAGGAAGAGAAGGCATTGCTAAGAGAAGAATCTGATAACCTACTTTCTTAGTGTAGATAACAGACTATAGTCCAGGATAATTAAGCACTCCTTAGTGAAAGATGTGGTTATTACTGCTCCATTAAGTGTTTGCAAAAGCAGGAACTAACACTAACAAAATCCTATTCCTGCAAGTCTAAGCAAAAATTTTATCTTCAGATGTATTATATTTCTGCCTAAAAATATTGAATATTGTTCTCATCTTAACAATGCACCTCTAAAATATTTCTCTCTTATCATCTACAGTTCAATTCCACAGTCCTCTCTTTGTGACTAGTGCTGTAAAGTCAATGGTGACATGTTCTCCACAGCATCAGAAATGAAGAGTTTCTTGGTATATTAATGCATCTGCTTCACATCCAGATCAATCACCCTCGAGTAACATCTGTCTTTAACAATTATCACTAATTCCTGAAGCCAATTAAACACACTTGTAAAAATTATTTTATCCTTTCTTTTTTTCCCCAGGTTGCAGTAGTTTCCATACCAGAATCACACACAACAAACAGGATGCCCTAAGATCAGCCTGCATGCTAGAGCCACGCAGACCCTACACCAGAAACCACACATTCCTTACACGGTTCACTCCCACCCCACATTTCCCATCCAATAAACAATTTCTGCAAAACATGCTACATGAAAACATTGAACAAATGTGATTTTTGACTCGTATAAAACAGCTATTACAAATGTAAAGCGATCTCTTTAATTAACACACACACAGAGGCACACAAGCCTCCAAAACCAAACAACAAAGCAAACAAAGCAGATTTGGCAGAGCCAAACGAGAATGCATTCACTGCAGTGAAGACCCCCTGAGCACTGTGGTGAAATTAAAACTTTTTGACTGACTGCATTTACAAATATTCGAGGACTGCACTATGCCTCCAAATCTGTGAATTGTCCACCTGCTCCTGCCTGAGCAGAAGGCTCAGCTACTTGCTGCTCCCCACCCGTCAGTGCTCTCCCTTGTCTGAGCAGTATCTCTACATCCCTAACACCAGGGCCTGGAAAGAAGACAGATCCTGAAGGATCCAGCCAGTAGGATTCCCATCCTCCCCCAAACAACACAGATGTGCAATACTGCAAGTTACAAGCTTTTTTAAAAAAATTCCCAATACCTACTGCATCCCATCAGCCCTGGCAGAAATGAAAGGCCCTGCACAGGACTCAGTAATTGTTCAACACCCTAAAGGCACTTTCAGTGCAAGGGTGAGCTACATTCACCTCCAACAGAACCTGCCAGTGCCCACAGTGAGGGTTCTTTCCCATACCTCTCCCACTTTCTCCTACTGTGAGGAACTTATTTGAGACTGAGCAATTTTTCAACAGGAAGATGGAAAAAAAACCACATTATCAGCCTGATACTTCAGCATCAGAACAGACTGGTAGATGAGTGGCCAGGTGAATTTAGGAAAGGCATTAAATATTCTACATTCACAGTAGGAAAAAAGTAGCATACTGTGAAAAGTATATACAAATTACATACATAACATAATATGTATGCATGAACTTGACAAGTTGTATCACTTTTAGTCAACTTCAAATTAAGCAACAGGGACCCAATCCCTGTTTACTACCCTACATTTTAGGTGCTGTACAGGGAACAGCTCAGATCGTCTTTGAGCACAAAATGCACACTTACAGCCTTACGAAAACAAAAGCCTGTGAACCACATAGTTTCAGCAAAAACACTCATGTAAGAGTCTTAACATCCACTTCTGAGTTTCACAGGTCAGTAGAACCACTTCACGTGGGAATACTGAGCAGAATTTGGACCACCAGGTCTGTAGTCAACAAGAAGGGAAGGGGTGCCATAATTACATTGCATTAAGGGACAGGTTTTGTTCACTGTCGAAACAATTCTTGAATTTCCATTCACTTGATGCACTACTGTGTTTAATACCTGAGGAAGAGGGCAGCAAACAAGTTTGTGAATAATTCTTGGATCTTATTCCACTTCAGTGTCAAAAATGGCTGACTGTCAGGACATATAATCTGTGAGTCTTAGACCAGGTAATTAAACTGATATATATTTCAAATACAGGATGCAGTTAGGGGTCATCAAGAGAAGTCAGCTTGGGTCTATTAGGTATGTTCAATACTATTACTTTTATATATTTCTAGTATTTCCAGTACAACGAGTCTAAGAATATTAAGAAATTAGTACACATGGTCAGCAGAGGCTTTTTAAACCTCCTTACTTCCCCTAAGATTGTATTATTACAAATGGCTCATAAAACTCACCAAGATTTTGATTAGTACCTTGCAAAACACAGTTGTAAAATGAAATAAAATATTTTTAAATTATAGCATGTGTGCACAATTAAGGGATTTTAAAGATACCTGCACTTCAAAAAATATATAAAATGATGCTTATTCTGGTCTCCCTAAAGTACACAATGGCTATCAGCTTTACTCTCAGTTTCAGACCAGGGCTTATTTTGGTACGTGCATTTATATGACCATAAACAGAGAGTTGTAACACAAATGTTAAAGTGGCCTCACGTGGCACTATAATAAAAACAACCAAGAAAAATAAATTCTCTCAACACTGCATACCGATAAATTAACATGACTAATTAAAAGAGGGTCTCTCTGGGAACAGATTATCTGTGATGGGAAAGCCACTACCAGCTAAAGCGATGAGAATTACACATTAGTGAATATAATAACAACATCAGCATTTTCTGACAGTGCACAAGATCTGTTATAGTCATGAAATACTACTTTGATTTTGTAGATAAATTCATACACTCCAAATATGGATTACATATGCCTTTACCCAGATTTTAAATGCTAAACAATTTTAACCAGTGAAAATACTATCTTATGATGCTAAAAAATTAATCCAAACTTTTCAGCCTTCCTCCTTCCAAAAAATGCAATTCTAGTGCAGATCAGAATTTTGGAATAGAAACTGTGTGATTTTCTTGGCTCCTGCAATGATAATAGAATAAGAATATTCTAAAAAACTCTCAAACAAATAATTTCAAATGCTTTGACACATTTAATTTTCTAAGCTGAAATTCCATACATATGGAATAATTAAGGAGCTGTACTTTGCAGATTATCAACTAATTTCACTCACCTCACCTATCTGGTAAAAAGATCTATCCATATTATTATGAACATGTCCTGTACATATGCTTATTTCTATTCTGTAGAAGAAAAAGCCCACATATTATTTATATTAATCAAAATTTCCCTGGTTATTTTTTTTGCCTGCCTTATAAATAGTGCTTTTTAAGAATTGCAATCAATATTTCAGTGCCACCACTGAACTGTAATCGCTAAGCAAGAAAAAGAGAAACTGGAAGACTGAAGTGTGACACAAAGATTCCTGAAACATTTCACTTCCAGAGAGAGCTCAGATGCTTGTACTCATGCCCTTTTCCTTGAAAAGTCATTATCACTTTCATTGTTTCTCCATCCCCAGCTGAAGGTGGCAACATGAGAACTCTGCTATTTTGCACCAGGAGGCTGCAGTTTCATTCATCACATTTCTGTGACAACAGCTTTCACCTCTTTCTCCACCACCTGTCACCTCACCACGGCTGCTCCTCTCTTGCACCCTTGGCCACCCTTCCATGGTGCCAACACTGCCCACCCTTATTTGTGGGGATCATGGGGATTCCCTATGAAAAATGATACAAAAATCAGACACAAGCCCGAACACCTCCCCAGCTGAGTTTGCAATGCAGCCCCACAAGCACTTACCATAGTCCCACACCAAGAGTGATACAAAAGTTCTTGCAACTTATCTGAGGCAGCAGCACTGCTGCCAAATGTAAAAGTCAAGTCATCTCTGCAGGATTCCCACCGAGAAGGGTGGCTGTAGGAGTTCAAGGCTCCACCTATTCACCCCATACTGCTACTGCAAAGCCTTATTTGGCTGCTTGCACAGCAGCTGCTGAACTGCTGCATGTTACAGCTTTGCATGTTCGGAAAAAATCAAATTCAGTGCCAGTTTTCCATAATACAGCAGAGTGTGAAGCTTGCAGCAAGGTCCACAGCTGCTCCTCAAGCAGCCACGCCATCTCTGGAGTGAGGATCTGGAATTCCCTTTAGCCATCTCCCAAGTAGTTAAAACTCCTCCATTTAAAGTCAAAACCAGCCTAACTAATCTGAGGAAAAGCATGGACACCAGTTTCTTCAACTGAATAGGCTTAAGCAATCAGAAGCACTTCCCCACCTTCCATGCAGAGGTGTTTAGTGATACTCTGCTGATGTAAAAGCAATTTACGGATTCACTGCTTTCACTGGTGATATCCATCAGGCAAAAGCCAGTCCAAATCTGTCCTGAATAACTGTCCTTTAAAAAGAGCCAGCCATCACATAATAGCTCTCTAACAGTCATGGTTACTTTCAGCTGATTTTTAAAAGGGCAAAAAAAGCACACTTAGATACAGGGAATTAAAAATTTAAACAGTATCTCCTCATTTATTTGTGTTGGTTTTAAAAAGCATCATAGATGGTCTTTACCCTCTAGTTTCTAGTTCCTAGGATCATTCTTAAATTACTCTTTTACAGTCACTTTTATACACCTTTGTAGAAACTGGTGGGCCTTAATTTTGTTTCTGTTGATAATTAGCAGGGAAATATGGCAAACCTCCTTTACTGCAATGGGTTACTTAAAGAAGATGAATTAAACAATATTTGCATGGGAGTATACTTCGTGAAACAAAACTCTAGATGGTTCTAAATGTACCTACTACCTCAGTAATGTATTTGCAAACCAGAACAAGCAACAATAACAACATTTTTCCCAATCTGACAATTCATTTCCTTTTAGCTTTGGTTCATATATCTGCTTTGATATCTTATGTTTGTGCCCCAGACAAAATATCCTCTTCCTTCCAGTATCCCAACCCCTGTGCACAACTTCCTCACTCTTGGAGAAAAGGAGGATAGCATGCTCTGGAAAGGGTGCACTTACTGCTCTGCCAAAGAGGGAAATACGTCTTAGACAAAGTTATCCCACTGCAGCCTTCTGCATTTGGGCCACTTGTCAACATGCAAGGTTTAAAACTCTTCAGTGAAGTCTGATCTGATTCACCACCACTTAATGGTGTTGCCATTCACTTAAATAATATACAGGTTTACTAATAATAATTTACTACAGTGTTTAGGTTAGATGTAAATAGATTAAATATGGAAGGCTAAGAAGATGGCAGCTCTATAACTCAAATAACCAATTACTGTTTCTTCAGACAACCATCTTAAACCATCAAGCTGCCAGTGAAGTATTTTGCCATCTGTCTGTGTGGCCATACACTATGCTAATTTAGACACTAATCAGTAGCCAAAAGCAACTTTTAGAAATTAAAAAAAAAAAAAAATCCCAATGGTGTAGCACTCCTCACCCCAATCAGCGGTCCCCATCATTTCTGTGCACGCTGCAGCGCAGCTGGCGAGTGCCAGAGCTTGGCTCCGGGTCTGCACAGCTCCATCCCCTTAGGGATGGCACACGGCTGAGGCTGCAGAGCAGCTCTGACAGCCGTGCCCGGTCCCTGCCGGACCTTCTCACACTCGCTCACTGCACACACGCCTTCGCTCCCCACTCCCCGTTCGCTTCCTTCCTCAGCCTCCTCCCGAAATCCTGCTAGCCACTTTTGCTTTGATTAGGACTGGGCTTGCCCGGTCCCCCAGAAGCCAAAGACGACAAGTCTGTAACTGCATGCTCTGCATGGGGACCTCTGCGCTCCCAGCAGGCATTCCTACGTCACATCAAACGTAAGGAGCAGTGAAATACTGCTCCCACTTGCTTGCCCAGGACTTCCAGTTATCCTGAGCAACCAAGTAGTTTCTAAAGGCTCCCAATAAAATAAAAATGAAAAAGGTGTGCTTGATGAAAGAATGAATGCATCCTTGAAAAAGCACAGGATCATGTGTGCTCACCATATAAGAAATTCAGCACTGAGTGTATGCCATCCCCTACTTTGTCATAGAAAAGGTAGTTCAGCTGTGCCTAAAAACTAGGAGTTCAAAGAACAGGTATCTGATTCATCATTGAAAAGTATAGTTGGTCACATTAAGGGAAAAGACTGTTCAGATGCTGCTTATATGTATAATTTTCCATTTATTCTTCTATTTACAGTCAAAATAGTCTCAATAATGTTTCCTCCTTCTATTGTTATAGGTACTTTGGAACAACAAGAGCTATCTTTATAATACACAAATGACAGTGCAGTGTAGAAGGACCACAATGCAAGAAAACAGGGGGTTTTCCACTTTTATCAAATTTTGTAACAGTAACAGTAAGAAAGTTCAGATGAAAGTGAAAAATTTCAAGCCAACTATGTTCCTTTTAATGAGAAGACAAAATACACCAGCTCCTACATGCTGCTCCTCCCTTCCTTCCTCTCCCCATCTCATAAAAGAGGATCCCAAAGAATGATCGTGCTTAAGGTCCTAGTTCAGAAATCTTGTGTCAATCCCTTAATGTGGCAAGAATTTTGGACTACAGAGCCAGGTCCCAACAAACTCCATCTAAAAGGAACAATCCATCCTATGCTGAAAAAAACCACATTGTTTAGAAACAGACAAATTTTTAACCCTCGATGCTCACAAACACTCATTTAATTGCATCTGTTTACATTCAGCACCCTACAGCTCATTATCATCTTTAACATCTGCACTTCACACTAAGCAAAGAAAAAGACAGTTGTTTCTAACTTAGTCTGTACAAAGTGTGCACAAAAAAGAACATATAGCATTTCTGCCTTACTGCCAGCATCCAAAAGTAGTACATATTTGTGTCTAATTTTGAATGTGCAAAAAAATTTTAACAATCATCCTCTTCTGATTCTATGAGAACTTCAGCTCTTCTGAGCTCTTTGCACTGAAAGACCTTTATTCATGTGCACCACAAAAGGTTTCCCTCACTTCACCTCTCCAGTCTGCTTTACCCTTTGACAAATAGATTTCTCATAAAATTTAATAAGAGCCACTCACAAATAACTAGGTCCAGAATTCACATCACAATAGAGAAACAAGCAGTATTATTCATTCCATGGTAACTTATAAAGAGAACATATGACAATATTGAGCTAAATTCAGTAAGGTGCACATTCCTTGGATTTAAAAATGTTACAAAGGACTATCGTTCCTACTCTTCCATTTTTTTTTCAGAAGCAGAGTTGGCTTGGCACATTGCTGCACTGAGTATGGCTTCTGTTCAAAAAAATCAAATAGCTTTTAGGACTCATAATTTTTATATGACCCTGAATGACTCAAACACAAGACTTAAAGATGTACGTTGTATCAGAATAGAGCTACAAAGGGAAAGACTGTGGGCGTGTGTAAGTGTACCAAATTACACTGTAGACACACAGATGCACATATATAATGGCTGACGTGTTTCTACCTTAAATAATGCATCCAGCTCTAGGTACTTCATTACCAGAAGGGTAACAACAGTCTGAAGGTAGTTCAGAGGAGATCAATCAAAATGATTAACACCAAAGGAGGGACTTAAAAGGCAGGGTTGAAAACTCAATACTGCAGCTGTTTCGTGAACAGGACTCTCATTGGGCGAAGCGGAAGAAAAGTCCAAACAAAAGCACAGTCCTCTAAAAATTTATCAATGTATACAATTAGCAAAGCACTGACTTTAGAAAAATGTGACTATAATCCACACATAGCTAAGGGGGAACTCCAAGAAGAAAGCAAAATTATTTATTGCAAGCTCAAAAGTTTAGGTATAATGAGCTTAAACTATTACAGGAATTTCGACTTGACATACAGTAAGTTTTTGCTCATAGCACGATCTCATAAACTGGGCATAACCTCACCAGGAAAGGGTAAGATATGAAAGTAAAAATGCTGTTGCAGGGTTCAAGCTAGCTTTGACAGGACTTTGACTAAGTAAACTAGAAGCTTCTCTCCCCTGCTCAAACTGCCTAATTCTATAAAATTATACTGGTGGCTACAAATACTGCAGAATGAGAAAATAAATGTATGCAACACTACCTGCACACACTTAAATGAAGTAGTATTTTCAAAGCAGTTTTGAACAGTAGTATTTTGTTCCAACAGATTAAGAAACTAACATCTTTCCTTGAAAAGGACCCTTCATATGACAATTTTTTTTCAAATTAATGAAACTAATAGGAATAGGGTCCAATCACTTCTCAAGCAACAGACTGCTGCACAAGCAGCAGTGCTAAATAACATTACAGATTTAAAGACATTTTTATGCTCTGGCTGCTACTGCTAGAATTGGTCAGCTAGCTAGGTAACAAAGCATTCTAAGTGGCAATATCAATTATCTAAACTGTACTCTGAAACACAATAGATAGTAGTTCTGCCTGTTACATTACACAGAAAACTGATCAAAAGAAGATTCATGCCACCATGGAGTTTATATATATACACCTTAGATTTCATCAGAATGAAAACTATGAGAAATGTACATTCTTTGCTGCAAGAGCAAATTCACTGCATAATACTAATAATAACTTCACTTAGTAAGACATATCTCTAAATAAACTCAGAATAACTGAGGCACAGAGTTAACATGCAATGAAACATGGCATTTGTCACTGCATTTTACACTGTGATTGTCTTAGAAGCCAAGAGTATGGATAGATTGTCGATTATTAAACTGTAATAAACAAACTTGTCTAACATTTCCTTCTCTTCCCCTCCTTTAGAGGACACAACTCAATAGAGACTTCCAAATTTACTACTACTTTATTATTTTCTATGACTACTTTCCATTATGAAACCAAAAACCTTGTCTAGTATTACTTAAATGTATCAGGTTATCACACAGTTCAATACTTCTCTATTTCCACAGCTCTAAGAATATCTTTGTTTCCAAATGTGTTTTTTATTAACAGCACCGCTACGTTTCAAATATTTGTCTTCTACTATTCAGGAAGCAAAAAACTTACATACATTAACACAAAATTACATTAAGAAAGAGGGGGTTTTATCTTTAAAGTAAATTTATAAAACTGTAAAGAGCAACTTTGTGACTTAAGATACAAAGAAGGGAAGAAAAGGGGAAAAGGAGGAAGACTGCTCCTTCTTTGATAAGTGTTTCATTCATTAAATTCTAAAGAGAAAAAGCAGCAGCAAAGAGGGGGCAGCTTATATGCCAGTACAAAGCAGGAAGTGTAGGAATTTAGTGAGTTCACGACTGGATTCTGTGCTTTGTACATAATTTCAAATGCCAGCAGCTCCATTGAAGTGCGGGCCCTGAGGTGCAAGGGCTCATGTAAGGCAGCAAGACCAGGAATCCACCCCACTCTGCAAGGCAACAGGCCACAGCAGCAGTTTCTTCAGAAGTTTCAGCCACCTTTTTACTAACCTAATCAAAGGTATATGCTTTTAAAAAAGCCTGATAAAGTTACTGCAGAATAAAGCCGGGCCACCAAGAGCAACTTTAAAGGGCAGTCACTATACGATCACGGAACACCCCCTTCACCGTCATTGCAAACGTCATAGAAAACGGACAGCCACGTAAAAAGATGCCTTTTGCCTCCCTAACATGGCCCTAGCCAACCCCAAAATGGTCTCTTCACCTGATAGCTCTCTTCTCTGCTCTGATCACAGAAGAGGTGCGTGAAATTCAAAATAGCACTGTTGCAACTGGAGACTTACAGAACAACCAGAGAAGGTCTTCTTCACAAACCACAGATCTCGAAAAAGGTTATCTTATTATTTTTTATCTATTTTGCATCTGTAACACTTTTACATGAAGGCATTCATACCCGTTTCCACATTCAAAACACAAAACCACCAACACTGCTGTGCTTAAAATTAAAACCATGGACCATACACCCCTAGAATCACCACCAGCCTTACAGAGACACTGCTTTTGGTCTGAATACTTAATTGTTACTTTTTTTTCTCCCTAGAAAGGAATAATTAGAAATCAACCGACCAAACCACATACACGCTTCAGAGTATCACCACAGGGACACTCTCAGGTCTGAATTACTGCAAAATAACACTATAATTATGTCTTAATTTCACTAACTAATCTCAGATGAGCTTTTAAAGAGTAATTCGAGGTTTACAAGTAAACCGTTTAAAACTGTACTCAAATGTTATCTGAATGAAACCCGACATTTATTTATCCTTTTCCCAGCTTAATTTTAAACAGTTTCCAAGGAAAGGCATATCTGCTCCTGATCAGTCTGGTGACAAATGATAAACCTTGTTAAAAAGTGTGACATTTGAAAATAAATAAAAACCACAGGAGACTTTTCTAACCAAGGAGGAAGATACGAAGAAACATTATACCCTCGCACAAATCACCAGCCACAGAGACTAAGCACAATCTAACGACCTTATTTACTCAAATTGTACACTGCCAACAAAACCACTACCTAAGGCAACTCTTTAACTACAGATGAACTTAAATACCTAGAAAAAATAGGTTACTTCTCTTCACATAAAACCGGAGTCCCACTGAGCTCAACCAAATGTGGCAGGCTGAGATAGAAGACAAAAACGGGTCTTACTTGGTGTACAAAGACATCAACTGGAGACTCCAAGGGGCTTCCCTCTCGGTTGCTCATGGAGATGAACCCGAATCCCATTCTCACATTGAACCATTTGCAATGGCCGGTTCCGTGCAAAACCTGGGATTCCTCTTCTTCTTCCTGCTCCGGCAACTTCCCGGGTTCGTCTCCACCTTTACTCGCCCCTGCTGAGGAAGAGGGAAAGGCGGGGGGTGTGGGGGGTGTGGGGGGGAAGGGGGGAGAAAAAGAAGGAAGAGAGGGACAAGATGCAAAGCAAAGAGTTAAATTCTGGTAACATCCTTTTGCCGCTGTATAAAGGAGTTACTACAAAACGGAACAGGGGGAAAAAAAAAAGGGGGCGAACAAAACAAAATCAAAAAGCAAACGGTGAAAAGTGCGTATTTTTCCTAAATCCTAAAATAAACAACCTTCTCCCCAAAATACGTAAAAAAATAAAATCACCGGAGGTTACAGAGAGGAAACACTGCGCACGGAGGCTCTCCCTCTCTCCGAGCCCAGGGCAGCCCACGTTTCTGTACATACGTGTATTTTTCCATTTAACTCCATCTTTCAGCCACATTACAGCACGGAACGCGATACTTTACTTGAATATTGCTGGTTTAAGACCGATCCCATTTCTCAACAGAAATTCTCAGCCCAATTAGTCTCTCCTCGCAAGGCGCAGGACCGGGGGGGCGAGGGGGGAGGCCGGCCGAGGAGGGGTGGAGGAGAGAGAATAAGCAAAATTGGGTAGATTGCACAACTGGTTATTGCACATGCAGCGCCGAAACCACTATTTTCCAACGTGTATCCATCCCTCCTTGGAATAAACTTTGGATTAAAGTTGGGACAGGTGTACGGCCGTTTTCTCATCCCACCACTGCAACTGTGCTTAATCAAACAGGAACAATTCAAACAATAGCCCCCTGAAAGCTTTTCAAGTTGTGAATCGGTGTGGGCGGTACGGAACAGTTTCTGAGCTGGGTAACAATGGGTTTGGAGAAAGCCCCCTTGCGCGAGCTGCTAAAAAAGGGTAATGCATAGTTGGGTTAAAAAGGGGTGGGGGGAGGGGGGAGAGGGGGAGAGAGCGAGCGAGCGAGCGAAAATCATAGTAAAACAATAGAAAAAGAAAATTAACCTTCGGCCATGTTGCCCCACGGGCCCTCTGCTCCAAACTCGTGAGATGAAAACTTTCCCTGTGGATCGAAGTGGTCTTCTGCATTAATCTAACATCCTGATTTTGAACGATCGCAAATTTAGCTCGCATGGTCTAATGTGCTTTCCCTCTTTTGATTTTTCCCCGTCTCTCTCGCTCCGTTTCTGGCCCCCTGCGCACACGTGACTCGGTCAATTACATGCTTTCTTGCTACTAATTTCGCATCGGATCCTTAAGGGGTTGGCAGGAGGCAGGAGCAGCCAATCGCCATTTCAAGTAGCCTGACACACCAAAATAATTTATGAATGAACAAGAAATTTCCAACACGGCGCCTTTTTTTTTGCCTTTTTTTTTTTTTTTTTTTTTTTTTTACCCCTTCCTTTTCGGACGGCTAATCTGCACGCTTCTTTACGGGAAATCGAGATGACGTATTATTCTGGGGTTTCTGCCCTCCCGTGCATGCAGAAATCCGTGTGTTCCTAGATACAGCCCGCTGAACAACAGCTGCACGCAGGGGCGGCCGTGCGGAGGAGATTATGGGGGTATCTGAGCCCACCGCGGGCACACCGGGGAGCGATGCGGCCGGACGGGGGACACGCGTGTGAGCACACCCGGGCGGGGGACACACGGACACGCGTGTGAGCACACCCGGACGGGGGACACACGGACACACGTGCGTGCAGACGCGCCGGGAAGCGCACAAGGCGGGCAGAAGATGCGCGGCCGGATCGTTACTAATTTCGCATTCAAATTAAAAGCGCGCCGGAAACGCGGTATCACCTTAATATGCCCCAGAATGTGCGGAGATCTAGCGATTCACAACATTTCTGGAGGGGGGATGGGGCGAGGAATTGTACTTCACAGGTTTCTCCGCCATCTCTTTCCGGGGGAGGGGATGTGATTAATGACTTCCTAAATAAGAGCCCAGTTTTCAAGCCGAGAATTGGAGTGAACCTCAACCAGCAGTTGGGAGAGGACTGACAGAAGGGGGGATTTGCTGGAGAAGAGGGCGGAAAAAAAAAAAAAAAAAAAGCCTCCGGGGAAGAGGACAAAGAGGGGAGAAATAACAGCGCCCGGGGACTGCTGTTTTAAGTCTTCACTGCCAGCGGGAGGGGGGATCCAATTCGGAGAAGAAATGTGTGATGTGTAACGGGCTTGGTAGCAGCCCCTTTGCGAAGGCACTCCCCTTCCGCGCTCACAGGTACACAGCGACGGCCCTGCCCTCCAGCCCCTCCCGCTGCTGCGCGCACGGCCAAGCGCTTTCAAAATACTACTTTATAAACGTGAAAAATAAACAGTTACGGAGAATTAGTTTTATTTTCCATCTGCCCATCTCCCTCAGCATAAAGTTACAGATTAAAATATTCTGTCCTCATCACTACCTACTCGCATTAACCTGTCTTTCCATGCGGTATTTATAAATATATATATATATTTATACACACACACACACACGTATATACACGCATATGTGTGCTTTAAAGATTGCCCATATCTTGTAAAAACCTGGACTCTGACTTTCTTTTTAACCTCCCCCCTCCTCCCCCAGCATCCTCTCTTATCCCAAGGACACACAAACAAAAGCCAAGGCAACAAACTGATCCGTGCAGAACCTGAATGCAAGAGGGCTCATGCATTTGCAAAGCACTTGCTGTTGTTTGGGAAGTGGCGTCGATCAGTCTGCCCAATTAAGGGGAACGCCTTTGCCCCCATGGGCCTGTTTACTCCTTTTGTTGCCTTCCAGGAAAGCGTCAATTCCCCAGCTAGCGCCTCATTTCTGTGTGAAACACCAACGTGGAGGCTCCATGTGATCGTTTGCAAGAAAGAGGCGAGGGTGGGCGAGGGTGTACAAATACAAGCACCCTGGCAAGTGGAGCAGAAGCTTTAAATCCTGAAATTCCTTTGCAGTCTTCAACCGTAAATTTCCTATAGGTTATTTCAACAGTCAAGTCGACTTCCTACACTGACCTGCCTTACGCATTCGTGCAACATACCACTGCTTTTGGCTCATAACCTCCTTTTCCCGCTTACAGTAGCGATTATTTTACAATATTAAATCTCCGGTAATTTTATATGCTTGGATCCTATGACCTGGACGATATCTAATATATAATAAATGTACGAAATTTTGATACACGCGAGACCTCAGTTATGAACAAGAAATTAAGGTTACCGGAAGAAAACAATCCTTACACCTCTTATTTGAACTGCCCAAGACTACATATCTTGTGGCGGATTGGCACATTTATAAAATGCAAGATTCATCTTCCCCCTCCCCTTGAAAAGACAGAAAATACACGTTTTATAAAGTTTTTAAAGTCTTTATTTTAAAATATTGATTCATTTTACCGATATTCGGTATTTAAAAAGCTCATTAGAGGCTAGAATATTAAACAGATACAAGTTTCATTAAAGTTCATTGAGTTCATTAAATGGACAAAATGTCTTGTTAGCGAATTTCAGTGGAAAAATTCACTAAATGTTCTTCGATGAATAAATCAAAGACTACAAAACCATGTAAATAAATGAATGTAAATATATTGCTTGCAAAGTTTTTCCTAGGTTGCAAAATAAGTGCAGATTTTATAAAATGGAGGGGGTTGGGATTTGCAATGTGTCTTTACTGAGATTTTCAGGCCTCCAGTATTAGTGGAATTAAGGTTGGGGTCACTGGACTGGTCACTGGTGTCAGATGTTATCGACTCATTCATTTCCTGCAAGGGACATCAGCCTTTCAAGTTTTGTGGAAGGTAAAGAGCTGTTGCCAGCTGGGAACTCTCCGGGTAAAAGAAAAAAAAATTAAAAAAAAAGAACCCAAACCAACACCCTTCCAAAATTCATTCTGAAAGGAGAGGGGAAGAGGTAAAAAAACAAACAAACGAACAAACAAACTACGGAACAAGCCAGTTCGTGTAAAAATTAGTTTAATGGCAATAGTTTGCATATTTTTTTCAAGAAATCTATTTCTATCGTTACATTTCGCTAAACAGATGCTAATTTTGGTAAAGACAATTATAGGAAGCTGGAATCATTGTCTTTCTACATGCACAGCAAGAGCTCTCTTGAAACTATGTAACCAAAACCAGTGGTGTTGGATTTCCTATTTGTCACCTTCCTAAAGATTTTAAAGTCATAACTTCGGTTATCTCCTACTCCCCTAAACAAAACCAAAACAAGATAAAAACCGCACAGCTCCCCCCCCATCCAAATACACGACTCGCCCTCTCAAAAAAGACCCCCGCCTCAAAAATAAAAAAGCAAAAAAGCAAAACAAAACAAAAATAAAGAAAACAGAGGAAAAAAAAAGAAAAGAACAAAAATCCAAACAAACGACTGATTGAAAGCACAAAAATCCAAACAAGCGCGTGCATTTGAAACAAAACGCGTGTTTTACACTTGAAAGCGGAGCTCGGGGTGCTGCTGCCACCTCCCACGTCCGAGCCCGGGCGGCGCTCCCCGCCGACGGGCAGGCAGGAGGGGCAGGCACGGCGCCGCGGCGCCCCGGCCCCTCGGTGCGCTGCCCGGGCGGGCTGCTCGGCGCCGCCGCCGCCGCGGGACCGAGCGGGATGCCCGTCGTGTTTTCTCGGCACGGTCTCCAGCGAAACCGCCTCTTCCTAGATGTGCGGCCCGAGGGCGCCTTTCCCGCCGCTCCCGCGGCCGGGAGCCCGCGCCGGTGCGGAGCTGCTCCCGCCAAAACCCTCGCACCCACATTTGGGCGCCGAAGCCGCTCTCCCGTTCCGCCGCCGCGCAGCGCCCGGGGCGAGGGCAGGGGTGGCCAGCGGCCCGGCGGGGTGGCCAGCGGCCCGGCGGGGTGGCCAGTGCCGCTCAGGCGGGAGCAGAGGTCGCTTGCCACCGCTGCGCGTCCGCCGCCCGTCCAGCGGCCGCGCTCTGTCCGGGGTCTGTCCCCGCAACCCTGCCCTAAAGCCGGGCTTTGCCCCTGGCATTTAACAGTTCCCAGAAAATGCGGCTCCTTCTCAGCGCGGACGTGGCGCCACGCCTTTGGGAGAGAGGGGTCGGATGCGCTCAGGACACCGTCAGCTCCCCTGGCCGGGCTTGTTACCGTCGCTTTAAATCGCGAGCTTTAATAGTTGAAAATAAGCAATTTGTAATTTTTATTTATTTATTTATTTTTTAAACAAAACACAGCGCCGGCCCAACTGCGCGCTGCCACGGCTCGGATCGAGCAGGGACGGGATTTGCCCGACGTGCGACTGCGGGCTCTGAAGTTCCAGGGTTTATAGAGGCGCCTCCGCACGGCGCCCGTCCCGAACCGCGGCTCTTTTCGGGAAATGCAGTTTCAGGCCTCTCTCCCCTCACTCACGCTCTCCCAGGAGCTCGGCTTTTCAGCTTCCCCGGCGCTCCTCAGCCGTCACACCCAAGGCGGGCGCTCCGGATGCCCGGAGCCCGCCCCTGCTCCCTCCGGGAACGAGGCAGCGCTCGCCGAGGTTCGCAGGCGCCGCTGCTCCAACTGGGGTGGGAGCGCGGTTTGAGGCATGAGCTTTGCGAACACTTTTTGTCGAGACGGCTCGCCCTGCCGTCCGTGCACCTCTGCTGGCCGAGGCGGGGCACTCCTGGAAGTGCTGTCACTGGCATTCCGCGCGGCATCCGCGGCAGGAGGACGCGGCAGGCCCTCACTCGGAGAGCTCCGATGCAGGATGTGGTCTCACGTACATTAACCGTCTCTCAGCTGCGGATTTGCAACTGATAGCGGCCGCTGCCCCGGGGGATTTAAGGAGGCTCTGGAAGTCGTCGCGGGCGACCATCTGACAGGGCAAACGCCCCGCCGGGAAGACCGGCCCTCGCAGAGGGACCGGCCGCACAGCCCGGTGCCACCGCCTCGCCTCCGCTCGGCAGTCCCAGCAGGAGCTCATCCTCCCCGACGGGCAAGTGCCCAGGCGCTCCGGCAGCCCGGCGGTGACACGGGCAGCTCCTCCCGCCCCAGCACACACACTCCCGGCGCCGGCCACCGCCCGCCCCAGGCCGCCCACGGCTGCACGGAGCGCGTCCCGCCGGGCGGGCGGCCCACGGGGGTCCCCGGGACGCGCGTCCCTCCCTCGGGGGCGCAGCGCCGCTCCGCGGGGAGCTCCGCGCCCCCTGCACGGAGGGCGCCCGGGCGAGCAGGGGGCTGGACGGGCGGGCAGAGGGGATGGGCGGGGGGGCTGGACGGACGGGCAGAGGGGACTGGGCAGGGGGGCTGGACGGGCGGGCCGAGGGGATGGGCAGGGGGGCTGGACGGGCGGGCAGAGGGGATGGGCAGGGGGGCTGGACGGGGCGGGCCGAGGGGATGGGCAGGGGGGCTGGACGGGCGGGCAGGGGGCTGGGCGGGCAGAGAGGCTGGACGGGCGGGCAGAGGGGATGGGCGGGCCGGGGGCTGGACGGGCGGGCAGAGGGGCTGGGCAGAGGGGCTGGGCGGGCGGAACTGCTGAGGCGTGGCGATCGGAGGAGGTGCGTGGCTGTATTGTGACAGCAGCACGGAAATACCTCCACGAGTATGAATTTTAGTCAGTGACTGAGGTGTGTGCGCCCACCGGCGCTCTGCCAGGGTGGTGGTCCCGCAGAGCTCATACAAAACCCGTGGGTTCCCATAATTTGCGACAGGTATGTGACATGGGGTTATTGTAAATAAACTTTCCTTACGTAATTGTTTATTTTTCTTACAGAAGCAGAACACTCAAGACTGCGTCCAACAAGAACTCTGAAGCCTGTGCACAAAATTTGCGATTCTTCCCCATCCCACCCAATGATTACGTTCATGAGAGTCAGCGGGACAGAAGCGCTGAAGTACCTCAAGTTTTACAGATACACAGCCACGTAAGATGCTGTAGAGAAGACTGACCTGAGCCTGAGGAGACCTTCTTGAATGACCTCATCGTCTTCTGAGGAACCTAAAATCAGAGAGCTGGAGTCAGTACCGAGTACACTGTCCCAGAGCACCGTATTTAATTACCTCATCTCCAGTTTAACGGCTCATTAGGAGGCCATAAAATGCCAGGGCACGGACTCTACGAAGTGACCTGTAAACCTAGTGTTTGAGACTTACCTAGCTCATCAGAACCACAATGAGATAACCAAGGCATAAGAGAAAAAAATAAAGTGCTGGTGTCTCCCCTGCACCCCCAGCACCAGTAAAAGCATTGCCCCTTTCTAATGAAAGCTGCACAGTTGATGACAACGGGGAGAAAAGACACAGATTTGCAGAATATTGGAAGGTGGTTTTTTCCTTTATCAATATTTAATTGCAGTAGGTAACCTAAGAACTAGTGAGTTGTCTTTACTATGCTTAAATTGTACATATTAAACAATCAAGTAATATCTTGTATATGATTTAAGAAAAGCCAATAAAAATAATTATCCAGGGTTCTTTCATGGTCAAAACAGTAACTCAATGCCAACTTATGAATATCAACAGAAAAATGCTTTTAGTTGTGACTGATAAAACTGCAGAGCATAGTATGTAATGATACTAAATTCTAGGTCTCAATCTAAACAAAGTCTGTCATACAAATACACGTGTGACTTGAAACTTTCATGAAACTTCATAAAAGGTGTACATTTGCTCTAGTTGAAAAAGGCCTGGCTTATTTTGTATAGTGTCAACAAAAATATCACAGAAAAAAACCCGCTGCAGATGGCATGAAGCATTAAGAAAAGTACTTTGGTTTTGGAGTATTCTTATTACTTAGGTTGTCCAGTTTGCTAAACAAATGAAGGATGATTAGATAGGAGCATGCACAAACTCACCTGCCACAAGCCTGTCCTAGTCACCTCTACTGTCTTTTTGAATAATCTATGTTAACTAAAACCCATCAAAAATAAACAAGGAATTGCGGTATCAACCTGTTTAAGAGAAATCTGAGTTTTCTCCTTTTTTTTCTGCATTTAAGAGAACATATGGACAGCTTTCCTGCTCTTTTACTAAAATAAAAAAATAAAATTTGCTATCCTAATAGGAGTAAGCAAAGTCAGAAGAGTGAACGAAGAAAGTAAAAACCAATTTTCTCTAGCTTCTTTTCCCTTACAGTCAAATATTCCGAATCCTTTCCAGAAATTGGAAAAGGGCGTGGTACAATCTTTCTTTTCAGTCCAACAACACTGGCAAGCTGATTCAGTTCCTCTTCTTTTGTAGTAACTAAGTTTTCCACTGGGATTGTGTGGACTTTTGTCTAGTTTTAAACCTAACTCTGCTTTTACACCTTCAAGCACTGAAGCCCAATCTCTTGTATCTGCTTCTTTGTTCTGCCAACCTGTGGCTATGTGGCTTTTGTGCCTTTCAGATTTACCTGCATTATTTATGCAACATAATGAAATATGCAAGCATAGAGTAAAAGATCCGTTCTTGGCTTTGGAATGTAGCCTGCTTCAGTTTATGAAGGGATTAAAAATAAGTATTTGGGGGAGTGGTGTTGGGATTCAAAGGAGGAAAGTACAGTTCTTAAAAACTGTAGCAGAAAACAGCACAAGTTTTTCTTGTTTCCAGTATTGTAATTTTGTAACACATTTTTAAGCATCACATATTCTAGAGGGTAACATAGTAGATTATTCAGCAGAAAAAAATTATATCTAATTTTTTATAATTATTACAAAAGCTTCCTGATACAATACCTAAAGCTTGGTAAGCTTTAGGTATTTCAATTCTATAAACTCATTTAAATAGACAGTTTATATGAGAAACTATTCTGGCATGTATTTTTAGTATATCCTGCTGAAAGACATACAAAATCAGCCTCTGATTTAAATGGAAGCAGGTTTGGGCTCTGAAATGGCTCACGGTGAACTCTCCTGAGCCCGCTTAAGATGTACAAAACAAAAAAGAATTTTGGTATTTTACTTCTGAAACTATCTTGGCATTTATATGAACTTTGTAACTGCAAGTAAGTAAATAAATGCTGAGGAACTGCACTAGACAGCAAGAAGTTTTCAGAGAAAAAATCACTACCTTTGAAAACAATCCTTATTTTAACTAGGCGTTCACAGCACATGGAAGGATACTGTAACAGTAAGCATGAAAAATAACATAAGAGAACACCATATGGAATTATTGCTGGATAGGAAATACAATGAAAAGTATCCACTGACAGACACCCAACAAAAGGTAATTCACTTTCCCTTACAAGTAGCACATTCTGTAATTCAGCTGACTTAACATCTTACGTAGTCTATTTTTTGATAACTTACTGATCAGTAAAAAATAATAGCAAGTTTTTATCTATTTAAAAGGAGTTCTCTCAAATATGCATTATTTTGAATTCATTAGCTTAAACAAGTTTGCTGCCAAAGGATTTAGAAAGTAAAGCAGACAGAAATAGTTACTCCACCTAAATAAGATATATGCTTTCCTCCAAAAGTAAGTTGAAAAGAAAAATTAATATGTTAAACTTGTTTCTTTCACAGCAGTAGCCAGGGGACTGTTTTCTTCCAGAGTAAAGCCAGCAGTATTTTTTTAAAGAATACTGGGTAGTATCAATATGATTAGAGAACAGAAGAACTAGAAAGCAAACCCCAGCAATCCTTTATTTTATAACAAACAAGAAAAATGGTGTTGCAAAGGAATAGGGGAAAATATTCCAGTGTTGAAAGGATCTTCTTTTAGTTAACACATCAGAAATGTAGTCTTAAATGGATGAATGCTGCAAAGCATACACATTTTAACTCTGTGGACAGAACTCAAGCACAGTAAGAGCATAAAACATGAGCTTTTAAAATGCATCTATATACACATACACACACACACACCAGTCAGATAAATTAACAAACTTTGCTGTCATTTGAACTAGTCTGTAAAAATTGACCATATTTACTGCTCTTGACTACTGATGGAAGCATTATGCACACTGTATTTTGATTTCAAACATCACAAATGAGAGTTGTCTGACACTCTGAATTTACTTGTTTTATTTGAGATTCCTGAATGTGCAGTTCTAAATAATGGATTTCCTCCTGATCTGGTTTTTTAAACTCTTTTTTTTCGTTTTCATTTCATTCAGTTTCCTTTTCATTTCATTCATTTAATATAGATACTTTGAAATGCATAAATAAGAGAAAGTAAGATTTCCTGAAAAGGTACACTCAAGTGTTAATGCCCCTGTGTAATTAGAGGGTGGATAAAGTTGAAAGCTCTCACAATTTTATTATTTGTTTAGCCATAATTTTCTTTGCTTTTCCCCCATACTTTATACACCATTACACTGTTTTTCTAGCATGTGAAGACAAAAGCAAGCATATGTGAGATATTTTAAAATATTTTTACAATGCTGACTTAAGAAAATTAATTGAACAATTAGCAAATTAAAACTTAGTATTTCTTTGCTAATTTCACTTGCTTTTGTCACTGATCTGAAGGAGGGTAACTACAGTTTCAAGTAAATAACACAGCTAGGCAGTAGCCCAGATATGCTTTGTTCCTGATATAAAAAAGGCTAAGCATTCCTTCATTTTTAGGAAATGAAGTTTTTAGGATCAAAGCATCCAGTTATGCACCTTTTAATTTTGTGTAAGAATGTCATTTGACTACGGTGAGAACAGGAATAAAGAAAGTTAAAATGTGCTTCCACATTTTTAGGAATCTGATTCTTTTGGGCAATAAAGGTAATGAACTCCAAAATATCAGAATGGGAATCAATGAAAGTCTGACAACTCTAGGATCAGATTTTCTTCACAAAATTAAATGCTACTACTATCCTGGCAACTGTTTTAGCAATAAAAATTATTTAGCATTTATTTAGTTCAAAACATTGATAATATGTAACAAAGGAATATGCTGAACAAGTTTATTTTTGTTTAAAGGATTGAAATTACTTATATACAGTTCTCATATTTAGTGCATTTGATTTAGTAAAATATGCAATTTCTTATGGTCTGCATTTGAATATACATATGCTAAACGATGATCATAATTATTTAATTAAAAACCAATGTAAACCAGGTATGTTTCAAACAAGATTTTGTGATTCTAAGATGATTTTTTTTAAACACACAATTTTTAAAATGGATCACTGCTGTTCTACTTCCTACATATTTAAAGTATTTTGTTCCCGGTTTTCTGTTAGCAAGAGCATTTGAAATTACCATGCATTGATTTGCTACACAGCAAATGGAACAATGAGAAAACTACCTTGTGATCTTATTACATGTTTTCAGATGGTTTTTTCTTTGTACTTCTTAAATTACTTCACATCAATACTTTGTAAGGAAAATAACTTTAAAAGCCCTAGGTCTCAAATCATAGGTAACATTTTCCAGACCTTGATCATTGAGTTATTTTGTTGTCTGTTTCTGTGAGAAACAACATATAGAGCATAAGATTTTATTTCCCTGCTTGATAACTATTTGCAAACAAAACAATGCCAAATAAAGTACTGAAAAAAATACCTCCTAAAGGTCAAATAAGAATGAGGCTGAATTCAGTATTTGTATAACTTACAAATAACCTTTATAGAAATACTGCAGCCAAGTAGGATTTAATATCATCCCCTCAAAAGTGATGGCACTACAAGTTTTATTTTTAAAAATGAATAATTTTTATTTACTTTTATAACAACTTTATTATGGTTTGTTCAGACCTCCTTTCTGAGATGTTTTACATTAACACTTGTTTTGATGAAATTTACACACCTTTTACATATCTTTTCCTTTGCACAGAACTTTTGTCTTATTTGCACATGCTATTTACCCACAAGCCACATAATCTTCTTTCTTCATTTTTGTTGGGTTTTTTTTTAATCACTGAATTATTACTTGAGAGCACTACTAATGACGGATTTTATCATCGGTTGTATTTTTAATATGGTATCAAGTACTGATATGGGTATTGTCCATTAAAATAACCAAATCAAACATTGTAGAAATTAAAGAGGAGTGTCTGTATTTTAAAACCAATATTCACTTTACTAGAAGAGTGGATAGTACAGGGCACATCTTTCCCATTTCCACTGGAGTGGACATCAGTCCTGTATGTCAATGGCCTCTGACTGAGTCAGCCGAACAAATAAAGTAATGCAATGGTAATTTCTTATAAACTTTAGTGGAGATAGGTCATTAATTCAAACCAGAAAAAAAAAGTAAACAAGAACATCGGTGATACATAACTAAAAGGTCACAATCTCTAAAAGAAAATATGAAACTTTAAAAACAATGCACACCCCAGGAGCTGAAGTAGGTACAGGATATACAGTATCTGAAAGAAAACCAAAAACCCTATATGTGATACAAAATGATTAGTGAATGAGTGTACAAATTTTAACAGTTGAATTCCTAGTAGTTTCCTTAGACGTTGCATTACTGCATATGGTCAGCCTATAAAATATTTATTAACTACCTTCAGAATATTTAGGAAAGCTTGGTTTAGTCTAAATGTGATATTATTGATAAAAAAAGCAAATCAATACCTTCAAATTGTTAGAATGCTGAATCCTAGTGCATATAATAAAAATCACATAGACAGTATTAGGTCTGTCTAATTACTGCGTATGGACATTTAGAATGCTGCAGACTGGAAGTAGGATTTTGGGGAAGTGGTTTGCTAGAAATAATAAGTGAATGCCAAAATGAATGGACCTGCAATCTAACTTTATTGAAACAATAGCATGATCAAGATTTTTTTTTTTTCTAAAATAAGTGAAAAAGCAGAAAATGGCTACACAACCCTCTCATCTCTGAAGCAGTAACATTAAGTACAAATGGTGGATTATTAAATGTTAACTTAAGAAATGTATTTAAATATTTTAATTTAAGACAACACCCATTTTTTGCATCAGTAACAGTACAAATAATTCCCTAATAGAACTACATTCAAGAAAACAGGGAATTGTGTAAAATACCTTTATTTATCTGTGAGAATTGACTAATTAAATATTACAGTCCATACTCTTCTATATAATTAAGCTTTTGTTCAACTATGAAAAAACTAGAAACTGCTTGAAAATGAGCTGCATGACCTTTGTCCTGGTTTGTCACCTCTGACCTTTAATTTGAAGGTCAATTCATTCTGCATATCAATTCATTCTATTTTTAGAAGCAGAATGAATTTTTAAAATTGTTATCCTCCCATGTGAAACAAATCATGTTGGTTTTGTCATTTTTTTTCAGCCTCTACACATCACACCAGAGGAGGATATTTGCTTTTCCTTGTTCAACTGTATTCAAAACACCCAGTGTGCATTTACAGAAAATGAATGCTTGTCTCTGTGATTAAAAAAAAGGTTTTGATTTTTTTTCATGTATTAGAGATGTTGCAGCACATTAAAGTGAATTTGGAAAAAAAGATCTGCTAGACAGCATACCTTTCTAAATTAGTTTTTTTTAAAGAGAGGAAAAAAGGAAAAAAACCCATGCCTGTGTCTGCATTGCTGCTAATGGATACCTGCTTTTTCCTGAACCTTTCCTGTGCCATGAGCGATTATTTCATTCTCACTGATGACACCGCTGTTTTGATATTCACTTTCAGAATGTCCTTTCATAAACTGAACCTGTGGTTAAAAATAGCGAACACCAAGTTCTTGTCTAGTTGCTGGTTTCATCCGCACACTTCCATTCCATATAGGTAAGGTTACGCTTCCCAAACTGGCCACAAAAAAAACCTGCGTTGGTGAGAGAGCTCGTGCTCCGAAGCGCTGTAGTATTTGCCACTGATTTTGCTGCCAGCATCCGACACAGCGATACAGTGAATTTATTACATGAAGGCCGTGGGTGAGAGCACTCCCCTGCCGTGACCCCTGCGCTGATGCGGCCGAGAGCCGCCCGGGGCACCAGCGGGCCCGGGGCACCGCGGGACGGGACGGGACGGATAACATGGCCGCGGGGTTCAGCACCGCGGACAGCGCCGCGCTCACGGACCGGGGGCCGCGCTCACGGAGCACACCGGGCGGGGGCCGCGCACACGGGGCACACCGGGCGGGGGCCGCGCACACCGCGCACACCGGGCGGGGGCCGCGCCCCGCGGGTCACCGCGCTGCCGCTCCGCTGGGCACGGGGCGATGCGCGGCGCCCCGCCCGGGGGAAAGGGCTCCTTCGGAAGCCGGCTCCCGGCCCAGCGCCCGTGCTCGGAGCGGCGCGCCGTGCCGCGTTTCTCCGCCCGAGGATCGCGCAGCGCGCCGCGGGCTTCAGCTGCCGCGCAAACAAAACGCTGCCATGGGGTTACAAAGCAGAAAAAGAGGAGGAACAAATGGCTTAATCGCTTGGGCTTTAAAATCCACTTCCCTGCTCCGGGATGCAACGTGAAACACTGCGTGTGACCTACCGCTGCATCCTGCAAATGGCCTAGCCTGCAGCTGTTCAGGCCTAGGAGGGAGAGCATGTGAGGTTTCCTTCTTCATTCATGTATCACTGTCTTCCCTCTCGTGAAATTCTCCGTACATGCCAGCTAATACATTTTCAGATTAATTAAAATGAAAAAGTTTTGATAAAAGTGAGACAGTAACACATGTCCTTTACATAATGTATTTTAAAACGATCAGAGTCGAAGACAGTTACTTTTATCATAAACATACAGGCAGAGTTTTTAGTACTGCTGCATTTTTGTAACTACTGCAAGGGACAAACACCAGACATAATCACTACCTTGGCCATTACATACATGATCCATTTGACTACAGCAAAGGAAACTTGACTTCCTGGTGTATTAATAATTTAGGTCATAATTTAATTCGACATTGATTCTTACTACTTTTATACCAAAGGGAGAAATAAATCATCATCCTTTGAAGAACTATGGCTTGGTTGCATATCTTACAAATAATTTTCCAAACAAGTTTGTCAGCATTATCTCCTCTGAAGCTTTATGGTTTTGGGTTGGTTCTTTTTTTTTTTTTTTTTTTTTTTGGGGGGGGGGAGGGGTCAGTAGTGTGTTTTTAAAAAGAAATGACTTGTAGTTTTGCAAAGCAGAGCATACAGGTATCAATCTAAAAGCAAACATGCACTCTGACCAAATTTAGCTGTAACTATTTTCCTAGTGTCTGATGGACTTGTCCATGACAGGACACTTCTCCAAACTTGCAATTTCTATGCAAGACTGGAAATTCCAAAACACGTGGGAAAACCCCCACAGCTCTGTGAACGGCCTATTTAAAAAGAACAGCAAGACCAGTTACATAAGCAAAAGGAGTCAAGTTTGTAAACAAATCGGTGTAGCGTGCACTGCTGTTTTGTCCCATCGCTGGGAGACCATCGTACATAATTTACTCACCATCACTAAGAAGCTAACGACTGGTAAGAGAGAAACAAGTAAATGAATCAAATCTCTTTCGGCAATACGTTTATCAGATAAAAATGGGTAATTCCCTCATGTTAAGGCTAAAAGATACTTAATTTTAACTTAAGAGTTTTCAAATCTATTTAGATACGCCAATCGCATATTTTATTACAGCTTGGCCAAATGCGTGCGTTGCTGCTGTATACATACTGTCAGACTAATGTTCTCATCCGGTAGCTGGTGATCTGACCCGCTCCATGGTGTACTACAGCAGCACCGCAGCCGAGCGGAGCTGCCGGCGCGCAGCCCGGCAAGGAGGAGCGAGGCGTGTTGGAGACATTCCGGCACTTTTATTTGTTCTCCCCCGCACCGCGTCCCGCGCCGTGCCGGGCTGGCACCTCAGAGCCAGCGGCGGGGCTAGGTGTCACAGCGCCCCGGAGAGCCCGCCCGGCCCCCGCCGGCGGGACGCGCCCCCGGCCCCGGCGCGGTCCCCCCGGCCCCGGCGCGGTCCCCGCGGCCCCGGCGGGGGCGGGCAGCGCCCGGCCGCGACCCCGCGCTCCGCGGCGGGAGCTATCCAAGATGGCGGCCCGCCGCCACTCGCGTTAAACCCCCCGCACCGCGCACACGGCGCCGCGCGTGACACGCGCCCCGCCCGCCCCGCCGCTGGTTACCGCAGGGCGGCCGAGCCCCGCGCCCCTCCGGCCGCGCCGCCTCCGCCCCATCCTCCGCTCCCCGGCCGCCTCGCAGCGGACGCGTCGCCCGGCGGGTCCCGTCCCGCCGTCACTCCGCTCTCCTCCCCCGGCCTTCCCTTCCGCCGGGCCGCGGGCGCCCCGCGCCGGTCCCTGCCCGCCCCGCCCGGCCGCGGCCGCTCGCCGGGCGGTCACCGCCATCCGGCGGCGTCTGTCGGCGGGGCGCGGGCCGCCCCCTGGCGTCGGGCTGCCGCACCGTCCCCGCCGGTCCCTCGGCCCCGGCCGCCAGCGGCTCCCGGCGGGGCGCAGCGCCCCGCGCCCCGCTCGGCGCGGGGGGCGGCTGCATCCCCTCGCCCTTTACCGCGCCTGCCGCCGTCGTCCGCGCTTGACGGGCGGCGCGGCGCCGCGCCCCCTTCCCCCGTGCCGGCGGCTCGGGCGCGGGCAGCCGGGGCCGCAGCGGGCGGGCTCGGGGGCAGCGGCGGCCGGCGGAGGAGGGGGCGCGGCGGCGGCGGCGAAGGGAGAAAGGTGCGAACCCGGAAGTACACCCGCCCCGCCGCCGCCCGCAGGGAACACCGCGCCCGCACACACAACAATGCGGCGCCGCTCCGCCTCCGCCCAGCGCAACTTTTCCTCCGGCACCGGAGAAACCCGCCGGCCGTCCCCTCCCCGCGGCCGCCCACCAGCGCCCCGGCAGGTGCGGCGCCGGCGGGAGGGCGAGACCCGCCAAGGGAGAGGTGAAGGGAGCTCGCTTACCTCCCGCACGCCATGGTGGCCGGGCTGAGCGGGGCTGTGCCGGCGGCTGCCGCGGTGGCGAGGCGAGCGCGGGGGCTGGGGGGCACGCACCCACCGACGGGCGCCCCCGGCGGGGGGCTCTGCCTTCCCGAGCCGCTGGGAGGACGGAGCGGAGGAGGAGAAGGCGAGCTGCGGCGGCAGAGGGAAGCGGTGCTGCCGGCGGGAAGGCGGCGGCAGCAGCAGCCAGCGAGGAGGGGCGGCGGCGGCGGGCGGACGCGGCCCCGGCGCTGGCTCACGCCGCCGCAGCCGCCGCGCACCTGCCCCGCCGCCCTCCCCGCGGGCGGGCGGGCGGCACCGGCGGCTGCGCGCGGGGGCGCTCCAGGGCAGCGGGAGCGGCGGGCGGGGCGGGGCGGCCGCGCCCCCGGGAGCCGCCCGACGGCCCCGCCGGAGCCCGCACCGCCCGCGGCGGGGCCCCTTTCTCCGGGGGACAGCCCGGAGGGCCCCGCTCGCCCCACCCGGCCAACGACCTCCTCCCCCAGGCGCCTCCGTGGCTGCGCATCATGGAAGCCATTCGGCACCGGTGGTGGTGTCCGGCTCCGCCGCCCCGAGCACTGGACTCTCCAGCTGCGGTGTCCTCTTGCGCTGCTGCTCACCCGCCCCCAAATCTGCCCCTGGCAGGTGGTGAGGGCATCGCTCCTGTGTGGACGACCTTGCACGTCTTAACAGTATTAACCAGCTGCAGCCACCACCTGCTGGTGTGCAGTCCGCATCCACGAAGCAGGCAGGGTTCCCACTGTACAACTGGCTCGTCCAGAACTTGTCCGTTCCCAGTGGTCTTGCACCATGATTTGCTGGCATATGAGACTATTTTTAGTTTTATTTAGTTTTATTCTTCTAGCTTGTCCTGACTTATCCGTGGAGTACCCAGGGGTAGTTTACATATAGCCAGCATCAATATTACCCAAGGGTATATTCATTGTGCTAAAAATAGAAGGGTTAACAAAGTTTGGCTTCCTATGGACCAATGTTGCACATACTTTTCCTACCAATCCACTCTATACAGGCTCCAGTAGTCTCCACTTTCCACATTCACTAGCAAAATGGAGATGGTTCTCAGCGGTGTGGTTCCCCACCAGGTACATCTGTTGAGGATTAGCCAGCTGGTGAGTCAAACAATAGGCGGCCGGTGAAGTCACACTGTCTTCCATCTGGACAGGACATCAATTAGCAGTCTCATTTTCCTGACCGCTGGCTTTCGTCATGACAGGTAGTATTTCTGGATCCTTTACGTTGAATTGGGCTGAAACTGTGAAAAGGGTTCAAAATTTGTCTGAGAACAAAGAGATGGATAGCAAATGCAATTCCATTTCCTCAAGAGAACGAGATAAAAATGCAGTCTGTAATGAGCCCAGTTCACATGTATTTTCCATCATGAAGCATTAGTATGCTTGCCTTGAACTTCCCACTCTTGGGCTTTCCTTTGTAGATTTAATTTTTGAGGGTACAGTAAGGCTTTCAAAAATTTATTAGCATTTTTTGGTGTAAGCACAAAGTCAGCACTAAAATACATATCATACACTGTTTTATAGTTTTCTTTCAGCAGAAAAAGCTTTACACAGAATTTTGCTGCGTGATCTTAGCCTGTGATTAAAGCAGCTGTGGAACATCTCCAGCCTTCAAATACCGTGCCTTACTTAGCTCAGAAAGGTTTTGTGTGGAACAGAGAGATATTTCCAAGGCTCAGGAGGGAGTTCTCCGTTGACCAAATGACCAAACTGTTTCACTTCAACTTATCTAGGCACAGTCATAGAAAGCTGTGTCATGTTTCACAGATGAGATTTTTAAGTACCAACATTTATTTAGAGCCCTAATATCTGACTCTATTACCTAAAAATTGGTGAACACTCTGTATGTATATATATATATATATCTAGCCCAGCACAAAACTATATTACTTTAACACAACTTTAGCTTTATTTGGCTAATTGTTTGAGACTACTCAATCTTTTCTGAAAAATAAACAAACAAAACCAAACCATGGTCAGAAGTTGGTTTTTCACTTAATTTTTGTTTATTTCTTATGGATGGGGAAGAGTTCCTTCCTGGTACCTGTATTTCTGTTTAGGTATTTATTTTGTTTTTTCCTTTTCTGAGGTAGAAAATGAAACTCCCCTACATGCTTTGTTTTGCCCTCAGAATATGATGTAACCTAATTTTATGGCAAGTTTGTATAAAAAAATTATATATGGAACATAAGCAGAATTGAACTTCTTCAACAAATCACAGCAAATAGGCTATGAAAACACTGCACTTTTTTTTTCTATCACTTTGTCTTTTTTTCCACTGGTCTTGTTCATAGGGTTTCCCTGAGAACTTGCTTAAAAAGTTTGTTTCTTTCTATGCAGATTAAACAGTCCTAGGCATTTTCATGAGCCATGGCATTTCTTCCTAAACTGACCTGCCATCCCAGTTCACATTTTGCAGGCATGCTTCTAAATATTTTTTTCCTCCTCCACTGCCTTCCCAGACCCTTTTCCTCTTCCTTCTTTTAGCCTATCCCCTTTGCCCACTAACTTCCCATGCTTTCCTTGTGGTTTTCTAATCAGCCTCCCCTGTCCTTGCCCCTCACAACTAACAGGAGAGATGCTGCTGCTTCCTGGAGATATGTGTGACAGCTCCTCCAGCCAACAGTAATGCTAATCTTCATTAACTCATTTTCACTTATTGTGGACTAAGCTATGCTGGCCAATGGACACACTGATATGATGGAGCTGCTCTTGGCAGCGAGTCTCTGTCTCTGCTCCCCAGTTTCCAGACTCAGCTTTTTACCCCTAGGAACAGCTCTGATCTCAGAAGACTCCTCCTTTTAATCTATGGGTTTTTTTCTCATTCTGGTCTTGCATTTGTCTTTTTTTCCATCTGACTAACAGATTTTATTTTTTTTAAAACCACATCAAGTCTGCTATAAAACTCAACCAGAAGAAGTAACTGCAGTTTTAAAGCTAAATGTTCTCTGCATGCTGGCAGCAGAACTGATATGAAATGTGCTATAGAAGAATGCTGGTGAGAGTCTTGTTTTCTTTCCCCCAGAAGTGCTCATGGTCCCGATTGTTTCTTAGCTGTCGATGGCTGTGTGTGACAGAACTATCTCGGTCCTCTTTTTAGCCATTAGTCTCCTTCTTTGCCTTTGGGTTTGTTTTAATTTTTTTAATGATCCAATGAAAATGGTAGTAGCAGAGGAGTTTCCTATTTTCCATGTATCTTCCTCCTCTTCTATTTGCATTTGTCAGTGGGGCCAAAGAAAGGAAGTGATTTCTTTAGAAGTTTGTTTGAAAAAGCTGTGCCAAAATATGCTGTTCTGCTTTATTTTGTGGCCTTATGAAAATTATGCAGCATTTTATGAAGCTTTAAATTTTAATGCAAGATTCTCAAGAATGTTCCGTTTGCAAACCTAGGCAGATATCTAAGCACATGAACGTTTAATATGGTAATCAGAGAAAATTATTTTATCAAAAATGTCTTTTTAAGCATTTATTTAGTTGCTGCAAAGTCAATTTATTACATAGGCACACTCAGAGTGCACTGCCAAGCCAAGCCTTAACTCTTACTTCTCCACACCTTTTCTAAGCCAGTATTTACCATCTTTACAAGTCTGCACTTAATTCTAAGCCAGGAGATATTTGGCCTTCTTCAAATGCTCAGTCATTTCTGTCCTTGTTCAGGGGCTCAGATACACTAATTTGAAAGCTGGTGTTTTGCTTCTTGTTTAAACTGGTGTAGAAATTGAGCTGTGTCCATCCAGAAACTTGCCACGACATCAACTGGAGATGGATTCATCAGGAAGATGAAACCAAAAGGAAGCTGTGAACCCCCACAGTGAATGCAGATTCTGCTTTCTGCTTTTGAGGCCAAGCCACATATGCAGCTCCAAAAAAAAAAGTTGGCTTGAGCTTTCTTGTGAATGGGAATGAAGATGTCAAGTAAGTGTCACAAAGGTATTGGTTTTACATCAAGGAAGAAGACAAATATTTTGGCCCTGCCAAACCATAAGGGACTATTGTTCTCAGTTTATCTGTTCCCTTTCATGGATGGAAAATCCTATGCCCAGGTCCTCCCTGCTGGCTTGCTTGCTCAGGGATATGGAAACTCTCTGGCCACATCTGAATTAGCAAAATGAACAGGGCCAGGACAAATGCCAGAGCTCTGGTTGTGCCTAGTCCATGAAGCAGTTTAGTGCCAACCAGGCTTCACCAAAACAAGAGGTGCCAGGCTGTGGCTGAGGAACTAGCACAGGATAAACTCAAGCCCTAATATGCAAATTCCTATTTGCCTTAGGTCTCCTTGTGTCCAACTGATTACCCAAAGTGGTAGTTTTGAACAAGTTTTTAAATGTTTGTTCTATTTCTGATCCCAGGATTTGGGATCAATTAATACAGAAAGCTTTTAGCATGCTCCTCTTCAGAATAATTAGAAGAATGGAGGTTATGGCACTTTTTAAAAAGGAGAAGTAATATGGAGCTTTTCATATAACGCTCATCAACAGCAACACCAGAGAGTATGAGGCAGGACGAGGGATTTATGGTGAAGCTGAATTAGTGCACAAGATCTTCACACATAAACAATTACTTCAAAATTACAACAGTCATGTTCAAATACTGTTTTAGGAATTCAGGAACATGCACTTGGTTAACCATTAATATTTAATGCTTTTTAAATCAATATGTGTAACCTTTAAGCATAATGATCATAAGAAAATGTTAGCTTAACATTAGGAATAAATTTTACGTTATGACTGAGGCTGGTCTGTGGGTTTTATTGCATTACATTGGATGTGGTTTTCATCAGCTGAAACTGTCTGGCTCCTTATAATAGCTTGATTTAAGGAGTTTGAACTAGTTTCCTTTGGGAACTGCAGGCTCAAAAAATTGAATTGTTATCTGGTAGAAAAAAATTACAGAACATTTTTCAAAGTGTACAGTGGTGAAGAAAGGAAATGATTACTTGGAGTTGGGGGCGTAGAGAGAAAGTGCCTGCCTCATGCATCTGTGGGTGGAAAGCCACAGTTGGCTTATACATTTACTTTGTTTCTTCATCTACCATTGCTCCCCAATCACAAGAACTAATTACAGTCAGTTAGGTCAGCATTTCCCTATTCTATTGAATATTGAAAAACCAAGCAGAGAAGTTAACATGATTTAGAAAGAGCTTCTCTGCATTTCCACTGGACTAGAATAACATGCAACTAGAATAATAATGTCCAATCCTTCTTTTACAGCATCACTCTTATTGTTACTCATGAATTTTAGGAATGAAACATTAATTGATAAGCAAGGCTTAAACTACTCAAAAATATCGTCTCAAAAGATTTTGTTTTACTCCTGGCTTACCTCTGCCACTTCAGTTTCAGTCAATCAGATTTCACCCATAGGTTAATTGCAGAAATAAACCACATTGCTAAAGGGTGAACTGATTGAAAGTGACACTGATTCAAATGGAGAGTGCTTTGATACAGGAGAGTCTTCCTTCATATTTCCCATACCCTTTTAAATAAATAAATAAAAAAGACAATGGAAATAGAAGCGTGGCTTTTTAATAAGTTTTGGGGTTTTTTTCCTGAGTAAAAGTCAGTGTAGTTTTAGTCCCATTCTACTTGCTATCAGAAAAAATTTTGAAAATTTCAATTAGGCAGAGTCCAAGTTAAAATGTGGGTGGGGAAGGAAGCATCGAAGGGAGAGCCTCACAAATCCTACTTATTTTTTCTTGTAGAAAAGCAAGAAATTAAAAAAAAATAGGCAACAGATAACAGATGGAAATTAAAATTGTAGAATGAAAGGAGAAAAAGAAGGGCTCCTTGGCCAAAGTAAAAAGCTGAGCTAGGAAGTGGAGAATCAGCTTTCTGTGTAAACAGAAAGATCTCACAACTTTTTCCAACAGATTCTGCAGTATAAATAACAAAGACATGTCTGAGGCTCAAAATAAAGGGAACAAATTGGTTTGCTACAGAATGGTGGCAGAGGCAAAGATTCTCCATGCAATCAAGGAAGAAATACTGATGATGAAAAGGAGGGCAGAGAAACTGGAGCGTCAAAAATTTGACAGTCACTGAAGGACCAACTGTGTAAGTAGCAGTAATATTTGGTGGTTAATGAAGCCACTGAAGAGAAGACTGCATGCCAGAGCTAGGTGGATGTGGCAGAAGAAGGAAGGCAGGACTGACACTGAGCAGCTGAAAAGTTCAGTGATGAACTGTGAATATATCAAAAACATCTAGGTGTTTGACATTTTTCTCTCTCAGGAACAGAACACTGGCATAAGCTGACTGAGACTCTGAAGTTATTAGGCTTAGTGATATTGGCTAGATCCATCAGTAGAAAAACTCCACTGCAGGCACTGGAGTATCAAGGAAATTATTCTGGACCTCCAGTGCTACAGTTTAGATAGACCAATACATAATTACGTAGCCAAACATTTAGTTTTAAATACTGTCCTTTTCCCAAACAGTTTATCTGTACTTCAGCAATATATCCTTAATGTAACTGAAAGTTCCTTTTTTTGTGTGTTTCATTAAGTACCATACTTCAGTTTTCATGTGATAAAGTATCCCTTTCCTAATCTTAGCTCATTATTTTTTCAAAACACACAGACCCAAGTGTCCTGTTCTTCTCTTATTACCAAGAGATGAAAATGGAAGTGACACAAATCAGTGGGGAGAATTTTCCACCCTTACATATATGATTGATTTTTCATACTAGGAAATTTCACTCAATGAGTAAAAGTGGAAGAATCAAAATGTGAGTCATTTTGATGGCAGCACATTCATATATAATTTTCAGGTTATTTGTTAGCAGTGTTTTCTTGTGACTCTAACTAAAGTGAGAGTTGCAGGTGACCCAACAGAACTGGAAGAGCGATCATTTCCTGTGGCCCAGTTTAATGAATGCATTATCTTTAAACCAAGATTTCTGCATTGGGAACAATAACATACCAATGCTGTCTAATGAAATCAGCCTCAATTGTCATGACCTTTCGTTTACTTAACCTTTTGCTTCCATCGTTAATTATACGTGTTTTATAGTTAGTGTAGAGGGCATGATCATTAGCAAAACCTATCAAGCTTGCTTTCTTCAGAAGAAAGAGGAAAAGCTAACAAACAAGCCTGGAAAGAAGTAAAGGGATAAAGCATTCATGAGAGAGGTGAAAACTGAACTCTCTTCAGTGGCAGCATACAAAGCAGTAGTGGGCAAGGCATTCTTGGAAAAAGCAGAAGATATTTGCCAGCATACTCATGGTCTGTACTTGTTTTGGTTTTTGCCTTGTATAATCAAGGGTTACACCAATAAAAGACTATAAACTGACAATCCTCTGAAATTAAGTGACACTCATCTGGTCTAACTACATATTTTAAATATGTGACCTGGTTTAGGTCTTGCAGTGCCGTTCTTACCCTTTCAAACATATTGATATCCTTCATTGCCTCAGAATCTGCCACATACAGAAATCAAGGATTTTGCCTTTTCCAGCTTCTTTTCAACATTGTTTCTAGAAAAAAATTAAAAAACACTGCAAATAACTCTTCCAAAGTCCTGGTCTCTACCAAGTTCCTTTTAACCTGCAGGACTTTATTTAAAGATTCAATTTTACTTTTGAAAGGGAATTTACTAAGACGAAGATTTTATTTCCCTGCATCAGTTAGCTTTCCTGGGCAATGAAAGACCCTTGAAGGCAGATTTATTGCTTGCAACAATCTTGTTCAAAGAACAGTCCCTTCTATGAGTCTATCTCAGGACTGACAGGAGTTGTAAACTTGAGATGTATTCTACAAAAAGGGACAGATGTGAAGAAAAATATCCAACAAAAATATCCCTTTTCTCTTTAACAGTCATGGTTGCTTTTGTGTGGATTTTTACAGGGAGAGAGTTGAGTTGCTCTACACTTTCTATGAGACAAAACCCAGAATGAACCTGCACAAAGACTAGCAAGTGTCTTAGAGAAATGAGGGGCTCTTTGAAGATGAATTTTCTAAATGAGTAATAAAAACATTTCTCTGCTCAAATGCAGAACTGCAAGGAGTGATTGATAGATCAACAGTCACAGTGCCATTCAGTGGGACCTGGATGGGCTGGAGCAATGGGTTGAGAGGCATCCTATAAGTTCAACGAGGAGAAAAGATAAGTTTTGTACCTAGGGAAGAGCAATTCCATGGACCAGCAAATGTTGGAGGCTGCCTAGCTGGAAAGCATCCTGGCAGTAAATGAGATGGGGGTTCTGGCTGACATCACACTGAACAGGAAAGAGATGCTGGAGTGAGTCCTGCAATGGGCCACATAGGTGATTAAGGGATTAGAGCATCTGCCATGTGAGAAGAGGCTGAGAGAGCTGGAACTGTTTAGCCTGTAGAACAGAAGGCTCAGAGGAGACCTGATCAATGACTGTAACAAATACCTAATGGGGAGAAGGAGAGAAGACAGAGCCAAGTTCTTGGTGATGCTCAGTGAAAACACAAGAGGCAGTCAACAAAAGCAGAAATATTGGAATATTCCACTTAAACACCCTTTGAAGATTATCAAATGCTGACATATGTTCTCCAGAGAGGTTATGGAATCTCCATCCTTAAAGATAATTAAATTTTGACTGGACCCAGCCCTGAACACCCTGCTGTAGGAGACCTTATTTTGAGCAGAGAGGGATTGGAAGATATCCAGAGGTTCCTTTCTCAGTGGCTCTACGATTCTGTAACCTGTGAAATAAGGCAAGCCATGTAAAAGATATCACATTAGTTGTGGTAAAAAATGCTAACCTAGGTGAAACCTTTATCTGCAGTTCAGCTGGAGCTGTACTGAGTTGCATGAGCTCACTTGGGTGGAATAGCTTGCAAGATCAGTGCTCAGGTAAGGCCATGTCAAAATTAAGGAAATTGAAAAAACTCCAGCTCTTCTTAACTTAGGACACGAACTCACCTGGTCAAATACTTGGATAATTCCAAGTAGTGTTTGTTATAGTGGAATATTGATATGAGAAGTGCATTGTGCAAATTGGAGCTGGTCAACTAAGAAATAAATTGCCTGCTGAATCCAGACAATAGTTTTAGACAGGTATCTGAAATGTATTTTTGAGAGCAAAGGCAACCACTGTGGCATCCGGTTTTCTGTCTCTCAATTAAAAAATAAAGGAAAATTGGAAAAAAAAGTCTTCTGAGTACCTGCAATGTGCAAACCAGAGGGTTTTCAAAAAAGTGATTGTTATGGAATGTGAAATGTTTTCTTCCTCTAATCTGCTCACATAAAACAGTAATGTTCTATGTATCATGGCATGCAGATCTGATTTTATCACCAGGAAATGTACTCATCAGCTATGGCACAGGTAAAGTGCATCTAAGGACTGATTGGCTCCATGTCTTTCTCTGCCTCTTGGCTAGTTGATTTGGGGTAGCCAAGGTTGGTATTATTAAACTCTCTAAATTTCAAAGAGGGGCCAGGTACACCCTCATAATTGGAAGTGGTGCCTCCTCTCTCTAACTTGTGAGTTGTGCTCTACATTGCTAAGAAAAAACCCTAATTGGTTCAATATTTACGCAGATGAGTAAGTTCCTGTGTTCAGACCCATCTTTTGTCACTGTTTAGTTTACTACTCTATGTGCATCTGTATGTTTTTCATCCCAGATCTGAAAGCCTCATAGCCATTAATGAATTATATTTCTTATGACAACCATGAAAGAAATAGAAGTGTTCTAATTTTATAGATAGGCAACATAGACTAAAATAATTTATTTTCTTGTTATTGCTGATGGCTATATGATTGAGTTGAAAAGCAAGCTGCTATCACTTTAATTTCAGCTTAGTAGCCTACTCATTAGACTATTTTTCTTATAAAGTAAAACCTTAAAAATATAAGTAAATTGAATTAGGTTATACAACCATAGAGGTTAATTAGGTCATTAGCAAAACTGAAACAACTGAACTTTTAAAGATTTGATATATATCATAGAGATCTGAGTAAATAAAACATCAACTTTGAAAGCTTCTCTGAGAAAACATCTGAGAATGTCATGTGTAGAATTTTACATTTAAGGAAGTATTCAGCTTTGCATTAAGTCAAAAGGAATCACAGATCTAACCTGATAAAATAAGCACGAGTTTCCGCAGCTTTCATCACCTTTCAGTTTAAAAAAATGTGTGTACATATGTTTACATATTTTGTTGTAACTTCTACATCACTGATTTACTAAGCCAACATACAGTAGCTGTTTGAGATACTCTGAGATTATGATCTGATTTGAGGTAAATCCCCCTAACCATACAATATAAATTTAAAAGAATTTTAAAATTTACAATGCACTAAACACAAATATATCAAACACAAGATGTCTTAGAACAGGAATGAACATCACCATAATTACATGAAATAAATGTCCTACATCAAGGAAATTTGGGCAAATATTTAACCAGTTTTGAAGTAAAATGTAATTTTGTAAAAAGGAAGATATTCCAAAGTTTAATTAGCCGTAATATAATAGATACATATATACTTATTAAAAGTAAGTAAATTCAATGCCCTAAGTTCATCTTAAATAAGTGTTAATTTGGAGTGTTTCATGACAGCAATTCAGGAGTCTTTGAATGACTGAAGAGTTTTTTGATGGCTTAAGAAATTCTTTTCTATTTATTGGTTACTGGTCGAAGATTATAATCAGGTAAGATCAGTGCTTTCTTAATTGTACATGTTACACAATGTGTAAGTGTTTCTTCTCATTTAGCATACTTCCAGTGAGTTATTTTTGGAGCTTACAAAAATATTAACCTCACTCTAAGGATACAGAAATTAAGACTAAATTGTAAAATGGAATTTGGGAAATCTAATCTAAAAATTATGCTAAAAATTCTTTCTCTGATGGGAATAAGATTCCTTCACTTTCCTTTTTTTACAGCACAAGAACGAAAACATCTCTTAATGAAAGACTTTAGAGAAAAGAATTTTCCACAAAATTTGTTAACCACAACTCTCACTGCCTTTCTGAAAAAAAATAACTACCAATCTGAGGAAGAGTCAGAAAGCCTAGACAACTCTCCACCAACGTGCCATTTTCTTAATATAGGTGACAAATGCTGGGATTCATGCACTTCAGCTTGGTGACATGCTACATGTGTTACTTAAAAGTTAATAGTGGAATCTTCAGAGGTAAATTAAATGGAAACCAAACTACAACAAGGAATTTTCTCTAACTCCTTTTCATAGATATAGATAAGATATTCATACAGAACACTTTCTTATAGCCTTCATTCTAGCCTTTTCTGGGTTTGAATGGCTAACTCTCCTTAAAAATCCCTGTGCCACTCAACTATAAACTGACACGTAATGAGTGGAGACAAGCCTCATTCAGCTCTGTAGAACCATCCTATTGTGCTTAGCCAGACCTGGGAACATGTAAATAAACAGATACGCTAACACAGCTGGAAGTCTGAAGTAAAAAGAATTCTTCCTTTTTATTTCTTTTTTTTTTTAATAATCAGTCAGCAACTTTGAGGGGGTAAATAGCAAGAATGAGGAAAGAAGGAGATAAGGCATTTACCCCTTCATTATCTCTATGGTCAGGGAAAAAAAAAAAGACTGTTAAAAACAGAAGGGAGTTTCAACTGAACCTGCATCATCCTGTGCTGATTCACCCTCCAGGCTCTGTCTGTGAAAGCTGAACTGTAGCCATGCAAGTACACAACTTTTGAATATTGGAAGGGACCTAGAATTTAAAAAGTGAGTGAAGCAAACAGACAATAGGTGAATTAGATTATGTGGGGTGAATTCTTTTTCTTGCTTGCTTTTTTCCTACCTGACATATATTTTTTTAAGGATTCATGCAAATAGAGAGAAAAAAAAATCTTTCATTAAAGAGCTTGCAATTCAAAATAATAATGAAGATTGATAAGAAGGTATCAGAAGTCAATGAGTTACAGCATACCAGTAATCTAACTGTTGTCATATTTTCTTCAAGAATTATGGAAGAAATATAAAAAACCTACTTGAAAAAGGATAATGGAATATCCTGGCAGTTGAGAGCTTGTAATAAGTGCAAGGAACAGCACAGGAAGAATCACCAAGTTGTGGTTTTGTTTCGTTTTAATGATTTTAACAAATAGACTGATTGGAGACAGGAACTGACATCTTGCTAACAAATGATTTCATCACCACAAATTGAGTTCAGTGGGCAGCGGTATGTGGAATGTCGGTCGGAGATGTGGCAGCACTGCCCCCTCCCAGAGCTGGCTGTCCTGTCACCTGCTCTCTCCTGCATGAATGCTCCTGCTCAATCCCTGTTGACACAGAGGAAAGTAGACAAAAATCCTGTAAATGAAGCTGCTCTTTCGTTTCTCTTTGCTCCCCCATTCCAAGGCACTCCTGACATCGTCCAAATTTTGTGTAAAGTTCATTGTCCCTTCTCTTGAGAGACTCCATTGAACAATGCTGCTATTCTCTTCACCTTCCAACATGGGTACCCCAGGACTCAGCAAGGCAAGTAAAAAGCCATCCTTCAATATGCTTTGAAGAAATTGAATAATCTTTTATCCCTTTCCTACTTATATTTTGTTTTAAATGAACTTGGACACTCCTTCTACCAACTTTCACTGGTACTAAGCAAATAAATCTGTTCTTTAAAAAACCAGAAGGCCACTGTGTAAGTGATATGCAAACTACATAGAAGCTGCTAATAAATTAATTTTGTCCAAAAAATTTTACCTAACCAGGAGAGATTTAGCAGCAGACCAATTCTCCTGTCCTTTTGGAACCTCAAACAAAATCATAATAGAGCACAAAGTAAACAAAACTTGAGACATACATATTTACTATGTGTATGAAAGACAACAAAGTAGTTAGAGGCAAAGTTTCAGAGAGCAAAGTACCATTGTTCAGCTGACTTCATGTGGCAAATGTGACCTATATTGCAGATTATGTCCTTACCTTTAGAGTAGCACCACAGCTGAGCCCTTGGACAGTTCAAAGCTCCAGCTGAAGTAAATAAGGAAGGGCTGGGGACTCTACTTTCTCTGTCAAAAAAAGACAGAGATAGAGCAAGCTTCCAGGGAAGAGGATGATCTGGAGTAAAAAATGCCATCAGCCCTTCTCGCTAAAGAAGTTCCATTTATTACACTGAACAAAGTGAACATCAATTATTTTTTCTTCAAACGGAGTGTTAAAAAATTTCTTTGTCTTGCTGTTGCCTAATAACTGTTTCATCTATCCGTAAAATACTACAGGAATTAGGCTTTCCAGCTACCAAATTGTCAATGTCAACAGGAAAGGAGTTGGTGACCTAGAGTCTGTTTCATAACTGTGAAATTGCATTCTCTTCCTTTCTACAACATTACATTTTTGCATACTCTTGGAACTGGCTATCAGCTCCCCTTCATAAAAAACAAATGAAAAACCTGTCCTCAATATTTTTTTTTTTTTAACATTAGAAGAGAAGGCTGGAGATTTGGTGAAATTTACTGATTTTTTTTTCATTTGGTGTGGAATGTCGCTTTCAAATTTACACAATCAAAACTCCCAGGTATTCTGCCTGCATCTTCCCCTGCATTACACCAGAAACTAGGCTTGTGCAGCTGGTCAGTTCCACTTTTATAAATGGAACTGGATGAAAAACAAGTTTTAAAAGATCAGACAGAAAAGGAAAAAAAATCACCCTGTGTTATCTCCACACTTAAACCTATCAATTACCTGGACTTACGTGGGAAAGTGTTGAAAAACAAGTCTTATATACCAAGAATAGGATGAGTTTTCTTCCTCAGTTGAATTGTGTCTCACCTGAATCTCCCCCAATAAACTCATATATCCACAAGGCACCACTTGGAAGGCTTCTTACCTTGGTCTTTGAGGTACAAAAAGGACATGAAAAACTATTTCTGACTGTGTGTTTGGGAGGATTCAGCTGTGCTGTTGAGTTCATCACAAGCCTGTAGTGATGGCTAGTGATTTGTGCAGAATGGACCATGAATGGAGCAGGAAAAAGCATATGCTCAAGGGAGATGAAAAGGAATTGAAAATTCAAGGTCTTTAGGATGTCAAGACAATATGCTCAGAAGTCTGCACATTTGCAAGACAGTGCTTGTCTTGCTGCCCTTTTGTATCTGTTAGTTTTCCTCTCAGGCAGTGATGCCAGTTGCTCTGTTTTCTACACTGATAGCAAATAGCACTGTCCTCAGCACCAGTGGATACAAAATTTGGCACAAACATACATTTCTGATATGATTATTTAAGGTATTAATATATGAATGAGCTCAAGAATGGAATAAACTGCAGGACTAGCTTCCAGCATTCTAAGGGCAGGTTTATTGTGATATTTGGAAATCAGAATTTCATAGGAGTGTATTTAAGATGCTCTTTTTTCCCTTTAACAAGATTACTTTTTCCATCAAGGTATCTTCTACTAATATACATTGTAATGCAGTATACCTGGATGTTCCCTTGTGGACTGAGGATCAGTAATTGTAGGCATTTTTTCAAAAGAAAGTTGAGGCCATAAATCCTAGCTGACCAAGAGCTGGTGTAGACCTTTAACTAAGTTGTGGTTGTGCTGACAGCAATATTAATTTAAACTTATATCCTACAGAGACAAAAATATGTAAAAAATACAGATCTGCACAAGCTCATTTGCCAAATTCTCGTGAGGTTAAAAAGCTAAAATCCACACTTTTCACATGTATAGCTTTTCATAGTGTAGTGTTTTTTTGTCTTGTCAGGCTCAAAAACATATCTACTTTGCCAGAGCTTGAAGGAAGGAAAGAAAAATATGAAGAAAAAAGAAGATGATGAACAGATGGAAAAAAACAGGGCAAATTTTTTTCTCACTGCTCAGTTTAAAGATCTGTCAGGATATTAAGTAAAATTTGTGTGACTTTGTATACCTAGAACTTGCTATATTGATGCCCATTTTTCCATAATTCACCTATTAAGGGTCTCATTTATCAGAAATGTGGTCCAGAGCTACACAATGTTGACCTTTTCCAGTATTGTTACTGAAGAGAATCATGAGCTTAGTCGGCCTGACTTCATTAATTTCTGAGGTGTGGCTGTGAGTAGAGATTTTGTTAGAGTATCTCTTCTTCCTGTGAGACACTAATCTCCAGAGTCAGAACTCACCTTACACAGCTGCTGAAGCTATTTTTGTACATCCAAAGTTAATCCAGCTCTGAGCTATAGTAGTGGTAACATATCCGTTTAACAACAGGCGCAGAAACTTTGTTCTTTTAAAACTATCCCTAGCACGTGTTCAATTGCACATCTTGGATATCTGGCAGGCCAGTATCTGAGGAGTTGCTATCATTCTTCCACAAAGCTATTTCATTTTAAATAGGCCAAAGATCCAAACCAAAGAGTCTTTTAGATAAGACCAATTCAGGTTTTCATTAATGCTTAAAATCAATGTGATTTGCTAAAGCAAATGTAAAACATAGAGTGATGCTTGGTATATACTCCTAGTCTACTGACATTTTAGAGACAAAGTTGTATCCAGGCCTTGGTATTTAACAGTCTTCAGTGAACTTTTCTTTCTAGGAACTTGTTTAGCTGTTCTTCTAACTCATTTATACTTTGGGCTACTACAGTGTCCTGTGCCAATAGGTTCTGGTGTCCTTTGTGCTGTCTGCAGTAATCCTTCCTTTTGTTTATATTGAAAATGCTGCCTGGAAATTTCACTGATCCTCATAATCACTTGGTGTGCACCTTTTCTGTGCTATTCCTGACTTTACAGAGATCTATTATGCATTCTTCCTCACCCCCAGGTCTGTCTTTGGGTTTTTAGAAACTCCTCAGATAGGAGCAGTTTCACAACTTCAACTGTCCCTGACATACTTTTTCACTCTTTCTGAGCTGGGTGAGGAGGCAGAACTGCCTACAGTGTTCAGTGCTGCAATGGCATATTCTATTTCCTTTTTCTTCTCCCTTGATTTACCAAGGAAGATGGATCATTCTTCCATGTGAAGACCATGAAAGAGGTGATGCCTGCATGGAGGTAACACATTGTGGGAGACTTGACATTCCTTCTACCACACCTAGCGTGGAATATCTGCTAGGAGCTGCAACCAGCTCTTCAAAATAAAATGAACTCACATTAAATCCATGAAGGAATTGTTTTATGAGTCAATTAATTAACAAACTAGTTAACTGAAACAACAGCCAGTAATGGCCCTTGTTTCTAAATGAGGGTGGCCATATGTGGGCCCTATTGGAAATGATTCCTGGCCTTGGGCAGCTCCTTAGCTATGACTGGGAATTGTTTGGGAGAGGTGTGCCTGGGCAAGACTTTTCCAGGGACTCCTTTAACAATTTAGCAGTACAGACACTTTGGTTCTAATGACCAGCAACAGTCCTAGGCACAGATTTACTTGTAGAGAGAGAAGCACGGGGTGGATAAGATTGGCACTGTGATGTACGTGCTGAGTGGGTGCAAGTCCTCTCAAATCTCTGACGTTGCTTCCCTGTGTGTTTGTGCTGTATTTGGAGCAGAAGAAAAGTGTTCAAAAATTAGATGAGTCTGGCTCTTTTCTTCTACAGTATACCCAGAACACCTAGGAGACATAATAGCATAAGAGAGTGATGCCAGGATTAAGCAGTGCTGAAGCCCTATTTATGTAAAATATATATTTTAAAAAAGGAGATTATTCATGTTAATAAGCAATTAAGTATTTATAAGTTAATCCAGGAATCAAGATCAGGTGTTGCAGAGGAGAGTAGAGGATTTTCTCTGATTTAAGATTAGGAATAATCAGGATTAGATACGGACATTAAACCTTTGGAGTACACAAGTTCTGCTGAGTTAGCATATCCAGAAATCAGATTTGCAAAATAGCAGGTTAAATAATTTTAACATACATACCCATATATAAATCAGGCCTTGCGTGGGGATAGATACCTCCCTAAAACTTCATTTAAATATTACATAAGGGTATAATTTGTATGTAAGTAGATCAATATTAATTCATTTATGGTTGGATTTTGATTCTCCTGTTCACAAGGAATCTGATGCTCTGGCTATATGTAGAAAACTGGCCAAAAATATTATTCAACCCCTGTTCCAGTTTTATTGAGGGTATTTTTTTGAAATACAGAGACAAAAATAAAATATTTCTCTTGTGTATTTATATATAGCTGAGTGTAATTTTGTAGATTAATATGTTTAGATAGTAACTTTTGTTCCTTGATTAATTATTTAGGTGCAGTACAAAACCCAAAGTTTCAGTTTAAAATAGCTATTGTCTGCTTTTATGAATAGCCAGAAACTAGGTCATTGTAAGAACTGGAAACATCCCAGTGGTCTGTCAAATTCTATATTTTTATGTGTAGGTAATACAGTATATTGTTAATGTGAGATGTCTTATTCTAGAACACCCTAATTTGTGTCAGCTGTGAAACTTGCCAAGGGAGGTAGAAACCAAGCACAGTCTGTGGGTGCTAGGCTGTCTTAGCAACTTTTATGTGACATCTCAGAAGTCTCTTGACCTCATGCCCTAAACATCCTTGCATATGAACACAAAAGTTTTAAAACTCTAGGTTTCTGCTTTGTACGTCTGCATGGGCTCCACCGCGCATGATCTTGGTGCTCCATGCAGCCCTACAATTAATCCAGGATGGGTGGCCTGAACATGGGGCTCTGCTACTAGAGTCTAGTTCATGGGAAACTCGTTCCAGCCCCTGGAAGACCATGGCAATAAATTAAACTCCTCTGTAGTATTTATCTCCCTGCGTCCTTCTGCTGCTGCTGTTTGTGGGCATTCCTGCCTGCTTGTCCCACGTGGCTGCCAGCACCACGAGTAGAGTGCCTTTGCTCGTGCTGCCAGGTGCCCTCTTGGCACCCCACGCATGTCACAGGTAGCAGAGTGCCGGAGGGTGTCACTTTCCCTGGCTTCTGTAACTCAAGTTACAAAGAAACAACGTACGAGTAAACTTCACCCAACAGTCAGTGGCTGTGTGCCACTTTTTGGCTATGGCTATGTTTTCTAGCACTTTGTAATAGCTGTTTTTATCACAGCTTCATTTTCTACAAGTTAATCTTTTTATACATACATTGTCTTCAGAAAAGCTGAGCTATAATTACAGAGGGTTTGTCCAAAGCATACAAAATAGACAATTCATCTCACTGATTTCTCTGAGGTGGCCCCAAAGAGCTCAGAGAGGGAAGTGAGTAACAGCCTAAGATAATAGCTCAGAGATGTAAACCATTCTGCTTCTTGTCCTGCATATCCCTTCCTTTCTTCCCAGGCTTCACACCCCCTTCTTGCTCCAAGGAAGTTATGCAGATGATGATATAAGCGAGTGTGACAAGACAGGCTATTCTATGCAGTTATTTTTCTCATCTGTATATATGCTTTAGATGGTTAACTCTTCACTTACAAAGTTGCTCTCAATTATAGACCTGAATTCTTTGGCAACAGGCACAAACCAGTGACAAACTTCTCTGAAAAATAATAGATATTAAAAGAAAGAAAAAATATTATAAAAAGAAAAAGTAATAGTGTTGTTATTTATTATCATTATACACTTGTGTTTTAGTGTGCTCAGAGTTTGTCAGGTGTTTTGAAAGCAAAAGAGCAAAATGACCTTCCCTCTCAAAAGTGGATATGTCAAATCACCCTTTAAAACTGGCATTTGTTTCACTGTGTCCTGGCCCATGTTCCCAAGCCATGATACCAAACAAAGAGCTATCTGCATGATATATCCCCAAACTAAACTGCATCTGTTTTGTGGATCCCAAATCCCACAGGCCAGGTGCAGCTGCAAACCCAAGTGATCAGTTCCATGTGGGGCAGGGAGGACAAGGGAGGCCACAAGGTTCAGGAGCACCCAGAGGTACATGCTGTAAAATAGACTCCCCAGTGACAGTTTTGCCTCTCAGCAGGTCCCTTGTTGCACAGGAACCTTACTATATGTCCAAATTCAGGGAGAAAAAAAGGTGAGTGACAAGGATGCTGAGAGGTCTGAAAATTTCAAAGTCCAAATATGAATTTCATGCAGTACAGGAACACACACACACACACACACACAAATACAGGAAAATCACCTTTTTAGTAAGTTTTTTGGAAGCTAAACAGTGAATAACACCCTCAATCCTATCCTTCCATAGCCTTGCCACAAGCTTTTAAAAAGACACCTTATCTTAAGGTACACAACATTCCCATTTTCTTGTCTGGCTCTTTAGGAACAGTCCTTAGCCCCATCCTGCCCTCTGGAAAATGCTCTAGTGCAAGAAGAAAAATGAGGCAGAAGACTGGTAACACTCATCAAGTCTGGGTTGGTTTATTTTCTGTGTGTGTTTGGGAGGTCCCAAGAGATAGTGGAAGCTGGTGCAGAGTAGGTGGATGATGGTAGTGGTTATGGGTGGGCAAGTTTTTAAAATAAAAGTGGCAGAATAGAAGATAAGGGATGTGATGGGCAATCTTAGGAATGCAGGGCAGGAAATGCATTCTGAATTAGTGTCTTGCCATGGGGGAGGTATACATAGTCTATCATCATCACTGTCAGTGGTTAAAACTGATGCTGAAAGAAACATCAATCTATGACTGTCGTGGTTTAATCCCAGCCAGCAATCAAGCCCCACGCAGCCACTCACTCACTCCCCACCCGTGAGACTGGGGAGAGAATTGGAAGGGTGAAAACAGAGAACTCGGGGGTTGAGATGAAGACAGTCTAATAGAGAAAGCAAAAGCCAAGCACACAAGAAAAGAAAAGCAAGGAACTAATTAATTGCTACTCATGGGCAGGCAGATGTTCAGCCATTTCCAGAAGATCAGGGCCCCATCATACGTAACGGTGATTTATGAAGATAAAAATGCCACCACTCCAAACATCCTCCCCCACTTCCCCTTTCTTTCTTTCACTTTATATACTGAGCAGATATCATAGGGTCTGGATTATCCCTTTGGCCATTTGGGGTCACCTGTCCTGGCTGTGTCTCCTCTCAACCTTCAATGCAGCCCCTCAACTTTCTTTCCAGCGTGGCAGCATGAAAAGCAGAAAAGGCCTTGGTTCTGTTCAAACCCTGCTCAGCAATAACAAAAACATCTCCACATTACCAACCCTGTGTTCAGCACAAATCCAAAACACAGCCCTATACCAGCCACTATGAAGAAAACTAACTCTACCTGTGCTGAAACCAGCATATTCCATACCATTTATATCATGCTCAGGTCCCACACTATTCAATGCAACCCCAGTAACCACCACTCCCCTTCTAATTCTTTGATATAACACACAGATATTGTTCCCTTAGCCTATGAACCACCCCTGCAAAATGTCCACACAATGTCCCCAAAATGTCTGTTGAATGTATGTAGTCCATGACTTTGGGCTGCGTCTGCTGTGATCACTCAGGACAGGGGAGGCAGTGTATGTGGGGAGTTACTGGGCACCAAAGCCAGCTCAGCTCAAGTCAGGTCACTGCTGCACTGCAACTGCCTCTTGTAAGGCTTATCCTCCATTGGGTTGGGTGGTTCCTGTTGCAGTAATTCCTGAAACATATAACTCAAATCATAGTTTACAACAGTTTAAAGGCACATCCATTACCATCTCCACCGCTGGTCCCCTGCGGGGTCACAAGTCCTACCAGCAAACCAGCTGCAGCATGGGCTTCTCACAGGGTCACATCACATCCTCCTTCAGGCGTCTACCTGCTCCAGCATGGGGTCCTCCATGGACTACAGCTGTATCTCTGGGACTACATGTGCACCTCTGCTCTCTTTTGTCCGACTCACTCACCCATCACAGTCCCTTCAACTCAAGTTCCCGCTGGAGCTCCAGCCTGTCCAGCACAGCAGCACAGAACACAGCAGCAGTGCCTGGCCACCTGCCCGCCCAGGCACATCGCCATGGCTGTTATCAAAATGTTCCCAGGCACAATAGAGTGAGGTGATAAGCAGTACAGCAGCATCGAAAGTGAAAAGCAGCCAATAACGAGCACAATACAGCCAGGCAGGCAAGCCCCATGGAAGCAAAGAAGCTTGCACATTACTAGCTAAACAGCACTATCAAATGTAAATTCAGTTGGCCACATCCCAATAAAATCTATCATTATTTCAAAGTCTTTGAACCCCACATTGTGTGCCAAAACAGGACACACACAGTTTAACCTCAGCCAGCAATCAAGCCCCATGCAGCCTCGTTCACTCCCCACCAGAGAGATCAGGGAGAGAATTTGAAGGGTAAAAGCCAGAGAACTCGTGGGTTGAGATAAAGACAATTTACTGGTGAAAGCAAAAGCCAAGCACACAAGTGAAGGAAAACAAGGAACTAATTCACTGCTTCCCATGGGCAGGTATGTTCAGCCATTTCCAGAGGAGCAGGGCTCCATCTCACCTAACAGTGACTTGGGAAGACAAATGCCATCACTTCAAATTTCCCCTTCCTCCTTCTTCCTTCCACTTTGTATACTGAGCAGATGTTAGTATGGTCTGGAATATCCTTTTGGTCACTTTGGGTCACCTGTTCTGTCCGTGTCTCCTCCCAGTCTCCTTGCACTCCCCAACTTTCCAGCATGCCAGTATGGAGAACAGAACGTGTCTTGGCCCTGTGCAAGCCCTACTCAGCAGTAAAAGGAACATTTCTGCATTATGAACCCTGTATTCTGTGCATATCCAAAACACAGCCCCATAAGACCCACAGTGAAAGAAATGAACTCTGCCCCAGCTAGAAACGGTACAATAACTTTGTCTTAAAACGGTAAAACTAGAAAAGCACATACTGAGAAGAGGTGAGCAAGAGAATAACATTTAAGAAGCTGATTAAGCATCAGGCAAGGAAAGGAAAACTCTCTTTTGATGGAAAACAGTAAACTCTATTAGCTGTCTTCAATGAAACTTGAGCTTGGGTTGTACTGACTAATGTAAAGATACCCGTGAAACCAAGTGCTTCATGAGCTTCTAGTGTAAGAGCTGGTGGTGCTACACTACTTAGTCTTATGATATAAACAAGCTCTTTAAATGGCAAATTCTAGTGGAGTGTGTTTATAGGTGTTGAAAAATATAAATATTGTTATCTGAGTGATCTGATTATTGATTTTTTTTCTGTTGGAAGCATTGGACTTTGCAGAAATTATCTATGTCAGATATATTTTTAGATAAGTTCTGGAATTTCATTTTCTTGTTGACATTTTGCATCGCTCCAGTGGTACTCATTATAAAATAATTGATGAGCACTAAATCAATGTAAGTTAACTCCCGAGTCTGTGATTCTGCATCCCTTGTGACTGTGTTAGTGGCCGATATGTCTAGTTGCTTCCCAGAACAGAAAGTACACAGGAATGAACTGATTATGTACCAAAAACAAGACAAGATTCCAGGCAAATGACAAGACAGAAGTTGAGAGAAAAAAAGAAAAAAACAGATTTTCATCCTTTACCTTTTTACTTTTAATATTTGCAAAGGATTATTGCAAGTAAAGGACACTGTTATAAAAAATTATGTATAAGGAAAAATCTTTGACATCCCACAACATTTTCCCTCCTAAATTTTGAAACATCCTACTACAGCCCATTCATTTGATAAAGCACAAAACAGATGTCAGCAGAACATGAGTCATCTTTCAACCAGACACAAAAATAACCTATGTTTGCAGCCATGCTTGTCCCAGATGGCAGGAGACTTTCAGCCATGGGATGCAGATCCAGACTACTCCATGAGTGCATCATCTCCCTTCTTGCCCTGTATGAATGCATTTTATGTGTCCCTGTTTTGGGATTAGTATTAGGCAGTTGTGGAGTGGTGTCTCTGCTCTCTGACATCTTCTTACCACTGAGAAGACCAGACCCAGACTCACAGCACTTTTAATCTGTATATTAGGATGCCTGCTCCTGTCAGAAAACAGAAAAAAAATGCCCCAAGGGAGACTTGCAACCATCAAACAGTACATTATGAAACCTGAAGATACAGAAGGTGAATTAAATTTTAATAAAGTAACTTTAGTAAAATTGCTTTCAGTTAATAGCTGAATGCCAAGTCAGTCAACTCCAGTTAAGTAGTTTGTAAGGCTGGAGGTGTGAGGTGCAGGGGAGGCTGACAGCCTCTGTGAGGACCCCAAAAGGTGGCCTGTCTGCAGAGAGCCAGTGAAGGAACCAAAGATTCACAGTTGAATTTCCTGGTAAGTGTTGTGGTGCCTTGGGATATTTCAACAACATGATGGTTTGTAAGGGGTTTAATTGTGTGTGTTTTGGGCAACATATCTGTGATTGCTGAGGAAGCAAATGCTGCAGCTTGTCACTGGATCTCACAGTAAAGGAAGCAAAAGCAAATCTGGGTCAAAGCATATTTCAGTGTTGTGTCTGTATTTTTCAGAACCTGGAAAAGATCCTGCTGGAAAATTGCATTTTTTTTACAAGGTCTCTCTACAGATCCTGGATATCACTTCAACTTTACCAGCACAACTGAAAGATTGTAGAAATAAAGGTTTGAGCAGAAGCACAGAAGCAAACTGCAGTTTTGCTGCAGATCAGAGCAGACCAAAGCAGCACAGTGTGAACAACCAGCAGAAACAACAACAGGAAATTGTGACTGCTGGCAGTAGCTAGTGGTAAACCTGGTGAGCAAACAGGTAGCAAATACAAGAACAGTGCTGGTGTGAGTAGCAAGAGGTAAACAGTGTCCCTCAAAAAAAGCAGTGTAGAGCACACCTCCTTTGTCAGGGCTCAAATGGTGAACTGCGAGTGAATGGATTGTAAAGTATCCCAGGAACAATGCTCAATACCTGTCACTTGGATGTCTCTAAACCTGGACTGGAAATGGAAATTGGACTTTCTTACTATTTTACAAACATTCAGAAATGTAGGATTAGAACAATGTCAAGACTATTAAGAAAATAAAAATAGCTTTACAGAAAAAAGCACAAAGTCTATAGTCTGATACTCCAACTCAGACGGAAGATGCTTAGAGAAAACATGCGGAAAAAGGCAAATGGGGAGGGACAAATCCGTGCTATGTGCTTCCTGTGAGTCCCTAGCAGAAGGGTTAAATCTCCTAGAAGAAACAAATAGGCACAGGGGCTATATTTGGATCTGATCGTTCATTTTCATGCATATGCTTAGGACTAGCAATATTATCCTAGATCACTTTCTGCACAAATGTTTGAACATAATCAATAGTTTTCCGCTGCCTAGTTCTTATCGGAAAGGAGCCAATCAGAACAATCTACTGTAATTCATTAAGACTGACATCTTGTGGCTGCTTCCCGTATGACACCTTCTGCCCGGACTTCTTAGGAAAGACTGAATTCAGATCCTCTCTGTTACTGAGGCTGTATTAGCCACACTATTCTGAAAATTATTCAGTAATCCCACCAGGGAGCTGAGAAAAGAATTAATGCCGTATCAAAATTTAATTCTCTTTTTTATTTCCCCCGCAGAGCTTTATGGTGTCAAATTGCTAATGCACAAAAGAATTCTTACCGCTGCAATCACAGTCTCTTTAATTGTGTCTCTGTTTGCATAATAATATTTATCATCTTGAATATTTTAAAAACTGTTAGTAATCCTATCCTAGAACATTATGCAAACTTTAGGGTGTCGGCTAGAGTAATAAAGGAGTCTCCCTTGGTTTGAAAGTCTCTTTAGTCATGTTCTGTCTTTTGTGAGCTAAAAGTTAGCATGTTCAGCAGAATGTGTATAGTGAGACCTGCCTTTTGCAAGAATCAAGACAGTTACTGGGATTCAGCTGTACTCCCCAGGGTTTCATCATGTGTTTTACTGTCGGTGCAAGGGTAAAACACCCTCCTCTCCCTGCAAAATATGATCCATTTCAGAGATTACTATTTTTGCCAGTCCAAAGACTTTAGAAATTGCCAAATTATTTTTTTAATCTCAGGGATTGTGTTAAGAGGCTCTATATTCACATTCTCCGAAATTTTAAAATAGAAGTTTCTTTCCTAGACAGATATTTACAATTGACAATGTGTTGATACAAAACTAGAAAGTAATTGGAACGCTTATCTGAAACTCTGCAATCTTCTATTGGTGCTTGATTAGCTTGTTCATAGGCATCAGCAATGTCTGCAGGAATGCTTTACATGAGGTCTGGGATATCAAGGGGAGTCCACCTATGTAGCATCAGCAGCAAGTAACAGAGGAACACCAGGACAAATATCTTCAGTTACTTTATCAAGTGTGGATAGATCAACCTTGTGTATTTGCCTGAGAAAAGAAGGGAGATTGCCTTCCTTTGAACTTTTCTGACTGACAGAATGCTTCCTTGTCTTCCAACAACTAAAAATAGCCAGTTTTAATACATACTCCCAAGATGAAAATAAGTTCATTAGGACCAGATTAATAGATTTTGCTTGTCCTTCAAAACAGAATCAGTTCTAGAATGACAGCAAATAGTGTCAACCTGAATGCAATTTTTATAGAATTAATAAGGACCTGAAACAGTGAGAGATAGTGAAAACTGCAGGATATCATATACACAAAATTTGCAGCAAATGGAACAAAATAATGGTTCCACAGTTCATTCAACATTTTTAGGTTGTTGTTCAAGATGTAACATAGTATTTCAGCATTTTTCACCTTGTAGGTTTCCTGGTTTTGATCTCTGAGTGTGGTGATGATCAGTTACAGGACCTCAAGTCATGCTTATTTTTGCAGAATTGTAAATATACATATTCTAGAAACATGAGAGTATATAAAGAAATGGCCATCATTATCTGGAGAAAAAGCTTCCCTAACATCTGTAGAATAAAGGTGCAAACACAATTAACCAGAGAAGTGGTAGGAAAAGCATGACACTGAGAAATAATCTCACAAGACCAACATCACCAGAGTTAGAGAGACAAGGACAGAATCGTTATTGATTTCTTCTTGGCCAAGCACGTGTTTAAATACTTGGATCTTCCCTGATTCCACCTAGGCTAATACTGACAGAAGCATAATGATTAGCAGAAAAAACCCTTATGTTTGTATCTTTCTTGCTCTTCTGCTTTGTGCAGAAAAGTGTTAATTTTTTTTTAATATGAGACATAGTCGTAAGCTTTTCAAACTCCAGTAAAGACAATGCAAACTTAAGGGGTAGGGCATAATCAAAGTAGTTCAAAGTATCTCCACTCTAATCCTTGAGCACTTTGGATTTGTTTTGAGGCACATTAAAGCTTCCTTTTGAAAAATTAATGCAAGGGAGACATAGCACAAATATAACAGAAATAGAACTGCCAGGAGCTGCTTCAGAGTAGGAGCCTAGGTGAATTAGGCAAAGAGAAAGTTTAAAAATATATCTTCAAGCCTGGATGTAGTATTTTTGAGAAATTTCAGCAAACCAGTTTTAAGGAAATGTAGGTAGGCGTCATGTAGCATTAATGCTCCACAGAGAACAGAAATGGATGCTGCATAAGCTGTAATTGATGGTCCTTTAGTTTAGAAATTTTGACAGTCAATGTGAATCATATGGGTCATAAAAATAGACAATAACATTTTAAACCTTATTTAAAAAAAAACTTATCTCTCTTTTGCAGCAGTGCCATACTTCCAGAAAGAGAAACCAGGAGTTAGTATAGTTCTTACAGCAAAGCAGCAAAGAATTAAAGGCAAGATAGTTCAACAAGGCAGATAAAATAAAACCAGAAAAAGTGATGGGGAGTTTTTGTGATGTCCTGATCTATTGTTGCTGACCTGTCAGTTGGCAGAATCAATGCAGCTGTGGTGCTTTCAGGGCCCTCTTTGAGCAATTTGCCTTCCTTGATGAAATTTCTTCATCTTAAAATGAAAAGAAACCCAGTCAAAATATACACAGTTTGTACTTTTCTAGAACATGGTTTTCAATGTTATCTAGGGAACTAAGTTTGCCTACTAAACTAATATATTAAAATAAATAATAAATAAATAAAATATAAATAAATAAATAAATAAATAAATAAATAAAAAATAAATAAAAGAAATGCCATTAAGTGATTATAAAGCCAGCATCTTTCTTACATAGGATCATATTACTCAAAAATAAGACAAGGCATAGAAATAGTAGATATTATTTTGTGAGGATAACAATAACAATAATAACAATAACAATACATTATTGCTATGATAATGAAATATAAAATTATTATTTTTATTATTAATAATTAATGCAGCCTTTATTAGTATTGCTTTGGCATCTATAGCACAAAAAATGAGGATCAGAAATCAAATCTGAATTCCGCCAAGTTCTCATTTCTTTTGGCAGTAGAAATAAAAGTAGAGATAATCCATATTATTATTATTATTGACTTTTAACCCCATTGACAAAATGTGGTATTGCATTGATTGTTTTTAAGACAGATATGCAAATTAAAAATCGACTTCCAGTAGAAATAACACATAAAAGCGAAACAATTTAAAGCTACATTTTCTTACCCTCAATACTAGTGATAACAAGGTGAAACATAGATTTTGGAATGCAAAAAATCTCAGGAAAAACACAGATTCACGTATACATACATAAAGGTTATCTATCCAATGGCAAAAAATGTTGCTTGAAGCTGCACTGTGGTAGCATTTTACATGGCCAAATACACAAAAACACAGCTGCATGAATTAGTGTTTAGGACAGACATGCAGCTGTGTTAGTACTGGAATTCTCGGAGATATGTATAGATCCTCTATTACTGTTTTCATTGGGATTAGGCACAGTTCTCTGACTGCAGTGCCTTGATCTAATTTTCTCAATCCCAAAGAGCCCCGCAATAAGAATGGGTCATTTACAGGATCACTGAATGGCTCACAGGGCTGGAACACCTCTCCTATGAAAACAGACTGAGAGAGTTGGAGCTCTTTGTCTTGGAGAAGAGAAGGGTCAAGGGAGATCTTCTGCAGCCTTGCAGCACCTAAAGGGTGCTTGCAAGAAGGCTGGAGAGGGACATTGCACAAGGGCATGTTGTGATAGGACAAGGGGGAGTGGCCTTAAGATGAAAGAAGGCAGGTTTAGAATTATATGTATAGGAAAACAGGAACAGAGAAGCTGTGGATGTCCCATCCCTGGAGGAGCTCAAAAGCAGGCTGGATGGGGCTCTAAGAGCCTTGGTCTAGTGGAAAGTGTCCCTGCCCGTGGCAGGATGTTGAGCTAGATGACCTTTATGGTCTCATCTAGTCCAAACCACACTTTGGTTGCATGAAGACAAGCCTCCTCAAGAGCAGAGGGAAAGCACCATGCACATGTTGCCTGTGAATGTCTTATATTCTTTGATGGCAATATAGAGAGGAGGAAGGTAGTTGAACATCTCTGAATTAAGTTGACCTCTACTACAATTCTGCAAAGGTCCTCAGTTATATAGCTTCATCTTCATTGCAGGCAAGTCTCAGTGCAGTATATGCAGGCAGTTTTCAACCTTAGTCTGCTGGCATGTCCAGAAGAAGCTGACTCAGCCCACAAGGAGCACATGGCTTTTGGGAAAAATGGCTCCAAGCCACACTCCAAAGATGTGCTGACTCCTAATACTGCAATGCAGTGGAGAAGAAAATCTATGCTGGCAGAGCTGCTTCCAGGAAGAGCTCAGATTGCACTTGGAGTTCACTGCTAGGGAATGGAATCAAGGCAAATGGAATTGCAGGAGGAAGAACATGCTTGTCTATCTGGAGTATCCCATAAAAATATCATACTCTTTTCAGATTTTTAGTTCATTCCTTGATGAAACATGGACTACCATGCTATCTTGGTTTGTATCAGAAACAGTATGCCAGCAGGACCAGGGCAATGATCATGCCCTTGTACTCAGCAATGGTGAGGCTGCACTTTGAATCCTGTGTTCAGTTTCGGACCCCTCACTACAAGAAGGACATCGGGGTGCTGGAACGAGTCCAGAGACTGGCAACAAAGTGGGAAAAGGCTCTGGAGTACAATCTTACAAGGAATGGCTTAGGGACCTGGCTTGTTTAGCCCAGGGAAAAGGAGGCTTGGGGGGACATTATTACTCTGTGCAATTACTGAAAGGAGTAGGTCAGGCAGGCGTTGGTCTCATCTCCCATGTAACAAGAGATAGCATAGGAAGAAACAGATTCAAACTGAATCAGAGGAGGTTTAGATGAGATATTAGGAGAAATTTCTTCACCAAAAGGGATGTCAATCACTGAACTGCGCTGCTCAGGGAAGTGCTTGTCACCATCCCTGCAGGGATTTAAAAGTTGTGCAGTATTGGTACTTAGGGACATGGTTTAGTGCTGGGCATAGCAGAGCTGGGTTAATGGTTTGACTTAATGATCCTAGAGTTCTTTGCAGGCAAAATAAAAAATTATGCTCTTTTTTTTCTATTTCCAAATATTTAATGATATTTTTCCTTTCTGCAGAGATTTGGTATTTTTTTCAAAGTAGTCCTGTCTCATAGTTTTCCTGTAAATTAATAGGGCCTGTTGAACTCAATATGATCAGAAACCCTTTTATTTTTTGGTAAAAGGAGACAACAAAACTATAGATGAAACGCAGTTTCCCACATATTGAATTTATTCCTATATTTTGGTGTTCTGTGATGAACAAAGGTCCAGTTTAGGACTGGATGCTTGGGCTCAGAACTGTCCAGGGAAGGCTCTTTATTAATAACTAGCAATCTAATGACAGAAAAGGTGTGGAAAAAAACTGAGATCCAAAGCTCACTAAGTCTTTTTGCCACAAATTTCCCTTGGCATTTAATCTTGGAAAAATCAATATCAATTCCTCACTTCTATGCTGTAGGCTAACTAGCATAAATTTTTTCTAATTTTGTATGTCTTTGTGAAGAATGTATAGAGGAAAAAGCAGAGTGAAAGAGCCGAATGTTTTTAGTTTTACATAGTACTGCATTCCATTTCTGACAACAATCTGCATTCCTCCCAATCCTGAAAACAAAATAATTTTTATCTCTGAAGAAAACTTTTTTTGCAGAAAAATAAATGCCATGAGCATCACCAGAGTTTTAACTGTTAAGGATGGTAAGGACAGTGTTTCTTTCACAGGGCTGATAATTGGTTTGATTTAATTCACTGTGAAAGACAAGTTTGACCAATTTCTCATAGGCAGTTGAACATGACATCTTCAGATATGCAAATGCAAGGGACAGCTATACTGAGGTCCCCTTATCTCAGTATTGAAGGCAACTCTGTTGACTGCACTTAATGGCCAAATGACTTAAAGCATAAGGTGAGCAGTTGGGAACCTTAATTTTTCCTCGAGATGTGAATTTTTTCCTTGACATCAAGAAAATTATTACAATTTGGAATTATTGTCATAGTGTAAACTAACTAAGCTAATTTTTTTTACTATTTTCAGCTAATTTTACTCACTTAAAAGTTCTCCATTTAAGACTTAGTCTTACTGCAGGTGTCTTACAAACACCTCTGAAGGTGTCTAATTCTAGTGCAATACCCAGTTCTAAACTAGACAGAATTAACTACCATGCAGAAGTGCATAATTCTCCACAGCAGTCAATATAGGCATGGACAGCTGCAATACCACTGGAAAAGCACATTATTCAAGTAGAAATTTCCTGGAACATTCTAAAAGCTCATAGAGACTTTTTGAATGATGAAGTCTACTACAAAGTAGTCTACTAAAAAGAGAAACCTTAGTCATATATGCAGTCTCCACACCAACTGGGTGGAACTGGAATTAAATCAGCCTCTGAAAGGGATACTGAATGTTGTGACCATTGATACTGACCACTGAGATCATGTCACCCCTACCTGGATTGCTTTCTGGCTTCCATTGGCTTTTCCTTCCTTGAAGTTTTATACAGTCATCAATTAAAGCAGTTGTTGAACATTGTAGACTTCTTCATGCTGTAGTGGAAAGAATAAGGCTACAAAGCTGCAAATGCCTATCCATATGTCCTATCTGTTTGGGAATGTTTTGGCAAGTAGAATGAGTTTGTACAAGAAAACCTGAATTTTTTTTTTCTCATAAACCTACTTTGTTTTGATTGGTAATAAATTAAATTAATTTTTCCCCCAGGTCATATCTTCATGACATTCATTATTTTTCCACTTCTACTTTGTCCTGTACAGTGTTTCTTTTCCAGATAGCAGAATTCCAAGTCAGTTCTCACTTACATGGAAGCCAATTCACAGGGTCTTTTCCAATAGAAGAAGGGGTCATGGTTTTAAACTTAAGGAGGGTAGATTTAGAACAGATATAAGACAAAATATTTTTACAATCAGAGTAGTGAAACACTGGAACAGATGCCCCAAACCTGCAAATGTGCAAGGTCAGGTTGGACAGCGCTTTGAGTGATCTGGTCTAGTTGAAGATGTCCCTGTTCATTACAGTGGGGTCAGAATGGGTGACCTTTAAAAGCCTATTCCAATTTAAACTATCGCATGAATCTAAGATTCTTGATGGTCCTTGTTGTCCTTTCTGAACCTTTTTCAAATCTTAGATAGCTTTTCTTCATTTTACCAAGTCAAAGTCATTGGAGCATTTTACAAAATGAAACAATGAAAGCATAGTACAGAACCAGATCACAGCAGATCCCCATTGAGTCCTATATACTTTCTTGCATTTGGAAGTCGATCCTAAATAAAATCTTGTGGAGGTATGTTTTCTTTACATTCAATTTTTACATAGTTTTTTCAATTTAACTTCACAGCGTTGTCACACAGCCCATACTCCCCTGGTTTGCCAAGATTGCATCAATTCCCGAAGCATCATTAAAGCCAAATACCCAACACTGGATGCTCCTTGACGCTTGACAACGTGTACTATCGTGCCAGAGGAAGAAGTGAATTGACAGGCTCATGCTGGCAGCTGTTTCCTCGCACAAGGAAATACAGACTTGTTCTAAGTGCCTGTGGTTTTTGTGCTGGCACTAGGAGGACAAAGCAGCTGGTGAGGGGTTTGGAGCACGAGTCTGTGGGGAGCAGCTGAGGGTCTGGGGTGTTTGTGCTGGAGCAGGAGGCTCGGGACTGGCCTTACACGAAAGGAGGGTGCGGCCCGGCGGGCGGCTCTCCTCTCCCGGCGGCAGGACGAGAGCCCGCAGCGTTAGGCTGCACCACGGGAGGCTTAGGCCGGACCTAGGAAGAAGTTCTTCGCAAAAAGGATGATGAGGCACTGGAATGGGCTGCCTAAGGAGTGGTGTTCGGTCACGGATTAGTCTGGATTATTTCAGGTGTCTTTTCCAACCTGATCGATTCTATGATTCTGTTGCCCTCAGGTGCCTTTGCAGCCCCATTCCCTCCCGTGGCTCCGGGGAAACGAGCCTGCAAGGGCACGATCACTTGGAAGGGGCGGCTTCAAGAGGCAGCACTTTTTTATTTTTATTTGTAACAAGGGACGTTTAAAGCTCTATTTTCTCTAAACCTTGAAAGCCGATCCCCACCACCCCTCTCGCTCCTTCGGGAGAAAAGCGAGCCGAGGGAGCGGGCCGCACCCCCAGCCCCGCCCCGCGCATGCGCGCAGCCGGCGGGGTGGCGGCGGCCTGGGCCGCCCGCGCCGCCATGGGCTGAGGGCCGGCAGCGGCAGCGGGGTGTCCGCGGCTCCGGGCTGGGCGCTCCGAGGATGGAGAGAGCCATGGAGCAGCTCAACCGGCTGACGAGGTCCCTGCGCCGCGCCCGCACCGTGGAGCTGCCGGACGGTAGGAGCGGGGCCCTGGCGTAGCGGTTGGTCCCGGCGGCCTCCGCGCCCGGGCCGGTGGGGATGAGCTGAGGCGGCTGGGGAGACGGGGAGCGCGTTTCCCCTCTCCGCTGCTGACGGGCTCTGTGTATCTGTGGCGCTGACAGCAGCAGCGGTGTCTCCCCTGCCTTGCCCCGCTGCCTCGCCGCCGCCGCGGGGCGCGGGCGGTCCTGCCGGCTGCTGCCGCCCCTGAGCCCGGCCGGGGTGCCGCACACCGGCCGTACTCGCCTTTAAATCCTTCCTCCTCGATGACAGAGCAATGATAGCAAGTCTTTGTGATTTGTTTTGTTCTTGTACTTGTTTTTTTATTTTTTTATTTTTATTTTTGTTTTGGTTTTTTGTTATTTGTTTTATAGTGGTGCTGGATTATAAACTTTTTAAAAATTTGTTTGAAAAGTTGTTCTAAGCCACTGCCACCCGTCACAGCCTAATTTTTCTGGCTCTAAACCACTTCACATGGATGCTGGTCTCCCATATCAGGATGGATTTGAAAACAGAGCTTCAGGCTCTTATGGCAAGTTATTTGGTGTTCCAGCCAGGTCCAGTTTTTAGGAGGACTGACTGTAAAACTCTTCGGATATTGCATTGCATATCTTCTTGTGAGTCATATGCTGTCACTGTTCCTTCTTCACTGTTTACTTTTATGGATGAATCTTTGCCTGCCTGTCTGCTAGCTTTCATCTCCAGTGGTGGAGGAGGGGGAATAATATTCTGTTTTCTCTGTGCATTCTGTTTGGACTGCCTGGTGTCCTCCTGAACTGTCCTACTACACCCTTCACTTTTTCCATTTTTATTATGTCACAGTTCCAGTGTCTTCCAGTGCAGTTGCTCATAAATCTCACTTGACAGGCAAGTTTCAGGCAGATTTTGCTGCTGCTTGTAAGTCTTTGACGGCAGCAGTGAAAATTGGCATAATACTATTAACTTAATCTTAGACTTATAGAAATAATGGAGTAGCACCAGTTGAACTAACGGAAAATGCTAATATGAATAACGCTTTGCACAACCCGTGTCAGTTGGAGCTGCTTTAAATTCACTCTGGTACTAATGTAGGCAAATCAATTCTGAATTTCGTCTGTTTTCTTCACATCTTGGGCATTTTTGTCTTACTCTTCAGAGGTAGTTATGTTTGTGGAATGGCAGTGCAAGTGCAAGTACTTCTATCACTCTGTAGTGCAGAAGGAATGTGAGTTCTATGCATTTCCTAGGAATTGCATGAAACCACTCAGTGGGACTGATATAAGATAAATGAGTTTAACACTGAAGTCTCAAATTGTATTCCAAGAGGGTCTCCTTTCAATGGCCATCCAACTCTCTGGGTGCATCTTACCTCATTAGGTATCCTCTTTCTTGACCTTGGTGTTCCTTAGGTTCATGCAGGTCTGCCCAAACTCTTCTTGAGGAGCTGGTTTGGCTTGTAGTATGTTGATCCAAACATGTACTGACAGGATCAGCTTGGAATATTCCACCCTGGTCTAGGATAATACGTAGTTTGGTGGCTTCTTCTTTGCTGTGTCTGGCCTCTTGAATTATGATTCCCCCCCACCTCCTTTCCCCATCACATTTGAATAACTTTAATTTGATATTTAATTTGAAAGAAAAGTAGTTTAACCCTCCATCCTTAAAGTGAGAGTCACAGGAAATGGAGATGCATGTTTGAATATACTTAGGCTAAAGAAGGCAATAAATCCAGGTATTGAACTTCCATTTCATGTGCCATAGCCATTAAGATATTATGTGGACAGTGTTGACACTTCTTTAAGATTGTGATCTCTGCCAACTTCAGGACAGTAAGGAAATAAAGTGATAAGTGTATCTTGCCAGGGCAGGATTCTAGATGATGAGTTTCAAGTGGTTTTTTTTAAAGCAAGCCTTAACACTTGAGTCCAGTGCCACTGAATGCCATGAGCTTGCAAGTAGAACTTTTTTTTTTAATCACTCTCCCAAAGTATCCTTCAGCAGTTGTTTTCTGGACACTTGAGGGCTTGACACAAGTTTCTGGATGCTGCTGTTAAGGCTCAGTGCCTGAAAACTAGGTCTTGCTGCTAACACTGCATTTGATGTGCTTTTTTTTTGTCTTTGTGTAATCAAGATTTGAAATGCAACCAAGTTAGATAGCAAATAAATTTGGTGGATCCATGAGGTGTATAATGCTTTTTCTCTACCTGCTGTCATTTAGTTTATGTCAGTTGGAGTTTTTTTAATGACTGGAGAAAATAATCACAAAACAGATAGGCATAATAGCTCCTTGGTCCTGCACCCTTTTAATTAATTCTATGCAGAAAAACTCTGGGAAAGTCTGCATGTGCTCCACAGTGTGATTTCTGTTAATAAAATAGCAAAAGGCTTAGTTTTGTAACTACCATAAATTCCTGTTATGGCCCAGCTACACTCATATTTGACTGTTGTCTTTTTCTAGATCACTATACTTGAAATATAGTTAAACTTAATTAGAATCAATATTAAGCATTTCAGTTAAGCATGCTGATTTATTTAAAAGCTTTTTTCACCTTTTTTTGGTGTTTTGCATAGGGTCTGATTGTGGAAATATATAAAGATGCCATGTTTACATTTAGTTGATGTTCTTAAGTTTCTTTTTTTTTGTTTTTTTTTTTTTTTTTGGTTTTTTTTTTTGTTTTTGTTTTTATTCTGAAAGTTTTATCTTCCTGCCTAGAGGTCTGTGAAATGGAGCTCAAGATTTTTTTTTTAAGTTTGTGTGTACTGGGAACTAATAATGGATGGATTTACAACAAGTGCTCAAGTATTTTTCTCAATTGATATTTATTTAACATCTATGTAATTTTATTTCTGGGCTCTTTCTCTCTGTGTCCCCTCCCTCCCAGTTTGTTCTTTGCACAGCAGTCAAATTCTAAGGGTGTGTGTTTGGAGGTGGAGTTGTCTGATGCTCACAGGACTCTGTCATAAGTAATAATTTGTAGAGAGTTCAAACTTGAACTTGGTGATTGTTGGTGACTCTTTATCATTTGGTGTTTTGAGAGGTTTGTGTCTCTTGCACCATGTGTTTACTATAAACAATGTTGATTTTTTTAAAAATTTGTTTTAAAAATTTTATAGCTGGTGAAATGTGATTTGAATTTTGGCTTCTCTCTGTTCAGTGTTCCAAAGACAATAATAGATTAGCATTGCTTCTTTCTTTTGTTAGCTAGGGACACAACTTCAAACAGCTGATAGCAGCAGTAATCTTGGAGCACTGTAGAACTATAATAACAACAAATAGCATAGCTGCAGCATGATAACAATTTCTTGGATTCCACTTCATAATTCTGAAGAATCTTTATTTAATCTTCAGTAAATGTCACTTTGCTGACTTAGTGGAAGTAGTCAATGTGTAGAGGCATGGTATGTAAAAGACAGGAAATACTATGCTTGTTTGGGACTGTTTTAATTCTTCCTGATCGGGTTGCTTTGTAACTTTGGATCAGTGAAGGTGATGAGGAAAAACTTGAAAATACAGATTTTGTGAGAACAATCCTGTATTTGCATATCCTGAAACCTGATTAGAGATTAAAAATTAGAATGAAACTTAACCTCAGTCAGGTATTCAAGTATAGAGACAAAATGGAATGGTTATGAAATAATTTAAAGAAGTCACTACTACAGAATCATAGTTTCAGGACTATGGAAATCATCTTGGAAGACAGGAAACTTCCTTCTTTTTAAAATTAAATACTTAAGTATTTTTGGTTTTTTTGGGTTTTTAAAATGCACATTTCTTTAAAACTTTGATTTCATTAACAGAATTGTCAATGCAAAGAAATTGATGCTCCACTGAAAATTCTGTAATTTTACTTAGAAAAGAAGCCACATTGAGATTTCATGTATTGCAATTCTGTTCTCTCGTTTATCTAAGTATGTTGAGTTTTTCTTTATAATGAAACTTTGTGTGTATAGAATCTGTGTAAAAAGAATAATCTGTTGAACAGTGGACACTTGGAAAGGTAGATAAGTGTTGCTAGATACATTTATTTTATGTAAAAGAGATCTTTATGGTAATGGAGTAATTTAATTTCTTCCCAGATAATGAAACTGCTGTCTATACACTGATGCCGATGGTTATGGCTGACCAGCACAGGTGAGAGCATCTTCAAATTTACCTTTTTTTCTTTTTTTCTTTTTTTTTTTTTTTTTTTTTTTTTTTTTTTTTGGTTTTTTGTTTTTTGGGTTTTTTTAGATCTGAGAAATGCAGCATGTTTGCTGAAGTTGGAGGTCATAAAGCGCTCTTAGAAGTCCTGCTGCTGAACTGCTGAGTTATGTTCTAATTTGGAGTTAGTAATTGACTGTGTGCATCCCAGCATACTTTTTCCTGTTTTGATTTATGCCATAGACTGGAAGTGGAATTTGTTCTGTTGTGTATTTATGGATGACATAGAAGCTCCCAGTCTCATTAGACATCTCAGAAAGACTTGGAATAAGAGTTGGCCAGTGAGATTGATACTTCTGAAATTCCTCAGATGAGCAGCTGTTTTTTTACTGAGTTGTCCTCAAAGTGCTTGGAACCTGGAGGCTTGTATCCTTCTACTTCATCATTATGATTTCACATACTGATCTTCCCTCTGAACTTTGCCTGTGTTTGGGAAAACTCTTGGGTATGTGGTTGGGTCGATTGTGAGGGAGGAAAATGGGAATTTATGTTTTGTTTAAACCAAAGATGTTGAAATGATTGTTTTGCATATTTGTAAAGAAATGATTTGGTTGTTTGGTCTAATTCTTACTAGTTTACATTTGAAACAGTTTCCCAGTGCCACAGTTCATTTTTTATGTACAGTAAGAAATGGAAAGGTATTGTTAATCAGCAAATACTTTAAAACTGTTTGATTTCTTAGTAATCAGTTGGAGGGAAAAGAAATAGTGATTAAATAAGAAACAGAGTACTTGTGTACAACTTATAGTGTAAACTTTGCTTGGATACTGTGAGTTATTTTTAAAATTAAAAAACTATTTTTCTATTTGAAGGTCTGTGTCAGAGCTACTGTCAAATTCAAAATTTGATGTGAATTATGCCTTTGGACGTGTGAAGAGAAGTTTGCTTCATATTGCAGCAAAGTAAGACTTACTTGAGTCCAGTCCAGAAGTTAACAATGAAAATGTTGCCACAAATCTAAGGCACCAATGTAAGCTGTAAAACTCTGTAGTGTCAGTTAACATTTTGTTTTCACACTTTTTGTGTCTTGTTTGTTCTTGGTAATGTACCTGCCTCATAGAGGACAGATTTTACACATGGTATCAAGTGGCTTTCAAATTCCAATGAAGGAGGTCTGGCTAGATACTTTTTTTGCCTTTCTGTGAAATACGAAGTCTTTAAAAAATGCAGCCATGATGTCTGTCCTGTATAGCTGGGTTATTCTTGCTTTTGTAGAGGTGGAGAACTCTCATTTGCAGGTGCTGATTGTTTTTGAGGTATTCTAGAATAGTGGGAATCATTTGGATATTAGTTGGCAAGTAGCTGTTCCAAAGTACTTGATGAGACCATAACTGAGGGGAATATAACTTGAGCACTCACTTCTAATAATTTTGTGTCCTGGATAGAGGGCTTAAGTACAAATTTTGATCTACATTATTTACTGTTTGCATAGCTCTTCAATGGGGATAACTATTTTATATGTAACTCTGCCCATAAACAGACACGTTAACATCATATAAATAGAAATGAACCAGATAGTTCTTGACATGACCTTTCAGGAAACTAACCTCTAAACTGATGAATGAATGCTCTGTATTTGACTCCCTTTTAAATATCTTGAAAGTTCTTACATTTAAACTGTTAAAAAAAGGCAAAAAAAAAGAAATAGTACTAGTATTGCATATATATAGCAGTATTTGGTCACAAACATGGAAATTCCAGCTTCTAAAACAAACTTCTGGAAATAGCTGTTTCCCAGTTATTTAATCTCAGAATTACATATTGCTTATATAAAATTTACTTAAGGAAGTACTTACAAAAATGCAAGCAAATTTTAGCATACACTTTAGAAGTATATTTGAAAATACACTGTACTTACTGATTCAAAAGATACAAGAAGTTGTGTTATACTTAGTTTCTGGATTGACTTAGTTACTGGGTCACAAAATGGTCATCAAGCTGCTGGTTTGGAACATATTGTACAGTTAGTGTTCAATTTCTTTGGATTGTTGTGTAACAGTTTTGACATTGGGAAGATTTGTAAAAATTTTAACTGGTTGCAACAGATACAAAAATACTCTGTTTATCTTTTCAATCAGTTCTTCCCCTTGAAGAGTTCAGGAGCAAGATAAACATGTAATGCAGAGTTTCTGTCTTCTTAATGACGTTGGTTATCCTGAAGAACTGCTATATTATGTAAAGTAAAGGAGTTCAGCTCTTTATTACGGGTTCAAAATTATTAGCAAAGAAATACTCATATGAGTTTTAGAATTTTTCTGATATTCAAATTTCTGAACATAACTTCCAGACAGGGAAGCATAACAGACCCCAAAATATTTAATGGAAAATTTAGTCCTGTTAATGGATTAGGAATGAGGGAGGTGAGAGGAAATTGAGAGCAAAACTTTTAAAACAGTTTATAGTTTAAAGAATTGCAAGTCTTAAGGAGTCACCATTGTGTTTTAAAGTCATTAAAATCACGGAGAAGGCTAGCATGTATTCTTTGCTACAAGTTATATTTGGTCACTTCTCACTGCATTAAGTGACTAGCTTTGTGTAGCCTGAACTATGAGGTGTAAAACAATTTTATATAAAGATGTTCTAGTGAGTGTCATCTATACATAATGTTGCTGTTGTCTTTATGCCAATCCAGATTTGTAAATATCCTTGTTACAGTTTTCTCCTTTCTTATTTTCTTCTTAGCTGTGGATCAGTTGAATGCTTGGTTCTTTTACTAAAAAAAGGAGCTAATCCAAACTATCAGGACATTTCAGGATGTACTCCTCTCCATTTAGCAGCAAGGAATGGGTAAGTTCCATAATATTTTTGCATAGTTCAAGAAAATGCCTTTGGTTTCACTTTTGAAAATAGAGAACATGGAGTTTAAAATCCTTACTTGGAGTATTCATAGAGTAACTTTTTTATAAATAGTAAGTCATGTTTGAAATATCAATTCCAGTGCCAGTCATTTTTGTGCTGTCTGTTAATTAGGGGCATAATGATTCTTACAACAGTAATTGAACAAGGTATACATTGACCTTCCAGTTAGCTGAGAAAGAAAAGGTTTTGGAGAGCTTGGAGGGGGGTCAGAGACTTCTGATTTTTTCTGGGATAGTATCTCTAAGAAAATTTTCCCTGCAAGGAAAGGAATACAGTTGGTCTGCACAGTGTTAGGGAGAGGAACAGAGAAAAAGCTCCAAATGAGCAAGCAAGTACCTTAAGATCCTACTTCTTGAATTGTGGTATGTGAAAACATGCAGCTGTAAAGGTAATGTTGTCTTTTTCTTTTTAGAATATGTATGTGATAAAATAACTGAATTGTATCACAGCTGGTACTTCACCTAAGGAGGTGATAGTGTTTAGTGACTTCTGGGTATGTGTGAAGTCTGTTTGTAGGAGAGGAAAGAAGCTGCCAAGTGGTTTATGAAGAAGTGCAGAAATACATGCAAGAAGACAGTTATGTGGAAATTAGGTACAGGAAAGGTGTGAAGGGTGTCAAATAAAAGGAAAAGCAAAATCAATTTATAAAGGTAAAGCACTTTGAGCATTAAAGAATGTCAAAAAAACCAAACAAAACATGACTTAGGAAACAATACCTCTACTTTTATTAAGACAGTACTTGAACTCACTGAAGATTTGCATAGTTTTACAGTGACTCTCTCATTAAGTGATGATTTTGTGGTGTACTTTAAACATGTTCCCTGACATGTACAGGGGACAGTGAACTTCATGGGCTTTTATTAGCTGAACTCTGGCTTTTTGTCTTGAAAGGGTAGTTCTTGCAGAGCTGAAACTCTTAGAGTAGGGGTTAGGTGCTTCTGCACTTTCCACAAAAACAGCTATGATTTTAGCCCTATGTTGTTGTTTGCTACCCTTGCACTGTCTGAGTCTGTGAGGATCACTTTTTCACATGCTCAGTACTATACTCCTTATAAATTGGAACCACCTTCTGTGCTTAGAACAGTGATAAATTAGAATGAGTGAAGCTCTAAGAAGATATTTAATCTTTGCAAGCGATTTTCCCTGACTGGATTTTAATGTATTCTTTTGCTTATAGCCAGAAAAAATGTATGAGCAAGCTGCTGGAATACAGTGCAGATGTCAACATTTGTAATAATGAAGGCTTGACTGCAGTAAGTGCTATTAATTATCATTGTGTTCTTAAAATGAATGAAGATTTTGAAGATTCTTGTTTTTAAGCATTTGCTATCTTACATGTAAAACAAAACTGCTGTGTGTCCAGTCCCATCAAGAATCAAAAGATATGATCAAAATACCTAAGCATGTGATTGTATTGTGTATTTTTCAAAGCTTCTCTTAATATTATGCAAAGCTTCTCTTTGTGAAAGTGTTGACAATAATACAACCAGGTTTAAAATCAATTTTATGGGATATATATATATATATATAAAAAATTGCTAAAGGAAATGTGTATCATAATTTTGTACTTAGATTCATTGGTTGGCTGTCAATGGACGAACAGAATTGCTTCATGATCTTGTTCAGCATGTCAGTAATGTTGATGTTGAAGATGCCATGGGACAGACAGCCCTTCATGTAGCTTGTCAAAATGGACACAAGACAGTAAGTTTCTAAATTGTATGCACACAATTGATTTGTGAAGAACTTGGTAATGCTTCAAAGCTGCTGTGATTTTTTTATAAACTTCAGAGTAGTAATGCACATGATAATGGCTGCAAGTGTGAAGAATGCTGCTGTGTGTTTTAGTATTGACTGCAAGCACTTCCGTGGGAGCAACGTATTTATTCTTCTGGAGGTGATTGGTCTCAGTGCTTATGGGAGTTTAGGTGACTGTATACTGTTCAGCTCTTCTATAGTGCTGTTATTGGCTTGTTAATATCAAGTTTTTCTATAATGTTAAATGTTTGAAAATGTTTTTCCTTATTTTTCAGAATATGTTTAATTCGTAATTGTGCAAGCTATTATATGCTTTTGAAATCTGAAATATTAATTTACTGTGAGTAAAAAATGAAAACAGAGTTGGGTTAGTTACAATTTTAACTCTAGAAGTAAACAAATTAATATAAACTCTTCTGTTATTGATGTGTGTGAATAATTTTTATGCCTGGCCTTGCGTTGGGACTGACTATTTATATTCAGAGTATAAGTCTGGATGGTTTACTTGAACTGCATTACAGCCCCATAGTGTTACACAGATTGCCACCAAAATTATTTACTGATGAAAAGAATAAAATTGTAATTCTAAATCTATGCAGGTCCATTCTGTTCTTGTCAGTGCTGGATATTGGAAGGCCAAATTCTGAAAAACTGTTACCTATAAATGTAGCAAATTTATGCAACTGAAATGTAACAAAAGTTGTTTGGGAGTCTGCTCAGTGTTTTCATATTTTAGACATGCACTGAATAGTTGCAACCAGTAAGGTTTTCCAGTGCTTTTTTTCTAAAGCTGGTGTTTTGTTCTCTTGTAGACGGTGCAGTGTTTGCTGGACAGCGGTGCAGATATAAACAGGCCGAACGTTTCTGGGGCTACTCCACTTTATTTTGCTTGCAGGTTATATACCTTTGACTTTTGAATGCTGGCCTAAAAGGGAAATACTTTTTTCCCCTTTTGGAATAACTGATTATAAATTACAAAATGTAGGAAATATAAAAGCTGACTGGTATTTAATCTTGGCTAATTTTTGAGTGTAGTTTGGTGTCTTATCTAAATACTTAGGTTAGTACTGCAGCCTCTGTGCCTCTTTCTAGCAGACATGTTAAACGCATACCTGTGCATGTTCTAGCATGAGTCATAAATTGATGACTGCTCAACCTTTTTCTGAAAAAATGAATTCTGCCAACTTAGATAATTTTGAGTACACTAAAACCAGAGCCTTTTATAAGGCAAGTTTGGCTGTTCCTAATGTACAGTGTGGTATTACAGTATACATAAAATGTGCGGATATATGTTAAAGTTACAATGTTGAATTGAAATTACATTGTTGCTTTGATCGGTGTTGTGTTCAAAAGTTTAGTTATATTTCAAAACTAATCACATGATAAATGATCTTTTGTTTTAATTAGAACATTTCTGTGATTTTTTTAGAGCATTTACAATTTTTGCAATCCCTGTGCTTTGGATACAGGTTGAATAGTTCACCTAAGATTAATTGTTGCTATAAGCAAAAATAGAAATGAACTGACCTGCTGGCCTGTTAAGAGTTATGTTCTGGGAGCTGTGGTTTATTGGGATAGTGTATGTTGACTTGTGGCAGTTGAGAAGAAGAGAAGTGGAAAATAAATAGCTGCTAGGTTTGGTCCTTGATTTAGGGACTGGTATTTGTACACACTTTAAAAGAAGTAAGCAACTTGTCTTGGCTTGGAGGATTTTCATAAGAAGGGAATGAGGCAAGTACAGGAGTGATATTCTTTAGAAATTACCAACTGGAGCAGCTGGCAGGGTAGAATGAACAGGATGTCTACTACAGCAAACCTGGAAAGAAAGGTTGTAGGTCCCTGGTGACGGGGAGGGCAGGATGTGGTAGCAGTGGCAGGTGATAGCTGCAGAAATAGTATCAGTATTCCAAGTCTGAGTCTCAAACACCTGTTCTGTCAATGTGTTGGGTTGTACACATAGTCTAGAGAATTACAGTGAGGATGCTGCAAGTAGGCCATTAGTCTTAGCTCCTTTCTGACTCTTAATGTTTGTTTGCTTTGGGACAAAGTCTGGTATATTAGATTAACCTGTTGGCTTCCTGGGCTGGAAGGACAGGACTCAGGAGACCTCATTTGGGAGTTACTGAGAGATCAGTGAAGCTACCTCTTGCCCCTCTCAGCTGTTAGTTGCCAGTTTGCCTGTGCCCTTTCTGAACTATCAGGTTGAGGATGCTGGCAGCCTCTTATATGTTCCAGGATGCCAAATACTCATATACATTGATGTAAAGGGTGTGCTGCAAACTAGCTTGAGAAATAAAACTTCACTGAAAAAACCTGTAACCTTAATTGCTATGTCTTTTTTATCAGTCTTTTCATTTCACCCTTTAGATACTTGTCTGTTATGTTTTACAGTATTTGCACTTAATGGTGGTGAAGGCAATATTTAAGTAATTGTTCCATGTGTTTTTAATGAAGTAAACTTCTGATCACTGGTAATCAATTTCTCATTTTTTTCAGAAGAAAAGGTTTGGGAAAGTGTTGAGAGGTATAAATAGTTGGTTTTCAGTTTTCTAGGCAATGATGGCATGTTGGGAAATTTTTAACTCAAGGGAACTAAGGATCCTCTACAACCTATAAGCAGATTAGTGAATAAGCTGTGAAATAGACTTTTAATGCAAAAGTAAAACTCACTAGAGGCCACACGAGACCTTTCTATATAGAAATTAGAGCCATTTGAGTGATGTATTTATCTCTTGTGCAAAAAAAAGAATGATCAATAAAAATATCTTGCTAATAATTTATTGATGGTTAAAGCACAATTAGATTGCTTTTTCCCCAAATATGGTAGAAGCGAGCAAAGAACTTGGCAAAGAGAACTTCCTCTGTGAAGTAAATTAGGATGTAAATTGAGAAAGAGCTCTCTTTTTGCAGGAAATGCAGCTCATAAATATTTGAGGCGAGGCTAAGATGAATCACTTCTGAGTGATGAGGGTGACTCTGACTTTATAAATGGCCTGAATTTTGCACTGCTCTTTTGCAGTAACTATTTTCTTTTAGCTTATGTTGGTTTTGTTGATTAGATGCAATAAAGACAGATTTATGACTCATAAGAGATCATAAATCTTGTATTAACTGTCTTTCTTCTCTTCTTTTGAATAGCCATGGTCAGAGAGACACTGCACAAATTCTTTTGATGAGAGGAGCCAAATATTTACCAGACAAGAACGGTGTTACTCCACTGGATCTCTGTGTACAGGTATTAAGTTAGCAACATTTTTTTCTGTGAATTTCTGTGAATTGCTAAAGTGTCACCTGATCATTATTGCTTTTTATATTCTTAAGACCTCTGTAAGATGGTAGTCCTTTGGCAGAAGAAGTGCAAAACATAATTTTTTTATCATGAAATTGATCCTACAGCCAGGTTCATAATTTCTACCCTTTGCATAAAGGCATACGTCAAGAGAAAGAATTTCCATTTGACTCTGACTAGAAAGCTTTGGAATCCTTGGTATAATGATAGTAGACAATTTAGGTTCTTACCTGTAAACAAGTAGGAGGTAAAGGCGTGCAGAAAGGAGTGGTTTTGGTTTTTTTTATGTCAAATAATAGATTTTCTTTTCTCTTGAGGAGATGTTGCTGTTAAAATCAAACAAAGCTTACATGGTGATGACTCTTACTTTGCAAAGATATTTCTATATTTGGATGAGGAGCAAAATTCTTACATATTTTCAGCTAACACAGCATTTTCAACTGCAAAACAGTTTATACCAAGTACTCCTTGTGCTGCTTGCTCAAGTGAATTTTTTGGTTTGTGAATACTTACACTTTTTTCTGTCAGATCAGTTGAAGATCAGTGTGTAAATAACATGATTGAATGGAAGCTTTTGAACCTTTGCTAGTAATCAGACTAGGAAACTGAACTGAAAGCTGAAAAAACCAAATCAGTGGAATGAGTGGACATCACACTGCCTTTGTCAGGATAAAGTTGAAAATTTCTATATTTTTTTTCTGTATTTTCAAATTATTTAAACCTCAAGTTATTTAGTTTCTGAAGTGTCCTCATGTGCCCAAGACTTACACTTGAAATAGCTGTGTATGTGCAACAGTGCTGTCTCCAGTACCTGTGGGATATTTTTTGAATGTTTAGCTCTAAAAGCTTTATTTCTCATACTATCTATGGAAGACGTTGATCCAGTTAGGTTACTTACAGAATTTTTTTTCTTTTTTAAACCAAGTAAGTTCTCAGCTCTGGTCACTGAAAAGTGCCAGATCACTATGTTTTCTCACTGCTGACTTAATTGTGAAACTCAGGGTTTTTTTCTTTGCTATGGCAGAATGATTTACCATTGCATAAAGCCACGGGAGTGTGATCAGTTCAAAGGTCTTCTGCAGCCATTGACCTGTAAGACAGTATATGGCAGGAGAGGTTTAGATTAGATATTAGGAATAATTTCTTCATGGAAAGGACTGTAAAGCATTGGAGAAGACTGCCCAGGGAAGTGGTAGTCTCTCCATCCCTGAAAGTTTTCAAAAAATTGTGGATATGGCACTTGAGGTTTAGTAGCATACATAGAGGTGCTTCTAGGCTGATGTTTGGGCTTGATGATCTTAAAGGTATTTTCCAACCTAATTGATTCTGTGATTCTATACCACTGTGTGCTTAATGGTTATTATTTTTTATGATTAATGTTTTGAGTTGCTGTGTCAGTCTCCAGTTTTGCAATCCCTAGGGCACCTCTTTACACTTAGAACTTCTGTTAACTTTTTTAGGTGTGAGTAGTGACACCTGGTGTTTGTTTTGTAGTGATGATCTTACTGTGTTCAAGATCATGCAGTATACAAGTTCATGATGCAAAGTAAGAATGGAGAAAACAGTATGTTTTCTTTCTTTTTACATTGAGGGTTTTATTCTATACTTACAGGTTTGTTTTTCAAATTTGATATATGTTTTTAGAAGACTGAAATTATAGATTCATATACTTCTTGCCAGCATTACCTTGATTTTGAAGATTTGGCTTTGATTAATTCTTACAGATTCTGGGTGGGTTAATTTTTAATACTTAATTTCTTGGTACCAGAAAAAATTAGATTAATTTTTTTAATGTATGGTTTTTACTGAGGTAATGTCAACTGTCATTCAAGGAGGAGTCCTTGGAGTTGTAGCAGTTAACACATGATATGGTCATCTTCCCACAGTGGAGGTTGATGCATGGTGTTTGGTGTCTGCTTAAAAATGCAGCTGTGTTAAATAAGATTTGATACAAATAAACCAAAAATCCAAGTTCTGTTCTTCCCAGAAGACATTTTTTTCTCTGAAGGGTGTGAAGTTATTCTAAGGCACAGTGGAATCATACTTGTGTATTGATTTTAAAGTTAAATAACCCTTTCGTGGGTTTATCGTATTTCTTCCTGTAACAAGTCAGATATGTATCCTATGAGACTTTAGAAAATGTTTGTTTTGAAGGATTAGGTTCTGGGTGCTATTAAGTAGATGTCAGCAAGAGGAAGAGAAGTGAAGTACTGCACTGTTTTTAAACTCTGGTAATTGTTGGCTAAAGTGCTGTTCAACTGTACCTTTAGTTTGGTAAGTAGGAAAATGTTTTGAAAACCAGAAAAATGGGAGTGGATATATGTGTGCCAGTATACTGAAAAAAAAATTGATTCTGTCTTCTCCCAAATATTTGGGGATACCTAACTTTGCTGCATTTTTGAATTTCAATTTATTTTAGAGTAGGATTTCTTCAACATTAAAAAAATAGTGTAATCCTTAGTAGATGTTATTGCCTGTAGTAGTCCAACTCACAATTCTAATGTTTTTTTTAACTAAAACATTTTCTTAGGGTGGTTATGGAGAGACTTGTGAAGTCTTAATACAGTACCATCCTCGGCTTTTCCAGACAATAATCCAAATGACACAGAATGAAGATCTGCGGGAAAACATGGTAATACGGGATTCTGTGCGTTACAGCCAGGGGTCTATGTGTGATAGAAAGCTGAGCTCTTAATATGAATGACAATCAGTACCACAGTAGCTGATCACTGGGTATCTTTCTTTCCTCATGGAAAATGTACATTCTTCACATAATTTTAAACACAAGAATTTGAATTAAATTAGGATCTGTTTTCATTTAGTGTTCTGACTTTGCACATTTGGCAAAGTGATCTAGACAGTTTAAAGAGCAGACATTGCAAACCTCAATACAAAGGTGCTGGTAGGGCATTCCTAGACCATCCTATATATACAATTACGTAGTGTAACAGAGCCTATTTTCCTTCATTTAGTCATTATCTGCAGACCTCCGTTCTAGGATGTGTCTTGAGGCTGAATCATCCGGAATTAACTTACGAGTTTGTGGTATGAGCACTCACCTGTGTGAAGTTGCCTTGTACAATTAGAGTGTAGAAGATTGCAGCCACAGTTTCATTTGATTATTATTTCTGTAGATGAAACTATTTCTTTTTTAATGGTTCTCTTATACTTTGCTTCTTTGGTTATTGTGGGGTAGTGCAATCTAAAGCAAAGAAAAATCAAGGAAAAAAGCTTTTTTTCTTGATTGTGTGAGGGGAAAGAAGCATGGGGTGCCCTTTCCCCCTTGTAAATCTAGCTCACTGTGGGTTTTTAGTACATTATTTGTTTTAAAATAACTGCAAATGACCTTACAGACAGCAAAAAAAAAAAATTAGTGAGGTGCTGACTGCCAGTTTGCTTAATTTAGTTTGCTAAATTTTTGACGTTTTCATTTTCTTTGACTCCATTACTTCCACTGTAACAATGAGGATTTCTAAGTCAGTGTCTAGATTTCTGAGACAGGGTTGAGTTTTACAGAGTGAAGTGACGCAGGTGAGAATTCTCAAAGTGTATGGGGAGATGCTATAGATGATTTAAATTAAAAGAGAAAGAGCTAAAACAATGGAACAATAAGACCTTTCGTATATTGTAGAAGTGAAGAAAGCGAGTGAGAAATTTTTTATGTGTCTGAGTAGTGGTGGAGCTGTGTGCAAAAACAAGATCTTAATGGGAGTGTATACAAAATATATTAGCTAATACAGTTCTGCTTCATTGCTGAAATGTAATCATATGTTGAAAATTATGGCCAAGTCTGAGCTGTTCTGCTTAGTCTGGGTAATGACCAGTTCATATTATCTGGAAGTGGTGATATAAGGAAACTGGGTATGTGTTACAAGTCAGGACTTATATTTTAAATGTCATAAGTTGTTCTTATGAATTAATAATACAGGGTTGAGCATTCAGTGTTTGTAACATTCTGTAATGTTAAATACCCTGTAGTGCATGCATTGACACTAGAATGTGTACGTTTGCATTAATCTTTGTAAATGATAATGAAATATTAACTGAGGTTAGATTAAAGGTTGTACAGTATAGATGTGCATTATTATTGCTAGATATTAAGGCTTGGGTGCTGGTGTTCTACATAATTGATAAATTATTGTTGATCTGATGCTCCTTGACACTGTGCAATTGCTTTTGTTTTAATCCTTCAGTTGCGGCAAGTTCTGGAGCACTTGTCTCAGCAGAGCGAAAGCCAGTATCTTAAAATCTTGACAAGTCTTGCTGAAGTTGCTACAACAAATGGTCACAAATTGCTCAGGTAAGTGTGAGGTCACAAGTTGATATACTACCCAGCAGTTTTATTAGTCCAAACTGTCTGATGCTCAGCACATGCTGGAGTATATGGATCTCAAATGTGATTTATATGATAATGTCTGTTTAGATCACTGTCTTCACAAAGACTTCAAGAGAAGAAGTTGGTGTCCATGTATAGCTGCTGGTATCTAGAAACTTGAGTTGCAGAGAAGTGTGTTTTTGGTTTGGTTAGTTGGGCTATGTCAGCCCTAGGAAGGAAAGCTGCTTAGACAACTCCCAAATAAGTTTTTTTTTGTCTGCACCTTTCTCACTTTTTCTTCCCTTCCACATTTTTTTTTTCCACATGCTTCCTTAGTATGCTTGAGGAGAGTTTTGTTACTTCTGAGACCTGTCTTATGTTTGCTGGCTCTGGTTGCCTTACACGGCTACTAATATATATGAGATAAAAAATTCTGTCTACCAATGTGCTATCTCAGCACCACAAGCAGCAATAATTTGGGGAGATGCATGACAGAGGCAAGCATCTTTACATGGTATGCTTACCTAGTTTTTGTGGCATCTGTTTGAGTTTGTGCAAAACACACTGTCTGCTATTGGAACATTTTACTGTTTTCAGCACCTAACAGATTTTGGTGTAATCTTTATGCTTTACTAGAAAATCTTTACTGAAGGAGTCAAGGGTCAGAAAACATGAGTGAAGTTCCTTATTAACATGTTTTAGATGCCATTTTGGCAAAGAGAGGTTTGAGAGTGGTCTGTAATCAGAGCAACCTGTCAGCATAGATTGTAGAGGATTACATGGGAAGCTTCTTTTTAACTTGGACTGTTGCGAGACAGAAAAGAAATAGTCTATTCTTACTCCTAGATGCATTTTTTTTTCTTCCCCACTAGTAATGTTTTTAAATGGAGCTTGTAGATAGCAGGTCAGAACTCCTGGATGATGGTAGGAAATTAATTTCATTGCATCATTAATAAATCTTATTCTGGTGGGTGTTCACTTTGATGAATTAATGTAAGGTCAGAATCCCTTTAAACTTTGGGGTTAAAGTGTATAGACATTAATGAAATTTTGTTGTTGCAAAGGTAACTTTTTGAACAATTTCTGCTGTTGCTGAGTTTCAGTATGTATCAGCTTAACTTGTAACATACACATTTTTGTCTTCCTTAGAGCTGATAGATCTCCCTCAAATAAATTGTGATAAAGTGTAAAACTGTAGTGCAGGAAAGGATTTCAAGCTTGCTCTGTGTAGGGACGTTATTGGAAGTTGTAGTAGCTGGATTACATCATATGAGGTAGCATTTGTTTCTGTTTCAGTGTCTTCAGAGGTAAATTAAAGTGATTGTTGGTTAGATTTGATTTGTTACTGTTACTGCACTTCTGATTTGAGTAATGCTCTCAGTGTGGCTGTGGAAACCGTTGCTCTGTGCCTATGCTGTCTCTGAGTTTGAGTTGCTATGTACTCCTGTGTTGCTGTGTTTGGGTGGGCTAGTGGAGGCTGAAGACAGGTGGAAGAGTTTCATTGCATTGGATGAGGACTCATTTCTAGGGACGCCAGTACTTGAAGTGTCCTGTGAACTCTTACTGGCCAGCTTCTCTTTGTTATTTGTAATATGTCACAACAGAAATGTGATAGCAAAAGAAAACAATTCCAAGACAGTTTCACAGATGCAGTTTTGCAAAGACTCTGTCTCTCTTTTCTCCAGCTTGGTTTCCTGGCAGGAGCAATGAATTTCTACTTCAATAAATATTTCTCAGTTGCTTTCTTAAAAACACAATGAGGATTAAGGTAGTACTTGGTGAATACTCTGAGCTTGGGCCACTTTCCTCTCTCTCCTTCTTCCGACAAAAGCATGTAAAATGTACTTCATAGATGAAGACCTCCAATAATGATATTCTTACATGGCTGAACTAATATTATCTCTGTTAGTTTCCTGGGTACTAACCCACTTGCTTTTGGTTTTTTCTGTTGCTTAGTTCAAAAGTATCTAAAATTGTTTCTTGTAATGCTTCTAGCAAGTATCCAGGAGTGCCACTAAACTTGTGCCTGAAGACTTCTGCTTTGGGTACGAGCAAGGATCCTGTTTCACTTAGAGTTATCTTCACCATGTATTTCATTTTTCCAAGGAAAGAATTGAAGTGTGATATGATTTGGTCTTGCTGGTGCAGGTTAGGCATAGCTGAATGTTTACAAACATGCCAGTAGAAGTTTCAGGAAACTATTAAAAACCCTCTAAGGTTTTCCTATATATGTGGGTCCTTATCCTGGGAGACCAGGAAATTTCACCAGGAAAATACCACTGCTGAGACATGATAAATCTCAGTTAAAATGTTAATAGGTTGTTTTTTTTTTTTTTTTTTTACTTTTTTTGGTAGTTAACTTCTTGAGTTAGCATCTTGTATTCATAGATTCTTTTGGTATATAAGCAAAGATTTTACAAATGCTAATTTTTAGCTATGATGAGAGCTTTTGATAACACAATTGCAGACTGCTTGTCAGGGGATTTTCTTTACCTGGTTAAAAACTTAATATTCCTACTGTAGCACTGTTTACTTTTTCTGTTCCTTTCTTATATTGATTTTCTGAAATCTTACCTGGTTAAAGTATAAATTGTCACAAGAAAGTCATACTTTGTATGGTAATTTGGCAAAATTCTTAGTACCTCGCTTTTTAAAGTTAACTCTCAGTCATTAAAATGTAGTGCTGAAAACAAATAGGTCCTTTGCTGATGACAAGGTGAATGAGATCATAATAAAGCTATGCTAGCTGTTACAACTAATTGTGTTTCAGGTTTGTGAATTAACAGGTTATAAATTTCAACAGACATTTACAGCACCCTGTAAGATGTCAATTTTCTGGTGTTTATCAGTCTTTTGGCTGCGAAACATGCTTTTAAATTGCAAGTACTTTAAAGATAGAATTGAGTATGTGCTCACTTCTGTAATATTTGAAGTTAGTAGGTTTTGATAGAAAAGAATTAATTTTTGCAGTTTGTTATGCATTCAAGACAGAAGAATTCTTACCACTTAGGGTTTAAGAAAACCAAGTTGAGTTTGGTGGAGAATGTTCTGCTTGTGCATAAAGTCATGAATATGTCATATTTTGCACTGTTGTGGTACAGAGTTCAGTGTTTGCCAGCTCAATTAAGGAAACATAAAACTTTCAGTATATTTGTTGGATAAATAAATAGCGTAGTGGTGGTTTTCTTTAGTGTCTTTTGGATTGTGTTTTTCTCGATAGTGGCATCCTTACCATCCTGATCCCTTGTCTGGTTGAGGTAGTTATTGGGCATCTAGAACAACAGCTGGTGAGGATGAGCTGTAGCAGCATATCTGATCAGTCAGTAGACTTACTATCGGATGCTCTCTTTTTAGTTTGAAAAACTCTTTCATCTGGATATCCCAATTTGCTTTGTGCACTGAGATTCTTTCTGTAGGAAGTTGAATTTCCTCCCAGGGGTTCATAAGATGTGCATTAAAAGAAAAAAAAAAAGGAAGTATTTTGAAATTGCATGTATGTGTTAGTAAAACAATAATGCTTATATTTGACTTCTGGGGCTGATGCAGGAAATGAAAGTTAAAATGTACTAGGGTTTGAAGCTTAGGGGTTTTTTTCAGCATATGTGTCAGACCCTACTACTAGATTGCTTACTCCTTATTATACTAAATCGTTTCATCTAGGAAAAGAAACTTAAACATTCCATTTTTTTCCCCCAGCTTGTCAAGTAATTATGAAGCTCAAATGAAGAGTCTCTTAAGGATCGTGAGGATATTTTGCCATGTCTTTCGCATTGGCCCATCCTCTCCCAGTAATGGAAATGACATGGGCTACAATGGAAATAAAACTCCAAGAAGTCAGGTGTTCAAGGTCAGAAAAGTATATGATGTTGTTAGGAAGATAGACGTTAAAGAGATGAATGTCACAAAGCATGCATTCATTAATCAGACATCTCATGAACAGGAAGTAAGTTTGGTTGATGTCCCTATCCCTTTTTAAGTTAAATCTACCTCTCTCCTTCTCCTGTATTTTTTTTTCCTTCTGAATTAATTAATTTAGCCACTGATGCACATCTTATCTTATGATTTCTGTTTATTTCTTATTTAATAGATTGTATATTAGTTTTTGAGTTGGTAAATTTTGTTTTTATTTCTGTTAAGAGTATAATAGTCTCAAAATATAATGATATTAATATAATAGATTATATTAATGTAATTTCAAAATGGTAGCTGGAGATACACAGATGGAGTGCTGATCAGTAAGCTTTATCCAGCTTCACAAGACAAATGGAAACAATGAAATTCTTGATCTGCATGTTATTCTCACTGTGATCATGAAATCTTTTCCCAAGTTGTTATTGGATTTTATAATTATGTGGTTTGAAGCATATCAGCTCACTACTACCCTTACAAGGTTGTTGATTTATAGCTGCTTTCAAACACATGCTTTAGGTGCTTGCCATTGAGAGGTTTAGTTCCTGAAGGCGTTTGGTATTTTTATATTTTTTTGTTAAGGAATACCTCTGTAGAAAGTCATAGATTACCTTTTTGTAAAGAAGCCCCAGTTTTCTGTGTGCCACTTAGTCTTCATTGGATATACAACTGCCATACTTTTCAGAGCACCTAATAAAAAAGAACTACAATGGGTTCTCCCATTTTACTCCATACTCTTAAACAGCACAGTTTGTATCAAGAAATTTAGATGTCAAAAATTACTTGAGGATTTCTCTTTACCTTTACATTTCTTCCACTGTGTTGTGAAAAGATTATTTTGGAATTACTGCAATTATTCGATGATATATGTTCATCGTGTTAGGTTACTTCGAAGGGCTTTTAAGAAGAGCTATATTGATGAGATTATGGAAAATGATACTCTTAATTCCAGTTAATTTAGTGAAGTATCTCAGTTTTTGTTTAAATTTCTTCTCTTGGAAAGAAGAAAAGCATTAGACTGTTAAAAAAAACCCCCAGAAAACATGCAAGCATGAATGTTTGTTTGTCTGGTAGCATGATCCTTTTAAGAACAAATTGATTTATATAATGAATATAAAACTAGTAGTTGAGTCTGAATAATACCGTGTGCAAAATGTAATGCATTGTACAATGTGCCATGTAATAATTGCTCTTTGGAGTTGTTCATCAAAATAGGGCAATAATGTGGGTTTAACCATAATTCTGTTTTTAAAAAACAAAGACCCTACCCAAATCACAAGAATTATTTTATTAAAGGCAGCACTTTCTAACAGTTCTTATGAAAATTACTCCCAGTATACCAGATTAAATAACAAAAAGATGTTAAACACACTTTATACAAGAACTATCTCCAGTGAGGTATTCTGCTGCCAAGCCCAAAAAGGAAAAAAAAGAAAGGCTTCCTGCTTTTCACCTCCATGTGATTTCAGAACTCGGCATAAAGTAAACAAAACCATTCAAGTTCAATTTGCAAAGTAAGTGGAATATCACTTAAATAACTTATCTATGTGCCCAAAGGACTTTGTATGATGAAAGAATTGTTTCTTAATTTACTGTGCATTTAAGTTTTGTGCAGTAACTTATATTAAACAACTGCCACAGTTGTCCCAGAAAATATCAGCAATTCTTACTTGTGGGAAAACAACATGTATGCTTTTAATGAGTGAGAAAATATATACTACTGTTGCATTACCTAACAAAACAAAAATTTCAGGATGATTTAAAAAATATTATTGCAATTATTATAATTATTGCAATTATTGTCATTTATTTAGAAGTTTTATGAGTGAGGCGACCATGCAGTAGAGCACTGTTGTGTCCATGGAATTTTAAAGATTGATTTAAATTTCAAACTCAGAAATATAAAACTGCTGATGAGAACTTATTGTTGTTTGGGAATGGGTACACAGGTCTGGCAAGCTAAGTTAATCTACAATTTTGTTTGGTTTAGTCTGTTCTTCCCTGAATTTACAGTAGACTGGGTAGTGGGAGATTAGATATAGTATTGAGTGAATTGGGTGACTTCCAGTTTTCTCTTAGTCCTACCTTTCCTTTGGTTTTTTGACCTTTCTTTGAAAATATGCTTGTGATGGTCTTTTTCACCTTTTGGGAAGAGATAAAAAAGACCTGACTTTTCATAATGTTTCATTAAATTTTTCTTTATCAATGTACTGATTGAACATATTTTGTAGAATTGTCACTGTAATGTAGCTGGGAAGGGATTAAAAATCTGAGTATTCTTGGTCTGAGCCTACTGAGGAATGTTACTGCTTGACAAGGTTAAGAAAATCACAGGACTGTCTGTGCCTTAGTGGAATTCCCTGTATGTGATTCAGGCCTATCCAGATGTTTTAAAGTGGAAGCACTAGCTAATGATAACACATCCTTGTACTGATCCTGTATGATATGGAAGAATCACTGAATTTTGTCTCCCAAGCTTGAAACAAGCTGCTAACTCAAATGGGATCTTACCAGTCAGAAACTTAGAGTTGTAATTTTGACCAGGTTTACACTCATTACTTTTCCATGTATTGCTCTTCCAGTTACTATTCAGTGTGATGGCATATCTGGGAAACTTGCTGCAAAATTTCTCTGTAATTGAAAAAGGTTGGGAAGTGCTTAATGTTTTTTCCTTGTTTCAGATACTGTTCTTTTCTAGAATTGAGGTAACTTCTCTGCTGTTAACAAAGTCACTTCATGGATTAGTGATCTCCTGCACCCTGTGTCTTAAAAGGCTATCTGACCTCTGGCAAAAGATTTTGCTTCAGTGTTGCAGTTTGAATATGGATTTGGTTACTGGTCTTGCTTTCTAGATGAGTAAAGAGGAAGGCATTGCATAGGTAAATTAATGCATTTGGGAGGTAAGGTGTGCAGCTGTAAAAGCTTGGTACTCCATCAGGCTCAGCTGTATAGTTCTAGAGAAACTTTTCTGCAATGTGAAATATGGCAACTGAAGTTTGAGTGGATGTCTTTGTTTAATATGAGGTTCATGGTGAGAATTGACTGAAGAGTGCTGGCTAGTAGTTTGAAAAAAACATTGCTAGTGGTTTGGTTGAATATGTCCATATGACTCTTGAAAAGGTCTGGTCATGGATGCCAACATAAAATCCTGACAGTCATGGACATGGAGGTGATGGGCAATATTTAGAAGTGGTTTTTGTCCTGAAGTTGGACTAGAAAGAAATAAAATGAAATATTAAAGCTGCTGTGCTTGACTAGACTTTGAAATGAGGTTATGATCAGAAGCTGTGAAGAGCTAGCTTTGGAATAACAAATTCGGTGGAAAAGTTCTGAAAGATGTGCTAAATCTATGGGAAATAAAAGATCAAACGCAAGATATTGGGGGAATATGGTGTCTGGCAAGCTAAACATTATATAATGTTTGAGGCGGAAAAAAGGTAGATTTTAATATTCTAGTAGTATCTAGTTTCTTCTGGGTTATAGATTAAGAGCACAGCTGCATTTTGATTCTCCTGTGTGTTCAATTAATCATATTTTCCATTAGAAAGTTTTTTACATTATGTTTTGTGGTAAAGTTCTGCCAGATGGGTCTTGGAAGGATAACTTGATCCTGTATGGTAGACATTTATAGAAAATGCTACCTGTGCTGGAGATATTCAGGTCACCTTCTAGAGAAATATGTGGTCACTTGGAGCACAAGCATAAAGTGAGTGACATACAAAGTATCGAACAAAGCCTACCAATATTAGAGATCAGGCTGGCTTTCCTCCACACTCCTATTGGGAAAGAAGGGAAGTGTAGTGGTAAAATTTTAAATGGTGGATTTCAGCAGAATCTTTTGATACACAGCTCTTATGAGAAGTAATTTAATGTGTATTGCAAATCTGTCAAGTATGAGGAGCAACAAACAGATGCTGTGAGCAGCTCTTTATTTTCAAAAGCAGCCTGAGAATATGAGAACATAACTTTCAGTATTTGCCAAGTCTTTGAATGTTTTCTCTGGTGAAAAGTGTTGATGCAACAGTAATATATGGAAAAAGGAATCCCATTTAGAAGTTCACTCTTACTTTTGGAATGCTGTGAAGTACTTGAGCTGATTACCTCCCTGTAAGATTCATATCCCTATGCTCACTAGACTGTAGGCTTGTGAAACAAGCCCTAAACACCATTAAGGGACAGCACAGTTAGCCCTTGTGGATTGTTTTATGCTTATGAGAAAGCCACAGGTCTTATCCCTTTTTCTCCTTCGTAGTAAGCCTGCAGCTCAGAGTAAAAGTGTAATGAGGGAGTTGTACTGGATTTCAATTATACTGGCTTTTTAGCAGGTGGTAGTGAAAAAAGTGTGTCTTTGTTAAAGTAAAATAAAATGCATAGCCTTATAATTTGATATGGGATTCTGCTGATACTTGTTTCTATTTTTTAAAGCTAGGTGTTAGTGACCCTGATTCTGAAACATCTGAGGTACTATCAAAATGAGCTGTGTGAGCTCACATTATGCATAAAGCACATTTTTACTAGAAATGTGCATGAACCTGAATCTCAGTGGTGTTATTTGGGATTTCCTCCATCTTCTTGGTAGAGGAAGCGCCTTTGACAAGGTTCTTCAAAAGGAACTGGCACTCTCTTACTCCAGAAACTCTGCCTGTATGTTCTGTTTCCCTGGTTGGCTGCAGTGGTTAGGCAGTAGTGTGCTGTGTGAAGCCAAACTTTTGTCATATAGTTCAGTTCTGCAGTGCTTCTGTAGTTCTTTCGAAATGAGTTTATCTTTCTTCCATCTGCTGCTTGATTTTCCTTCTTTGTGAAATTCTCTCTTTGTGCTATTTGGCTACAAATGCAGAATTTTTTATGGGTATTTGCCTCTTATCTCTAACATGACCTCTAAAGGATCATTTAAAGCTTTAAAATGTGCATGATATTTATTTGCCTTAAGAGGATTATCACATTATTATCTTATGTCAGCATGTTCATTTTTGTCTGTTTTTTCATGTGTTTATTTCAGCCGCTGGAACTGCTCTGGCATTCCCTGGATGAATGGCTTGTTCTGATAGCCACAGAGCTGATGAAAAACAAAAGGGACTCTGCCAACATTACTTCTATTTTATTGAAGCAAAAAGGACCAGATCACCAAGATGCTACTCCTGCACCTCCTTTTGCCACTGCAGGAACTGAGGGAAGAAAAGAGCTGTCCACTGATGCTGTCGAGTTAAAAGCATATGATGTTGCTGGGAAGCAGGAGGCTTGTGCTGACTGTCAGGATGTTATCTCCATGACGGCAAATAGACTAAGTGCTGTCATTCAAGCCTTCTATATGTGCTGCTCCTGTCAGATGCCTCAGGGGTAAGGAGATGATTCATTTTTCTTACCCAAACTATTACCATTTTGAAATCCTACATACTTTCTTGGAAGAATGTTCATACTGACCATATTTTATTAGTGACAAGCAAGGTTAGGCTGTTTAATGCTTTCACTAGTTCAGTTATTTGAATGGTTTGTTTTTGTTTTTTTTCTTTCCTAGTGGTCCTAAAGCCACCAAACAGCACTGCAAGTTTTCCATAGTGCTGCTGCTATGAATGAGCTGCACTGGGGCACATTTTGTATTGAGTGTTTAATGGCCCTTTGTAATCATGTAGTAAACTTGTAGGTAGAAGAATTTTGATATTTTGAAACTTAGCTGTATTTGCTGATAGTTCTTAATGTGAAATTAACCCTGTATTTAATGTGATTATCCAATAAGAAGAACTATAAGCTCAGAAAAAACAAAAAAGTTATCTTTGTGTATGAAAATGATGGCTGGAGCAAAACTTATTTGACTATATTACATATAACAAGGAGAGTTCGTCTCAAAGTAACGCTCAATTGGAATCCTGTCCCAGGCTGACAAACATGCAGTTTTGTGTGGAACATCCAGTTCAACTTAGGTCTGGTTTAAAAGGGAAACAAGTGTGACCACTTGTAACTGTGATCATAATCTGTCCAAGATTGTTATGGATTGTATTTGTGACTTTAGCCTTCATGAGTAGAAGATTAAGCAAGTATGATGATACTACAAGCTCCCTGAGGAATCTAGAAGCAAGGATCAAACTCTTGGTTATTCCTAATCACCACAAGGGTTTTACTTTCTCTGTCAAACTGAGCTGAATAAAAGCTTTCAAATTGGCCAGTAATATTTGTCTGGGGCATAGTTCTCTGTGGATATTCAGGAAGATGATTGGTTATTGATATTTTTGCCTTTTCTGATAGTTTGTTGTGAAATCTTAATGCTGTTGAATATTTAGTTTAATGATGACTAGTTAAACAGCATCAGTTTCTATTAGTGTAGTATTTATTAAAAAAAAAAAAAAACAAACTAAAAATTTATGTAATTCAAATTAGTTTTGATTGCACTAACCAAAAACATCTTATGATTTTTGAACAGGATGACGTCACCTCGTTTTATAGAATTTGTTTGTAAACATGATGATGTCCTTAAGTGTTTTGTTAACCGGTAAGCTTCAACAAATCTGGACCTTGTCATCCACTCCTCTGTTCCTCTCTGACAATAATTCATTTCTTTTCTTCTTACTGAGTTGTATTTTTAGATTGTTGCTGTGATGTATGAACAATATGCAATTTAATGGTCTTACTTGAACTCAAAGGAAGTGTAGATTGATGATTCAGAGCTCAGACTTAAATGAACTCTTCTGCATATTTAAGTGATCTATTTGGAAGATTTGTGAACAAGATCTATTTCACAAAGCAGCAGAGTAATTTGATGAATGGATTCTTTCCTTATATTTGTTCCAAATAAGGCCTTCTCTTTTAAGGCAGATGAAAACTTTCATTCTTCCTCAAATGTGTGATGACTTAAAGGAGTCTAAACCATCTTCGTACAGTTGGTTGTTTCCAGAGTTATTCTGGGACTGCCAGGTTTATAACCTTCCTTCTGTGTGGGAAGCTACTTCTAATCCTTCCATGTTTAACAGATGAGGTAGTGTAAGTTGTTTGGAAACAAGAGTGAGTAAAAAGTGATAAAATAGAAGAATCTCTTGAAACTTGTCTATATGATTAATTGCATTGTTTCTTTATACAGACTTTTTGCATCATGAAGCATTGTTATTAATTCTCTAAGAGCTTCTAACCTGTTTTTCTTTCAGAAATCCCAAAATAATTTTTGATCACTTTCATTTTCTTCTGGAGTGTCCTGAACTAATGTCCAGATTTATGCACATCATAAAAGCTCAGGTAACTGTCAGGAGGTGCTTAGTTACAACTTACAAAGGGTTTAAAAAAAAATAAAAATTAAAGAAAATCTATTTGGGGAGGATGAAAGAACTAAACATGGCCTCTAGTGCTTCTGAATCTGTAATGTGGAAAGATAGTATTAAACAGACATGGCAACCAGATCTTTGTATTCATAATTCTCTAAAATATATGGGTGAGTCCATTTGAGATAACCAATGCTGGATGTGTCTTACAATTCCAACTTTCAATTAAAGAGTGAAATTTCTGTTTTTAAATATTCTTGTGCACATCTAATAGATTGAACTTTAAAATGCTTTTCTTTCCCCTGAATGACTTATATTTTGAGATAAACCAGAGGATAAATACTTCACTATTACTTGATTTAGTTATAGTTAGTGGCAGCTCCTTTAGTGAAATTTGATGTCGTCTTGTTGTCTTTTTCAATAGCTTTATTTCCTTAGTTGTGAACCATACTGTGCTTTTATTTTTAAAGATAAATTGCTTTTATTAATCCAGTTCCATTTTTGAGACATAGTGTAGGTGTATTGTTTATTCATTCTTTTGCTGAAATATGTGTTTTTGAAACTCACTACCTATGAATAATGAGGAGACCCTGAGAACTGATACCCTGTTTGTTAGATCAACTCATGTACATGCTGTGAATTTCAGGGGATGAGAACGGCCATACTTGTGTCATATCTGTCTTGAAAGAGCTGCAGAATGTCAATATAAACATTGAGTCAAACAAGTTGGAACCTTCTCACCTAGGAATTACTTTGTAAGGTTTCTGATTCCCTTGGGCTGTTTTATATTGCCATTGAACTTTATTGCAAATAGGGCTGGTTGGCATCACTTGTGCTTCTGTGCTCAACTGTGGTTGATTATCAGTAGTTTTACAGAAGCAGTGACTCATTTCTTATCTAAGTTCCTTAATGTTCTCCCCTAAGCTGTAAGAAGTTTTGTGCTATTTTTCTCTTCTGTGGAAAACTGTAATAGCTGTTTCTGGATAGCTAGTGGTCCAGTCTTTCTGCATACCCAACTTCAGCAAACACTCAAGCACATCCTCTAGTCCTTTCTTCTTCCCAAAATACTGCATATTATGGTAATTCTGCACACCTCAAAAATTAATTGAGAATTATGCATAGCCATCTGCTTATGGGAGAGGAATTATTCAGGGGAATGGATGTGTATAATATGGTTTGCACCTTGTTTTGTAGCCATTTAAAGATCGCTGTGAATGGTTCTATGAACATCTGCACGCTGGGCAGCCAGATTCAGACATGGTGCACAGGCCTGTCAATGAAAATGACATACTTCTGGTTCACAGAGGTATTGTGTTTTAAGTGGAATTAGTGTGTCTTTGAAAGATAATGAATAAAGATGAAAAAATTAATTGGTATTTTGTCTTTAGATTCTATTTTTAGGAGTAGCTGTGAAGTTGTGTCTAAAGCAAACTGTGCAAAATTAAAGCAGGGGATTGCTGTGAGGTTTCATGGAGAAGAAGGCATGGTGGGTAAAAGTGCATGGTTTTCTTTTATGGAATTTTCATATGGAAATATTAATTATAATTCACAAGTGTGGTTTTGAACTAAAGCCTATTTTAAAATTGCTTTAGAAGAAATACATGGTTACTCAGCATAACTATTGAGTGGAAGTTTTGCGTACTAATATATTTTGTTCTCTTGACATGCAGGGACAGGGTGTGGTGCGTGAATGGTTTGATATCTTATCCAGTGAAATAGTTAACCCAGATTATGCCTTGTTTACCCAGTCAGCTGATGGTATGTCTCTGCCCTTGCTTATTTTTTTTCCCCTAAGTTATGGGGGTAATTTTTTCTAAAAGCATTTCTGTAATCCAAAAAATCTGTGTAGAGGCATAGATTATTTCATGAAAGCTAAAAGGAGAGGTTCAGGACTGCCTGTTCAAAGTAGTCTTCTCCAAGGAGACTAGGACTGGACTGTCTTTGCCTGTATCTGGCTGGACACAGATGAAAGGAAGTAGCTATATTCTTGTCCTTTCTTTGAGCATGTTTACAAGTTGATAGAAGCAAAGCCCATTAGAATGAGTACAACATGTATATAGCAATATAATAAGATGGAGGACCAAATTTAGCAGTTGGTAATTACCTTTTTATTGACGATAATGATTTCAGAACAGTACCTTGGAGAGTGGCTAAGCAGTATTGTTGTAGTAAGGTGTCATTACATTCTAAGACATTTCTTTCTGACATCTTTTTTGTGTAAACAAAAAACCCCAAACAGACTTCCAAAAACCCGAGATAAAATTCTTGCAGTATTTTCAGATGCTTAGTGTGTTTGATAAATAAAAGCTTAATTAAAAAAGAAATACAGTAGAACATGATAATTTTTTTTCTTTATAGGAACAACTTTCCAGCCGAACAGCAACTCTTCTGTAAATCCAGATCATTTGAACTACTTCCGTTTCGCAGGCCAGATCCTGGGGCTAGCTCTGAATCACAGGCAGCTGGTGAACATCTACTTCACAAGGTCATTCTACAAACATATTCTTGGTATGGTTTTATTAAAGTCCTGCTTATTAGTCATAACAGTTGTCTCAGTAGTAAGCCTTCCCCGTTTTTACTTTTGTGTGTGTGTTAAAAATGAAAAAGCTTTGGAAATTCATGTCTTGCTAGTCGTTTGTGTACATCAGAGTCACAACAATTCTTTGCATCTCAGTTGTGACATTTTTTGTTGTTCTGAGTAGTGTCGTTCTTGAGAAATGAAAATAATTGTTCCTTAGTTAACTTAAGACAAACAAAGTTGAGAATGTTTGTGAACTCTGACAAAAATCTCTCAGGCATTCTTGATAATGTCTGAAATTCTTCACTTGTGCAGTGGTTCTTTTTTCAAATGTGAGACCCCGCTGTTGAAAACCTCTCTGTCTACCTATTTCAACAAATACTACTTATTCCCAAAGTAGGGTTTCAGAACTAACGCAGGTTCAATCTGTCTTCTTAATGAGAGAAGTTAATTCCTATGCTTTTACTGTAGCATTCAGGAGGATTGGACAGACGTTTTTGCAGAAATGTAACTTTTTTAGTAGAGGATACACTCTATTAGCTAGTGGTATCTGTGGTATAGGGCTCTTCTCTGCTCTTCAAGAACCTTTGTGCCTCTTGATTGCTGAACAAAATGCCCCTCTTCTGCATTGTCATGAAAAAACTTCTCTTGAAAGAAGATTCCCAGTACATTCTTGTTACTCCTCTAAGTACATAAATTTATTTGCTGTTATATGCATAATTTCCTTTGTGTTTGATCGCTAAAGTATAAGGTACCTTGATAGTTTTCTGTAATCATTTTGTCTACCTATAGTCTCCATGTGATGTTCGCTGAGTTCCAGGACAGATTAACTCTTAACTTCAAGTTTAGTATTTATCTTCCCTGAAAGTGTTTGGAGAACACTTGCAGTTCCTTGAAGGTGCAGGCTCAGTCGTCTTTGTGAAGATCTTCCACAGAGGAGTGTATTTTACTTCTCTCCCCCAGTACTTCTTTCTGTGGCAGGAGAGTGACTATGCTGGGCAGGGGCCAGTGGAGCACTGCCAGTCTGCAGCAGCATCATGTTGGCAGTGCTTCATCAGGCTCTCCTAGTCACTGATCTTCACACAGGAAAGTCTAATGCATCATGGCATGCCACAGTTTGGTGCTGACTTAAGCCTTGGCCTCTGACATCAAGAGTGAGTAGAAGAATCATGGGTGATTTGGGTTTGAAGGGATCTCAGATGCCGGCAGGGATACCTTCCTCTAGACCAGGTTGCTCAAAGCCCTGTACAGTTTGGTCTTGGAACACTTCCAAGGATGGGGCATCCACAGCTTCTCTGGGCAACCTATTCCAGTTTCATCACTCCCACGGTAAAGAAATTCTTCCTAATATCTTATCTGAATTTGTCTTTCAGATTTAAACCATTCCCCCTTGTCCTGTCACTACTTGCCCGTGTAAAAAGTCCCTCTCCTGCTGTATTGTAGGCCACCTTCTGGTACTGGAAGGCTTCTTGAAGGTCTCCCTGGAGGTTTATTTTCTCCAGGCTGAAACAAGTCCAACTGTCTCAGCCTTCAGTCTTCATAGGAGAGGTGCTCCAGCCATCTGATCATCATTGTAGCCTCATTTGGACTTGCTCCGACAGGTCTGTGTCCTTATGTTGGGGCCCCAGAGCTGGATGCAGTACTCCAGATGGGGTCTTATGAGTGTGAGGTAGCGGGGCAGAATCATCGCCTTTGACCTTCTGGCCATGCTGCTTTCATTGCTGTGAATAGCACTCACAGGCTAATTTTTTTTGATGTATTCACAAAAAAGAAAATCTTATTTTTCTGCTGCTCAGTGTTACCTTGAGAATAGTGAAATATTGTTCTCGTTATCTCTTTTGGAAATGACTGCGGATGATTTTGGGTTTCCTACTAGTTTTGGCTTGTGATAATATGCTTGATTTGTTGGTTTCTGAATTGAGAACATGACCTATTAGTTATATAATAACTATTCAAGCTAAGCAGCTGTCATTAGTCTCTGTTAATAAGGTCTAATTGTTCTTAGTAAGGTCTTGTCATTCCAACATTCTGTTTTACAGGCATCCTGGAACTTTCTAGAGGTTTATACACATTCAATTTGTTTAAGGTCAAAAATCTTTTTAAATCGCTTCTTATTACTTATCAGAGACAAAGAACTGGAAAAATTACACCTTCACTTCTCCCAAGTAGTTGCTTTTTCTGCCTCAATCACTGTGATTTATTTAAACCTTTCCAAGGCCTTTTCCATCAGCTTTGCACATCTCCTATCTTCTTGTTCAAGGAATCAGAGTTTCACAGCAGTGGGTGCTCCTAAGTGGATCTGTTTTTTTTATGCTAGTTCTTGTTCATGCCAAATGCAAGTTATTTGGTTACAGACATAGAAATTCCCTTCAGCTACGTGCCAGGCCTCAACCAAAGAAGTATGAAATCTCTTGCAGTCTGAGACTGTTTCCATTCCTTTGGTTTCTCACCTTGCACTGAGATTCTTGTTTCCTGTAGAGAAAATGTATCCATCTGTTGATGCCACTGAAACCACCAGTTGTGTGTGAAACCCTTCTGTATCTGAGGAACACTGTGAATCTCTTTCAGAGATGCACTCCTCTTTTTAGTCAGCAGACATGATGTGTAAATGCCTTAATTAGAAGCTGAAATTTGTATGAGCAAATGTTCATACTTTTGTTTGAGACTCAGGTGAGTGCATTATCTTTTTCCACTGTGATGAGTTGAAATCTTCCTGCAATGATAGGTGAGGAAAGACCATCAACTTATGTGATGACTCAGCCAACATGCAGTGTGCATTATTTTTTTTTGTGTGTACGTGCTGGGAAACCAAACATTGTTCCATAGGTATGCATGCTTATTAAGGTTGCACTCTATTCCATATGTAGCACAGGGAGAAATACAGTCAGAAGTCAGTAATACCTCTTAGGTTTATTTTTTTCACACTTCTTATCCTTCTGCTTAAGCTGGGGAGGAGCAGATGGTTTCTCAAGTGATGTTTTCCAGTTACTTTGTATTTCTTTGTGGATACAGTTACTTTCCATTTTGTAAAAGGAAACTTCCACCTCCACCTTACAAAGATAGGGGACAAATTCTTGACTGTTCTATCTACTCTTACATTCTACTCTATAATAGAAAGCAGTCCTTGAACTGGTGTAAACAAAAGTGAAAATTAATTTCTGGGTCAGTGTATTTTGAACTGGAGGCCTTAAAACCTTAAATAATTAATGAGCTCGTCTCAGAGCTTACCTGTAGTATCTCTTTGAAGTTCTGTGTTGCACAGAAATACCTGCTTCTCACAATTATGCTAAGATAGATTTCTCTTCCTTTTCAAACTACAGGGGCCTCAAGGGTATACAAGAGAAAGATACATAGTATTTTATGGGATTCAAATTTTGTCATGATAAATCTGATGGAATTTTTTATAACTGCCTTCTTGAGTCTATTCACTGGTAAAATATCTGTCAACCAAATGACTGAGTTTAGTGCTTTGGTCTCACAACATGCTGACTATGAATGTAATCTCAACACTTGTTGAGTTTCTTCTCTAAAGGAGTCTGATTCCTACTTTTCAGTCTTCTTTTCACACATTTTGCCTATATCCCTCAGAGACATCATTATTCCCACATTTTGTGTATCAAATGCACATATGCTTGCTAGTTGACAAAAGTGAAAGTCCTCTGGAAACTACTAGACAGCTGTTAGATTTTTTGTTTTGAGAGAGATGACAGTGATATTTAATTAGTAAGTTATCTGTCCCTCTCTTAAACTGGAGTGTTCTTGATTTTGTTTGAAAAACAATGCCTTACAGCTGTGTACACACCATTTCAGCACTTGTCAGCTCTTCCAGGGAAATAGGATAACATTTTTTACACTTGGATATTTTGCAGTGGCTGCTAACCTTTGAATTTTTGTTTCTCTGCATCCACAATCCGTAGTGTGCTGAGGCTTCTACTAACGGGCACCCTTATGACACTGCACAATGCATGGAAGATGGTGAAGGAGGGACAGTGCTTCCCCATAACTTGCTTTTCTCTAAAACTGCTGCTTCCCTCATCCCCTGCCCTCCTGGGAAAATCCTTTTCCCAGATATTGTATCTGTCTTAGTGCAGTTGAAGCATCTATCATGCCAGAATTAAAATAATTGAGGTCTGCTTTCCTGTGAAGAGGGTAGCTCCCTTGCCTAAACTAGGGTCACTTTGTTCTGGGCCCATTTGCTCAAATGTTCTTGAGTGCCATGCCTCTGAAAGGGTTTGTAAATAGGCACTTTCTGTACCTGGATAGAAGTCAGACTTCTAGCAACTCTCCTTTTAATGCTTCTAGATTACTCGCAAGTTCACTTGGTAATGTAAAATTCCTATAATAATAATAATTTCACTTCTGCCCCCTAAGTAATGCTCTGGGGGAAAAGATACTATTATAGAGAAATACAGTATTCACGTTTCTAAAATTTAGGTAGAAAACTTTAAGACTTTGTAGGAAACCTTTAACGTTTTGTGTTCAGAATGAGTGCATGCTTTTACTGAAATCCATTAGTGAACTGAAATTGTGCAAATTGGTTTTGCCTGAGTGGTATGTCATTTGCTTCTCTAGGAGGAAAAACATACAGAGGAAACTTGATTCCGTAGTATTTTAAAAATACAGCGTATGCAGTTCTGCTGTAGTTAGCAGCAGTGCCTCTCATTCTCCCTTTTCCTATCACTGCATTATTCTGGTTTCTCTCTAGAGGGCAATCTTTTACCATGTATTAAGTCAGAACCCTTTTTGCTTTATCCTATTTCTTTGAGCAGTTTTGTCTTTTAATTTGTTTTTTTTTTTTCCTAGGCATACCTGTAAATTATCAGGATGTGGCATCCATTGATCCAGAGTATGCAAAAAACTTGCAGTGGATTTTAGATAATGATATCAGTGATCTGGGTTTAGAGCTGACCTTCTCTGTTGAGACCGATGTGTTTGGAGCAATGGAAGAAGTGCCATTGAAGCCAGGGGGTGCAAGTATACTTGTTACACAGGAAAACAAGGTGAGTATACAGGTTTACTCAGGAGATGGTAGTATAGGAAAAACCATCAGACTGACTTTCTGAATAACTGGAAGGATGAATGGTATACCCGTTTTGAAGAAAATACAAAAAAAATACGGTTGCCAGCACTTTCCTCCTTTTCTCGATTAGCATGTTACATAAATAGTACTACTTAAAATCTTTGGAAGAGTTCAGGTTAGAGGTGGTTCTTTCTGACACACCTGTGGAAGCGAAATAGGGTCAATTTAAATGAAGGATTTATTTTAAAGGTTACAGATAGTACTAAAATTATGTCTTGGGTATAAAAACCAAGAATGTAGAGCAGTAGCAATTACTAAACATAAAATTATAGGTAATGTTGCAAAGTGTGCTGCCTGCTAGGCCAGTCTATAGCGCTGGATTGCTCTAATTAACATGCAGATAATGGACAGAGTAAAAGTCTGCAGGAAGCTTTTTAGCATTTGCAAGTCCCTTGATGTGTATGGGGAATAATCTACTTTTAAAATTTACTTTAATAGTAACAGGTTGAAAAGCCCCCGCTTCTTCTGCAGCATTAATTAAAAAAAAAGAAATGTGAGAAAACACAGCCAGGTTTTGAAAGTCTAGAAATTATGATAAACATTGAATCTAAGTAAATCCTGCAGTTACTGACTAAACAATTCTGAGTAACTGCAGGAATGCCACGGGTAGACCTGCAGTTTTTTGTGATGTTGGCTCTTGGTCCTTCTGCGTTCTGATTTTTATTTGTGTTGGGCTGGCCGAGCCTGTTCTCTGTGCTCAGTGAGTATTTGACTTCAGGAGTAGTGTCTACAGCTGCTGCACTGGGGAACAGCCACTTGGTGTCAGCCTTTGCTGCAAGGACATTGCAGTTTGCGTTGGAGCAATTGGCACTGGATTCTTGTAGCCTTAATGCTCATTGTCATTAAGGCAGAGTGTCATTCCAGTAGCAGGATTATTAGCCTGATTCTGCACTGATTCATGCAATACAGTCGTTTGTGAAAGAATACAGATGGCAAAACAAGTCTGATTGTGAAGGTAGTGGGTGCTTAATTTCTTTATTGTTGGTGGAGAAAGCAAGGATCTTGATTCTTGTATCTGGTCAGTCTTAGCTTCTCAGTATATAAAAAAGATGCATTTAACATAAATTGTAGTTTCATAACAACTATTTAAGACTGTTTTCAATAAACAAAATTTTAGCATAAAATTAGACATTTGCCCACATGGGAGTACTACTCAGTAGCAGCTTAATTTGCTCTCTTAACTTGACAGCTGGGGCACAGTCTAAAAAGGGTGATTGAAAATGTGTAGAGGAGAGGCCTTTATTCTATCTCATCAAGCCTTCATCAGCATGGCAGGAGGGGACTAGAGTTTGTGTTGCTTTGATTTGAAAGGTGATAAGAAAGAGGTGACTCTGGTGGTAGCTTTGAAACTATTAATATTAATGCATTATTTTCATTTGAAGTTGCAAAATGTGAACTCAAAAAACATCTCAAAGATGGCACTGTTTTGTTCACTGGCAAAGCTGTTGGCAGTGGCCAAGTTGTTGAAAGGTGGAGATGTGTATGTTAGTGGTTTTGGGGATTTTTTTCATTTTTGTTTAACTTGACATAGTTTTGTGGTATGTTTAGCTTAGCTGTTCTGTCAGTTTAAATGGGAATATGTCTATTTCATTTTAAAAAAATCTCTTTTTCTCCTCCAAGTGATATTTTTTTTTCTGCCTTTACCCAAGGAATAATAGATCACTGTTTAAAACTCATTGTATTTATTACACCTCTGGGAGAAGAAAATTCAGCTTCTAAAAGAATTTGCGGTGTATGCACACTAGCAGATTACCTGTTAAAATTAGATTATGAATGAATCTTTATCCCTTAAGAAACCCAAACAACAAACACATACACAAAAAAATTCCCTATGGCAAAACCAAACACACCCTTGGCCCTCCCTGCACAGAAACCACCCAAACAGTCCCTTTCTTATTGAAAACTGAAACAGAGTAAATGCACTAGTAGTAAGAGCTATTTGTAAAATGTATTTTCTCGGAATGGGGTAATTTTCTTTTTTTATATCGACTGTGTAATAGGTGAATGGTTGTGGGACAATTAGATGATGCAAATATTCATGTCTTGCAATTGCTGTGTCCATGTAACCCAGCTGAAATACAGTTATAGCTTGGTTCAAATGCCTTTTGTCATGGTAATGGAGAGACTTCAAAGGGAAAAAGTCAGGCTTTGTCCTGAATTTATCTTAGCTTTTTGCTGTGTATCATTTTGCAGCTTCCTACTTTTTAGGAAAAAAATAAAATCAGGCCTAGTCAAAGTTTGACTATTTTTGTATTAAAGAATGGAGTAGGTCTCCACAATCCTATGGCTTTCTCTGTCCTCCCAGACCCTGTCTGTGTGCTGGCCATTCTGTCTGGCAGTAAAATAGTAGGGTTTTTTTTTCCCAGGCAGCTTTAAAATGGAGCTGCTCTCTGAATCTGAAAATCATCATAACCATTGATCCTTGTCTCACAGTGTATGAGATTGTGAAATCGAGGAAGCATGATCTCTGCTTTATTTACCTCAAAATAAAATACAGAACAACCCCTGAACTAAACTAGACTTTGTCATTATATTTGTGATGCCTGTCTAATGTGTATTCAATCAAATCTCCCTTCCTTGAAGAGGCTGCATCATAACTTTATGTGCTATGTAGGAGTGCCTATGTAGATCTGAAGTGATGTAGGTATTTCTGGTTTGTAATGTGCTCCTAAGCCTTCAGAGGGGAATAAAATGTAAATGAAGTGCACAGAAAGCAAAACAAATTGATCAGGTTGTTTACTGACATGTATTATGTAAATTCTGTGCTACAAGTCTTTCATCATGTGCCTGTGCTGATAGCCAGGATGCCTGGCAGTTCCAGGCTATTTTAAACATGTCTTGTGCACCTAAAGTACAGCAGACGCTTTCTCTCATAATTAAAGTGTTTAATGTAGTATTCTGTCATGCATAAAATAAGTAATTTTTTAAAAATTGATTTTTGAAAATAAGGTTGTGAACTTTTCGTTCCACAACACTGTTTTTTTGAGTAGCCTAAATTACATAAGAACCGTTTAAGAGATGTAAAATATGCATTTCTGATCATTGGAGACAGCCAGTATTTTGAATCCTGATATTGCAAAAATTTCTGATTTCTTCTGTATTCACAGACTGTCTTTTGTCTAGTGCAGTTAATCTCCTTTGGCTGCCTCTCAGTCCTCAGAGAAGGGAGGTATCTTCAGCTCCACTGATAGTAAAAGCAACCTGGGGAGATTAGTAGACTGAAACTAGGTTTTTGGGAGCAGTACTGCAGTTGAAGATGCTATTAGGTCACATTCCTCTTCTTCAGAGTGCTTCACAAATTAATTGTTCTCTCAATTCTATAAAATGGTGATAATGCATTTAAAAGTATCTTTCATCTGCAAAGCAAACAACCCCTCTGTACAGCTGTGAATGTAAGGAGCTGCCTTTAAAAAATATCCTTTTGTTTTGAAATGTTTCATACTTCATTCTGTTTTCCTGAAAGGGAGAAAAGAAGAAATGCTTGGTTGCTTTTATGCAGGTTCAGAACCCAGAAGTTTGGTTTGAAGTATTTTTAAATTAAAAATCAAAGCAGTATTTTCATAAGATTTTTTTCTTGAAGGAAGCTATAGTTGAGATGGTTTAATTGGGAGATACATTTCATGATTTTCTTATCAAAAGTCATGATTATGAAGTCAAAGCATTTCTTTAAACAGAGTACTTTAAATAATCTAGGACTAAATTTTATTTTCATGTAGAAAACTATTTTCTTGAGTAAAGAAACTTTATTAAACTTGTGTAATTTGGTATGGGTAGATGAGACATGTTTATAGAATTTAAATGTAGGCACTTTTCCCTTCTAAAAGGCACTTGTCTCCTTCTAAAAGCCTTCTTCCATTAACACCTCCTAGGCTTTTGTATTCTCAACAAAAGCCAAGTTCTGGTGGATTCCTTCCTGATTGGCGTCTTTTAAAGGGAATGGAGCCCCCAGATCTCCAAAGCCTGTTATAGTCTATTCTCTGGCTATGTTAGAAATTGTTTTCTGGTGTTTTTCTTTTTTAAAAACTAAGGAGATTTTTCAAGACTTTCTTAAAAAAACCTGAAATTCTTATTAAGATTAATTACCTCTACAGGCTTTATTTTGTATTATTTTAGGATTCCAGAGACAGGAGGGAAAGCAAGGAAGCTTTTCAGCTCACAAATATTCTTTCAGAAGTTAGCCCTTTTTCCTGAGTAATGTGAGCTTGCTTAAATAGAGTGTTTTTTGCTTATAAACATTGGTGTGTTTATTCCATTAGTTGAGTTTAATGGAGGTTGTATTAGATGTGGGCATAATAAATTAAGTTTAATTTACTTCCTTTGTCTTAGTCTGAGTCCCTGTTTTTTGTCTGGTTTATGTAACAATTCAAACACTTCTGTTTTGAAATTGTCTTAGAAAGGAAGGTGGAAGAGCAGAAGGGGCTTATTTTGGGTTGCTTCCACATGAAAAATGCAAAGGAACTCTTACTGCCTTACAGTGGAAGAGATTTGTGATGCAGTGAGAACTGCATTTGTGTTTGAGTTTGTTTGAGCACTGTGTGGTTTTTCTGGGGTCTATCTTAATACTGTTTTCTACGTTGCAGGCTGAGTATGTCCAGCTTGTGACAGAGCTCAGAATGACAAGAGCCATCCAGCCTCAGATAAATGCCTTTTTACAAGGCTTCCATATGTTCATTCCACCATCTTTGATCCAACTTTTTGATGAATATGAACTGGTAAGCAGAAATGCATATGTATCTTTATACACTTTTTTTTCAGCATACTTCATCAGCAGTGTAAATGATGTAGAAGTAAAACTCAGTAACCACAAAATAAAGATTTTGCAGCTTTCACATGGGCTTTGCTTCCTGGGCATCTAACAGTGAGGATCTCATGATGTGCATTCCTGCTTTTTCTAATCACTCAGGATTACTATCTTCCTGAAACTTAACATGGCAGAAATAAATGCCTTAAATTGTAATTTCAGTATGGAATCAGCATGTTGTGACCTTTAAGTCTTTGCATATTTTCCTTGAGGAGGACAGAAATCCTTTAAGAGTAAAGAGATGCTATCTATTGTCTTTACTTTTTTTGAGTCACAGAGTGAAATTCCGGTAAATTTTTGTTGGTGGTTTGAGCTTCTGTAATCAACAAATCTCAAATTTTCTCTGAAGTTATGTCAAGGCTCAGAGATGTATTCTTTTAGGTTCTTTGGCAATAATTATTCTCTCTTGCTAGTGCATACTTAAATTAAACAGATTATGTGACGTTACCTGAATTCATGAATCTTCATGTATTAAAGTTTAGTCATGGGTTCCATAAGGTTGCAATAAACTGAAACAGCACTGTAAGCTTTATACTTCTTAAAACATTAGTTCTTAAATCTTGAAATAAGTGGTTAGGCAGGAGAACTAATCACAACCTGTGTTCTTCTTCTGAAGGAGCTTTTGTTGTCTGGCATGCCAGAAATTGATGTGAATGACTGGTTAAAAAATACAGAATATACCAGTGGCTATGAGAGAGGGGACCAAGTTATTCAGGTAAAATTATTTATTTGGCTTACTTTTTTTCCCCTTAAATGTAGCCTATTTAATCCAAAAGATGTGGTTTTATTTTCGTCATTATCTGTGTGTGTTTGTGAAAGCTTATTTTGGCTGAAATCTATGGAGGTTTTTTAATATTGTATTTCTACATTAAATTACTTAAACATGCATTAATTTGGTACAAAAAATTCCATATTTTAAGTAGCGAACTCAGATATTTGTTGTTTCATCAGCATATTTTCAAGTGCTACAAGTGTTTAATGGAAAATACAAACTAACTTTTTTGTCATTTAGTGGTTCTGGGACGTGGTGGAAGAGCTATCTCAGGAAGAGAGAGTGCTACTCTTACAGTTTGTTACTGGCAGGTGAGAGACTCTTCTGTAAGAACAAATACATTATATAGGTACTCTGAAATAAAGCAGGAGACTTGAGAGACCATAAAAGATCCTCTAGAAATTGTTTTGCCTACTGGTTGTTCTATACATTGATCAAAGTAGAGGAAGTGTGTGTTAATACTTCTACTGGCTGTGTTGCCTGCAAAGTGATTGATCATGTATTTATTATACTTGAGCACTTTGCAAGAGGCCTTCGTTGCTGTCCAGGCTGTTCTTGACAAGGCCATAGTGAATTTAACTGAGCTTTATATTCTTGTTCCTGTTGCATATTTATGTGACTCTTGGCTTTTCCAGTAATCAGCTGAGGCTGTAATATATAAGATAAGTAGGTATCACTTCAGTCAGTGTACACAGAATATCCTTCTCCTCAAGCTGAGTTGAATTTAACATTAATTCAGTGTGTCAAGAGAAGTAAAGATGTAACTTTATGGAAGCCTGTCTGCTTTATAAAGGTTTTCTGTCCTAAATCTATTAGTTCTCTAGGGAAAGCCACTTTTATTTCCCTTATGGTTTGGGAGCAGTGAGGGAATGTTGTAGCAATAAATGCCCCTGTGAGCTGGGTGAGTTGCTGAGCTTGTGGGTACGGACATTTCACAAAGTCATAAATGTGACACCTGAGTTGTGCAATCCAGTCTTTTTCTGGTAGCAGGCAGAGATCACACCATCTTCTTAGTTTGTTCCCTTAATATTCTAGGATTAGTAGAATAGTTCACCTTTTGTGTATAAGTTTTGTGGTTAAGCAATGGTAAAATAAAAATTAGGATCATCAAAACTACCTTTTATATTAAGGAATTTCACAGTCACGGATGTATCATCAAATGGCCCATTCTCCAAAATCTATTAGTTTAATTTGATTTATTATGAATTTCCTCGGTTTTAGGGATCATGTATGATTTAAGAAGCTAGTTGTATGCATGTTGATCTTTTTGTCCTCTGAAGAAATAATTCCTGAAGTTGTAACTGCACATATGTGGCATGCCAACTGCTGGTCTTTCATTTTTAGTGGACTGGTCTATTTCTAAATCTAGACAACAAATAAGGATCTTTAAAATGTAAGCTCATGCTTCAAATGCTTCTTAAACATTCCAAATGATACTGAAGTGGAATTCAGTATTTTCACATCATTTGGGCTATTCTACTGGATTCTAAGGGAGGCTTTCTATCAAGTAAACAGTTACACTGTCTGATTAATACGTGCATCAGCATCATTTGTTTTGGTCCCAAATCACCTACTGTCTTGTTCTTACCCATTTTCTTGTTAGTAGGAAAGAAATTTTTGGTGTGGCTTTAAGAACTCTGGTCTGGAATTTAAAACCAATCTGCTCAGGATTTTTTTTCTTCTGTATCAGCTAGGAGGAGCTCTTTGTTTTTTCTTCAGTGTTTGAAATGCAATAGATATATTTTTCCATAAATATTTAACTTTTGAAAGTTAGCTCTAATAGTGATATGCAGCTGGCATTTTTGCACATAAATCCACAGGCAGTCCTATTTTCTTTTAAATGGAAGATTCAGATGCTGACTTTTCTGTGAGCCTAGTACAGTAGTCAGGCTGGTATCTTAAGTAAAATTTTACATTAAAAGTATACCTGATTTCAGTCAATGATATTTTTCTTGCCTTAGTAAAGAATTTGTTTCTATGGGTACTGGTTGGTTTGCTACATTTAAAAGTCTTTTTTTCTCTCCATTTCTCTTTAATCTCTTCTGTGCATTCACTTACTTGATTTTTTTGGTGTGTGTGAAGTGGAACTATTCTTTCTTTCCAATCAAAGACTGTGAAATTAATCTAGTGAATTAAATAAAATACTTAGATTTATGATTATGTCTTCAGTGTTTCTTTGACATCTCTAAATATTTTTTAGACTTTGCCTTTTGTCTTCTCTTTTTCCCTTATGAAGTTTTGCTTTGGTAGTTTCACTGGAGATAGCATTGAATTTGTCATTAATACCAATTTTGAGACATCTTTTAATAGTAATTGTCATGAGTGAAGTTTGAACATATTTGAAGGTCTTAGCACACTCAAGAAAATGCCTAAATATTTTTGTGGCCCATGTTGGGGATCTGAAAGTTCACTTACCATGCCATTTATTCTTTCTCAGCTAACAGCTGCTCGAGATGATATTGCCAATTCTCGAAGCTTTTAGTTTTCTCCCTCTTGATATGTTTGGTATTTATAATAGTATTTGGCTAATTTATTGTTAATTCTCCACTGGCAACTTCTGATGGGCTTTTTTAGTGAACAGTTAGAAGGAAGTGTTGACAGCTTGATAGATTCTAAATGATAAATTCTACTTTATTTGTATTCTACAGCTGCAAAGATTGTATAGAACTTCTTTGGGGACTGGAGTTTTGGTTGAGCAATAAGCAATATGCTTATGCTCTTTTAAGAAAAATTCAGCATTGTTGTTAAATATGAAAGATATATGTTTCTACTGTCACATAAGAATAAGAAAACATAAAGAAACAAGCTTAAAATCTCTTCTACAGTGTTTTCATTCTAAGGAAATTTATGCAAAACTTGTCAGTGGAAAAATAGGTAGAAAAGTCATGATTCAGATGTGAACGTAGAAATTTCCAAAGCTATGAAATTGTGTTGTTGCTCTTGCTCACAGCTATTGTGATATTTTTTGCATCTATTCGGAAGGTTTTCTTTACTATATTGGCAGTGGTTTGCTTAGAGAGAAAACTCATTCTTGGAAGCACAAGTTGGCAGCAATCTCTTCCTTTAAATGTTCAAAGCCTTGACCATGCTTTACAATTTTGACCTGTTATATGGAAAATATTATAAAAAGTTACATTGAAAAAACTTTTAGATAATAGTGGACTGAAAGAAATTTTCAGCAGTTAGGTCTCTGTTTTATTGCTGATTTGAGTGTGGGATGTTTATCAGAGGGGAGAAAAAGTCATTGCAGGGGGAGGCAGGACTGTATTGGAATGTGAGCCAAAACTATGGTATAAGAGTACTGATGTACCATCTTTTACTGCTGTTCTGAAGTGTTGCTGTAAGCACAATTCTATTTGTGTCAGAAATAATATGCTGCAAATAATCAGCACTTCTCTCCATAGTGGTTACTTTGTGTAGCAGTGTTAGAACTATATGCTCAATATTGCTGTTGTTAAGGTAGGTAATACAGATTTATGTGTTGGATACTACAGCTAGTTCTAAAAGGTATGTTTAAAAGGTGTTTCTGTGAGTTCACATTCAGCAGCAGCAACCATTATGCTTTTGCATTTTTGCCAGGTAGTTTCATTGTGAGTGGAAACATTACTTCTGTTACACTTGCTTCTGGCTTTTACAGTCACTTGATTTGGCGAATATGGGAGCACTGCTTTTAGTATAGGTACCTGTAGTCCTGAATTCTAGCAGCTGTTATATATTTTTGGAAGATATATTTTGTTTTATCAGATTCTTTCTCTTCTATCTACAAAATCACAGAATAGCTGAGACCGAAAGGAACCTCTTGAGATTAACTTTCACAGAATATCCTTGAGCTGAAAGAGGTGCACAAAGATTGTCAGATCCAACTCATGGATGGAATGGCTCATACAGGGATCAACCTTAGCATTATTAGTACCATGCTCTAACTAACTGAAGCAATCTCATTGTCTCATCCAACATGGTATTCAGAGCAGGGTCAGCTACAGCTGGATGCTCAAGATCTTACCCAGGCTAATTTTGATTGTCTCCTGGAGTGCTGACTTCTCAGCTTCTCTGGGCAACTTGTACTAGTGTTGACCATCTCAGAGTATAAAAGTGTTCCTTATGTTTAAATGGAAATTTCCTAGACTTCAGTTTGTGCCTGTTGCCTCTTACACCCTAACTGGAGACCACTGCTTCATCTTATTTATCCCTTCCTTCAAGTATTTATACACATTGATCAGATTGCTCTGAGCTTTCACTTCTCCAGACTGAACAGTCCCAGCTCGCTTTTGTCTTGTGTCAGGTGCTGCAATCCCTTACAATCTTTGTGGGCCTTCACTCAGCTTGCTGGATTATGTCCCTGTCACTCCTGTAGTGGGGGATTGGGAGCTGGATATTTTTCCCCAAGTACAGAGAAAGGATAACTGCCCATTTACACCTGGAGTAATCTTTAAATAATATGTTGGTAAAGAAAAAAAGAGTAATATGATTTAGTGAGATTGCATTCCTGAAGATGCTAGTGATTTTTTTAGTGCATTCTAGTTTTGCTACAGTTTGTCACTGGGCTGTAGTGTGACTGATGTAATGGTTTTATTAGTTACTTGAAATATTTGCTCTGAAGTGGTAAATGAGCGGACATGTCAAGGACACTTTGGTCATTTGTCCCACAGATAGTAATCAGAGAATAAACTGTTTTGTGATGTAGCTTAAACGTTAAACATAAATAGACATGTTTGTCTTAACTGAGATAATGTCACACTATAAGAAGAATATAAATCTGTTAGAAAGCATTCAGAGGCAGTAAAGATGCTGAAGGGCTTGAGGGGAAGCTGTATGAGGAGTGGCTGGGGTCACTTAGTCTGTTCAGGCTGGAGAAGAGTCTGAGGGGAGACCTTGGAGACCTCATTGCAGTCTACATCTTCCTCAGGAGGGGAAGAGGAGCAGCAGGCACTGATCTCTTCTGTGGTCACCAGAGGCAGGACCCAAGGGAATGATGTGAAGCCGTGTCAGGGTGGTTTAGGTTGGATGTTGGGGAAAGGCTCTTCCCTCAGAAGGTGGTTGGGCACTGGAACAGGCTCCCCAGGGAAATGGTCACAGTACCAGCCTGACAGAGTTCAGGAAGGGTTTGGACAGTGCTCTCAGGCGAGTGGTGTGATCCCTGCAGCATTAGGAGTCCGATTTCAATCCTTGTGGGTCCTTACCAACTCAGAATATTCTGATTCTATGAACATTCTGCTACAAAAATTGGTTATAGAAATGAGTCCTTCTTGCAGGCAGAATTATCTTGAATGTCAGTCAAACAATATGGTGCATATCGTAAGTGGACTGATGTGTTACTCAGTCTTGTAATTAAAAGGTTTTAAACAACGAGAATTTTGATATCTGCAAGAAAAAGGGAACTTGGGTAATAGTATTAGTAACTGCCAAATTATCCTAAGGAAGAGATATTTTCAGTGTAAAGATTGCATTTTTTTTTTCCTTTTAACATTATCACACTGCTCTAATTTCTGTACATTTTCTCAGTTCCAGGGTGCCTCATGGTGGCTTTGCCCACATAATGGGTGGCAGCGGATTGCAAAACTTTACTATTGCTGCTGTACCATATACTGCAAATCTTTTACCAACGTCAAGCACGTGGTATGTTAACTATTCTCATTAAAATATCTTAAAACCAGGGCTTTTTCATGTCATTCAGTCAAAAGTACAGTTCTTTAGAATATTAAAAGGTCAAAAAAATTTTAAACAGTTTCTGCAATATTCGCTCTCCAACATGAAAGTGGTGGGTTTTGTCCCAAATGATGTTACATTGTTTGCTCATTGTTTGCAACTCAAATTTATCTAATAAAAGGTATTTAAATTAATAAAGAAATATTAAAGTTAAATTATTGTATTAGAACTTACTGAAGTGAAAAAACAACTTAATTTCCTACAATATATTCAAATACTATATGTCTGCACAGGCTTGTTTTCTTCCATACATGTGATCTCTTCAGGGGTTTTAATCAAATCTTGTATATTGAGTTTTTTGCTGAACTGTGGTGTCCTTTTTTTTTTTTCCAGTATCAACATGCTCAAATTACCTGAATATCCAAGTAAAGAAATCCTGAAAGACAGGCTTCTTGTGGCATTGCACTGTGGAAGCTATGGTTACACAATGGCGTAAGGAAGTCTAGAAAACCCATCTGACTGTTAATGTGCAGTTTTGAGTGGCAGAAGTAATTTTGGAAACTGTCAATAGGAAAGCGTCTTAGATGCCGCAGCCCTTTGGCAGGGGTGGGCTTCAGAACTGGCACAGCATCATCAGCTTTTCCTTCATTATTGTGTTGTCAAGGTAGCTCTGATACCATCGTAACAAACTTCTCAATATGCTGTATTTTCATTTTTTAAAATTACAGATCTGTGTGGAAATCAGTTTACATGCTTGTCATTATTACTTCAATCTGAGAAAGTTTTTCAGAATCTCTTTCCACAGTTTACATTTGATTTCCAGCTACATGGTTGAATGACATTTGCATTGCAGTTTACTTTGCACTCAGATGGAATACTGCAAATGAAAAGAGCTGTACTTTATGCCTTGTTGCATGTGAAAGTGCCATTTATTTTTGCAGACCACTACAGAAAGTTCAATTGGAATATTGTACAGTAAGAGCTGATGTATTTTCCATTTCTTTGCATAGCAACAGAAAGAAAATTTTATAACTTTTTAGTATTCTAATGTGTATAATATGTAAAGATTAGACTGTTATGACTGGAAAAAACCAACAGATTGAGTTTATCTAGTTTATATTAAAATTTACACTATATTCTACTAACTATTTAAAGTATTTGTGACTTTATAGTTAACTTGAAGTTTAGAATTTGTAAATATTGTTTAAGATCTATATCCATTGTTTGAATGCTTTTACTCTTCCCTTGATATAATTGTATGTTCAAAAGGTATTAATTAAATTTTAATATTTTAACCAGAATTGGAATGTGTGTGTCTCTGTGGGCAGATTATTCTTTTTTTCTACCAGACTTTTATTCATCTTTCTATAATTTAAATCATCATGGAACCAGTATTTGAGGAGTCAAAGTGTATGGATGGACATAAAAAAATGCACAAGGAAGTAAATTGAGCTTAGGAGGTTAACTGACTAAACTATGATAGAATCTTGTGTCAAAATTTATATATAATTAGAATGTGTTACACTTATCCAAAAATACACAGCAAGAGCTCAGCACATTTGATAAGTAGCTGCACATCTTTGGGTTGATGATGCTATTGCATAACTGTTTTTTCTAGGGACCCTGGGGTAGCCTACATTATTGTTTTGGTTCAGGCTGGGAATGTTTTCTTCTTGTTGGTGTGTTTTTTCAGTTGTGGGTATGTTTTTTTTCTTTGTGAATTATTCCGGTCATCCCTGCTTGTCATGCTTTTGCCTTGGAGAATGCAAATGGATCTGTCCAGATGAAATTAGACAGAAAAAATTGATGCAAAAATGTACCAAATGCTAATGGATGAGCATCAAATTTATATCTGCAAGGCTTAAATTATATGAAGAATATCACAGAAGAATATTACAGATCTGAAGAGTTCACAAATTAACTTGGTCATAGCAAACCCACCAAACGGGCAAATTTTGAGGTTCAGGTCCACAGCAGAAACTGTTTCCTATTGATCTCTTGATTCTTTCCTTTACTAAGTGCTAATACATGTGTAGCCTAAATTCACCAGCTGATTTAGGCTGCTTACTTAAGTGCTGTTTTTTTCATATTTTATTTATTCTAATCTAAAGCATACATAACCTCTCTGGGGGAGTGAGAGAGAAATCCATGGACCATCTTGCCACGGAAATTTTCCTCTGGACTAAGCTTTATATATGAACTTATTAGCTTCACTTCCTTTTTGGTTCTGTTTGTGCACATGTTGTATAAATGTTGATTTAAATTCCGAGGCAGAGTCTGTGGCTGCAACATGAGGAGAATACTAGTTTTAGTTAGTGGAAAGAGCAGACTCTTCCAGCAGGACAATCCAGGGAAAGTTGCTTGTCTGTTGCTTTCAGGAAAGGGAATGAAATCTTAAAATCAGAGAGCAAAGTCTAACAAATGCTCTGGAAAGGAGATATGATCAAATAATAAAAAAAAAAGTGCAATTGAAGAAAAGCAGAAAATTTGGAAATGGAGTGACTACAGCCAAATAGACTGAGATTAAATGAGGTGCAGGGAACAGGACCAAAACTTGCCAAAATCACTCCAACTAAAATCTTGAAATCAGGGAAGAAAGGTAAGAAGAGAGGAGAAGGAACTAAAGAAATGAAATGTTAACAAAAAAAAAAGAGCAATATTCCAAAACCAGCTGAAAACACTAAAAGTGAATGAGATGACAAGAAGTGCAGGGAAATGAACCAGAGCTTGCCCGAATAATCCTCACTGAAATCACAAGGTTTCATTCCCTTTCCTGAAAGGAAATGGGCAGGTGCTGTTTTTCTCTGGCATGCTTGAGGAAGCTTAGGCTACTTGAATAGGTTATATGTTTGAGGATGTGTGGGGTTTTAATATTAAATCCCAGTTACCCTGGATCCTTCAGTTCAGGAAAAGTACTTTGCTTTCTTGCACACCTGGGCTGTGCTTAGTTTTCTGGTTCTATTGCTTATTTTACCATATGCTTCTGCAAAATAGATTGATAGGAGGACAATGTTTTGAGCAGTACAATTTTATCAGGCATTGAATATTTGTTTTCTTTCCATAAACTGGGATTTTTGTCTTTACGTAAAGTTTTACTGTAAATAATGTTCTTTAACTGCTATGCAGTCTGTGATTTTTTTTTCCCTTTCACATGTTTTATTTGCAGGAATATACAGCAGTTTCTAGGAAGCCAAAACACTGCATGCTCCTGCAGTGTTCCAAGTGAGTCATACTGCAAGGCTGAATGAAGACAAAAAAGAAATTTCTTTTTTTCCACTTCTGTATTATACTGTAGGTGACAACAAACTGAGTCTGGTCTCAAACAGTTCACCTAACATGCTTGGCAGCTGGTTTTGAAATGTAAAGGAGGGCAGAGCTTTAATGTTCTCAGCAGCTTCCTATGGCAGATCTCCCTGTTAACAGCCTCACAATGGTAAAGCAGATTATTCTTGTTGCCTCTGTGCCCCATGTTAGTCATGTCCCTTGTGATGTATCTTGTAGGATTTCTTGAAATGTTTGCATTACTTAGCTCCCCGAACAGATCAGAATGAAATTCCCCTAAAATCCTCCTGTAAAAAAAAAGCATGATGTAAAGATGTAGATCATGGGAGGAGTGCTATTGTGATACTGGACTCTTGTTATAACATCAACCTTGTTATCACTTGTTTTTGAACAGGGTTTTTTCCTGCTGAAACTGAACAATGCTGTTGACTGCAGCTGACCATGTGAAATTAGCAGAATTTAATTACTGCATTGAAAGACTGTTTTTAGGACACCTGTGCCCTATTAGCAACAGGGTATGAAAAGCCTGTTGAGAAACTATAACTTAATATAGCTTATAGTTTAGAATGGTTAATTGGTTTATATTTGTTCTTTCCCACTGTGCCAGAACAAGGCAGGGTGAGTCTTTTATCTTGGAAAGAACAGAACAGATGTCTTGTCAGATCATAGATCATGAGTGCTCATTAGATTTTATTATCTTTATGAAATGTTAGATAGCAAAGCCTAGTCTTTGATGCTTGAAAATGTGTTGTGCATTTCATGTTGCAAAACCATTAAAACCATAAACTGTGAAATGCAGCTTAATGACTCCTACTGTATGTTCTATAGTCAAATAAGATTGAAAATGGAATGAGAAGAAGATGGTGGTTGGCCTGAATTTTCCAGATACTTGTAGACTTTCACGTGCACAGTAGGAAAAAATATTAGGATCACCTGTGCTTTAGAAATGATGGGCAAGTCAGTAGTTTATGCAGCTGTTATTGCTGAGAATTTTTATCATGTCCATAGAAAAGCTTTTGTCTAGTTAAGAAGTAAAATCAGCGAACTACTAAACTGATGCTAAGAACCAAAGCTTTAAATCAACTAGATTAAACTTCCTCAGGGATTCTTGAGTTGTAAAGATAAGTGCTTTTCAAGTCAGAACATCTGTTTTTATCCACACTTACTATAGGTAATCATACAGACAAGAGGCAAGATAGATAGACAAGAGACTGTGATACATGTTTTATGGACACACTTGTCAATTCAACAACATTTTTACACTCCAAGGACACTAGCAGAATTAACGTCCTTCTGTGGGGCTAGCTGTTGTTTAGAGGCAGTAGGAATCACACCACATAAGGAAGCCTAGTGTAAGGTTACTGACTTACTTTCCATAAATGGCATATAATTTAGTTGGAGAACATTGTTTGAAATGCTACAGATTAGGCTCAAAACACCACTAAGAAGGGCTGCAGTGATCCACTGAAATATTTCCTCTGAAATTAATGCCAATTGTGTGTCAATCACTTGTGTGTTAAAAAGTCTCTCATCGGAAACACTTTGGTCTCCTTATTTTATTAACTACTTTACATCGATAGATTTTCTCTTATATCAGACCCCTCCCAGATTTGTCCTGATCTTTTTCTCTGAATGTAACATACAACCATTGGTAGGAATAGCAAATAACATCCCTAAATATGTGTCATGTTTTTCCCATGGGAAATTGTTTTAAAAAAATAAAATACACTAATATGATTGGGAACCGGCTAATGCCAAAAGAGCAGGAGTACAAACACTATGAAGGGAAGTGTCCCTGAGCTCACTGTTTGCAGCTGCATATACTTGCTGCATTGAGTGCTTGTGACATTCTGTGCCAAGAGTTCAACTATTCAGTTTCATACAACGCCAAGTGATTCATTGGGATTATTAGGATACTCCTGGGATAGCTTCCCCATACTGATTGCCTCTGACATACCAGTTTGCTTAGATTAAAAAGCAATTGTTGCTGTCTAGTCAAATTTATAACCCCTGGTAAAAGGAAACTGAACCCTGGTGCTGTCCAGTATATAAAAACACCTTTGGTCCACAAATTACATGGATTGGAAAGAAAACTGAACGCTTGAAGAATGATACTAGTTAACATGCACAGGGCAAAGATTTCACAGGTGTCTAATAGACAGTTTTTCTCTGCTGGTAAGTTTATTCTTATGTATTTAGGTCAATGTATAAACACTATTTTAGATTAATTTTTCTAATTGGTCTCTTTATTTCTACAAAGTGATGCAGCTATTGATTGGTATGTGGATGCCTGTGGATGTTGCGACAGCTTGGCTTTTTGGTGTATGTCAGCTAAAAGGTGGAATTGTACTATGGAGGATCTAAATTTTGTATTAGATTAGGACTGGGGAGGTGGCCTGGAGACAACTACTGTGCTTTGCCCCTGATTTGTGGGACATATTAGTGATGCTCTTAGGTGTAGGACCATAAGCAAGAAAAAAGAGGAAATAAATGGTAGAGGCACGCTTGTGAAAGTGAAGAGTATCATCAGGAAAGAGGTGAGTCGTGTCCTGAGTATAAATGTGGAATAATGGGTGTTTTGAGAACAGATATGTCATTCAGCTGGCAGATGGGAAAAGTGCCTGGGCCTTGTAGAAGTATGATCCTTTTTTATTCCCTGCCTGGTCTGAAGGCTGCAGTCTGCTGCCTCTGAGACTGGGAAGGCTGGTTGGGCACAGCCAGGAGGGTTGCTGGAGCACGGTGGATTTTCTTTATGTTTGCTGCTATCTCAGAATGAGCCTACTGCTGGCTTATCATTTTGGTATATCCCCCCACCCCATGCCTTAAGGCAGATTTTTTGGCAGTGTTTGATAAAGCAAGTTAAGCTTCTGCTGAAGGGGCACTACTTCAAATTGTATGTGAGAGGGAGCTCCCTTCTGTGGAGGTGAGATGCTCCCCATTAAGCACAGTGGCATGAATAACTGCTGAAATGTGTCTCTGGTCTAGGAAAATTCTAAATGTAAAATCCACGGGCAGGACATGTGGGCATTGGTAGTCATATCTGTGCTTTTGGTCCTTAGTGCCTTGACATCATTTTAAAATGCACCTTATTTATGTTGTGTGTTTATTTGTTTTGGAAATAGTCTCTGTGTGTCTTTGTTTAGGTTGTAGTTCTTTGTGGAAGTGTTTTTTGTTTTTGTTTTTGGTTTGGTTTTTTTTTAGCATATTTAGAATCTCCATCTTCAGTATTGACTGGATTGTGGCAATTTAGGCAAACATACTTTCAGTCTTTGCTCTTCATTAGTTTCTCTACACTGTGCAACAATTACCCGTGTCTTCACTGGTAATGCTACCAGAGGAATGGACATGAGTGAACAACTGAAGCTTTAGTGTAAAGCTGTGCTTTCTATGGGGTGCATTAATACTTCAGTTTAAACTATCTAAAAGTCCAGTAGCGTGTAATTACAGCTCATAGCAATGTGCACTTTGTGTGTGTGCTTGAAAAAAAGGTTTTTCTTACTATCTTTTACAGAAAAAAAAGACAAATAAAAAAATCCTTTTTCTGTGTCTTGCCCTGCTGATCTGTAGGTTTTGTTTCTGCTTGTCTCTCTGTCTTGTTTCCAGTACCAATCTTCTCGGTTACTCAGTCCTGACTGGTTTGATGTGAGTTCACCAGGGTCTTCTGCTCTGTCATGTATCTTTGTAGTTAACAGACAGCAGAGTTCAATGGACAGGCAGATGACAGGGAGACTGCTGCGGCAGTGTTTGATGTCTGCGTCTGCCGCTGACCCCCTTTGTAACCTCGGTGAATCCCTTTGTGTCTCTGTACGTAGGCTGTGCTATTGCAGTTACACTGTAAACTTCTGAGGGACGGAGACAGCCTCTGTGTGCCTGCGCAGAGCGTGAGTTTGGCAGGGATATGTGCAAGTATCCAGACACAGCGTCTGTGTTTTCACCCAGGGTTTGCTTCTGTTCCTTGGGGACCGTCCTTGAGTGGGGTCTCAGGAGTGTACTTGCTCTTGTCTCACCCATCCTGCTGAGCCCTTCTGGCAGCTGGAGCAAACCAGAGCAGATGGTTGTCGTAAACTTGTGCTCAGGAAACCTCAGTATCTTGAAAATGCTGCTTAGCACTCACCAATCCCACACTTTGAAAATGGAAACAGAAGGGCTTGGGATCAAGAAACTCTCTCCAAGACTTGCTTCTGCTTCAGTGTCTTGTCCTGCCCTGTCACCATGACCATATGCTTGGTAAAGTGTGGGGGAATATGTTCATTGCTGTGCTCTGTCTGGAAAGCAGTGATGTCTGATAACCAGTGAACTGTCAGGGATGTTCCATACAAGTGTGACTCAGGTGCTTTAATTTGCCCTGGAAGCACCATCTTGTCAAGAGCCTTTGTAGCCTTGATGCTGGAGGCTTTTACACCCAGACACTGATGGTCTGAATAGAGAGGTGCTTCTGATAAGGTGGGAAATCCCCATGATTTAATGCTGATTCCTTGGTGTTCAGATAAATAAGGATCTAAGCATTGCTTTCCACTTTGTGACAAAGTTGAAAAGTTGCTTTTAAGCAGTAGGAGCTATCCTATGGCAGGCAAATATTTCTCCTTAAAGCAGAAGTGAATTTAATTTTCAGAAGCCTTCATGCTCCTCTTATTTGGGTCTGTTTGTGTATCCATTCAACATCACCTGGAAACTTCTGTCCCAAGACTAACTGCCTAAGGTTGAACCCATCCTGAAAGTCCACCTGCTGTCGATCCTATCTTTTTTCTATTTGTGTAAGCTCCCACTAGTGCAATCTGTACTTAGAGTCTGCATTTTTGTTTCTGTTATGCACAGACTCTAAATCTAATCTGGACCTGCAGTATGTATTTTCAATGAATATGATTTTTAGTTTAATAAAATAAAACCCAGCACACTTGTGTCTTTGTAAGATGAGCAGTTATGTACACAGGAAAGACTTTTGGTCTGTGTTTGAAGGGGGTGGCACTTAAAAAACTCAACAATTTGGGGAGCAAGGGTGGGGAGTTTCTTGATTTTTCCAGAAATGTGCTGATCTCTTCATCCAGAGTGCTATCCTCCACCTCTAAAGAGATGCTGCTTTTTTAAAACATACCTTCTTTTTTTCCTATGATTGTGGAATATCAGATCTTTCAATTTCATGCAATTACCCTCCCCTTCAGGCAAATCAAATTTCACAGCATCAGGATGGCTTCTGAGGAGGATGGAAGGCAGGATAGAAAGCAGTAAACCAGCAAAGAATCTGCAGGGTCTGAAGGTCTCTAATTTTGAAGGTGACACATAGTTATGTGGTGATTTATGCCAAACATCAACTCCTACCATCCCTCAAAAAAGGACTGCCAAGTATATAAAATATTTCCACTGATTTTGCAGCCTTAGGACAAACTACTCTGATCCTGGACCATAAAGCTGTACTAGTTCAGTATGTCTGAACCTGCTTAAGTAAGGGAACTTAGCTATTTTGACATTTTTATCTGATTTCAGTCTTTGTAGGATACCAGATCTTCCAGCTCCCAAAGGCCAAACTAAATGTGGGATATCCTGTTCATCAGACTCATGTAAATTGGTGGGTAAGGGAAGGTCATTATTCAGAAACCTTTGCTGAGATTCCAAAATCTTTTAACTTTTGGGCAAAAGCATAATTTCTATCAATGACTTGTTTAAGAAAATGGTCTCTTGCTTAGAAATTGGTATAAGTTGCTGGACTGGGAGGATCACACAATATGCCTCTAATGAATAGTATTTAATACAGAGTTAATTAGTCCAATTCCTCTTTCCTCTAATGAATTTAGTGTTTGTATGTTAGTCTTTTTTTTGTAGACAGCTCTCTGTGGGAGGTGTGAATTTGACCTTTCAATAATACCCCTCATCATTTCCTCCCATTTTTGATTTCTTTTTATTGCCAAACTGCTAAATTTATGTTCTGAGCAGTGATTTATCTAAATGTTTACTGAATTCAGGTAACACAAATCAGGACACTTACCTTTGAGGAGCCTCTTACTGTCTTTAGATTATTTCTCAATGTATAGGACCAGCTTGAAATATAAAAGTTAACATCTGCCATCTGTATCTTCATATGTAGTCTTGAGCAGTTCTTAAAATTCTGAATTTTGGAGGAACATGTGTTTCTGCTTATGTTGTCCTAAGACCATATTTCCTCTTTATTACTGGATCTCAAAGACCGTGGTAGGAAAAGACTGTGATCAGTAGTCTCCAGAGAGAGCATCAATGTCTTGATAAGGCATTTCCTCTGCTACTTATCACAGGGTACCTGGGGCAAACTGGGGAAGAAGTTTCGACAGAAATGTGGTGGCACAGGCTGCTGAATACATCATCTCTTTGTTTCAGAGCTCGGGCTGCAAATATCATCCAAATGTGTCAGTAAAACAGCTTTACTTAAAAGAGCATAAAATTAATGCCTTGAGGGAGAAGCCTGATGGGCAAACAAAGGGACTATAAAAACTGTCGAGGCCCCTTTGGATGGATGGACAAGAACAGGTTCCTTTCACTTCTAACTGTTTGCAGAAACTGCAGGAGGGCTTCTGCAATGCTCACCTGAGGCTTGTCAGCTCTGGGATCTGCTCCCCCTCTCTCTCCAGCCTTGGTGACTGCAACTGCCCTTCTCTCTCTGTTGCTTCTTTTTTCTCTCTCCTCCTCCCTCTCTCATCTTTCTTTCTTCTGTTGATGGGGGAATTGTCCTTCCATTTGTCACAAAGCAGGTTAGAAATAAAGAACTCTGTTTTGTGGAAACACTTTAACTGTATTTTTTGCTCTGCATCCAATGTTATTTAATTCATGCCACCAGATGGACCAGCAGTCTGAGATGTTCTCCACTGTGGCCCCCTCAGCTGGCTCCTATTGCTTGTTTTGTGTATGGATGAGTCTGCTCCCCTTGCACATACACCAAGCACATGCTTGTGCCAGCCTTGAAAAGTGTTAACAATAAATTTTCCTTTAGCTTTCACAGCTATTTCCAGTTTTCATTAGCAGCTCTGATTATTGGGGCAGATGCTTCAAAGGTTAGCACATATTAGAAAATGCAGCAAGGAAGATCATGGTGATGTCAGAGACCCTTGTCATAGGAGTGAAAACAGGAAAGTTTAGTACAAGTAAACTCTGAACAGTTAATGAAGCTCAGCTAAAATTAAACTTGAGGCAGCAGTCACTTAAAATGCTTCTTGCTGTGCTCTTGGTGGTATTCAATCCTTACACCACGTGTCCCAGCTGAACTTAAAAGGTAACACTATCCCTCCCACCCCACAGCCTCTCCCAAAGAAACCACTCTGTGGTAAGTGTTTTCACCTTCATTTTTTTGAGAAAAATCTAATTACTACAGAGAGAGAATGAATCCATAGCAAGCATGGGTGGTTTTTTGGTTTGATGTTCTTGTGTTTATTTTTTAATATAAATTTTAACTAAGTGAGATTGAATCCATTTTATCTCAAACCTGATAAGCTGAGGTGATTCCTTTTGCTACCTGGATTTCAGTTTGACTGCAAAGCTGATATCAGTTGGGTGCTGGTGTCCTGGCCCTGTGCCTTGAACACTCTGCCTAATGCAAATCCTGTTATGCTGATGTGTAAGAGGTCTCTGTATTTACTGCTGTGTGGCCATGCAGGCAGTATTTCTGATCTGAGCACTGACCAGTGCTGTTTGTTGCTCTTGGTGAGATGGTAATGGTCAGCAGTAGATAAGATTCAAATAACCCAGTGGGACAGGTGTATCTAAACCTTACAGAGACTGTGGAGCTCTTGTTGAAAAGCAAAGGCCATAAAATTTATCGATGCTGCAGTTACATTCTGGTGTCTCTGCCACTACCCATCCTGCAGCTCTATTGCTGGCCATAAAATCAAGTTATTTTGTCCCCTATGGTTATTAATTTTAACTTAAGCATTGTAAATTTAATGCAGAGATATTTACTTACTGTAAATTTGTCTCCCATGAAACAAAGGGGCACTAACTTTGCAGACTTATGTAAAAGGTATCTGTTTCTGTTAAAAATAATGGAAACTGCAGGTTAGGATATCTTGTAGAGTAAGTGTATATACTAAGAATCAATAAGTGTTTTATTAGTGCCTGGAGATAGTTTGACTATAAAAGATTTTTTTAAAAATCCCAATTCCGATAAAAAGATAGAATTAACCTTCTGCTTTACTTTCCTTTAAAATCTTGTGTTTAATTTCTTCTTTGTAGGTAACCAATTCCTGGGTTTTTTTTTTTTTTTTTGCTGTAATGTTTGGGCTTGGAAGAAAATAGCTTTAAATTATGTCTTTTATTTATTCGAATGTATTGTTGGCATCATAGGTTTTACAGTTCCTATTAGAAGTTTGAAAAATATTTCTTGCTACACTGAAAGAGAACAAAATTCAATTTAGAAGTATAATTTCCTACCACTAAGACACTTGATAACTTGGGAGAGATTAATCGAGCCTTATGACAGAGACTTGATTTAAAGCAGGAGATTAACGCTGCTTTATCAGCCCATACCACAAGTGAATTAGCTCAAGAAATCTGTTTGAAGTTGCTGAGTTGTCTGTTAGAAAAAGGTCTCTGGATATTTATTTGATCACTGCTGAGTACTTGCTATAGGTTTGTCTCTCTGACAACACAGGAACAAACTTCACACCAGCCATACTTCACAGTTGCATGTTTTATTTTATTCTTTGTTATCCCACAGGATGCTGGAGTGCTTTGGAGATCATCTATTGGCTCAGGGGGATAATTTCTAATAAACAAAGTCAAAATTATCAAACAGAATTACAGTGGTGTTCTGATTTCATTGATACTGAGGACCAAAAAAAAAAAAAAAAGCTTAAGTGGTGTTTTAGTTGGAAAGATTCTTTCCCTACACTTGTAAATCTTTTTATCAGCAAAATAGGCTCATTTCCTGTCCTACATATAGAAGTGTTTATCTTTGGAACACATTAAAGGTGCTCAGAAGCTGGGTCTGACAGGCTGGTACATACAGGATGTACACAACTAACAGAGGGAACTGGGAGCTGATGTGCCAGGGCTGCAGCTGACTGCTGATCCAGGTTGGCACTCCAGCTCTGCTTCTCATATAAATTATATAAGCACCAAATGAGAAAAAAACCCCAGAACTCTGTGGCACTCAATCCATTTCTGTCATTTGGCAGCTGTGCTCTATATCTGAAAATAAGAGACACCAAATTAACTGGTAGTCCTTAAGATCCCATATGCTTTATCTGGAGTAAAGGAGAAATTGTGTCAGGTGCATAAATAAGTATAATGGATGTGCCTGTGTGTATGCACAAGATATGCATGTATGCACACAAATGCTTTATCCTCCAGTACCTTTCAGTTCTCTTGGAAAAAAGTCTGAAGCAGCTGCTCTTGTAAGTTCAGCTAGTCCAAAATGAGGTCTGCATGATTTTGCGTAACTTTTAGTTTTTATTTGTCCTCCATTTGTAGCATCCAGGGTTTTAGTTCTAAAGCTCTTTCTTCTGATAGATTTTTGCCATGCTGGCTATGCAAATGAGTCTGCAGAATTGTCCTTCTAACATATAGATTGGATGATTGCCACAATGGTGTGATTTTAACACCAAGCTTGTGTTTGTTGCCCACAATAAGATAATGTATAGAGGCACATTCTCAAATGCTGCACTGCAGAGGTAAATGCAAAGAGTAGCAGTTTGTATGCACTAGGTATGCAATGACAAATGCTTAAAAAGTGCCTTTTCTGGGTATCTCAAACAGCATCCTGTTTCTTTGGTACAGGTAAGAATTAACAAGGCTGGTAAGGTGTGTACATTTTGCTGGTGTGAATATCTGCATTTCATACAGCCAAAAGAGTGTACCTGCGGTGTGCAGACAGAAGTGTGGGTGGGACAGCAGCATTTCTGGGCAAACAGTTTGAAGCCTGTTTGGTAGACTTATCTTAGGGAAGAGGGAAAGGGAATATCCTCTCTGCATCCTCCAGGCAGGAGCAACAGGCTTTGTCCCATGCCTGCAGCCTCATCACAGTGAAGTACCAAAACAATATCATAATCTGCAGCTTGAGGGTCGGGACAGCAAGCTGGTTAAAAGGGGCTGACTCAGACAGCAACAGAAGAGAGCTAAAAAAGGCTAAAAAAGGATTGCTGAGTGCAAGCAAATGTTCAGAGACACAAGACCTGAACAATAAAGGGCAGGTACCTGAGGAAAATATAGTCCTTATTTGTTCTCGCTTTAGGATTTCTCCAAACTTTTATGATTCACTTCAGCAAAGGCTTGACCTACCTGAATGAGCTTGGTTGAAGTAAGCCACAGTCTGGGAATGCTGCAAGGAGCAGGTGACAGCTATGTCCATTTTGACAAGGTTTCCACATCTGTGTCTCTTGATAAGCTCACACACAGCCACAAAGCTCACGCACAGCCAGGTTTACCCCCGTGTAAAGGGCAGAGACAAAGCCCTGTTACCTCAGGAAAGTCACAGTCAGTGGAGGTGTTACCTTGTGAACTCCCCAGGCTTCCTCTGAGCTCGAGTTTCGAGGGGCTTCCCTTCCCCTGTGTGCCATCAAGGAAAGAGGTCGCCATCTGGTCCAAAGTGTTTGTAAAGTTCATCACTGCAATAAATGTCATTCTACAGGAATATAAACAGGCTGCTGCTCTACTGCATTACTGGGTATTCACACCAGTATGCCAAAAGCTTGGAATTTATTAATGTGAGTAAAATTAAAATGGATATTTTCCAGTAGAAATTGCCTTGGCAGAACACTGTGATGTTGTTGTGGACACCACTGACTTGCTGTGGTGCCCCATTTTTTGCTTTTAGCAGAATCAATAAACTGCCTGCTTTATACTAGTTACAATCCGAATGTAAGCCTGTGTTCTCTTCTGACTTTTTGTATGGGAGGCCACAACGTAGGTGAGGTTTTTTTCCAGGAGTTAACTATTTCTGAACTATTAAAATACATTTTGCAGAAAGACCGTCAGCAAAGAGAATTGAAGATCTGGAGATTTTGCCTTTTTCTTTACAAATGTGTTTTAATAGTTAGTGGGCACTGTATTAAAATCTTACAACTTGCATGTAACTTAAATTTACTTGGCTTCAACTGATGCTGGAAACTTGACCATTCAATTACATGTTCCTTCTGTAAGGTGTCCTTTCCATGTCCATGACACTTGGACACCATGGCCAAAGCCTTTCTTGCTTCTAATTAATTCTTGAGACTTTTCAGTAGTTTGAACTCAGTGCTCTGCATTGAGGAATACTCTTCAGTACTGGGAAGGTGTATCTATTTCCAAGCTGCCAATTCTACATCCCTTCCTTCTTCCTTATCTTTCCCATAACACTCTCCTCAGACTTTATTTCACAATTTGCAGTTTATCTGGGTTTGAGGGTTTTTTTTTTTTTGTTTTCAGACTATGGACAGGGGAGTTAGAGTTAGTGTCTGATTGAATTTATGTAATCCATATGTAGGAAGATTTTAACTTACTGTTCCAGGTTTTAAATAGCCAAGAACTGTGATAGCATTGATATGAATATAGATAAACAGAAATTCCAATGAGAAGCATGAAACAAGGAGAATTTTTTTACTTATTTTCTGCAAAGCCAGACTCTCAATCAAGGGTTTGTGCAGATACATACACAGCATGGGAAAAAAAATAGAAGGAGTTTGAAGTCCACATACGGCTGCAGACCTCTGTCACTGGAATAGCAGAAATGTGCTGAGGTAGTTTGCATGACTGGATCTAGAGAAGGGCTCTGCATCCTGTAATATGCTGGAAGAGTGATGCTTGACTCACAGGGAAGCTGGACTGAGTTAGGAAAAGCTAAAGTCAACAGGGCAAATGCCAGACTGTGGAATCACATGAGCTGCACCCAAGGGTGCCAAGAACTGGCTGATTGCAAAAATTGCAAAATCCCTCTCTGTCATCTTGGAAATTTTATGACTCTCAGGGAACAGAACAAAGTCAAATGCCTTTTAATCCCATTTTAATGAAAGTAAGGAGGAGAATCTGGGGAACTTTTGACCTATCAGCCTAACCCTCAGTTCTCAGGCAGATTATGGAGCTTGTTTTCCTGGAAACATGTCCAAGTGTGGGAAGGATGGGAAGGTGACTGGTAACAGCCAGTGTGGGTGTACCATGGGAAAATTGTGCCTGACCAGTCTGACCAGATGTTCATGTAGTGGTGAGCAGATGAAGGGATTGTGGTGGGGGATGTTTATGCTTTAATACCCTTCTGAGAGGTGCAGAGGGAAAGAATGGCAGAGACCAGAGGCTAGCTGCAACAAGGGAAATTCCAAGTAGATATTAGAATGCTTTTTCCACCACGAGGATGGCCAAACACTGTAAGAGCCTGGTCAGAAAATTTTTTGTGTCTGTTCTTGAAGACATTCAGAGCTAAAACATGGCTATGAGCAACCTGATCTAGTTGATCTGCTTGGGAAAGGAGGTCAAACTACTTGATATGTCGAGGTCCTTTCCATCCACATCTGGGATTTGAGAAAGATGTGAGCCTCTGGTTTGCTTATCTGATGGTAGCATCTCAGATGTGGAGCTTTCCAAGTGACTGTCCTAACTAGTGGGAAATGATGACATTTTCTTAATGAGAAATGTTGGCAAAACCTAGCTTTGTTTTCATACTGCAAGTTCTGGAGGAGGTGGAAATGACAATTCTTGAGAGTTACCTTTTCCTATGCCCTGCTTCATCCAAAATCAATTTATTCTTGAACTGATAAAACCAGTTAACAACACTATATAGTTTATTCTTTGTTAATATATTTTTTGTGGTGTAGTGGAAACAAATAGTTGTTGGGAAATTTTCTTTTACAGCATTTTGTTTCAGACATATTTGACATCAGCCAGAAAAGCAATTTTCATGACAGAAAACAAGAAACAAATAGTACTTGCCTTGTGATTAAAGAGTCTGTGATTTTATTACTCATATTGCAAAATGCATGCAAGCAGCTCTGATAGAACTAGGAAATCTTCAAGGTTAAGTGTCACAAGAAGGTGTCATTTTGTTTGAGCCACTCTCTTTTCATTTGGAGAATATGTTTTCAGTAAGAGGCTGAAGTCTGCTGGTTCTTGCAGTAGTGCTGGCATGTTGCTGCATCATCCAGACAGAATGAATTCTGCTTTTCCCCTCAGCCATTTGAAAATATATTCTAGTTGGGTGATAGCCACCACCCTCTTCCCTCCATCTCCCTCCTACCCCAAGAGTAGACAAGCTGTTCCTGTGGCCAGAGAGGCCTCTTCCAGGGCAAAGGACTAGAGGAGGTCTCTGAGCAGGAGTGAGAGGGTGACTGCATGGCCCCCTCTCTCATGGCACTGGCAGGTGCCTGCGGTGCCTCCTGGTCTGGCAGAAGGGAAAACCATCACGTTGCTGCTCCTCCTGCTGGAATACACTTTGTTCCTTAAAGCCTAGAGACATGACAATCTCCACATGGTTGAAATTTTGCTTGGGGAATATTTTGCAGATGGTTCTAAGTATATTTCAGCAGCCTGTCTTCCACTGTCCATCTGGGATTTCTAAGGGGCTTGCAACACCTCCAGGAATGAAGGGAGGACCACCTTCTACTGACTTCCTGGGCAGCAGAATTTGTGTGACTGGGGTCTGGAAACATTGTCCTTGCACACTCAACCAGTTGTCAGAGACTTCATGCCATTCACAGCCACAAATTTTAAAAGGTGGAGGAAACAAAAAAGAGTGGAAGAGCTTCAGAATTAGGTTAGAGGTATATCATATTGTGAGATACTAACTTAAACAGTTGAGATAGGGATGAGATTTTCATCACTCACCTTCACTTTTATTTAATGTGCAAACCAAATGGCAGGTGCAAGGGTTTGTTTGTGAGGTGCCCTAGAACAGGGGCTGCCTTCAGGAAGCCCAGTGCTTGAGGAATTCAGAGGCTTCTGAAACAGGATGCCTTAATGTGGAGCCGTTCACTCAAATGGGGATGTTCAAAATTGGGGGTGAAGCTTTTAATTTTGGGGGCCAGTTAATTTCCTTAGGGGCCATGAATCTATCTGTACCTTCAGGCAAAGGCTCAGGGATCAAAAAATGCATCTTTCTATTGTAAAAAAGGGGCTGTTGTTCAGCACAAGGAGCAGGTTTATGTGAGTTGTATTTCAACTATTCTTTTTTGTCATTTTGTTCTTAGATCTCCGAGCTGTCTATAAGAGTAAAAAAGTTATTGCTAGAGAAATTGGAAACTGGTAGTTGATAAGTAGTGCTACATCACTCTGCAAAGAACAGTTGATGAATGCTACCATTGTATGTGAAATGTTTCTTTTCCCTCCTCTTTAGTAGCAACATTTTAAACTACATTGTCCCACACAGGGGACTGCTAAGTAAACCAGAACTGACATATGATAAATGGAAAGCTGTGGTTACAGCTCCAGAAATCGATGAATTGCATGTCTCACATGTGGAAGGGCAGTCATGCTGCTGCTGCTTCCAGAGTGATGAATGTAATTCAATCTATGAGCAGTAAAACATAAGGGTAACTTGCTAATGCAAGTTCTTGCCTCCAAGAGGAAAGAAAAGTTTGTGAGAAACTGTACTGCTCTGCTGTGAAACATCCAGCAAAGTAATTAGTTCTAAACTTTGCAAGGAATGCAAGAGAGAAGCGTGTTGGTGTATAAGTCAATAACCCAGAGAATGTTTCTCTAACAAATGTGGTTTAGTACCTGTGAGTATTGTTAATCCATCTCAGGCACAGGAGCACCAAACAAGATGTCACTTTGAGAGATACTGGAACAAGAAAGATAATAATGCTGTAGATGAAGGCCATTATTTATGGCACTATGAATGCAAAGATGGACCTCTGGGAATGACCCACTACAACTCAGCAAATTGGAAAGCATTTTAAAAGCTGTTCTGTAGCAGGTGAGTAAATAAATTCTAGAATAAAGAGGAAAATACAAGTTTAAATAAATTTCAGGGACTGGAAATGAAGGTGACATGCTCCAGGTCTTGCTGGGGACCCTGATTTTGACATGTGCCTGGTGGGCTGCAAATCATGAGTGGTTTCTGATAAAGAACATGGAGCAGCTTCCTGCCAAAACTGCTTGATTTTCATTTTAACTCCATTTTGAATTAATATTTAATAAAGGATATTTTTTTCCCAGAAAAATTCAAGGAAATTCAGTTCACTGAGCTTGTGCCAGGACACTGTAGTGTTTCTGTAAGGTTAAAAAAGATAATTTTTCATGTTAATATGCTGTTAAACAAGCCAGCCCTAGATGTCAGGACTGCCACAGCAAGACCTTATTGGAAGGTGGGTCAGTAGGCCAGCAGATCATTATTGAATGGGCATACAGGAGCTGATAAATTCCTTATGTAGTTCTGACATATGGAGGGTTTAATAACAGCAATGCCTTAAAGCATATGGAAGTGCTCTAGGAAAAATCTAGCCTTCCTGTCCCATGAGAAGGAGCTTGGGAAGATGGTTTCAACAATTGCTTCTCTCACAAGTCAGGATGATGACATGAGATATATCCATTTTGAACAGAAGAAAGTCAGAGGTGTTTAATTCAGAATCAGAGCACTTCTGGCTTTTGCATTTTAGCTTGAAATGCCTTCCTACCCACAGAGCTTTTTCCTAGATCCTGGTTTTACACAGGGCAGATGCACAGACAAATGCCTGCTTGGCATCATGTGGGCTCCTCTTTACATTTCTAGAATCTACTGCAAATGTATAATTCTGATTGATTGAAAAGAAGGTGTAAAAAAAAAACAGACTGTGCAAAAAGTGCAGTAGATTTCCTGAGGCTTTTTCCCCTCTTCACACACTGTCTTAATGCTTAACACACTCCATCTCAATGTTTTTTATGGGAAACCTTCCACTGCCCTTTGGCACTGAACTCCATGCCCTACTGGTATCAACAGGAGGCAGTGCTGCTCTCATGCTGCTCATCAAGACATGCTGTCCATGCAAACAAAATGCAGATGACTATTGCAAGTACTCATACCACGGAAGTGCTTGGAGATCCAGATGGAGCAGGTGAGTGGAGATCTAGAGAAAGTGCTGCCCAGCAGTACTGATTGCTAGTGGTGTAAAGCAAGAGCATTATCTGTGCAACTTCAAATGTGCAGGAACTTTCAGGCAAACTTTAAATACAGGGCACCTAGCTGGCACTAGATTTTTAAGCTTCTTGAATGGGAGAAAGGATAGTTTTCAAATGAACAAGCAAAGGCTCATCTGGTAACTGTCATGGAATAGAAAAATTAGAAATGAAAGATGCATTTGTGATAAACAAGACTGAAATTCCTTGGGAGAGTGCATGTGTATGTGATACCTTAACATGAATGTATTTGTTTTTTATCAGAATAAATTGCTAAAGCCAGGTACCACAAGGTACTGAAGCAAGAAAATATCTGGATTTTGGTGCAAATAAATTCACAGCCCACAAAACGCTCTTTAAAAATGCTGATCAGAAGTAAACAACTATGGTGTCACTTAATAGTAGATGAGAGTTTCCAAACAGATATTCTTACTGAGAAACGAGCTATGAATACCTCCCCAGCTTCTAATAGGTTGTTTCAAGAGGGGTTTTATTTAGAAGCCGGGTCCTTTTTAAAATATTTTATAACAGCAGAGAACATTTTAGTATATATATATTTATATGTATCCAGTATATATTTGGTATATATATACATGTATATATGTGTGTGTATATATAACTATATATATATATGTGTATATATATATACTGAATATATATATGAATATATACTGAATATATATATTCAGTATATCCAGGCTTACTCACAATAAATCTCTTCTCTACACTTGGTATTTCCCCAGATGATTATATGCTTTTCTGTCAGTCTGACTGGTTTCTGATGTGGCAGTGGTACCCCCACACTTTGCTGGCAGCCCAGTTTCTGCTTGTTTCTCCTCTCAGATAATTTCACAACAGACACAGGGTATGTCTTGTGCCTCTCTAACCCTGGTGTGGTTCAAAGGTAGTTATGCTGTCTTAAAAAACTGAACCACAATCCAGATGTGCGTTGTGCTGATGGTAGTTAGAAACCAAATGCTTTGTTATGTTGAGCTTCATTGTCTTTTTTCTTAAGAGCTGACCACAAACCCTTATCAACTCCGTGAAAGTGATCAGCAACAGTTCCCCCAAACTAGGGGAAGTTTAAACCTTTTTTCTCTGCAGTTTCTTTTCAGAATGATTGAATAGTTGCTCATGCACTGTGCCAGGTGCATTTCCTTCCTTCCTCCCTCCCTCTCTCCCTCCCCAAGGCAAGTTGAGGCTAGCACACTGGATGAAAAAAGCACCTGTGTAGTTATTCCTCCTTTTACTTCTGCTGGTAGTAGCCCCCTTGCTTGCAGTTATTCTTCCTCTAGCACAGCAGTAACTAGACTTCAAGACCCTAAACTGGCTGCATTTTTTTTTTAGCTTCCATCTCTGTACAGACATACTGTCAAGATTTTGAAAAGCGCTGGTAGGCTATATAGAGTTGAAAGCAAAATGTGGGGGAGCATTTCATGTGGCATTGCCTTCTGAACACCACTGGATATGCTGTTTGAAAACAGGTATTCAGGTGAAATGTCCAGGCCTTGTTTATCCCTTGATCATATTTTATCTGTTCCCACTGGGGAAAATATTCGATGAATCTGAAAATCCAGTTTGCAGGATTTCAGAAGAAAACTCAAAGTCTTGTTGAAAGATCCTGGGTCTAAGAGCCTCTTGCACTTTACCCAGTAAGACATTATTGACAGAACTTGTTTAAAATCTGTCTTCCTCCTCCCTGCAGCCCCCAGAACCTGTGGCATGAGGTTCAATGTTTTGCCAAGCAGGGGACTACTGAGAGCTTCTGGCAGAAAGAGCATGATTGTCCTGAGTGCCTGAGGTGCAAGTAGTTCTCTTGTTTGTTTGATTGGGGTTTTTGTTTTTTTTTGTTTTTTTGTTTTTTTTTTGGTTTGTCAAAATTCACTTGAGAAGGTTTTATTCTGAGATTTTTTTATTTTGTCAGAGAAGTGAAGTGAAATCTTGCCAGAGTGTGAAAGCTGCTGTGCTTTATTTGTGTCAGGATAACAGCAGGGGCACAAAGTTCCCTCCTAGCATCCAGGACAGACTCTTGAGTATCATAAGGAATGTTTTTGAGAGTGGAACCCACAGTTTTAGTGTGGCCAGCCCTTGACTCCTGAGCCACGTGCAGCAGGATCCCATTGCTAGATGATGTTTGGCTGAATGTGGCTGGGGTGCCTTTGGATCTGCCTGGATATTTTGCTCCATCCTGCCATGGAGCTCCAGGGTCTGAGAAGCTGTTATCCCATACCCTTTCTTGTGACCTTGCCACTACTCTCCCCTTGCCTTTCTGACATAAAAATGTTTTTAATGGCTCTTGGTCATAGTGGTTTTGTACACTGCTTACAGTGTCAGTAGGGCTTAATTTCTAATTGGATAGGGAGAAAAAGAAATAATGTTCCTATACAATACCATCATGAAGCTGTTGGTGTCTACAGAAATGGTGATGCTGATAATTAATCAAAAGTCACATCTGAGTCTGGCACAGTTCTATTTTTATTTCAGAGTCTGCCCTAGGACTGCAGAAGAGCTCTGAGAAACTGTTGTAAGAAATGAAAGAGCTGCAAAATTCCCAAATGGCACCTAAATAATAGACTGCAAGGGCAGAGAGGTGGGAATGGAGCCTCCTCTGTTCATGTTTGAGGGTAAATGTTCAGCATATCATCTTTGCAACATCAGTGAAATGATGGGCATCTGTTTCTCTGACCTCTTTCAAGACAGCATTTTTCTTTCTGTATCTGAAATCATACTTGGTTCACCTTCTGAGGACCTTTCTAGTTCAATCTATAAGGCCTTTAGCAACTCACTGTTCCTCAGTGAAAAGCTATTTGAAAGGCAATGAATCGTGCTCTGATAAATAGTTGGCAGAGGAAAGATGCTCCAGTGCTTGTGAGACTAGTCTGGGATTTGGATGATCATGTTGGCTTTTCTTCTTTTCTTTTTTTTTTTCCTTTTCTCTACAGCAGACTTCCTAAAGAAGCTTGGCATGTAATTTATCTTCGCTTTGCAGTTTGTGAAAGTGTTGTGGGAATGGCCTCTGAGGTGATTGGTCATCACAGCAGGATGGAATCAAAAGATTTTCTATTGGTTTTCTATTTTCTATTGGTTTTTCTATTGGTTTTTCTTCTAACTTTTTGTTAAACACACTGCCAAGTTCAGTTCCTTTCATACCTCTAACTGAAATATATTTAAACAGGCTCAACTTTTATGGGACAAGTCCTCCTCTTTTTCTCTTGTTTTGACAGCCAGAGGATGCAGTTGTAGACGGGATCTGGAAGAGTCCTTTGGACATCCTCCTTTCTGCTGCATTCATGTTAGCTGCACATGTCAAGGTTTCACCAAGGACAAAACTGTGTTAATCTTTGCAGACTTATGGAACAGACTAATTATTTCTATTTATTAATCTCCAATGTCTTCAAAGAGCATTTGAATTTATGGAAAATGATAATAATAAAGAAGTGGTGCTTGACATCTGGCTCCCCTCAGTGCTATTGGTGGTGAATGGTACAACCAGATATCATCATGCATGATTACTTGAGGAGGTCAGTTGTTGACAGAGCTTTAGGTGTACCACACATAACTGCAGAACTGCTGTTTGTCTTCCTGCTGATTCACAACTATCATTTTCTGTGCCATTTCAATGTCAATTTTCTCATCCTGATTTCACTTCATGATCCAGAAAGGCATTTGGAGAATTTTTCATAGTACTTATCTGCTGAAAGTCACCCGGGGCAAACACACACCTGAAAGCAAACATGCCTTCAGACAGCATTCAGCACAGGCAGCCAGGGCCCCACGGGGTGGAGAGCAGAATCTGCAGCAGAGTCATGCAATCCACAGCAGTGCACAAAATAAGGGCCCTCCCTCCCTCTCAGTTTCTGAGGGGGATCTCCCTGATTTATTTGCTTCCCAAGGAGCAAACGCTTCTCCCAAGAGACACTCCCCAGCAGAACTGAGAGGTTCACAACAGCATCTGACAAGCAGCCATCTGCTGGAGTCCTGAGTCCCTCTGTCTTGACCTGCTCCTGCTGGATTCAGGAGGACTCTGACAGAGGGTGTCATCTCATTGCTGCTACTCTTTTTCCTCTTTAGCTGAAATTTTTATTTTAACTGCACTCCTGAAACATAGTGAAACTTGAGGACAGCTGGCCAAATTATCTGGAAGCAGGTAACCAGTTTGTACAAACTGTTTTGTGGCATCATAGGGTAGAGATCTGGAGGATCTGATCATGAAAGTAAGAAGGTTGTGACATAAGTTGTGACTAGCAGTGTAGGCTATGCATATCTTTCAGCTGAGCTCATAGAAGTGGTTGCTTCCCTTGTTAGTCAGGCTATGGGGAATTGTGTGAAAGCTTTTGCTCCTGCTTCTTCAGGACCAAACCATCTCCAGTGTTATGTGAGCTAATTCGTGTGGCTTGGCTTGGAATGTGGTGAGAATGTTTGGACAGGTTTCTCCACTCACAGACTGGCAGAGACAGTGGCCTCCAGCAAGAGAGAGAGAGGTGATCAGCAGATATGATGGTTCTCCTTTTTATTTCAGGCATAGCTGAGCCTGGAAGAAGATAACTATTGAGGGTAATCAGAATTAACTTCAGTCTATATTTTTTAACATAGTGTTGCTACTTAGAGAACAACTCAAAGCATGAAAAGCAGTAGAGCATTTCCACTGCCTCAGAGTGTGTGGGCACATTGAGTTATCCAGGAGTTATCCAGGCCCTGGATATCAGCCTCACACCCACTTGTCTCTGGCCCTGACAGGCAGGCAGCTCTGCACTTGTGTCCCTGCCACACAGCAAAGCCAGAAGGTGACCCCCAGGGCAGACAGCTTTAGAGCATCCCTTGACAACCCTGAGTCAAACCAAGGCTAATCACAAACCTGACACTGAAACAGAGACCACACAAAAGTACTGGGCTCATAGCAGAACTGCTCAGTGCTTTTTGCTGATGCTAATTGGTTAAACCCTTTTTATTCTGTGAGATTTTAACTTCAGACTCTCTAAATCTGCCCATTATTGTAAACGGAAAATTGGTCACCTTCTCCTTAGGGATAGAGGCGGGCACACTCTGAGCTTGATGCTCAATCTTGCTTTCAGTGTGGAAGGCAGAGCACTGAATCAAGGATCCTGGATGTTTGTTGCAATAAGGCAGCAGTCTCGGGCTTGCTTGAAGAACTCATTTGCTATCTAGCAAATTAAATCCTTATTAATATGTGCTAGAATAACTTTTTGGTGTAGGTGCTGCAGCTTCACGTTGGTAATATAACCAAGGCTTGTTTTCTTTTACCCTTCTGAGCTCCCAGCAAACTCCACTCTCTAGGGTGGAAATGAATCAACACATTAGCAGCTTTAACTGTTGGATGGGAGAACTGTTCACCTGTGAGATTCATCCACCTCTGGTCACTGAAGCACAGTAACTCTAAATATAAATATGAGGGAAAACCTCAAGCCTAGTTTGTAGCTTACCCAAGTAAATGAAAACAAAGCTATAATTAATTGTGTATCCTTCTCTGTAATTTGGCAAGCTCTCAAAAAGCTGCTTCCTAAGACATGATTTTTACCACTTTACTTGTCTGATGAAGATGGCCATTTTCACAAAAGCATTCAGAGAAATAGATTAGTACCTAATAGCACCAAAGCACTTGAAATCTTCTGGTTCAGATGTCAATCTTATTAGTGCCTGAGCCTTTTCAAGTAGCACAAAAGCTATTTATTTACAGACTGATACATAATAGCTTGCTTTATTCCTTCTCCCTCCCCTCAAAAGAGATAGTGTTTACTCAAAATCAGCTTTCTTCTTTGGTATAAATACTAAAGAACACTTTCTATCTTCAAAGCACTATAGACATTCTTTTAAGCATTGACTGCTGTTATTAGCTATTACTCTAGGCTTAAATGGTATTGAATTAAAATAATTTCTTAATGATAATCTCCTTCTCACAGGATTTAATGGTTTTTAAATTGAGTTTTGGCAAATATGAGACTAGGCAAGGATGCAAGCCTGGATCTTTTCCAGAGGCCATTTAAATCAATGAAGTCATCAGGTTCTATAAATGCATCATGCCACAGCACGACAATTAACATTTACTGGAATGTTTGCAGAACATTACAAAGTCTATCAAATATGGATTATGCATACCTGAGATGCAGCCAGCTTCCTGACAAACAGAAGGTGAAAGTATTTTTTTCTTTTAGATCGACTCTGCTGATCTGACATGCTGCAAACTGTAGAAAATGCCTGCAGGCAGTTTAACAAGTCTCTTTACAATGGACTTTTCTATACAGATGGATTTTGTTAGGTAAATGCTAGAAGTTATAGAGAACTCCAGTGACTACCGTGCCCCTCTCCTCTGTGTATGTGTGGAAGATGGTAAGCACATTCCTATTCTTACCCCTGTCCACCCTCAAGTGGTGGGTAAACTGTTATGTCTTGTCAAGGAGTGTTTTTCATGCATTTTCTGGGTTTTGTCATTTGTAATGACTTAATATTTCTTTTGACGTTGCTCAGGATTTTGCAATTCAAATGAATAAGGTGCCTTCAGATGTCTAGGGGTCAAATCAAAGTGTGGTCTCAGCTACCAGCAGCTGCTATTTGTTTCTCCTGCAGATATATGACTGTTGGGTCAATGGGTACATGCCTTACTTTTACAAGGCTGAAGATGTTTTGGATAATCTTAAAAGTAAATGAAACCAAACCAATCAACTTATTCAAGTCCCATCTGTGCCCTTTGGTTTTAAACTCTGAAAAAATTCAACACATTGCTGGAAAAACAACTCTAAGAGTAGTTTGATGACAGGGTGGGAAGACATCAGAAAGGACAGGAAGAGCTGAGGGTTTGAGGTGTTAAGGAGAAGGGAGTTACTTTCAGTTTTGAGCTCATTAGTTTTATAGAGACATTTTAGATTCACCCTTGCTCTTCTCTTTTACTGTATGCATCAGGCAAACAGTAATTTTGCAAGAGTAACATGTGATTTCAGAAAATGACGATGTTTATGTGGAGGGTGAGATTTGCTGCTCCTCTTCTCCATCGTCCTCTGAAGCAGCCATATTTTGTGGGAAAACATGAAAACCTTGCCCCAGAAGAAAGTAACTGCTCCCTGCAGGAGGTGATAATTAGAGACAGCAGAGCTGTACTGCAGAGTCTGAGCAGGAAATACCTGAATATATCATGTTTGTTTTTATGGACCCTCCAGCTATAGAGCGAAAGTTTCTAGGACTTTTGGTTCTTTGGTCTTGGAAACAAAACACGCACTCTGAAATGGCAATCACAGTGGCAGGAGATGCATTGTGTTTTTTTTCTGGGATGCATTGTTCAGTAAGCAAAGCCAGGGCTCCTGTTGGATGCAGAGAAGGGAGGACTGCCACCCAAAAAAGCTGTAAGTAGCCTGTTTCCCCACAGGCACTGTGAAGGAGACTGTTTTGGAAAGATTCCTTCTTTATCTTCCTTTCTCACTCTGTTTTTTCAGACCAAGTTAATTATATTTGCATATAAAGTCACTGCTTACTCCTGTGACAAGACCATAGGGAGCAATGGTTTTGGCTGAAAAGGATGCTGAGTTTATGGGGAAGGAGGATGGGATAATTGGGTGGGGCTGAGCCCCCTTTTCCCTTGCTCCCTAATGCTATATTAAAGCTTGTTGTTAAGCAACTTCTCACAGAGATTTCTTGGCTTCTTCAAGGCTACCTTTGTTGGTGCTTTTTTAATACTCATGGTTACAGCCATTTTGTAACCTTCCTCTACCTCAGGTAATTACATTCTGTCTATTGAAGATTCCTATTGCTGGATCAATAGAAGAAGTTTATTCTTCATTTCCTTTATAATAGCTATTGTATAGTGCTGGAGAATGGCTGTTGTAGCCAGCTGCAATTCGTCAGTGAATGAGCAATCCTGCAGCCTGAAAAGCATCCAAAGATCTTATGGGATGAAAAGTGATATAATCATTATTGGTAGCTCAATTGCTCCTTTGACATCTCCTATAAGTATTAGTTGAGAACTGGAGGGTTATCTGGGCCCAAATGTTGTTCCAATCAATTATCTGTGCATTTTCCCCATCCCATCTGATGATTGCTTCTGTTGCTAACTGCTGGTATCCTACAGTGTCCCTTGATTGAACTTCAGTCTGCAGAATTTTTTCTCTAGTTCCCTGCTGCTTCCCAGTCCTCTAGTGCCCCTGTGCAGAACTGGGCCCTTGAGGTTAGGATTGCTGGCTTCCTTTCTCTCTCAAACAGCTGCTCTGTCATTGCAGTAGCATCTAGACATAGAGCAAGCTGGCCTCCAACAAGCCTGCTGGCAGCACTCTCATGTATAAAGTTACATGCCTGGTCACAAAGAAACTGTTGAAGCAATCTATTAATTCAGGCCTGATGATATTAGCTTCTTCCTTTTGTCCCTCAAATAGGAGACTTTCTCACGATTTTGGGTTACAGATCACAGAGTGTTTTGTAGTTAAGAATGCTTGGGTCAAATACCAGAAAAAAAAAAAAAAGCAGCTATTATTATTGCATGGCTTTGTGAAGTCAAGTATGTGCTTGATTTTCTAGTAGCACCTTGTATTGAGCTGGCACCTATAATGGTTCTGTCTCCTTAAAGGGTTTGGGAGATTGAGAGACAGTTATCACATCTTGAGCAGAGAATGATACCTGAGCCACTGCAAAAAGCAGGTGGAAATGTTTCTGGGCTGTAACACTGGTGTTTATTACCTGAGTTCTAATGTTTGAAAAGACTGCTCATGTTTTGAGTAGTGATGGTAGCTGAGTCCTGTGATTTTAATGTTTTTAAACACCATCTCAAAATTGTACATGCCCTAGTGGAACCCAATGTGATGCTACTGAGCAGTCTAGCTAACAGATAGTAAGAACTGACATGACAGGTAGCTTGCAACGATGATGCTCCCAAGAAAAGCATAAAGGGATATGTCATTTTTATTCAAGTTTTGAGAGGGATGTGAAACTAACTTTTACTTAGGAAGTTGGCAGGTGTCATATTGTAAGGAGAGGTAAGAAAAGAGCAGAACCAAAATTTGGAAGCCTGAGTGAGGCATGTTCTCCACAGTCATTAAAAAACCTGAATGTGTCTTGTATGCACAAGACAAATTTGTGATGATGAGCAACGAATCCTCCAGTCTTTAAATGAGCTACTGCATGGAAAACATGCTTATAAAGCAATCTTCTTATTGCTTCTGCATCACCATAAAACCTTTTGGCATAGCCTTTTTATAACTCCCATCTACATATGCATCTCAAGAAAACGATTTGCTTTTGAGTATGATAGTGAGGTCTATTGAAAATATTAAATAATAAATTGTGCAACTTTCTCATTCCATTTCAGTGAAATGCTTAATAGACAAAATTCAAACACAGAGTTAATTCACCTGTAAAGTACTTGGGCATCTGAATTACACTTTTAATCTGCAGCAGCTGAGTTATGTCCCACTCCTACAATATTTCTGGAGGGAAGCCTGGACAGGTAGAATCTACTTCTTTTACAGATTGTAGGGATAACTTATGCAGACAGCTAACAGCCTGTTCTTACTAGGTGGAGAGAATTTATTGGAAGGGCTCAGAATCTTGCTCTTCCTGTCACTCGTGGGTGATTAGCTTATTCTTCTCCCTCAAGAACTGATCCATTTGGGTTCAGCCCTGAGCTGACTAAAAGTGCTGCCTTCTGTAGAAATGGGCTTGCAATATGAGGGGAGATTTGTGCCAACTTGTGCTCCTGACCAGGAGGGATCATCGAGCAAGTTGCTTGTTTTTCATTCCTGCTGTTGGTTAACATAAGAAGAGAGCCAGCAGAACATGTGCCAATTTATATAAGAATGAAGACTGTCATGGTCTGATGTTTATAAGGTTTGAACCTCCAAACTTTTCTCTGAATACTCAAGAGGGTGCTCAGCTGGAACATAAGCTGGCAACTCAGCCTCCTGAGGATAACTGGTATCTGTCTAAACTGTTCACTATTCTGATCTAAGTAACCACGAGCTGAGTGTCAATTGAGCATAATGTTAATCTTACAGGGTGAGCATCAAGATTTCTCCTTTCCTTGGGGCAAGCAGAGATATAAAAAGCTTGCTGTGTGACCAGATTCCCACCTCAGCTACCATGACTCCCAGGGTAAGCAGGTGTCTCCCCTGACCTCTGCTCCCTACGCTGACTGCTTGCTCTCTGACAGACAGAAATCAGAGGCTTCAGTACCTGGCACCAGGGAGAGGTTTCATACCTGGTACCTGGTACCAACTACAGGGTACTTTTGTCTGCCAATTTCTCCAGCCCCTTCAAACTCCTGAGGAGAAGTACCAGGGCTGGCAATCATAAAGGGATTCACTCTGTAAATATCAACACACCATGAAGGTCATTTTGTCTGTTAGCAGTTCAAGGCTAGTTGTGAGAACAGTCCTCAGGACAGACTTCTGTAAAACCCCTCATGTCTGGATTCCAGCCATGTGGGGAACAGAAACCCAAATGGATTAAGATCTGAGAAAAAAACCCCCTCATTTGATAGCATGTTAACCAATTTTTTTTTGTACTTTATTACCTGAAAAGCCACTCGAGATTGTCAGATGAAAAACAATGGAAAAAAAGGCATTAATGCACATTCTGTAGTGTGTAAGAGGGTTACACAGTTAAATCTCACTTGGAAAAATGGCTTTAGTGAAAATTCTGCATTTAACAATTACAGCTGGAGGAATGGGCGATGCAACATCCAGCTTTTGTGCTGGATCCATGCAATTTGTGTAGTATTTGCCTTCACTTCTATTTTCTAAGGATGATCTGCATAATTACCAGTTGCTTTCCTAGTTAACCTCAGACTGGGATGGGTTATTTTGATAAGACAAATTACATGTTGTCCTCAGGACAAGTGAACAAGATACTAACAGAGAAATATAAAGCTGGAAATAAATAAAATAATTGTACCTAATGGAGCAGCATAAAAGGGGTGCTTTTTATGGTCTTTGAGAAACATTTTCAGCTTGTAATAATTTATTTCCACAGCTCACAGAAGCTACATGAATAACTAATACTCTCTGATAGAGGCTGTATTCTATTAAGGAGTCATCTTTGCAGTAAAGGCAAAGAAGAATAAAAAAATGTTGCCAAGACAAGGTAAAGCTATTAGCAAATCTCCATTCCCAAGTTGTTTCCTACTTGTAAACCATTTCTGTCAAGGGAGCAATTTCCTGTGTGCTGCCATTAGTGGATAATATTTTCCTTCAAATAATGGGCTATGGATGGTGACTAACCACAAATGGTAATATTCTCTCTTTTAAAAGCCTGCACAGCACACTTTAATGTTCTGCCATGGTGCATTAGAACATAGACTATTTCCAATGTGAAAACTCATTTGTTTAGAAAAACCTCTCTTCCTCTCTCATTACCTCTCTCAAAACAGCTGAATGAGGGTGGAGGTTCTCATAAAGTTCCAGTTGTCCTGGATTTCAAATGTGTGTTAGCAAACCTTGGAAGAACACTTTACATGCAGCTTTATGAAGAAAGACAGTAAAGTGTGATGAAGAAGGCACCAGGATGTGTGCATGTGCCCTGAGATTTGTTACTGCTCACGTTGCTGGGCTGTGCAGACACGCACACAAGATAAACTGGGCTAGCATTAACCAGGTGCAGGATAACAGCATTCTGTTATCTGCCCCTGACAAATTACAAGCTGCTAGCTGGAATTGCCACTTGCAGATAGTAGTCATTTAGTAGTAAACTGCGCTTGTTTTTTTCTGCTAAAAGCCTGGAACAAGGGCATGTTTATATAAGTACACTGAAATATGAAATGCTTTGGATACATGTAAAGGAAGTGTAAACCTTCCTAGCCTTTCATTTCCTATCAAACATTTACTGCATTGCAGGTCTCTCCAGCTCAGTAACAATGACAGTGTAGAGCACTCATGCATACCGTGCTTTACAGTGTCACAGTAATGCATATCTGGGACCTTTCTTTAAACCTCCATTCTGCTTTTATAGAACTGATTTTGATTAAAGAGAATGCAGAAACATTTTTTAATGTTTTGAAGTGTGACAATTTATGAGGGAAAATAAATGCTTTACGCTTGAGTGTTATTGCAGGATTCATTGCTCTGGAGGAAATGTCCCTGCTCACAACTGAGCTTGTGTGGTGGAACAAGTACAGCCCACAATGCTGAATTTCCTGACTTAGTTTTAAATTATTCTGTTTTCAAATACATTTATTTTTATGTTTTGAAAACTGAAACTGTTGCATTTCAGTGCCATGACACTTTCTTTTCTAGAATTGTCTTAAATGACCTTTCAGTCTCATGTCCTAAGGGCATATATTAGGGGATAATTTTACTCACCATCAAGTAAGAAAAAGAAAACCTTTTCAGCTGCAGGAGATAAGTAAATGAGACCACTACATCTAAGAAGCATTTACGTGTACATGTAAAGAGAAAATGTAACCAAATCACAGCAAATTAAGTTCATTTTTATTAAAAGCAGTACATGTTGTTGGTTTAATGGATTATCAGAAAGCTGCACCTATGTTAATGCCCTTTTCCTTAATTCCTTGGTCATTGCAGAACAGACTGGGGAAGTTTAATAGTGAATTGTCTCAAGTTCATAATGAAATATCTGGATCAGCAGTTACCAAGATGTCTATGAATCACCTTAACAAGAAAACTGTGTCACTTCCATTTTTGCACTTTCTTGTTCAATTGTTTTAGGCCTCAATAAGTGAAATATTTTCTAGAATATATAGCAAAATAATGCCAAGGAAAATCTAAAACATTAGGTTACTGTCATTTAAAAATATGTCAGGTTTTTCAGGTGATGTTGAAAAGAAACAGAATGAAACAGTCAATTTTTTTTTCTCTTTTTATAATTTGCAAAAAATAATTACAAAGGCCATAAACAGTGACTTGACCCATTTTTGGTTTGCTATATTTTGGGTTGCTTCAGTGATCTAGCTTCTGAACTTGTGTAATTAAAGTGTGTAGTTCCTACTTCTCTTGCTTGGATCACTTCAAACACGTGAGGCAAAGTCTATATCACAGTATTAGAGCACACAGCCCTGGTAGAGTACTGATTTTTTGCCATGGCTCTTGAGATAGCTGGAAGACAGTTTCACTACATGTTTTATGGTAGAAGAGAGACAAAAAAGCAAAGACAAGGGAATTCAGAGGATGTGACACAATGTGTGACACAGCCCTGGTTTCTCCTTTTGTCTCAGTGCTTGGGATATCTTTCAAATACATGGAGGCTCATACATGCAAAGGGGCACTCTGTTGTGAAGCAGCACAAACCCTAGCTAATTATGCTGACAAAATTATTTACCAAGGATCTAATACAACTTTGGGAGCTGCAGTCTCCTAATATTTGCCTGGACCAAGGAGTGCATGGGCTTTTGCTCAGGGAGAGCAGCAGCCAGACTGGATAGTGGCAGGGCAATGATACTGACTGGAAAACAAAACATGCACTCTGCCCCTGGCAGAATCTGGGTTCTGCTTGCTTCTTCCCAGCTGAGGTATGAGATATGCAGTGCTGTTGGAACCCAGAAACCTGGGAGTTTTAAACTTTCTGTGCTTTCTGACACTGACCCCCAAGGGAACACTGCTTTTGAATTGAGGCTTTGGAGAAGGTGTCCAAATTTGAGTGATGGAATTAGAATCACTGGTGTGTAGTTAGAAGAGAGGTGTGCAATTTCACATGATGAAGGCTTTTGAATTTAGGGTTTTAGAGTATAATAATAGGTATGGGACCAAATGGTGGTTCTTGGGCATTGTCTCTTTCTTCCTTCTTCCTCTTCTTCATGCTTTCAGGTGTAGCTTTTGGTTAGATAGAAAATTCTGGAGTGTGAGTCACAGATGTTTGGTTTATAGGCCAAAAGTATTGATAATAGAGGTGTTAGCTCTTTATTGGACTGTTTTAAAAAAGACCTTGTAAGTAGTTAGATCCACCTCCATTTTACTCACTTTTAGCTGGTAGCTAGAAGTGTTGCAGAACTCTCTGTACTTTAGATAAACATCCAAGCCTGTATATGAGAAAATTCGACTCCTTGGTGGTTTTAATCCTGACTCTGAGTAAAGGCAAAAGAAAATGAAGACAAGCCACTAATTAAGTGGTGCAGCTAAACCATTACAGGAGTGCACTGTAGTACATTTACTTACCTGTTTAAGAGGGAGGCAGTAAATGAGACCAGCAGTTTGTTCTGGCCTTGAACCTCTGACCAGCAGGTCTCTGTGCTACCAACCCTAGCTTACCAGCAGGATGCTGTAAAAGATGTTGCTGCTGGTGGTTTCCTTTTCTGAATACACAAGGCATCAAGTGGGTTATAAAATTATGCAATGCAGGAATATGTTAGGTCCTTTGCCAGCAGAGACTCCTTCCTTTTTGCTGCAAACTAGATTTTAAAGATTTTACACCTGCTTGTTTCAACAGGGTGTGGGTTCCAGGGGTGTGGGCTCAGTCAACAATGCAAGGGAAGCAGAGGTGGGCTTGGCTTTGCTTTGCTTTGAGACACTTACAACCCCCTTTGGAGTGTCTTGGGTACTGGTGTGCAGCAGATTTTACTCCTCAGAAAAATTGAACTGACTTTATTATGGCTACCTGTAACACTAGACTAGACTCAGAACATGCACAGAAAGGTGCCTTATGTGGGTGTGGGGACAGTTTTTTAGCAGCTGTGATTCTAAGGGATCAGCCACCATGTCCTTTACTTCTCAGAAGTTGTTACCTTTTGGTTGCAGTGCCAGTTCTGCTAGCATTCCATTTTATTGTTGTCTGTGTCTGGTGACGTGGTATTGGCTCCTCTGGTCATGTCTTGTAACCCTTTGAATCATAACTACAACTTGTTCCCTGATACCACATATCACAGGCAAAATTCTCTATTCCTCCTATATTCCCCTCCAGCAACTTTATTGCAAGTGGAATACATTGAGCCCTTGCTATATTTGAAAAGTAGATGCCAAGGAGATGAGGTCTGGGAAAAACATATTTTGCCTTTCAAGTAAATGATTCTAGGATTAAAATCTGGAATAGTTCATTTTTCCCCCTGGCTTCAATCATTTCTGTTTTTCAGGTACACTTCCTAGTCTTAAAAGTGTAAATTTTAGAGTTTTTATGTGTCTATAAATCAAAAACTGCAGAACACATTTTAACCTCTTAAAAAAAACCCCACACAACTGGACTAAGGACTTTATATGCCAAGCTACAACATCATGCATATACGAGATGCATGATGAGTCAAATTATTTGAAAAAGGGAAGAAGTTTATAATGGGAATGCTTTTTGGAGTGGAAGTGTGAGAGGGCACCACTACAATAAATCTAGAGAAGAGAGATAAAATGAGATCTTATGATGCTTTCATGCAGTTTGGCAAAAAGTAATTTTGCATCTGACTTCAGTTGATTCTGCCCAGGAGAGGCTATTAAAAGTGTACTTTTCAAATGTTTCTGCATGTCCTTCTTTTATCTTTTCTTTTCTTTTGGTGCAAAGGAACTCACAAAGTCGATGACCCAAAGGCAGAGCTAAGCTCAGAAGATGCTAAAGGAACTCATCCAGCACTCACTACTATGCTCTGATACATCAGCTCCCCCTGAGCCACAGCTGGCCCTGAGCCAGGCACATGTTACAGATGTTTGGGTGGCTTGGTGGCATTGCTCTGCCCTTTGGGAGCTGCCTCCAAATATTCAAGGAGACAAAGGGATCAAGAAAGCAGCTCTGTACCACTGTGTTGGGAGCATCTAAGCAAAGTGCTAGATTAGTTTGTGGAGATTTTGTGCCCTCTAGAAATGCCCAGGTGGCAATTATCCCAGGTTTTGGGCTCTGTTGTGCCAGCAGAAAAGTGTAAAGTAGCATTGCTGAAACAAAATGACCCACTCTTGAGAGGTCCTGATTAGGTGCATGGATGTTTTCTGAGGTCCCAATAAGGACTGGAGTTCTGTTGAATCTGGAGGGATTTGGTATCTTCTGCAAGTCAGAGTCTAATTTTGTGGTAAATAGGTTTTTTAACCTTTGTGAAGCCTGAAAGTGTTCAATTTAAGCTTTCATACACTGGGCTGACCAAAATAGAAGGATTAGGACAGAATGAGAAGCAATATGCCCTGGAAAGTGCAATTATGAGGAAATCCATCGGAAAACAGCTGTCTGCAAGAATAGACCAGAGGAGGCATTTTTAATACATCACCAGGAAATGAGGAAGCTGCACCTGTGGCTCAGCAGTTTGAAGCCTGATCACATCAGCACCTGTGTCACTGTCATTTTAGTTGCTCATTACTCTTCTGCATGAAAAGAATCAATCTGACCATCAGGAGACATGAGGAACAGAAACAAATCATTCTTTAGCCATATCTGCTAAGGGAGATGGTGGCCAAAGAAAAGGTTGATTTGTTGCCCAACAGAGCAGGAAAATGTGGACCAAAATATCATTGAAACAGAGTCCCTAAAGCCCTTTCCATTTTCATTTTTATTGCAGGTTCAGTACATCCTAATTAAGTGTGAGAAGGTGGAGAATTTCTGCCTGAAACTTTCAAATTCACTGCTCCTGCTGGACAGCAGGAAGTTTAGGACTACAGTATTTAGAGCCCCAAATGATCCTGGAGCCATAGTAACTTATTTCTGCAGGAAAAGAGAGTGTAGGTGATGTTTTGGGAGAAGGGCAGATAGAATCCCTTTTCATGAAGGATGAAGTGGGTGGAAGAACTGCTGAAGGCCAGCCAAACTGAATTCAGCTAGGAAAATACAGGAGCAGATGAACTACATACAAATGCCTATTGGAAAATAACCCAAATCAAACAAAAAAAACCCTTGAAGTTTTTTGAGGTTTCTGAGTCTGTCTTTACAGCATTTTTGGAAGCACGGTGGGAATTATGCAAGGTAGAGGCAAAACACCTTAGAAAAGTCACGAGGCAATATTTTGCTGTCAGAATGGAAGTGCATCTGCAGGATTCTGTTCTTCTTCAGGTACAAGTCAATGCTGTTCTTAATGTCTTACTCCAGGGATGAAAAAACATCCTATTAAGTTTCAAATCAGGAAAAATGAGGAGGGGAGAGAAGCCACATGAAGCACAACTTAAGTGATGTTGACAACATGTAGAAACAGTCCAAATACAAAAAAAGAAAATGGCAAAGATGGGACTCCCCACTCACTGCAGGTGTTTACTGCTGCCAAAACCAGTAACTAACTCGAAACCAGTTCTGTGAAAAAAATCTAAGAATTTTTGTTGTGGATTACAGCTGAATATCCTTTAGGCAGGATAGAGAACTTTATAAAAAAAAAAGCAGGAAAACTTTACTCATTCTTCTGCTCATCACTACAAAGGTCTCAGCAAAACTAATGGTCTAAATTTGAGAAGACCCATGAGATTTCTTGCTAAATGATTGTATGGATAGTAAAAGTTTACATGACTTAAAAGACAACCTGAAAAATTAAATGTTAACAGTTTCCTGTTAAAAACAGCATTTTCTTTAGGGTATTGAAAAAAACTTCAGAAAATATTGTTTATGTGTTTGATCTGAGCTGAACCCCCAGCAGGTCTGAGCTAAACACTTTTCAGGCTGCCACATTATGTCCATTCTTCTGTTCTGCAGTGTTCTTAGAGCCAGCAGTGAGGCTGAGAGATGGGATTGGAGATTACACCTGGAGATGCTAATGGCTGCCAGGAGCTACCCAGTCGGTTCTGGAGGTCCTGTGCTGGGAGATGGCTGGGCAAACTGCCTTGAGTAATTACTGGAGTAATAGGTTTTCTTTTGTATTTAGCTCTTGTTAAATACAGATGTCCACACCAGACCTTTGCAAGTGCAAGTTCCTCTCTCCTGCTGTCCAACCTGCCATATTCCAGGCTCTGCTAACACCCTCTCTGAGCATTGCTATCCTGCAATAATGCTGCTTTAAATTTTCTACCTGCACATTGTTCTGAGGAAATATAGTAACCCAGGTAGCCATCCAATGTGTAATTTGGATTTATGCTTTAAAAATCTGCCTGACCTGAACAATACATTACAGTGATTGTGAAGGAGATGCTGTCCTTTCCTGGGTAAGTTCTCATAAAGTTTTATCTGACAGGCTGAAAAATAATAAAAGGAAGAGGAATAATAAAATAGGACATTATGGTAACAAAGGAGCACAAGAATTGAGAAGATTCAGACTTCAGACAAAAGCCAAGGGCAAAAATCCATCTTATTCTATGAGGTTAGTGCTGCTTTTTTGGTTTTAATCCTTTTGCTTTGGCACATTTCACTCCTACTCCCTTTTGCAGGGTGTGGAAGCTGAACATTATACTCTGGTGGTTTAATAAAGCCTATCATCTTGTTTATTTCAATCATTTCCTCATTGGGCTGAAAGCTTTAGGGATTTCTTTTACAATAATTCCCCAGATCTCATTCTTGGCCATTACAGTGCAGCTGATTGCCTCTAAGCAGATAGTTTCTCCTTTTCATTCTTTGCTTTCAGTCTCATAATTCTGTGCTTATCAGCACTGAACTTCATTTGCATTTATTAGCTGTGTTGGTATTTAAAATATCTACTCTAAGACCTTCTTTATCTCTCTGCATTGTTTCTTATTATTTGCTGTCTCTCCCAATTTAACTTTAAATGCAAACTCACAGTGTTTGTTCCAAATGGTTGTCAAAATTCCTTGCATAAGCTGCCGAGTGTGGACTGATTCCCATTTCCCGACCAGATTCTTTTTGGCCAAGAGATTACTTTTTCCAGCTGCACTTCTTCCATGGATCTCCTTATGGCTCCAGCCAGTCCCACCCTCACTCCTCCTTCCCCTCCTGTCTGAGGGACTCTCCAGAGTTCTTGACAAGGCAGGGCTGCCCCTTGCTCCTACTGGCACACCTGTCTGGCTGAAAGTGCAGATGTCATTGTCCCCCCATGTTGGGATGAGCTTATTGCCTCAGTGTCCCCACTCCAACCCTGCCACAGGGCAATAAAGGGCCAGATCAAATCTACCCTGATGGGGCTGGGATTTTCACACGGTGCCATCACTGCTCCTGATGCTGTCCCTGGTACCAGAGGGAATTTAATTAGAGCCTGAAGGCACCCACAGGATGCAGGTAACAGCTCCTGAGGATAGGCTGGTTACAGTAAAAGCACAGAGCCTGGTTCCAGTTCTTAGTTCTGGTATTGCCTTCCTCCTCAACTTCAGGCAAACAAATCTCTCTGCCCTAATTTCCCCTTGGTGAAATGGAGACTATAATGCTTATTAGCAGAACTTCTCTTTTTTGTTTGTTATTGTTGTTGGCATTGTTCCCAAATAGAGCAGAACTAAGAAACTGCAAGTTCCCAGGATGGCCATGGGAGGCTGAAGGGCTGCAGTACACACCAGTGTAAATACAGCAGCAGTCACCTACAAGATATGACAGACAGGTAAGGACAGAATATCTGAAAGGGTCTCAGGTTCAGACTCCTTGTAGTCATTTGATATCATTAACCATGATACCAAATTCAGGTATTTATGGAGTCATATAATAGTGCTTGCCTGTAGCCATAAGTTCAGTATCTCTTCTCACTCCCACCAGAAATTCCTTATTGTTTAGAGCTGTTGAAGGTGCCAGTCTTCCTAAAAAGTGGTGTCAGAGGCCAGGGCCATAGGGGATACAGGGTTTCTGCACTAATATCTAGACCTCATGGAACTACATATGGGTCCAATGCTACAGGCAATTGTTATCACCATTTCCTTTCATCTGAACCAATTAGTTTTGAACTGAAACTGTACTTTTTGTCTTACTGAAAGTCCAGAAAAGTCGAAAGACCATTTCCTTGACACTAGAAGGCTGCAGCAGTCTCAAGGGCATAGCATTGAGGAATCTAAAACTGTTCTCCGAGTTTCTTCACTGTTTTAGATCTTGAAAGAATTTTACCATGCTGGTTATTTAAGGCAGGGGGCTATAGTGATGGGAAAGCACAGAAGTATTCTGCAGTCTGTGGAAAATTTAAAATGAAGCAGCCTACTGTGTGTGACATCCCCATACAAAGCTCTGAAAACATAGGAAACCATAAAATACTGTTTTTGTTGCTGTTAACTGTAATGTCTGTTTCTTGTGGCTCACACAGGAGATACATCCTCTTCCCTCACCCCCTTTTCCCCCAAATTAAACTCTCATAGTCTTTCTCCTTTTGTTTTAAATTGCAGAAGAAAATTATGGTCCATCCCAAATATAGATGTAGAAAGTCTAAGAATTTTGGTTTGGAAAAACAATTAGATATGAATTCCAGAAACAGTGCTGCAATTTCTATTGCAACATTTTGAAGCCACTTTCTGAAACTGTGAATTCTTTCTACAATATCAGTTCTTTTGAACCTTTACCTTAGGATAGGGAAGAAACAGATAAATGTTGACCTGTGCTAAAGATACTGTCAGTGAGTTGGAGACACAAAATTCAAACTGTCTGCTAAAAGAATGAAAAAATACTACCTTAATTTTGCATGTAAATAGTTTTCTAACATCAATTCTCTCCTACTTACTTTGCCAGTGTGAACATTTCCTTGTGACTTGCTTATTCTTCAGAGTGAATAGGATTTTACCTATTAGTGAATATATATTATGGGGGCTGAAAATTTGATAATTCTTGCAGTTTTTCCTTGTTTTGGTACCTTGTAGTTTACGGCTAGCTTGACTAGGTTGGTTTGATTGGTGAATTGATTTGATTTTGAGTTTCTGCTTGGTTTTTTTTGTTCCCCTCTCCCCTCCCCCCAGCCACTCCTTTTTCTGTGGTATGGGTTATTGTTTGTTAGCAACATTCTGAGACTTATGATGCATTAAGCACATCTGATAACTTCTTAGGATGTAAATGACTGTCAAATGATTTGAAAATGTTTCATGGTCCTGGGCTTGAAATAAAAAGATGGCATCTCTTAATTCTGCTGTCAAACAGGCCTTTACTAATTTTTTTTAAATCTAGGCTGACCAGATCTATTTTCATTTTTTCACTTAATGCAATCTGGATAATAAAAATAATTGGCATAATAAAAAATTAAAACTCTTGCATAGTTATATTGTTAATGATGTTTCTTTGAAGTTTTTTGCCAACAATTTTCCTTCTATTATTTAAAATTATAATAAATCTGCCTATTAAGCTATTCCACTATGTGCATTTTCTCATGGAGGGTAATTTATTGAATAACATGTCAGTGTCTGTGAGTGCACTGAGTGTATTTAACATTTTGCACAGTCCTTTTCTTCTTTTGGTCAAAAAGTCCTCAACCTTCTTAGTGTTATAATTATGTTTACTTCATTATTATTCCAGTTGTAGTTGTGTATTCAGTGTTAGCTTAAGGTATTGATGGATGTGTCTACACACATACAAATCTTCATGAAGATATAAATTAACTGTCAAGTGAAGAATTTGGGAGGGAATTCTGAGGAAGGCTAGCACTTCATTTTTTGCACTTTTCTCCCTAGCATCTTGACTGAGTCTTAGCAGAAAGCCTTTTTTGTCCCAGTCTTATGCCATGTTCATTTATCTTGCAGAGGTGCTTGTGCTGCAGCCTTGGACCTTCTCTCCTTGACTGCTTGCAAGGCCCATGCTCCTCCTGCAACCAAGATTTGCAAGAGGTTCATCCTTTCTGCATCAAACTATGACAAGAAGGAAAAACAAGTGTTTGGAAAAACCGAGTTAAACAGAAAAACATTCTTTTAGAACTCATTAAGTCTACTATAAAGTAATATCAAGTGTAGAAAAGACTCCATTAATTAGCAGATTCAGGATTTGTAACTGTCTTTTACATTTTTATTATCTTGATACATGTTTTGTATTCTCTCAGTTCTGCAATTAAATATCAGCAATATATTCATGTCAGGTCCTGGCAATGAAAATTACATGACGGTTTGTACAAATTCTGGTAATCAACTTTCTAAGACACATCAACTTTTATGCAAGAAAACACTTTAAATCTATTCTATATCATAGTATTTAATAATCTACTGCCTCAGTTATGAATTGGTGAAGCAAGACAGGTTTCTTGGCAGTTTAAGTCAGAATGTAAAAAAAAATTAAATTCTTTTTGTTGTTGGAGCTTGTTGTATTCTAGATATATGGAAACAAATGCAATTCTTGGTCCTAATGAACTTTGAAATCTTCATTGAGCTTCATTGGTGAAGTATTTGATTTTATGTCAGAGAGTCATGAGGTCTGTGAAACTATTTTGGGTACCTCTGGTTTGTTTTAAATGAGCTTATAGGGAGTTTGCAATGGATGAAGAATTTTTATTTCAATGTGCAAACTGAAGCAGCCCTATATGGTCTGAGTTTGCTTGAGGCTAGATTAATTCAGATGAAAGGGGATGGTATTTCTAGTATTTCAATAAGACTAATGGAGCTCTGAGTTGCTGCTCATCTTTTCCTCTGAAATTTGGGACCTACAGGGAGCATTATGACTATCTGATTGTGCAGCTGAAATATTACAGATGCAGAATTTCCTGACATATTTTATCTTCCAGTCCAGTAACTTTTCGTCCATTTAGAGCATGGGTGGCTCTAGCGAAATTTTCACAAGCTTTTCAAAACTCCATTTCAAAATCGGAATTCAAGGATCTTATTTTGAACTCTCTCTGAATGATGACTATCTCATGAGAGGCCTTAAAACATCTTGTCTATTTCCTGGTGATAATTGAGTACTTCAACACCTGTTTAATGATGGCAGGCAGCAAGTGCATCCCTATGTGATTTCTGCATTCAAGGGGCACAAGTTGACCAAGTGACAACTGCAGAGCAAGATTGGAGATTTAATTGCAATCCACTTTTCTGAAAGGTTTCATGAGGACACCTTGCTTTTGCCAAGCAGAGAAAAGTGACTGGGCAGGGCTACTCACCCTGGGAGGGAGGAAATACCACCATCCTTTAGTCAGCAGCAGGTCCTATGTTTTCTGTCTCTTACTGAGAAGTGGAGAGCTGCACTGAAGTGCAGGGTCTAGTTAATGATGCCTCTTCTTTTTCTCTTGGGTCATGAACACTTAAAGAATCCCCTCTTCTGTTTTGTTCTGATTTTTTTAGCACAAGGTTCATTTATTTAGGTCTTCACAATTTTGCTCTTGTGACAGTGACAGCATTATTTACTGTATGTTCTTTTTATGTGACTAAGGCACATGCAAGTGTAGAAACTTCCCACAACAGGAAGACAATAGGCAAACCCCTAAACTTTTATGGTGAGACATGTCCTTGGAGATCTGAGCAGAGGAAGCTTTAAAATCTTCATCATGGGGTTACAAGAGATGCTGGTTGAAAGAAAAATACCCCTTTTTTGACAAAACAGTGACAGAATCATGAAAAAGACATCTCATTTTAAATAAAGCTTTATTGATCAGACATGGCTCATGAATCCTATTTGGATGAACTAGGAATCATATAACCACAGCATGAAATATGTATTAAACATATTGTATAAATTTGCAGTGTGTCTTCATCATGGTGCAATAAATGACAACAAGAGTAATATGCCTAAAACGCTCAATAATAATTGAGCCAGCCTTCAGACCTTTTACAAGGAGTCAACGTGCTTTGGGATGGGATAAGAGCAAACTGAAGTCCTGGATTTGGGATTTATTCCTAACTTTGCCATGGCGGGGAAGACGAGGTGCAGATGGTTCTGCTAATCTGTTCCTGCTTCAGGGCAGATCTCAGTAGGGCCCTGCTGTCTGAGAGGGACCCAGCTCAGCCCAGTCCTTGGTGAGTCAAGTAACTGCAAGCACAGGAAAAGAGTAAGGGTTTTTCTGCTTTTTTCTCCTCTTCCTTCTATCTACACAAAACCTCCATATTTATGTCCTGGGCTTTTTCAAAGGCAACTACTCTGTCTCAACATCCTCAGCATTGGAATTTTCAGTCTGGGAATTGTAAAATTTAAAATTATCACTCAAGTTCAGGGAGTTTGTCAACTTTACTTTCTTCTATAACGCTAAGGGGAAGAGGTTCTGTTGAAGAAACCTATCTGCTCTCTTCCTGCAACCTATTTGTTAATCATGTTTTGGTGACTGACTTTTGGGCACAATCCCAGGAATTTTTAAAGCAGTCTTTAATAACCACTAATATGTCTGCATACAAAACCAGATGATTATTATTCATGGGTGAGATTACGCAGAATTAAACTTTCCAAAACTGCAACGAACATTCAGCTAGACATGAAAGTAAGCTGAATTTCCATTTGGCTTGCTTCTTGCTGAGCCTTCAAATTATAAAGTGAAGTAAAGCCAAAAGATTAATACAATGAAAACAAAGATTGGGAAATTAAATGACACGATGCAATTTTCTGCCTCATTGGGCTGGCACCAATAATATGCAAAGGAAAGCCTGCTTAGTGTTGGTTAGCTGCTGTATAAATGTGGCACAATCAGTCTCCTTCTCCAGGGAAGGTATTTTCTTGAATCATATAGCCATTGACTCTTCCAATTACCAGAGACCCCATGAACAGCTTGAGGCCCACTTTTTTTTCCTTTTTCTGTTCTGCTTTTTCATATTACTCGTATTAGAGTTTACACAGGTACATGATTTCTCATTATCTCTAATATTTTAGAGACAGATAAGAAGAACATTGAAAAGAAAGAAGGGAAATCCTGCAGCCTTCTGCCACCTCCATAATTAAATATTAATATTTCAGAAAATGTTACCCATAATGGACCATGTGTTAATCATCTCTTTCAGTGTACTTTTAATCTATTACATATTCAGCCTGCAGTTAGGGTATTATAGGAAATATGTCATTGCTTATAACTGTCCAGGGAGAGGCATCATCCTCTAGTCTTTGCTTTAAGTTAGATATTATAAACTATGTCCTCATTATTTTAAAAATGTAAGTAACATTTGAATATTCCTCTGCATAGCTATGAGCCCAAGGACTGTTTATTGCCAGCAGGTTTAGTTTGCTTTACCACTAAGTTTGCAAGGCTTGTGACCTTGGGAGGAAGGTTTTATTGTCTATGAATACTCTGGTGTTCCTGCAGTCAAACTTGGAGCCCCATCGATGGCCTTGTGTCATCCTGGGGTTTGTCCAAGCTGTGGGGCCACGGCTGGCATTTCTTACAATGCAGCATCTAAGGAATAAACTCTCAACTGGCGTTCAGGAGGACTAATGTAAGTCCCAGTTTTAATAGTGATGTGGTGCATGACCACGCAAGTAAGTTTATTTTGCCTTTGTTTAACCTTCTGGTTTTGTTTATTTGGTAACTTTAAACCAGAAACCTTGAAGAGTGGGACATGCCTCACAACTGGGTGGTTTGTACTGCACCTCTGTGGCAAATCCCTTTCTGCAGTAACCCTGGCTTTACCACTTCTGTGTGGAATTAAAAAAACACTTCAATTTTTTTTTAGTGCTTATGCCTTCTGGGATAGCATGAATTAACATTATCTTGGTATTCTCTTAACTACTGAATACTTGAATCTTGGTGTACTTAATGCTCTTACTATTCACTCCTGTGTTATTTTTTTATATTTAATTTTCTATTAATCTGATCATTATATGTGAGAGAGTGGCTTTTGTATGGGGATATCAACAAGTTTTGCAAAGCAGATCTGGTCAGGTAATGGAAGACTCATCAGCTGCAGGTGGGAAATATGTAACCTGAGAAAACTGTGCAGGTGCATTAGCAAGAGTGACAATTTCCCACTGAGCAGCCAGATTTCAACCTCTTTTCATTTGCCTTAAGTAATGCCTACTCAGCTACTCAAATGTGTGTTTTCAGGTATTCTGTTGCACTGCAGGTAAGACAGACTGCTTGTTGTGTGTATGAAATACTGTCCTTTGCAAATTTTCAGAGTACCTTGGGTATATAGTGCAAGCTGCTCCTACAAATTAGCTTGCTGTACATACTGTGCCTGGTGAATATTCCTGTGGCCTGACTCATTGCAGTGCTGTATAATGTGTTTCTAAGTTGAGTTACTTTGACAAAACGACTGCAATAATCAAGTATCAGCAGGCAGTGTTTCTGCCTATGTTCATATAAATCACACACCAATTGCTGCCAAGCTTCTATTAGATGCATCATGAGCTATCAGTGCTTCCTCCTTGTTGTTGGTTTTTTTCTGTTTTTTCTGATACTTTATATAAACAAAGCAGTCTAGGAGAATTTATGTTACCTGTGACATCTTTCTGGAAAATTCTTGTGCACTTCTTTGCCTTTTGTACAGTGCCACATCTTAGTGTCCCCCACAGACTTCCTTCCAAATGACTGGAGGAAATATTCTCTGGAATCCCTTGGTTTTTTTTTTTTTTCTCTAAATCACTTTGGACTTGTTCATATCCCACATTCAGAGCCTGACTTTTTTTTACTCCAAATATCTCTGATGCCTGACATTCAGGCCTCGATGACTGTATTAAAAAGAAATCAGTGGGATCTACACACTCTGCTTCTCTTCCTGTTCCCCTATTTCTGCTGGCAGATCATAAGTGTGAGTGAACATCTGTCCCTTCTCTTTCACAGGCCATCATCCTGCTGCATGACAGGACAGCTGCTACAGGATTTTTTTCTATTTCTTTGACTTCCAATTTGAGTCACTGGAGTGTGATTGTCATCCTTTGTATTTTGGATGCTTTTGTCCATCTCCCTCACTAGCAGTTGCTCTCTTCTATTCCTCAGACCTCATGAAAGCGCTGATGTTGCTCTGTCTTTGTGTAAATACTAACAGAGAGTTCACAGCCTCAGCGTGGTTCAGTTCTTTCATGGATGATGGTGCTTTAAATCCTTGGATGTCTTCTCCTCAGAGATGAGATCAGATCACTTCCCCTCTTCTAATCTCATTCCCTTTGCTAGGATAGAAATGAAATGCTTTCCTCCTGATGCTGTAATGGAAGTAGGGATCCCTCAGCTCCCCCAGCAGATGAGAGTAGACTGTCCCTTTCCCTCTGCACTGAATCCAGCCGTTTGTGGAATTCTTGCAAGTTACACTTGGGAGGGTGGCTGTGGTCCAGTTTTCCTTGTTTTAGCTCTTTGTGGGTCCCAAAGGCCTTTACACTTTCAGATTGGCTCAGCATGTGTTTGTTTTTTATTACTTGTAGCAATCAAACTAACCCATTCTGAGGATTCCTCCACCTTGCCAATTAACACTTAATTATGCTGCATGCTGGAGCTGCTCTCCCTCTTTGGCCATAACACTCCTGACATGCATTGCTCTGCATGCACCACTAGCACTGCATTCAGTGACAGTTTGAGTTCTTCACTGTCTTTCCAAATGTCCCATGCCCTCCAACATGTCAGTAAATCTCTTAATTTCCCCTGTTTTGAACTGGTCCTTCTGTGGATTCCACTGTGTGTTGCCAAGATTATTGATTTTTTCAACTTTCAGTCCCACTGCTAAATGTCTGTTGTTTTTTATTTTTAATTTTTATTCTTCCTTTTGTGCTAATCTGAATGAAATCTAGACAGTTTCCATTTAAGCAAAAGTCTCCTGTGTCCTGCTGTCGCTGTTCCCATTCATACAGTGCTCAGGTCTAGAGCTTAGCTTGTCTCTTTTTTCATTCCCCTTCTGGGATACAATTTACCAATGCCTTTCTGGTAGTTTTGAGGGCTGGCAGCAGTCTTCCTGCCCCCATTAAGGTGTTTGTTTAGCTGTAGCTCCTCATTATCTGTTTTCTCACCCTTTTTCACGGGCTTTGTAGCCACTTTGCTTTGAAGGCAAGACAGGTCATGCACGGACTGGTTTTAGTGCACTTTGTCCTTCCCCAGGCTGCCATCAGTGTTGCAGGCAGGTGATAATGCCCCTTAAATGAAAACTCCATCAGCTTTCCACAGAAAGGATAACTACAGCCCACTTTTTCCGTAGTCAGAGTCTTTACTTCCCCTTCCTCAAACTGACCTAAGTGAGTGCTGCTCCTATATTGGTCTCAAGAGCTAATTGACTTGTGCTGGGTTTCCTTTGAGGAGATGTTTCTTTATTACTAACCTTTTATTCACTAAGCAGCAGAGCCTGCTTTTGGCTAGCTATTCCCTGTGGCTTCTATTCTGCCAGACCTTGCATTCCTATGAGGAAAACTGCCCCGTGCTGTTGGCACTGCCATCACTGTCCCAGACACAAGGTCCTGCAAATCACCCCAGGAACAGAGCAAACAGCATTCCCAGCTCCCGTGCCTCATGCAGATGCAATTTTGAGTGTTATTCAGATTTCATAAAATCCCTCTGTGAGTTTAGATCACTTGGGTGGACATGAGGATCTCTAGCTAAGTATGCCCAAGCAGCTTCAATGTTAAAAGACTGAGTTTTTTTATTGTGCTGTTTGTCTCAGGGTTTCCTGGATAGTAAAAGACAGAGGGAGAATGTTTGCTCATCTACTCTAACTGTAAATATATTCCCCCAGCCTAGATAATCTTCACAGTTGCCTTATGACTCCTTTCAACTGCTCTTAGCTATTCTTGCATTTCAGACCCTCTGAAATTTGGTTCCTTGGGTAAAGAGATAATTTCTTTTTTCAAAGAAGTTGGTACTGTTGGGTGGGCACAGCAAAGACAGGAGTTTTTATGTTTAAATCTCTGAATTTCTAGCTACTGCGACCTTGATCAGTAACAAATACAAAATCACTTTTCTTCATAAATTGACACATAATTAAGTGATAAATTAATTTAGTTGCACCAATTAAAATGGTGGCCTGAAATTTAATAAGGGTTCAATGGCAAGGCACTGTGACTGCTTTATGTCACTTTCCTACAGCTGTAATAAGTAACTAGTTTGGCATGTGTTTTTCATTAGTGACTACAATAAAGGCTTTATAGTGGCACGAAATAAAGTGACCACTGAAAGTAACTCACAGCAAATGCTGTGATGGTGAATAGGATTTAGCTTTACAAGGACTAGTGTTGTTAACTTAATCACTAGAAAGTTTCTGTACTAAAAGCTGGCTAGATGGGCTCCCCTGTGGTGTGCAGGGAGGCAGAACTACTGAAAACTGAGCATCAAAAGAATTGAGTGAAGAGAGTTCTAAGCTCCCACAGGAGCACTGGGAACCTTCCTGTTCTCTAACATGGCTAGGCAAGCACCAAAACCTTGGCTGGAAAGAAATGATTGGCTTCTCCTTTTGGATGAGAGGTCCAAAGGCTGTTTCAGTTGTTGGGAAATTAGATTGATTCCTAAAATGACTCATTTGTTCTCACTCTTGGTTCTTCTTACCCTGCACCCAAGATCCTAGTGATGAGATCCCATATTCACTTAGGAGCAGAAATGTGGAAAGTTGTATTAGATTTGAATTCCCTAATGGCTAGATTGTAGTGTGGATCTTCCTTATTCATCCAAGTCAGAGGGCATGATGTTTTGAACCTGATCTCTGATATCCAAACATGCTTACAGGATGTGTCTTCCCAAAAGGCCTTGAAATTACTGAACAAGAGATTTTGGTGAGTTCAGTGGTAGTGTAATAGAAATATCTGTGCTCTGGAAATTGTACAGTCAGCGTGTTATGGTGAAGATCTAAATTTTAGATCAGGTTGCCTGAAACTTCAGTGAGGTCACCCAGGTGCAACCATAGACTTAACTTGCCTCTCCCCTGTGTGAGTGTTTCCCAGGAAAATAAATGCCTGCTGGTATTTCAGACCCCTGAAGTCTCCCTGTCCTGGTGTGCCAGTAGTGTTGTTGGCTGCCTACCACTCAGGTGTGCAGGCTCCAACTGCCTGTTGAGTGCAGTGAGAACTGTTTCAGCCTCCTGCAATCAGACTTTCTTATAAGGTTAGAGCAAGTACATCTGATTAAGAAGTACTGGCATCAGCTAGCACAACTGAATTCTTGTCTGAAATCAGCCAGGAGCTGTTGCTACTTATCCTCCTGTGTGGTTTCCCTTAAATGTGTTCTATTTTCTTGGTTTCATTCTATCCCTTAAAACAATTATCTGATACTTTTTCCTGAACCTTAACTGATTGCCTTCTATTATTGGCAAATGTAATTCCTACTGATAGGGGCAATTGTTACTTACGTTAATAACCCCTGTGATACCTGAAAGATTTCCATGAATTTCCTGGCAACAATTCATTATACCTTCACTTACTTTAACAGTTACAAATAATTTGCATGAAAAGCAAGTTCTTCTTATTTTTAATGCTATTTTCTCAACTCCCTGTGGGAAGTATGGGTCAGTAGTTTTCTGAAGTGTAAGAAATATTGATGACTGGAGATATGTATTGCTTTTTGTACCATCCTGCTCCATGCCACTAGAAGTAAATAAATTTATACATGGTACAAGATGTTTCTATAAAATAGGTTTGGTTTTGGTTTAGTGCTGATCCTAACATCGTTTTCTTTGTCTTCAGCAGATGGTCAGTGCTTATTAACATCAATTCTGGCTATAGATGTTCAGTTTAGCATTTAAAATGTCTGAACTCACTTTCAGCATGACATCATCAAGATTTTTAGAAATTTTCTTGCTGGGATGAAGGTGGAAAAAACCTCCCATATGGAAATGGCTGTTTTTTTCTTCTGTCTTGGAATATATATAACTGAATACAGTTAGGACTGGATAATATTTTCCCTGATTAATTCTGTCAGTTGAAGCATCATTACATCTGTAGAGGTGGTGCTGGTGCCTTGCAGTGTGTTTGTTGAAGCTGCACATCTTCAGTGGTGGCATTTAACTACTAGGCAGTTCTGAATCCCCAGCTGAAGTGTCTGATTGGACTTTTCTGATGTTGAAGCAAACTTCAATATCAGGCACTTGTGAAAACAACAGTGAAAATCATAATGAAGTTTCTGATTGCAGCATAGGAGAATTGAAGGCTTTCAAAATTATCTTAACTGTAGCTGGAAAACAATAAAAAATAATTTAGGCAGTCATGTCCCCTTTAAGTATAGACATTTCTTTGTCTCAAAGAACCAAGGTAGTGTCAATTTATATGCAAACATATTCTGCAATTACTTTGAATGTAAATATGCTATTGAGCTCTTGAAAAATGGTGACCCTGGCTTGTACATATTCTCCCTTTTCATGGGACAGCTGTAATAATTCCTTTTTTAACATAAAATCCTGTATCACTGTCTTTGCCCAAAGCTTAAAAAAAAAAAAAAAAGGTGAAAACATAATGAACAGGGCAACCTTGTCCTGAATCCTAATGGCTTTCTGATGAGGTAAACAATGACTCTTAATTAGAAGCTAAAATTTTTAATTAAGATGATTCTTTAGTAATTATCTCAGTTGTCTGCTTCACTGGATTTTAATGAAAAAGATTGATTAGGTATAAAACCAGTAGCATAATTAAACATTCAGGGTCTACATTGGTTATTGAGGTGAAAGTAATGTGATTAACTTCAAAGTGCATTTTTCAACAAATGGTCTGAGACAGGGAAGCCCATTTCAGGTGTCATGCTGCCCTATTCCAGCTCCCTCCCTCTTACCCATGTTTCACAAAGTGAATATGCAGAACATCATTTTTGGGTAATAGTTATGTTGTGTGACAGATTATAATGGCATGCTTTTAGCTAAAGCTGTCACAGTGGTTATGAATTCCACATGACAGGGGTTTTTAGTAAATGGACTGGAACTTGTCACACAAGATTTCAGACCCAAGAGTAGATTTGTTTTTTGTTCTTATGAGAGGTGTGAAATAATTAGTTCAGCAGTTTTGTTTTTACATGTGCTCAGAACACCTCGTAGGACCTGACTGGAGAGAAATGCCTTTCTGGGGTGGATGTGACTACAAGGACAGTGCCAATCACCAATCTCATTTCTGCTTCCTTTACTCTCACTGAACAACCTCTCACTTTATGAACAGTGCCTTTGAAAACATGAGTAAAAGCTTATCGAAGTGCAAAATTTGTTCTGAAGGATAAATGGCTGCTGTGCTTCTGATTGTGATTTTATAGCCTTACTACATCAGGAGAAACTGTGTTTAGAATCCTGTTAGCTTATCATGGTTAAACCTTGTAGCTCAGTGTTACTGTGAGGCAAACTGGTGATTTCTTTCTGGGTTTTTTTTTTTTTTTTTTTGGACGTTGTTGCCATTCCAGCTGGAAAGAAAGATGTAATGAGGAACTCACCTTGAAATCAGACTTGCCAACTTTCCAATGTAGTTGTGATCTCAGTGAGAGAACAGCAACTATAGACATATATGGAGAGATGTTGGTTGCCTGTTTTCCTTTCTGCTTTACAAGAGAGAATTAAAAACTCCTATCTGTTGTTCGGGGAGTCTCCTGAAGCCTTTGTCATGGATCAATCTATTTGGAATCATCCAACAGTGTTAAGCTTCTTGCCAGTCACCAGAAGGGGAAAATGTGGTAGAGGTGCCAATTCCAATGAAAGACTGCCTTGCATTGGTTCATATTCAGGTTTATTTTCCCACTGTGAAGGCAAAAGATGTTTTCCTATGACTGCACTGGTGCATCAGAGAGCAAGACTTTGAATTAATGGGATTAATTCTTCTGTTTTTTCACTACATCAGCCCACATCAGTTACTGCTAGACTTAATTCTTTTCTCAAGTTCCTCAGCTAATGAAGAAGACAGCAAATTGCATTTCACACTTTCCCCATTAATTGCTGGAATATTTTCCTCAGTGCTAAACAGTCGTAGTTAATCATTAGCCACATTAGCAAAAGGGCTAACACTTCCCTTTCTGTTGATTGCTCAGACCATCAGAGTTAATGTGAAAGCATCGTGATGGAAGAGCTTGTGGTTTTTATGAGTTCCTGTGCTTAGTCTTCCATGACACACAGGAATATTCCTCAACTACATGGTTCTAACTAGATAGGCAGGAAAGGAATTCTACCTTGTCCTCTATTTTCCCCAGCTCTGACAATGTGTTTTTAAGAGACTTTAAAAGGATTATATTCTTTGTTTCTGTGGTATCCTGAATGGAGAAGACTTGGAAAATGGCTATCTATCTTACCCCTGTGGAGAGAGAAGGGAATTCCTGCACAAGGACGATTTTTAGTCTTAATCAGTAGAAAATCTAATGAACAAATAAATGCATTTCTGTGGCTTTCCCTGTTATAGTGGAGCTATTTATAAGGAACCAAATATGCTGATATAAGTACTCTCTTCTTGGGGTGCATTGAATTTGAACATACTCTTTTTGCTTGATGTTTCCTTCATGTTTGCAAAGTCAGTAGCTATTCTCTGTTTACTTGACAAACCTGGGAGCATGGAACCGTGAGAAAGCCTGCATGTTGATTGTGGAAAACACTACATACCAGGTACAGCTACCAGTGTCCACAGCAAGAAAAAACCAACTCAGTGGAGACATTTCTTTTACAAAGAGGCCTGCTTGTTAAAGGAAGATCCCTCCATAGGCCCTGGCACCACTCAGAGCAGCTGCAGGTAGCAGATTGTGCCGTGCATTGCCGGTGGGTGACATCCCCTTTCTACCATGTTTCTTTCTCCTGTGTAGTGCAACTGACACAATCCCCAGGTGTTGGTTCATTTTCTCAAAGACACTGTTTTACTTCTTACTCGTGGTGACAATATAACAAATAAGTAGAAGTCCAGATTTTTTCATGAGTGTTTTAACCACCACCCCTTGGAGAGCTGAGCTAATCAAATAAAAGACTGGAAAGAAAATAATCCAGTGTTTGGTCATGTAGCTGCTTGAGTTTTCTGTTGAAGAGTGTGTTGTGTGCTTAAAAGAGACCAGGGTATACAGTTTTGTGTATACCAGATTAATCAGGACCTGAAATCTGTGGCTGCCCAGCGTCCCGGAACGCATTTGTCACAGCAGTCTTTTGAAATCAATTGAAATGTATCTTTTCCTCCTGCTAACTGACATGATAGATTGGTAATAATCAAACACCATTTGTGCAATGTCAGTCTAGCTTTTCTGTCATGAGTGATTGAATATCCTTTAAATACCATTGTGGCATTGCTCCTGAATTGAAACCTAATGAGAAAACTTTATAAATGGACTAAAGTCATGTTTCCAACTCCCAGTGGGGCACTCGGTGCAGACACACCTTGCTTTATCTCTGTGCTTAGCAGGGATTGTTTAACTGGCTGCTCCTGCAAACTGTCAAGCCAAATACAGAGTGTTCATGCAGTATTTTAATTAATGTTTAATGACTCTTTCCTGATCAGGTTTAAAATCCTCTCTGTGCAAGTGATTATAGGTAATTCTGTAGCTGTAACAAGATCATTTGATAATAAGGCTGATAAAGAAAAGCAATTACTTAAATATCTGCAGCTTAATATCAGTAATGACTATCTTCTTCTTGTTCAGGCTTTGTGCAAATGTGTTAATACAGTGTAATCTTGATACTAATTTTCATGACACTGCAATCGAGCATAAACACAAGTAGAGTGGAGATTTCCCAAAGGAGAGGGATTTTCAAAATTTGGTTCCTCATACTGCTTGACTCCAGTTGATGGTAAGAATAAGGTAGAACATGAATATTCATCATTTACATGGTCACTGTAATTTTTAGTAAGTAGCAATTTTTCTTGCTCAGTCTGGTCAAACCAGCATAAGGCTCTGTTGCATGCTTTGCCATGGTTTCTGGTTCACAGGGAAAAATAATTTATTTGTGGAACTCTCTGCTCTGAGGCCTGTCCAGGGCTACATCTGTGTATGCAAAAGGGAGCAGGTCCAATGATTTTGATAGACAAATCACTGTAATGCTGCTCTGTAAAACCACATAAGTTAGAATCTGCTTATGATTGATTTGTACTTTGGTAAGACCTCTGCTCATTTATAAAAAAAGTACTAAAATTTTGCAAGACAAGTGGAGGGAGGAATCCCCTTCTCTCTCTGGGAGGTTTGAAGCCCATTCACATGCACTTCTGCTCTTTGTGGCAGGATCAATGCCTTGTGCTACTGCTACAGAGTTTGACCTTGCAGTGCAGATGTAGCTGAAAGGTAGCTACTTTTCCTCCACACTAACAGAAATATTAATCTTCAAATAATGATAGCTGACTTGAAGGGCTGTGGTATTCGAAGAAGATGGAAATGGCAGAATGCTGCTGTGCTGGTTTGGGCTGGGGTAGAGCAGCTATTATGAGTTGTGCTCTGGTTTTATGCTGAAACACAACAACAAAACAACAACAAGGATGCTTCCACTATTGCACAGACTCATGGCCTTTTCTGCTTCTCACCCCACCAGAGAGAGGGCTGGGGATGCACAAGGTTTTTGTCAAGTGACAGCTAACCCCAACTGATCAGAGGAGCATTCCTTACCTTACAGAATTGTGTTCAGCAGTAATACTGTTAGGAGAAGTTTTCCAGGGCTGCTGTTTGTTGTTCAGGGACTGTCTGAGATTGGCTGGTGGTAAGCAACTGGGTTTTTTGCTCATCATATGTGTTTTCCCTTTTCTTTCTTTTCCTTATTAAACTGTCTTTATCTTAGCCCATGAGTTTATACCTTTTGCTCTTTTAGTTCTCTTTCCCATCTCAAGTGGAAAAGTGAATGAGGCTCAGCTGTCAGGGGTCAAATCACAATAACTATAAAGAAAAAATGTCACCAAATCCCTTCAGATTTTTTTTTCTTGCTTGCACCAATTTATGATCTACCTGACTGGTCCTGGCTCTTCCCTGATGACCCTAGGGCTGAATAAGAGCTTGCTTTACATGGCTTGGGTGTTTCTGAAAATGAAGCCTGTCTGAGTCAATAACCAGAAGACAAATCTCAATTACAAAAGCAATGAAGTGGGAGAAGAGGAGGGGAAGTAGCCCCTTCTTTATGTGCAAAATAAAGCAGAGCTGGAGATGACACAGACCCTGGCCTATGCCTTAGACCAGAAGACCATGCAGTGAAAGTCTGATAGGGAGCAGAAGGGGGAATGGTGGTAGAAGTTCTCTGTGAGAGGGAGCAGAGCTCTGCTCTGAGGTTTGGCATCCATCCCACAAAGCTGGTGAATGCAGGAATCCTGCCTCTCTGCCAGGTTTGGCTCATGCAGGGGTAACTGTGCTGCTTTAGGAGTCAGGGTAGTCAATCCTCACCCTGGTTCAGAGGTCCATGGCAGGCTGAGAGAAGGTGGCATGGAGCTCAGCTCTGCTTCCACTGGCTTGAAGAAGAGCAGGCAAAATGATCTTCAGTCAGGCTTTTATCTGAGGAACATAATGCTCTCCTTTTAAAATGAGAACAGTCAAATGCTTTTCCTCCTTTTACCCAGGTATATATTGGCATATATGTAACCATAGCAACTATGCCTGGAAAAATTGAGATTTAGGAGATTTTTAAATTGCCTTCTGCATAAGTTTAACAATGAAACTTGAAAGCAGACAATACAGCTCATGGAGAAGTATATGATAAAAATGAAAGGAAATTCTATTGCTAAACTTACTCAAACCAGAAAAAGTTTTAATAAATGAAAGAATAGCTCACCTCCCTTAAACAGGCATTTTTACATCTCATTAACATTTCAGCTTCACCTGCAGGCAAACTATCATATTTTTGTGATAAAATTGATATCTACTGTCATTTACTCATAGTAACTATTTTAAAATACGGGTTCTTAATACATGCTGACTTCACACGAGCTCGGCTGAGCTTTGTTCAATTGAATGTTGACTGCATGGCTTAAGGATTTAAGCAAAGACTCCTTCAATTGTATTGTTTACCCTGCCTTGAGCCCCACTGCCTGTGTCTGAACAAGTGTCCCAGTCAACACCTATAAATCAACACATAGGTGTGATCCTCTCTTTTGGTACCTGATCTAGAGCCTGGGAGAGATGTACAAATTGATGAGCACCCACGGGAGCAGTAGATGTGGACAGGCTTCTGCTACACATGAGGAAATGGCAGATGGGTGCTGTTAAGATTACCCAAATCACCTGCAGTTGTTTGCTTTTGGAAATATAAAGTCAAGGTACCTTAAATCATTTGGGTGATTTTTGGGATTCAGGCTCTATGAAATGAAGTAGTTTATTGCACACTAGTCATATAATGCTTCCTGGAAATGAAGTGATAGGAAACAAAAGTGCTATGTCTTTCTTTATAAAAAGCTTGAGAAGATCCTCAAGATAATGAGTAGACAAATTAGACTTAAAAAAGGTTGAATGTATGCAATGCATTCCCACTCCTTATTTAGAAGCCTTTTTTTTTTCAGGTGAATATACAAATGTTCATCTATCTCCACAGAGGATTTTTGCACATAAAAAAAGAACAGTGTGGCTGTTTTGGACTTCCATCTGTCAGAAACCAGGCTTTAAAAAAAATAGTTAGTGCAGAGGAATGCCACACATATATGCATACTGGAAATGAAAGCCTTTCTTACAACTTTGTTAGTTTCAAGTTAAAGTTAGTTAAAGCTCACTGCTTTAACCAGAGCACCATCCAGGTGCTCAGAAATATCGGATCTGGGGCCTGATGCTGGGAGGAGGAAGAGCACATGCCAATGTTATGGTTTTCAGGCAGTGAGAGAGACCTTGTCTTGATACCTGCTGTATCATTTGGGGATCTTGGGATACTGGATGCTGAAATCAGATGGAAATCTGCTCATCTCTGCTGCATGGCTGAGGGGCTGGAGCGCCCTGGGAGAGGGAAGGGGTTATGATAATACTTACAGTTTAGGGGTAGACAAGAGGCAGCCTTTGTAGGAAGAGATAATACTTTAACTAACTGATACTAGTAAAAAAGTAAGCAAAGAAAAGCAACTCCTTTATTCAAATGTAAATCAGGGTTTTAAAAAATAGTAGACTGAGAAGTGAATCACTGGCTCTCTAGAATAGAGAAAGTCTTAAAGGGAGATCAGTTCTCAGCTAATCTAATCACCCAGCCTCGGTGTCAAGGCTTGGCAGGAAAGACTGGATTTGTTGGTAAAGTAGTTCAGGGTTTGCCCCCTCTAGATGAGGAATTTACAGGTTAGTGTCAAGAAAGACATGCTAATTTAAACTTAATCAGCCATAATTTTGACTGTTGTTTTAAGTTTTAAAAAATTATAATAATAAATAAAAACTTGTAAACATATACTAAATATATTAATTTTCGTATTTCATAGTGGTTGTAGTTGTAAAGTAAAATTAGAATTTTGAATAGGATCTCCTAAATTTCTTTGAGATATGATACAAGTATTTTTAAAAGGTATTTTTAATTTTTAGTTGGCTAAATCTAAGGGCTATTTCTTTCACTGCACTGAGAACTGGAGTTCAGAGTATTGCATCCAGGTTTGGAGCCATCAACACAGGAAAGATGAAGGTGGAGAGAGGTGAAGGTGAGATGGAGGTCCAGAGCATGGACATGAAGATGATCAGAGGTCTGGAACAGCTCTCCTGTGAAGACAGGCTGAGACAACTGGGATTGTTCAGTCTGGAGAAGAGATGGCACAGGTGAGGATCTTAGAGGAGCCTTCAAGTACACAAAGGGAGCCTCCAGAAGGAAAGGGACAAAGAAAAAAGGAGGACCAAGTTTTTAGTAGGGCCTTTTTCATGGAACAAATGATTTTATACTAAAAGAGGATAGATTCAGACTAGACAGAAGAAAGGAAATTTTTACAGTGAGAATGGTGGAACTCGTGGACCAGGTTGGTCAGAGAAGCTGGAAATGCCCCATCCCTGGAAATAGTGATGGTCAGGATGGATGGGGCTTTGAGAAACCTGATTCAGTTGAAAATGTTCCTGGTCATTGCAGAGGGTTGGACTAGATAAATTTCAAAGGTCCCTGCCAACCCAAACCATTCTATGATTCTATTCTCTACCAATCCAGAGCAGAGATCATGACCAGTAGTTAGATTTCAAGCACAATAATCTTTTTAATTATAGGAAAGCACTCAAACATGAAGCATTAATTTCCTCACTTTGCCTGTGGTATTGGTCTGTCCAAGGGCACAGGGGAACCATGGGGTTAGAATGCACCATTTAGTTTGGTACCGAGGTAGTTCTCAAGGAAGTGAAAGATGGCACAGATGGAACAGTGGAGTGCTGGGTTGCTGTAGCTGAGCAGCAGCTGTTCAAATTTTGGACCATAAAATCTTAAAGACTTGGAAAGCAACCAATATGCTCTCAAAGGAAATGGGAAACCTCCTGAATTACATGATATATTTCAGGATGGAGGAGAAGATGGTAAATCTTTGACGTATCGCACCTCATCTCTGGTACTCGAGCACTTTGTTTTGATAGCTTTAAAAAAGGATCTTGGAACAGAATTCTGCACACCTGCCTTTGACTATTGCCTTCTAACATTTATTCCTTCACTCTGTGAACAGATTGGTTAAAATTTTGTCATGTTTTGGCCTGCTTTCACTTTTTGGTTGTCACTCAGATTTATGCCAGGCAGCACTTGACCCACAGTAGTCCTGTCCCACTTCTGTGCTGACCACAGCCCCTCGGGAACTCCTTATTCCTGCCTGCTCTTATGGGGCTTTGCTGCTGCTCACTCCTTGGGTAGCAGGGGACAGGGAGAAAGAAAGGCTTCAGCAGGAACTGAGTGCACACAGTGTGAGTTACATGTCAGAAGCAGTGCTGTTTGCTTAACATATCCAATTATTTGTTACTTATGGAAAAAATATCTGTTGTATGGGAGGACATATATATTACTGAATAGGACTTTTAACTCATTTAATGTAGAGCCTTACAGATATCCAAACTGTCTAAGAAATGTTTAGTACTTGAAGAAATATGCCAGTAATGAATATACTAGTTGATTTTTGGAGAGAACTGAGTTATAAATATTGAAGCAATGAGTGAAGAAAAACATGATAACATGATTCCATAAGGTTAAATCCTTTTCCCATTAGTGACTAGTATTTTTGATGTGATTAATTGTCTCTTTCTTCACAGGAGTATCTGTGCTGATATATTTTGAATAATATACCTTGAGAGTGAAAAATAATACCAGATAGGAAATCAATAGGAACATTTATTCTTATTGTTCATGTCAGCTATTGTTTAGGGGACATTAAATTGACTGTAGTGTTTATACAACAGCACTTGCTCTCAGACCATTTCAAGTGGTGTCATAATTTAGTGAGAGACACTTATTAATATTTTTCTTACTTTGTTCCTCAAGAGAATAAATGAGAAAGTGTAAGCATTGATTCCTAAGTTGGGTAACGGAATGAATAGGCTGAAGTGGAGTGAATATTGTCAGAACTGATTCTTCCAAGGGCTGATTCAAAAATCTTTGTTAAAAGAAGAAGATCCAAAAGTATCATTCATCAAAGCCACAAAATGTTCCTGGCTCTCCTCTAAGATCATCCAGTGAGCTGAAGTCTCTAAATGTGGATGCCTTACTTTGTAGATTTCCATTAGGCTGTGCTAGACAAACAGCAATTCCCAAGGAATTCTCAAGGAATATTCTTGCTTCTCAAATGTCCAGTTAAGTAGTGACTTTTTGAATGCAAATGTGGGAAACATCAGTGACTCATGATAACATGTCTAGCTGAATGATGAAAAGTGCCAACCTGATGACCTGGTCAAAAAACTAAGAAGGTTTGTATTTCTTGTGCTGATCAAGTGCACATGCCAGAAAGAACTTTTAGCTCTGCTATTGCCTAAATCGCTGGAGATGCTGAGTGAAGGCACTCACCATACCAGACCTTGATTTGGATGGTCCCCAAGTCACTTTTATTCTAAGAAGGCCATCAGAGAGAGGCTTTCATGCCAAGTAGTCTGTCACTGGCAGCACATTTACATGTGGAACCAATGACTGAACCATAAAAAGTAATGTGAGGAAGAACTGCCACTGTGTGATTTAAAACTCCCTAAGCAGAACAGAAGGACATCAATGCAGCCAAGAAAAGTGTCTCTGGAAAGATAACAGCAAGAATGTTGCAGCTGAGGTAGAAAAAGTGAGGTCTGAGCAAGGTTTTTTGGTAGGTTGTTACCTACCTACTACCTAGTGCTTGGAGGAGTGGAAGAGACAAACCTGGTTGTGTAAATGCAATATCCCAGGCCTGAATTCGTGGAATTAAGAGATTTTTGCTAGGTCATTAAAATCCTACTCAGCCCCTTGTGATAAAGAACTCAGAATAATACTGCTACACTGACAAACCATGCACAAGTGGCTTGAAGGTTGTTTCTCATGTCAGCTTCTCTCTTCCTGCCATTTGGAGGCAAAATCCCATTCTCCTTTAACTGTAAGTGAAGAGCTGCACTTTCTTGAATCTCCAGCCCTTGCATTTGTTATAAACTCTACATGGTAAAGGTTTGCTTGTGATCTAAACCACAGACAGTTTTCCATTGTTTCAGCTGAAGCAAAAGTCATGTTTTTCTTGTGCAGCTGGGATGCTCCAAAATTCAAAGTTAATCTGTCTACCTGAATTTCAATCTATAAAATACCTATAATGTTTTGAAAGTGCTGATAGTGCTGATGTTTGAAAGCTTACAGTTTTTTGATAGGTAATTTTAATGAGGTTTAAAAGACTGGAGATTAGAGATACATGCATTGCCAAAGCCCAGTCTTTATATCAGTAAAATGCATGAAAATGACAATAATATTTTACAGATTATGTTAGTATAATCAATTCAACATGATTGTGAATGTTTAATGTTTTTTTCCCCCCTAATCCTAATACAATGAACTAAAAGACAACTTTCTTAGATGAAGACATGATGAAGTCAACTCAAAAGTTGTCTCATGCTTGGGTATTGAGAAAAATCAGGGCTGAAAGAGTTTTTGAGAACAGAAAGAATTATTTTTGTCTCTCAAGATCTACAGTAACTTCAGTAGTGAGACAGACAAATAAAGGGGGAGTTTTTAAAAAAATTCCATTGACTCTGCTTGTGCTCTGATGCTCCTGCTTGAGCAGGGAGGCTGGACCAGATGACCACTGTGGTCCCTTCCAGCCAAGCAGGAGTATAATCTCCCTCCAACATATTTCCTAGTTTGTTTCTAAAGGTGATTTGTGTGAATGGTGTGACAGAGTTGTTAATTAGAGACCAGCAGAATTACCAGATGTGCTTGAAAGATGTCAGCAACACTGCTCCCTTCAGCAGGGTGCAAAGGATTTACCCTGCAAGGGGCTGTGGCTGGGTAATGAAACCATCTGTATTGCCCCCACGGCCTGTGCTCTGACAAATCCCAGTGGATAGAATGGAAAATGAACAGCTTCTATGGCCCCTTTTTTTTTTTCCAGGTACTTTTGAGTAGAGAGTGCAGTCTCATTAGCCTAATTAAAATTTGCAGAGCACAGCCTAGGCCAAGAGGCATAGCCTATGTCAAGAGATTCAACTCTAGTCTGAAAGGAGTCAGTAGATTTACAAAATACCTTTCTCCTCTCAGTGACTAAAGTCCAGCTCTTCAAACATGTTGTTACTCTCTGTATTAAGACAACACCTTTTTCTGCCAGAAAAAGACACAGTGCTGTGATGTGAGGGTGGAAAATTAGGTACTACAAATATGGCAAGGTGCTTGGAGGAGATCAGACAGACTCATTTTTATTAAAGCTGGTGTTTGTTTGCATGAAACAGTGAAGCCACTACGAATGAACATTTTCCAAGACACCAGTCTGCTAATAAACTGTGAAAAGATACTGAAATTCATCTATTCATCTTTTATTAATAGCTTCATAACCAGGCATAGTGACTCTCCCTCCCTCCCTTTGTGAAGAATATTAACTGATGGCAGTTCTGACACTTTTCATCTTTGTTCTTTATAGGCCATTTAAAAACAAAGACTTTAAAATATGATCAATTGTAGTGGCTCAAAGGCACAGAGAGAATAAGATTTCATGTCCTGATACATATACATCGTGTAGTTTTCTGAAGACTTGGAACACCTAGAAGGAAAAAGAGATTATTAGATAGGAACGTCTTTTGGTCGCTATCAATAGTTTATCTTCTTTTTATTCAAAAATTAATTGGTATTTCCCTCTTTTTGGTATTTCCCTCTTTTGCTTGCCTGCCAAGACAAATTGAATCAAATATCTGTTTTTCTGTTTTTTGAATTATTTCATTATTCACCAAAGCAGTGTTTGGCAGGGTGGGTAAGCAGAAGAATAATGAAATGAGTTGAGAAAGTTTAATAAGCATAAATAAAACTTGAAAACAACAGCTTAAGGTTTCTGAGCCCTCAATGACCCTTTCATTACTGCAATTTTTCACTCCTGTGTGTAAGTATGCACTGCAGCAAATAGAGTAGGAGAGGGAGTCAGTGGAATAAAATTTGCCATACATAAAAAGGGAAAAGCAGAAAGAGGTAGAATTGGACTTGACCACTTGAGTGAGGAAAACAGCTTTTGTCATAACTCATATTTGGCAAATGCATCTGTTGAAAAACCAGGCTGAGCTGTATCCTCCTACTTTTGAAAGCTTGCTGTTGTTTGAAGCTGAATACAATGGTCCAGATCAGTTTTGTGGGGGTGCTCCTTCCCATGGGAGACTTGAGTTGTTGCTCCTCCATGTGGAAGCTGTGGCTGTGGAGGAGTCTCTGGCTCCTGGACCCCACAGACCTGCCCTGGATATATTTTGATAAAGTTTGGTTTAGAATGAAGAAGTTACCTGCAAGTTGAAGATCCTCTGCATTATGCTATAAAGATAGTATTTGTGAGAGAGAACACACTCTGGGGCCACGCAAACCAAAATAATGCTTGCAATGAGGAAGAAAGTCAGAGGAAATTAGTACTGTTACCAGGACATCCTAGTCAGACGAACCACCTGTTGGGTGCTACTGTGTTCAGGAGCCTCCTTTTTCTCAGCTTCTGAGAAATAATGCTTCTGGGAACCTGCACTACAACATTTTCTTCTCCTGCTGTTTTGTATATATTAGCTTAAAGGTAGAAATATGGGTGTCTCTCAGTGGTGGCTGGGATTCTGTTTCATAATTTCATACGTTCTCTCGAAAAACAAAATCCCTCTTTTAAAATTCCTATTGCATTTAAAATTTCCATAATGATGGTTAAAACCTCAAATGACAGGAGGGCTGCTACACAGTCTTTTTGCTTGCCACCTCTGGTCTGCATTTCAGCTATGTGCCAATGCTTCCACTTCCTGCCAGAAGAAAAGTAAAAAGAATAAGTATTTGTTGGACCTGATGCCTCAGGTTTTCCAGGTTGAAGTGTCCCTGTTCCTTCCCTCCAACAAAGTCATTGCCCAAGGGCCATGAAGTTTTTTTCTCCCCACACTTTTGTTGTTGGTTATAGTTGCATTACTGAAACTTTACACACTTTTTTTTTTTTTTCTATTTGTTTTTTTTCTTTTTCTTTTTTCTTCTTTCAGAAGACTGGCCTATATTTTTTGCTTGTGCAGTTTTTCCTCGTGACCAAAAGCAATCCTTACTTTTGTGGGAATACAGGTGAATTGAGGGTTCTGATGGGAACATTCAAATCAATGCAGTTTAAAAATCGCCAGTCCAAGGGTGACCTTCAAACAGAAGGTGTGTGTGTTTCTGTTTTCTAGCATGTTTTTAAAAAGAATTTAAGCCAAGAGCATCCACAGGCAAACACATTTTTCTCCTTCCATCTTCCAGGGAAAGCTGATTTAATATTTTGTGAGAGCAACATATATTGACAAACAGAGACCACAATCTTCTTTATTAATGACTGCAAGGTTGTGGTGTGAAAATTTGTCTCAGTCTTCAATGCACTGCAAATGTATTCCTGCATGGCAAGCCTGAAATTGTAGTAATACTGTTTTCTATTATGTTGTAAATTGACCTTCTACAAAAAAAGGCAGCACAAGAGGACAGCCTGGATAATGCTACAGTTGCTTTTTGGATTTTTCAGAGACTTGGTGCTTCCAACCTTTGACCTCGAGAATTTTGCAGATAATGAAGAAATAATAAATACTTTGTGCAGCTTAAGTTCAGGGCAGGTTAGATCAAAACTTAAAGGGAACTGTGACAAACTCTAGCTGAATTTTAAATGAGTATAAGACTATTATGACTACTGATGTCTTGAATCCTAAGTTCTATATTAAGGTCAAGATAATGGCTTAGTGTTTTATGAGCCTTTGTAGTCTGAGCAGCACCATCTCTTTAATCTTAACTTTGCCTCGAGCCAAAATAAATCTCAATGTTGTAAACTCTATTGTAACATAACTGCCCTGTTCAGGAATGATCATTTTTTTCCTAAATGTCACTAATGTCTTACTGTGGCTAAACAAGAAAGGAAAGCTCACTCCTTCTCTTGAAATGGCAGATCTGGAACTATTGTAGATTTTCTGTGTGAACTGAATCTTTACGTTTGAGCATTTTATCTCCAGCCTTTTGAGTTTGTTCAGTTATTTTCATCACTGCATAACTCAGGTTGAAAAGAAAACTGACTGCCATCTTCAGTTGTGTTCTCTGAATGTGCTCAGCTTATTTTTTTATACATCTGCCATAGCCCAAGACATATTTGAATAAATCAAGAATGGACCTTATGAGTGCCCATCTGAATATTTGAAAAAGAACTGCCTTGATTGGGTGAGGGAGAGAAAGTGGCAAGTAGGGTAGGGACTTTATTCCATTAATGTCACAGCCCTATAGTTTTGTTTCCTAAACCAAAAATATATGACTGTGCCTATGCACAGCACCCAGTATAATGGATATGTCAGAGGACAAATCTCTTCTATATCTCAAATCTCCCCTCCTCTACAGGTGATTCCTCTGTGATTTTCCTTAACATTGTGTTGCTACAGTTATTTTCCTCATATTTTGTTTTTTGTGCTTTCTTGTTAGCTTTATTTATTTATTTATTTATTTTTAATTTATTCAGCATCTGTTCCTTCTTTTCAGGATCTTAATGATTGGGAGATCATTTAGAAATGCAGATAGACTCCTTCACAGTGCACTGTGATAGTGTTTGTAATTTCATGCAGTGCTCTTTGATGAGACATAGGGTTCATCCTGGATTACTCCGCACATCAGATCCAGTGCCATGCTGCTATCCACTCCTAGAAAAAGCTGATAATGAAGTGCATGGATAGGTAGGTATCATAATTACTTGCCATAGTGAAACAAAGAGTAGGCAAAGTTTAAGAGTGAATTCAGTTCTTTACACTGTCCTAGAGAAACATCATAGAGAGAATGCATTTTTTGTGTCAATTTTTCTATAATTTTGTATTCAGCCACTCTCATATTCTGGATGCTGGTCTGGTGAATGATGTACCTGACCATGAACAGGAAATTGGACTAGATGATCTTCTGTGGTCCTCAGATGAAAGATGACCTTCTTTCAGCTAAAACTCTTCTATGATTCTACTTAGTCTTAGCTCATCCAATCTGCCTTCACAGCAATGGAGAGAGATGCCTGCAGAAAATTATTTCTTGTATCCCAAGTTGGTCTATGCGAGATAGAAGAAAATAATTGTTCTCTAGGAGCACTTGTCACTCTACATTGAATGGAGAGAACCTTGTCTGGTGTTATAATAGGAAACATAACTTGCATCTTGGTGAGATACCCTGGACTGAAGGGAAACCTCTTTCATAAAGCATTTTTAATGGGAACATTCAAGTGTGGAAATATTCACAGAGGGAAGAGATGTTGCTGTGACTTTAGCACCAGATACTCTGAACCAATTCAACAATTTTAACCCTGGAGGAAAATCTTACCTCTCATATTGTCCTTCTGTGGTACCTGGAAAACAAAGTTACCATAGACCATGGTAACCAATTTAAGATTCTTGCAAATTGCTGTTCCAAACCTGAATGGCACAGCAATCTGCATCCCTGTCTCTTTTTCTCTCTTTTTTTACTTGAAACTGCATTGCAAAGTCCTGGTTTTTATCATCACCTCTTTGGAGCTCAAATCTGCTCTTTAAAGGGAATAAAATGTTATTTAATGCTCTGTCTGATGCGTATTTATATCTTCAGAATCTCTGTAGACTGACATTGGTCATCCATGTCAGACATTAGGTCTGCCATTCTTCTTTCAACTCATTCACCTTGCATCAAGGAGAGTGTGAGGAAAAATTACTCCTTTTCTGCTGCCATGTTTGCCATCATTTAACAGCCTTGTGTCAGGGCAGAAGTGCCTATATGTTTTGAATTATGTATACTTGTGAAAATTTTTCATTAGAAGTGAAAAAATTTCTGGCATGATGCATTCAAAAAAGTTCTTCCCTTCATGGAAGTGTTGCTGAACAAATTTAAAAATGTCTTGTGTTTACAAATCCAGTTCAATCTGTTAAAGCAATAATATTATTCAGGGCTATTTGGTCTGTGCATTTTAAAGAGTCAGGGGGCTTTTATTATTGCAATAGGATCTTGAGGAAAAAGTTTAACAAAACCCAATAAAAATTGTTAATGTAAATTATAGTGCAATCTCAGGCACTGCACCAAGTGAATTTTTTTATTGTGTTTTTTTTTTTTATTGAAAACTGCAGTACTTTCAGACAAGGATCTGGAATGCAGCCACCTTTCTCTCCCTTGTATTGCTAACCAATTTATGGCATAAGACCTTCTGAGTGTGGAGTGCTTTTTAAACAATTTTGTACAGTTTTAGAACAGTGACATTTCAGTCCTATTTGAGATCTGCTGAAGTTGCTGTATTGGTAATAATAATGCTCTGGAAAAGCACTGTTAAAGCTTAAAGCCCCTGGGGACTTCACATTGATGATATGATGCACACCAGCTCACTTCTGCAGAGATCCTTATGTGTGTGCTCTAAAGACAACCTGAAGTCTTGCTGCCTTAGACATTCAAATTTAAATTAAAACAAACTTATTTATGATGATAGATATAATCTCTGCCCTGAGGAACAGTTACTGTCAGGATTTTGACCCTGCCTTAACCAATCGTGACAGCTACTGTACTTCTATCTATCAGATATTCTTCCCAATCCAATTGCAAAGGGAACTGGTTCTAAGAAAACCTGTTTAAAGTCTGTCTGGTGGCACAATTTAATAGCTGTTGACATAACCCAATAAGCTGGTAGTAGCTCACAGAGAATAATGCATGTGACAAAATTAGACACCACCAGTGAGTATGGGCAGCTGTCAGGCAGAGCTGCTCTGGACTCCTTTGTGAGCAACAGCATCTCTATTGCTAGGGAAAATATTTTGGAGTGGCCATTTAAAACCAGGCCTTCTAAATGCTCTCCTGTGCTGATAACAGGTTGTGAATTTAGAGGAGATATTTCTGTTTCTTGCTTGGCTGGGTGCAGAGAAGAACCTGAAAGAATAAGCATTGTGAAGCCTGCAGTAGGACAGTGAGAACCCTTGCAAAAACAAGTGTAAAATGTGCTTTCTGCCTGTGCCTGTGCAAATAAAACTCGATTGTCCTAGTCTCAAATTAAAGTAAATGTCAAAGGAATGTAGAAATTCTGTGGTTTTTTTTCCCATGTGCAAAGTAAAATGTCCATAGTGATTTTTAGTTTATCTTTGTGTTGTTTATCTCTATCAATGTGCTCATTGGCAACTCACACATAAATAGGCGGTCAGGTTTCTCATTTCACTACAAATATTGGGAGAAGATATAACTTGTATTCCTCTGCCATGTGAGGCACTCGAATAATAAATTCTTTACTTCTTAATATTTTTAAATTAAAGAAAATTTTAAATTTCTTCTGTGGCTTCTCTTTAAGTGTAAAAATTTAGAGCAATTTTCTTTTTTTTTTCTTGCATATAGAACAATATAACTTTTACTAGAGTTTTCTGATTTCAATTTTTAAAAAATATTTCATCCCAGTAAGTATCTTTCTTTTTCCCGTAGCTATTTTTTAATGTTTAACAGTCCTCCAAATTTAATAGCGAAAGCAGATCAATATTTTTGCAAGTAATTATTATATGTATTAGAGTTCTTGCAGTTGCTCCCACAAGATTATAAGGGATGAGTGGAGAATATAACCACTTTGAAGACACCGTGCACATGCAGACTCATTTGGGGGACAACTGCATGTCATAGGCAGGTCCAAGGACCATCAGTGCTTGTAACTGAGGCAGGGAGATAAAGAACTCACTTTACCACATATAAATCTCAAGGTGTTTGTATTCTTACAAGTCCCAGACTTATTACACCCTCTTCTTTAATCATTGCCACTTAAAGATGCAATTAATTACATGTGTTTTAACTGCTTGTGTTAGAGTGGGATGATCCAGGACCATTCACTGAGCTTGAAGGGGCAGTAGGTTGGGCAGCCCCATGGGCAGCCCCTGGCACTGTGCACCTCACATCTTCTCACCACTGGAGCCCCTCCCAGTGCTCATCCCTGTTCTTCCTGAGGCTTAGGAAACAGACAATTTACCTTTCTAGTTATCACTACTGATCAGGAATGTTGCTCTCCTCCTTTGAGGTTGCAGATAGAAATGGTGTCTTTCCTTTGAGCTGCTGAGAACTGCCTGCAAAGTGAAAAGAAAAGCTCTTTCCACCTTATAGACAAAAAAACTTTGTTTGCTTTGTCTTATAGGATATTTAGTGGTTATGAAATTTGTGAAGGGCAGTACGGAAATAATTTAAGAATAATGTGCACAGGGCTTTATAGAATTATTTTGGTACATACAAATAAAATATGTGATTGTAAACAGTTATTACAGTTGTATAATTCTTCAAAGCAATTTTTTATACTGGCATCTGAGAATATTCATACTTCTACACAACTATTTGGCAGAGCAGCCCTGTTACGTGTATGAAGGCTAGAAAACTCTTTTCCTTGGAGTATATTAAATCTGAGGTTGCATTCTGGGACGCTTAGAGCTCACAATTTCTCCCTCTTTCCCTCTAAACAAGTTCACACAAGATATGACATGCACATCTGTGTGTTCTGCTGAGGGAAACAAGTGCTGAGCTGCCCGTACAGATTGCATATGAAAGAATTTAGCTACCCAAACTGCAAGTGACATAGCTAGTAATAAACCCAGGTAAGATTAATGACAGGAGGCTGGGAAAATTTTCTCCAAAACTGAACCACTTTGGTCGTACTAATAATTGTTATTCATTACAGGTTAGTTCTAGCAGCACAACAAACACTGTTGTCAAGCTTGCTAAATTCCCTGAGCTTGTTTACCCTCTTATTTAAGAAGATTTCGAGCTTAGTGCTGTTTATTCATGTTCCTCTCTATCCTTTTCTAGGGTTGATTTTGATTTTTTTCATGTTCTTCAGGGCAAGTGAATACGTTCCCCTTTGCAGCTCTTGACATGGCAAAATACACTAAGAAAATAGAGTGAAAAGTTTCAGAAATATAAAAGGAACTCTGCTGCCTCTCAAACAAAGGGATAATACAATGAGGTTGGAGATACTTTTTAGCAATCCAGCAGAGGCAGTTATGCTTTGATTAGTTTGAAAAGGCACAGTCCTTTTAAAAAAGAGGAATTGTTTTTTAGGTTTACTTTTTTCCCCTTAATCTTTAGCAAATGAGTTTGTTCTAGGTTCATTTACACTGAAAACTTTATTTTGGCATTGAAAGATAAATGATTGCCTTATGATAACCACACAGTACAGTTATAATATAATTTCTATTTTTTATATTACTCTTATTTAATTTTTATAATACCTGAAATTATGGGAGATTTATGAAATAAATTATATGAAAAATTAAATAGTGTACAATTCCTCTAACTTCTAGACATACTAAGTTTTTAGGATAACCATAACACTTCTTTATTTTTACTTCTCCTCCAATTCTCTTTTAAGTGTCTCCATATCATATAGTTGTCCATATAGTCTGGTAGTAGGAAAAGAATACCAGCAGAAAAAAAATCATAATATTCTAGGAGGATGCCTCTCTATTTTTGTTAACATAGCATCCAGAAAAGTCTAACCAGAATTTGGTAAAGAGCATCTTTTAATTTTGGATTGATTTATCAGAATTCAAGGATCTGATTTCAAGTCAATAGAAAACAAATAAATAAAAAACCCAAACAAAACAAAATAGGGAGAAAATGATGCAGTGGTGAAATACTCAAGGCTTTATTCATACAATCCAACTGTGAGTAACAGACACAGCTGGCCCATATTTCTGGTCCTTTGATATCGAGTGAGGAGGTTGACTCACTTTGCTTGGAATTGCCTCATGGGGGAATCTGTCCCTCTGCCACTGGCTTTAAGGAAATCCTGTATGACCAGCTGGATGAGGTAAATTATATGAAAATTAGCCCCTCAGAGGATGCTATTTTCCTTTATGTGTTTTCTGTAAGCTCTAGGAGAGGGACTTTGTGTATACTTGAGTGGTATCTAGCATGATGGGAGAGGATTCACCAGAGGACCTCTCATCTGCAATCATGACAAATTAGTGTTAAAATAAGAATTTCACATTAGAAGCAAATTGTTCAAACTACAATAATTATGAATAATTTTTACTTAAGGAGGTATGGTGGGCCCAAGTGGAGTTCTGCTTAAGTCCTTAGGAGAAGCACCCAGAAAAACCCAAAGGATCATGACCAAGTCACTGAAAAATCAAAAGAAATGAAAATGAGTAACAGCAGCTAGAAAAACTAGAACAGCTATCCTCTCTTAAAACCTGATCATGTCAATAAATTTAATGTCCAACATAAAATACTGAGATGCTGGAAGAGTGTGAGAAAACAAAGAAACTGACAAAATCTCATCAACATATCTGAGCTACGATCTTGCCCTTAAATTGGATTCCAACACACCATGCTGTTCAAATGACCCCTTTTTAAAAAGACTGCCAAAAACTGCAGTAAGTGGAGACCTGTGCTGGCCTCTGATGTCTCTGGGTAAATATATACCCTGGAGAAAGGAAATAACTCACAGCATAATCAAGTTAGATCTATAATTTCTAGGGTATTTTGTACTGTCCTTTCAGATAATGTAAGGTCAGTAGATAAATCTAAAAAAGTAAAATGTCAGGACAGGCATCAACCTTGTCTTCTGTATAAAGGGATCTTGACATAATCCAAAACAAAGGTTTATAAGATCATGTCCTTGGAAATAATGTTCCTGAATGTTAAGATCAAAATGTTCAATGAAAGTTTAACATGGATGACAATCCTCTCAGTTATGCACAAACTTGTAAAAATTTCTTGTTCTCTCACCATTCCATGGATACAGGAAACACAGGTCAGGTACAATGTCAGTGTCCAAAACTTAGATCAAAGTCCATTTTTTCCAACATTATCCCTTATTATTTTGTTTATTGACAAATAAGGTTTCTGTCTGGATTCACAGTACTGTTTGTATCTTGGATGAACTACTGGACAATGATGCTGAGTTAGGTCTCTCTTCCACCTGTAACTCTGTTACTGAGCTTCTCCTAAATCTGGCAAGTTGTTGTATTTTTGTAATGCAGTCATTTCTCACTATGGTTTTTGGAAAAATGTGTTGTGATCAGAAGTATCTGTAAAAGAAACAGGAAATTAGGAAGGTAACAGTAATTCCTACCATAAAGCAAAATGACCAATGAAACTTTTCAAGATGGCCACAAATCTTTACAATGCAAGGCTACCATTAGAGACTGAATTGCTTCACTGAAAAATGTCCTGTCCCCTAGAATTCTTTTCCACCTCATTCCAAACATTTTTAGCAATAAACTATTTTGGCAGATTTTTTTTTCATACATAATTTCTGTTAGATGGGCATTAGCTGAGAAACCTGGACCTTTGTGTATTTCATGGGAATGGAGATGTGAATTCTGGTCTTCTCAAAGCCATAACTTGTAAATGCACAAGGAAAGTTACATGCCTGTCTATCAGCACTGGTGTAAATACATGTGCATGTATGGATATCTGTGGTGAAACTGAAAACAGACCCCAAAGTTTTATCATCATTTTGAACAGATGCACACAGTGCTTATTACTTCCAAGACCTAATTTCTACGCTTTTCTGTTTTGGTTCAAAATTAGGAACAAGCCCCATTTTTGTGCAAGGTCTTCAGCTTTAGTTTCTAGGCCTTAAGGCAGATATGGAAAACAAGGGTGGGACTGTTCCAGTTCACTGGTGCTCACAGACTGTATGAATAAGCTTGTAAAACATGGATTCTGCATGTCATCTAAATGGTATCATGTATGACTGCCACGTGTGCTTATAGCCGAGTTCATTTTGACATGAAAAAGTTTAATTTTCAGTTCTTAGCACCTGTGCACAATCTGTTGCCCAGTATTTTGCTTACAGAATATGATCTTACACAAGAAACTGGGATATTTCCTCTCTGAATGTAACAGGCTTGTATTAAGACTCAGCTGCTTTGCAGGCTTGTGCAGAGAGCACAAGCTTTTAAAAGTCCATGTGAAAGTTTGTTGAGACCTCTGATAAAAATCAGAGCCTTTGAAGTTCATCAATTGCCACTTAGAATAATAGGAATAAGGACTATTCTCTCCTTTTAATTAACATTGGCTGGTGGATGAAGCACCAAGAGATAAACTGTTTGTTAAAGCTTAAGAGTACACCACAGAAGTCTGAGGCAGTATTGTTACTTGAATGCATCAATGAATAACAATGAAAGCTGTATAATGAAAAGTTTTTTCTCTCATTTAATTCTAATATGCCATAATGGAAGCTTGTGTGGTATGAGAAGCTTTTTCATATATAATTATATTGTTGAAAGCCCCCCAAAAATGAAAATTGTAAATTCTGAAGGCCGCAGAAGGACAGATAAATGAATGGCAAATTCCACCGAGCATTTTATCAGCTTCCTGCCATTCTCTGAACAGTGCCAGATAAAACCCCCAGTGCTTAAAGGTCTTGTGAAAGGCTGTGCATAAAGCTTGTAAAATGTGTATTAATTGTAGGAAGTACATCATAGTCTCCTCAAACTTCAGTTAATTTTCTTGAAATACACAAACATCTCTAGCACTTTCCTATCTGGCCAAGATGGCTGCTTTTAAGATTGAAATTGCTCAACTGTCTTTATGAAATTAATTGGCCAAAGACTCTTATTATTTGCAAATATTGTTTTTGCTTATCTCCTGATGTTTTTTCATATAGTTTCTATTATAGATAGAGCAGGTAATGAGATATACCTTCATTTTGTTCAGCAGATACTGCTAGAAGACATTGATCTGAACAGCTTAGACCTCATCATAGACTCTTGGGCTCAATTCCTTCATAATGGCTATTCACATGAAAAATTTTCCAGTTTCACAATAGGAAATTAGGGAAACATGCTATTCTGTCTGCCCTACAAACGTTGAAAATTCCGTATATTTCATAATTTAGGAGTGTGTTATTAGGTAATGAGGAGAAGAAGCAACAAGAAATATTTTTTGGGTAGCATCTTGGAAAAAAAGATTCTAAATCTGAACACTCACAGACACATACACACTGGGAAAAAGAAAAGGAAGTGGAAGACAGTTAATTTTATAAGCTGAAATTTTTCAAAGACGAAGCATAGCCCATCCTCTCCTACTGTTAACTGTGACATGGCCAAAAGTTGGAAAGAAGTGAGAAAGACCTTCCCCGAAGCTATCTTTCCTGGAACCACTGAAATGCTTCAATGGCAGGCAAACTCAGGGATCAGTTGTTGCTCTTGGGTGCTCCTGCTGGTGCCCTCAGGGGCAAGAGAGGTACAAGGAAAAAGAAATGCAGCTGGAATGCAGACTTCAGGAGAGAGAATGAAAACAAATGGGACATGGGCTTAGGGAAATATGAGCAAAGATATGGAAGAAGTGATATCAGAAGGTACCAGAAGGTCACACAGAAATGGGAGACTTTAGCTGAATGGAGATGGAAATAGGAATAGGTTGTGTATAATCAGTGGAAAAAATATTCTTGCGGAGCCCAAGGCTGAGAGGATTCAGTTGAAGTCTGTCTGTCTGTGAGGCAAGCCTATTCTTTCCTTTTACAAGTCTTTCTGAACATTTTACAGCAGTTTCCTGAATTGATATAATTACTGGTTGGCTTGGTTGCTTTAGTTTATTGGGTTTTTAAATAAAGCTTTTGTAGCTATGGACAAAATTCCTTTGCATCTCTCTAGTATTTAACAGGTCCTTTGGATCAGCTGTTGGATCACCTAGAGGCCTCTGAATAGTTATGAAGTCAAGCTAAAATTACATTGAGGAATCCATTCAGTGCCAGTAGCTCAGTTGCAGGTTGAGCTCTGGGTGATGGCAGCCCCAAGCAAGAGGCCAAAACTGGTGCTGAGCCTTTGCACAGGAAAGGGCATGGGGACCTGTGGCCCTGCCAGGTGACTGGACACTCAGGGACACAGCAGGGCAGAGGAAAAACCCCACACTATCACACACAGACAGTGAGGGTGTAAAAGCCCAAGGGTTCCCTGGTTTGGGGTCCCTGCTCAGGGGCGCCAGTTCAAGCTGTTATTCTGTTGTTACACCATGACTAAGATATTTTAAGGATCCAGACGCCTGAGGCTCTGCTCTGGGAAACCGAGGGTCAGGCAGGTAAGGCAGCCCTGTCTGACTGTGGGGTGGGGTGTGCAGGGACTCAAGTGAGGCACCCATTGGCTCCCTGGAGCCGCCTGCTGCAAAGGGGCCTCGGTCCCAGCTCAGCTGGTCCCAGTGTGTGACTGCCAGAGCAGCTCCTGGATGGACAGGCAGAAAAGTTTCCTTAACATTTACATAGCTACTGTAATTGGAATGCATGCTGCATTGCTATTCCTACAAATACTTATGAGAGTATCAACAAAATGCATTTTTCTTTTGGGAATTTTTATGTGTGGAGAAACTTTGTTTCATCTAGGTACTCTTTTAAAAATAGTTTTACCAGACTTATGAACTACTGTGCACATCTATTCTGTCTTTTTTTCAAAGGAGGACTGAGAAGAAAGCACTTTCCCTCTTTTGCAGTACTACTGTGAATGTGAACAAAAGCAGCTTCTCCCCATTGCAGTCAATCAGAAGTTTATGTTGCAAAGGCATTTCAATTTTAACTCTGCTTAAATTCTTGAGCAGTTCCTTTTTTATGTTGACACATGAAAGGCATTTTACCTTTGTCTTAATATTAAAGCTACAAGTCAGGCTTGTCCTTTGCATCAACCAGGCCCAGGCTGATGCTGTTTGAGACAGGCATGCAACTTCTGTTGAACACCATCACAGAGCAGCTCTGTCTTTACCTCTGCAGCACTCATGGCTGCTCTGTGCAGGGTTATCCTCTCTCCAGTGCTGCACCTCAGGGATTATGAAGTGGATGGTAAAAACCCAGAGCATGCAAGATCCACTGCTTCCCACCACTGGAGCGAGGGGTTTTATTACAACCTGTAGGGAGGTCATTGAATGGCTAGTCACAGCTGCAATTCCTCTAGAAAGTCTTAATGGTCTCACTGTGCTGGTTTTTTTTTAAAGAAGGTCTTTAAATTTTTTCTGAGGTGCTGCATTTTAAATGAAAATAAGTTTTTTAAAATCTTCACTATTTTAATTTATTTCTCTAAGAGCTTCACCCAAGAAATACAACACTGAGTGGAGTTTTAAGCTGGCTAATTGAATTTTCTTCTTTGGCCTGTAGTCAAGCATATGGTGGGTCACACAAACAGGGCAGTGAATCACAGTGTGTGAAGTCAGCTGATGGCTCCAGCTGAGTGTGTTGGGTGGGCTTTTTGCCTGCCTATCAGCAGTTTGCTGGATCAGAACCTGTGGTTAGGAGCCTTGGATCTCAGCAGGAGGAACAGCTCTGCCTCTGTGCTTGGCTTTTAGCAGTTTTTTAGCAGAATTTAATTTGATTGTAGGTTAAAATCAGTTATTAGGGCTTGGATGGCTCTACTAATGTGTTTTGTAAACTCCATTTACACCTTCACAAATCTTAGTGGGAGTTCAGCATTCACTGTGAACAATAAAATGTTTGGCTAGTTGGCTCACAAATTTTTGTTCTTTGCCAGAGGCACTTAAAAAACAATGCTTCAGAAAAATGCCTAGAAAATGTGTGCATGGGTTTTTTATTTTTTTGTTTCTCTTGTTTATTGCTGCTTTCCAGTGCCTCACCCACTTCTCCCTAGAGAGTGGAAAATAAAAAGGAAGTAGAAAAGAAAATTACATAGTAATTTTCCTGTCCTAAACTGACATCCAAAATTCTCTTTTTTGGTAATCAGCAGCTGAAGCAGGTAGTGGAGCTGTTGGCTAATTTTTGTTATAGATGAGTTTGAATTGTAGAGAGCTGTTCTCTGTGTCAGTCACTTTTGGTGTTTGTGGCTTGTTTAGAGGAACTTTCTGGTGTCACAGTGATACTGTGCAGTTTCAATCAGGTTTAGATTTGTTCCAGAACCACTTGATTTGTGTCAAGCTTTTCCTTGCATAAATGTCTGCTGAGATTTTAGAGGGCACAAAAAAGTTCTGTTTTCTCAGGAGATGACTGAGATATTTTGTTTAGCAGATCTGAGAAGTGGAAAGATCAGCAATCCTCCAGTCGTTTCAGGTACCCATCCTTGGTGATGACATGTAAGGGCCAGGTGTAAAATGTCTCCTATGCTTGAGAATATTGATCTTTCTGCTTTGCCACCTGCTGAAGATGATAAGGATTGACTGGAAGCAATTCCTGAGGGGTGTAGCTGTAGGGACCCTCTTGCTGTAAGTTGGACAGAGAGGTGGCTTCAAGCTTTACAGTGTCTTGCTCTTGTATCTAGCCATGGGAATCTGGATTTTTTTAAAGCTCCTTTGTTTTCCTGAATAGTATTTTAAATTATGTTCAAATGACTAAGTTGGAATAATTTTTTTCTGTTAAAGCCACAGTGCAGGCTGTGGATGAGCTGTAGAAAAACCTCCTTGGAAGAATCTGATCTGCCCTTATTCTGCTGGGCTCTCCTGCTTGAAGCAGTTGAGTAAATTCTAGCAGAACTATACCATTAGAACTAGAAGTAGAGTCAAGGAAGTCAGGGAGATTGTCTGTTTGTTCCTCAGCTGTATCAATTAGTTCCCAAAAGTCAGGAGACATTTCCATCTCAACCTTGAACCACCACCAGGGGCCACATGAACAGCAAATGCTTCCCAGCAAACTGGGTAACACTTTTTTAGCTCAGACACTCAGTTGTGTGGTGTAAAGAAGAGCAAGACTGGAGATTCTACTTCTCTGTCTGTTTGTGTCTTGTTAGGAGATGCGTCTACCTCAGAGACTGTGGATTAACCATCCAAGTTACTGTGGAAGTTACAAATGTCCTTGGCTGCTAAAGTTGGGTCACCCAAAGAATGCTGCAAAGACCTGGAAACAATCCTTGTAGCTACTCCTTATGAATGAATGTCCATTACTTTTAAATACCAAAGAACATTAACTTGCAGCAAATAATATCAAGACCAGGGAAATGAAATCATGTGGATTTCAGAGGATGGGTAGGAACACAACTTCACATGAATGTTTGAGTGTGTGCATACATGCTCTTTTTAGTCCTTTGGTTGCCCTAAAAGCATGGCATGGTTTGCTTTTAGACAGATTTATTTTACTGGTCTTTATAGCGCATATTTCCTTGGAATTAAAGTGGAATATTGAAATAAAGCCTAAAATTCTCTTCACACAGATTTTTTAAGGAGAAAAAATTCCTGGATGAAATTATACTATAAAATCTCCTTGCAGTTGATGTTTCACTGTATCAACGATAGTGAAAGACTTTTAATTGAACTTCACACTTTATATAAAGTTGCAAATAGAGCCTGACTCTGTTTGATGGTGACTAAACCATTTTAAAATCCAAAATCAAATGTTTGTTGAGTATTCTACCACTCCTGTTTGGGTTCTGCTACATCTTAAACTATATGCTGATTTCTGCTACAGTTCCTATTTTCATGTAAAGAGGAATTAATTATAACTATAAAAACATTCCTGCTTTGGTCTCCAGTTGAAAGGAAAAAGTGTTCTGCAAAAGAATAAAAATAAACACATTTCTTTAATTAAAAGTATTATTTTCCCACACTTGAGCCGAAATGACAGAAAGTTAAGAGCTAAAATTTGTCACAGAAAACTTCAATCTGTATTAATTTCTTAAGCAGATTGTCACAAAGACTGGAATTTTGCCTGCAGCAAAAAAAAAAAAAAATCAATTGAATTAAACAAAAATTATTAGACACATAAATTCAGCAATGATTTTTTTTAAAAGCAGGAATATTAATGAAATCTTTCAACTGTATTTTGTTACTAAGCTGACTTTTAAACTTACCTGCCTCACAGGACAGCTGCACTAGTGCAAGTGCAAAGTCTCATCCAAGCACTGCACTTGGAGATGCAGAGAGACTGTTCAATTACTGTCTGAGGGTGTTTGCATCAACTGGGACTCATTAACAAAGACAATTCTGCTTTAAAATGTTCTTAATTTGGTCTTATACAAAAGTAATCTGAAACATTTAAGCTTTCATCACACAGATGGAGTGATTTCTAAATTTGTAGCTTATTTGTAATTTAGTTAAACTGTACTTATATGCATTCACATTAGTAAGTTCCAGCGCAGATCTTTGTTATTAATTAAAGCTATAGTTGCTAAATCTGACACAGATTGTGCCAAGTGTCACACAACTCAAGTGGCCTGTGAGTTCCAGCAGCAGAAAAGGCAAACCCAGCTCTTGTCAGTGGCAGTGACAATGCAGAGGAAAATGTGTGGGCTGTGTGTGTGGGCAGAATTCTTTCTTATCCACTGTCTCTCCCCTTGACTGCTTTTGCTTATCAGCAGCTGTCACTCATTTTTCCCATAACCTGTTGAGGTTTTTCTTTTAGTCTTCACTTTTGAGCTGTGTTTTCATCTTATGGGATTGTTCCATACAAAGCCTCTGAGACAGGCTGTCCTATTCATCTGTGTACATTGCTAGTGCAGGTCCCCTTCACATCTTTTTTCCTGGAATCTCTTCCTCTAACACCTGCTGTCTTGCCTTGCTCACATCCACTCACAGTGTTGCTGAAAAGATAATTTCTCTGTTCTACTAATTTGAAATCAACTTTCAGTCTCTTTCAGTTCCTCAGCTGCCATTCCTTCTCTCTCAAACATGAGTCACTTGCCTTTATTTTCAAGACCTTTTCTCATGTCGCTCACACTTTTTGTTTACTACTGAACTCTGTTTAAATCCTTGATTTGTTGTGATACCCTGATGAATTGGAGATGACCACAGATATGATTTTGGTGTTTTGAATGATCTTTTGGCTTCCAAATCTAGATTGCAAGATGTTATTGCAAAATGAATAAATTTTTTTGGTGTTCTCTCACTCCCCCCCACTGTAGTCTGCAATTACCTCCATGTCCCTGATTCCTTTTCAAACCAAAAGTAGCAGACTTGCATTGAGAAAATGCTAGGATCTGGAATTTTAAAAAGTTAAACTCTATTGTGAATGTATTCAAAATGAAAATGCATTTTGAGATTTTATGATCTGTGGAAGCAGAATAATGTCCATTGTAAATAAATTCATATTGTTCTTTATTCCATTGAAAAGAATACAAATTCAAAGAATGAGATGACATGAGGGAGAGGCTTGGATTCAGGTAGCCTAATTTCTGGCTGAGTTGTGAAATGCTCCCAGGCCCTCCCCTTAACTCCAGCTGGTTATTCCCAGGTGCAAGTACCCCTAGAGCATTTAGTGGGCACAGTGTACAACTGTGATATTCATAAACATTCTTGGTTCCCCCTTCCTACTTCATCTCTCAGGAGAGTGAAAAATTTTTCCAAGCATACACACTGCACTAGCTAGTGCATTTACTTTCCAAACCAGCAGGAATTCACTTACTAATTCACTCGTCAAAACATGATTTTTTATTTGAACTTTCTAGAACCACAGGTCTGGGTAATTATTTTCATTGCCTCCCCTTGGTTGCTTATGTTGTATAGATCTGCTGTTTAATGAGTCACTCAGAGGCCAGAAGGAAAACTGAATTCCTGAAGTACAGGGTGCCTAGACAAAAATGCAAAAGCAAATATTTCCACTGTAAGCAAAGAGATAGTGTTTGCTTGTGATAAACTGGTTCTGAATAATTTATTTTTAAGCTTGATGTGAGGTAGGCAGATCTTATCATAGGGATAAGAAAGGGGGGAAAAGGATCACGAGGGCAGTGATTTCAGTCATTCATTTAATTATTGTTATTTAGAATGTTGAGAGTGTAGCCCCACTGTGTCAGACACTGCAAGTGTATAATAAGGGACAGACAGTTGCTGCACTATAGCTTCTACACAGGTAAGTAATGGTAAAGTTAAATTTTATACTTTGTATGTACTATCCTCACATAATTGCACTTGGCACAGGGCTTTTTATTGGCTGCAGTTTTTATTAAATGTTTACATTAGAAGCAGCTGATTTCCACTTTTCATTACAGATACAGCCAACCCAGTTATCCATACAGGATTTATTTTATTGGTGGATTTACAGTATCACACATGGGACAATGTGCTGACTAGCAGTGTGCAGAGCCAGCCACAGCTGAGGGGTTGTTAGACTCGGGTGTGATGCTGCACAAGTGTGGCTGGCTGAGGTGGCTGTGCCAGAGCCACAGGTACAGGTGACCAGTGGGTTCCTGATGTGACAGCAGTGTCCCCACTGTGCTGGGCTCTGGCAGCAGCCCTTCCCCAGCCACCTGCCAAGCAAGCTGGTGACTGTCTGTGCCCAGCAAGCTTGTCCAGAGAGCACACAGGGTGCTGAATCATTCCCACGCCTCCCAGTCCTGGGAACATTTTATATAGATAAACTACGGAGACTGTCAGCATAAGAAAAAGAAATCCACCAGAACTGGGTTGTTGCTAATAGATTCTGCTGGATATGAGAGACCCTGGGCTGTTGATGAACGGTATTCTTCAGTCCTTCCCTTGAACCTACAATTTCCACATTTTTCTTCATTTCCCAGAATATTCCAAACAGCTGTGCTTTCTGATAATGTAGGATATCAGGTCTGAATAGGAAAGAGTTTTCCTAGTCTGTGGAAAATTTTCCTCCTCCTTCTGTAACATAAATCGAATTTTTTGATGATTGACCAGAAGTTCTCTGTTTCACAGTGTATGGTTAGGGATAAACGACATCTTACATTGATACAGAGCACTTTTCTGATTGCATTTCTTTGTATAACATCCTTAGAATGTTGGCACTGATTGAAGAAGTTTGATGAAATGATAATGACAGAGTTAAAGTAATGGTGTTTTTCATTATTTTGTGTAGAAACAGAGAGACAAGTAGAGATAGTGGGTCTGTGCTTTGTGTACAAGGTCGTGTATTTTGTGTAAGTGCTATGGATAAAGAGAAGCAGTTGAGGGTACTCAGCCCTATACTCTAAACAATATATACTAAAAAAAAAGAAACATTAGTAAGAAAAATAGATTTGTATTCTTCTGTCTTTCATGGATGTGTTCCCCATCTCTGGTGTTAAGCTTTGTTTTCTGAAGTGTGTTTCTCCTCTGGTAGTCAAAACCATCTCTTTTATCATATGTCATGAAATGATAGTTCTGTCTCTTGCCTCTAAGCTATCACACACACTTAGAAAGAAACTCATCAATATAAATGTTTGTGTCTATGTCTGATTGGTCTCCCATGTTTAAAAAGGAAGAAAAGGGAGATTGATTGCAGAGGCCATAAAAGTAATGATGCGTTTAATGAAAACATACATTTTATAGGAAAAACACGCTCAAAAATTACTTGAAGCTGCTGCATATGAGTTAATGAAATTAAATGACCTTCAAAATTTTGTTAATTTGACCTCGGGTTATCCCTTTGAGCCTTCAGCCAGTTTTACATTTGTTTGCATAAATGGCATGTATTTTTTGTGTTTGGTCTATCTCAAGATCTTTCAGCTCTCCCCATTGCACAGTGTGTCTGCAGAGACACACTGCAGTGATTACACAATGGGAAAACCAGGCTGCTGGCTGTCTGGATGTCCCTGCAGTGTCAGCTACCCTTTCTTCCCCCAGTCCTTCACTTTATAGTGTTACCATAAGTTTTGCTGGAAGAAACAGTGCCCCCTAAATTGTCTGTTGCTAGTTGCTTCTTTTCGTATCAAAACCAAACCACAACCTGGTCCAGCCTGAAATGTGGCTGCATGGCTGCCATTTCTACAGGAAATGATGTCAGAAACTCTCTATAGAAGTGAGTAAGCAGTAATATGGCATAATTTCATCTCCAGCTGAGCTGAACAACTTGAATTGAGAAAGCATCCACTGTCAGACTAGTCCATCTCTCTGAGGTAGGGCTTGTTCATGGAAAGGAACACAAAAAAAACACAGTGTAAAGACTTTGGTATGTTGTAAATGTGGTGGTACTAATGGCATCCATTTTATTGATGACTCTCATATCAAGTGGTGCTGAAAGGCTCACGTTCACATTCATCAGAACTATGTTCTGTACAATGGATGAGTCATTTCTTTATTACCTAGCATTTGGATTCTGGTTATGCAGCCCTTTGGGCTTTGAGATGTTGTAATCATTAATTATAATGAATAAAATTAATTACTCATTAATAATTGATAGTATTAGTGGGGTTTTGTTGTTTTAAGATGCAAGTAAGTCCTGAGGAGGCTGTGTTGCAGCATGCAGTAATGTTTTTTTTTTAGTGTGATTTCCCAGACACGTTATGTGCAGCCCCAGCTGTGGGGAGTAAGGTGAGTGGGGAAGTTTGTAACCAGGATCAAACGGAACTGGGAGGCAATGTGAGGTGCAGCCATGTGCATAATGTACAGAAACTAGTCCCCAGAAAGAACTGTCTGCTGAGCCTCACCTGGATTCATTCACCAAGGGAGTTAGACCCCAAGGATGAGGGTGCTGGACTCATCCTCCTGAGCCACAAGTGGCTGTGACTTGTGCATTGGCACTTGGATGTGGTACCAGGTGCAGCACTAGGAGGGATCATATCCCTGCTGGAACACAGACTATGTCATGGCTCCCTGCTTCACTGGTGTCTTACCCTCAAAGAGCTTCCTCTTTCAATTATGCTGTAAAACACTCCTGAGTGTACTTTGAAACACCAATTAAACTTATGAGCAACTGAAAACTCTTGTCCCGAGGGTCCCTCTGGTGGTCCTTGATGGTTGTCGACCTTAAAGTTATACCTGACTGTTTGAACTTGATGTTTCTTCCCAAATTTGGAGCTGAGTTGCCAATACTAGTCTGGTTCATTATTTTGTGTCCTTTTTTTGATTAATGTTCAGCATGGTTTGCAGAATGAGCATTGTATTTTTCCACCAGCTGAGCAAACAATTCTTCATCTGGCAACAACCTGGAGTTTAGCATCTTGTCTGAGCAGCTGGAAGAATAGTAAGGATGAAAAATCCCTAGTGCTGAATGAAGGTAAAATTCTTGACCAAAAGACTTGGTTAGATGGTAACTCTCCAACCATCACTTTGGGAAATGAATTTGGCTTTTTACGGATTCATATTAGGGGAGGCTACAGTTGTCCTGAAATTTTGGCACAGCTGCAGGTACCTAGGAGCTGAGACATCCTGCTTTTCCTCTAACCATGGCAACATCTTCAAATACCAGACAGATAGTGTATTTTTTGCAACAGGGAAACAGCAAGGAAATAGCTTGCCCGTGTTCCACTGGAAAGGGTCTGGAATGGAAGGTGGCAGATGTCTCATTCATTACCTGTTATGGCCTGATGTGGCAAAACCCCTGGGTACAGTCCTGTGAGCACCTAGCTCTCTGGGAGGTACCACCTTGCATCTAAGTTCATAAACAGGGAAGATGTGTTCTATAAAAATCCATGAGAATCTGAACACAGTCTACTGGTCACAGAGAAACCATTAATGGGCAATTGAGGGACAGCATGAAACTGAAGCAGGTCTGATAACCCCTATTTATTGTATTCACCTAGCTTCAGACCACCAGGCTTTTCTAAGACTAATTTAGTGCTGCCCTATATATATATATATATATATATATGGTGCTTTTTTGAGGTGCAGGAAATAGAGTGGAAAGCCTTGTTTCATTTCAACTGAATTTTATATCTATGAGTAAAGCAGAAAGCTACCATTTGGCTGTTTATTTCTCTATTTCTCTTTCATTCTAAGATTCCTGTGTGAGGGAAAATACTAGACTGTTTTTAAAAGTGGAAACAGTGGTACTCATTCCCCTTTTAAGATTGTAATGTCCTGGGACAGTGCTTTGCAGCATATCAGAACTATTTTACATTGCTCTAAAATTATAGTAAGATTGTTTTTGACAAATATGTTTGGTTTGGTTTTTTTTAAGACAAGCCTTTGCAAGAGTTTATGGAAAGACTGTAACATTTAAAGTGTGGTCATAAACCACATGAAGGTCTTTATAATTCCACCACAAATCATAGCTTACTATTTATACTTAGCTCTCCCCCTCTGCTGGAAAATGGTAGAGGTTGCTTCTGTGGTTAAAGCACACTGCTATATCTGCAGTTTGAGATGCATAGAGATGTCATTTTCCCTCAGGGAGATTCAGCTATCACTTCTAAGCCCCAGGTCCCACCTGTACTGGGGGAAGAAACCAGTGGAAGTGATGCTGATAAATTCAGTGCAGGATGAAGACTGGCCCCCTTTTTTTTGCCATCCCACAGCTGCTCCCTACTGAATGGTTTTCTCTCATTTCATCACTTTTTAGTTCCCTCTGAATGCCTGTGTCTTCCCTGACAATTTTGCTTGCTGGCATTTGGGTCCAGCAAGGTGAGCAGAGGATTTCAGATATTCATGATCAGTAAATTTCACTGTGCAAACAAAATCATAAATCCACAGTGCGTGGGCAGGGTTGTCACGTTTCAGAACGGAGCTGCTTTTGTTCCTGAGGTGCCCATTGAAAACACAGCATGGACTCTCCATTCTCTGGGCTCTTTCATCTTCTGAGTGAACTGTGCACCTGAGTATTTTATTCTGGCATCCACAGAATTTACAATGCCTGTTTTGAAGCAGTCTTCCTGATAAGATGTACTGAGGAAACAAGGAAATAAAAGCAGGCAAGATACTTAGTTCAGGCATTTTTTTTCACAGGCAGTGAGATGGATACATTTTTCTGGCTCTTGGAATAGGACTATTATCCTTTTAAGAAACTTTAGAACAGAAAGAGGCTGAGGCCCATCTAGGTCAATCCTCTCTAAATCTTCAGACATTATGTGATTTTTTTAAAAAAAATATGCAAAATGTAACAAATATTTTCAAGAATATTAGAAATTTAACAGAAAGTGCTAGAGAAGAGCTTTCAAGAAGCTTGTGTTTCAGTGTACCTGTATCAATCCTTGCTGTTGGTTTCTACTTCATCTTACTGGGTGCAAACAAACTTTGATAGAAAATGCTGTATAATTTTAGACTAAAATTTGACCAAGACTCTACATGGTAAATTCCATGTTACTACAGAATAGCCACAAGCTACTAATTTCTGTCTTCTACAGTACAATCTTCTTGTAATGTTGCAAATTACATAGTAATTACAGATGGAGTAACATGGTCTCTTCAACCATTGGTACTCTGCAATTTGCAGTAGCAAATGGAGGATTTCTGTCTAGATTAACTTGTGTATTAGCAGAAAAGAGGAGTTGTAATAACATGATCAAATGCAGGAACTAGGAAGAAGATTAGGAAGGCTTTTTGCTATTTTGTGCATGTTACTGATTTCCCAGCTTTGTTTCCACATGTGCCTGCTGGGGATATGACACAGCTATTGGCTTTACAGACTGATCTCAAAGAGGTTCCATGAAAACTGGATTTTTGTTATGGATGTCCCTGGGTTTTTTTGTCCACACTATCTTTGGCTAGCATATATACTTTAGATTTTTCTAATTTTTTCCTCCTCTTTTTCATTATAATCACATTCTTTTTCCTGTGGTTGCACTTCAATTTTAGGAATAAGCTCAATGATTTACTCCAGTTTTTTCCTGTCTCCTGAAATATACTTGATTCTTCTTTCCAGAGAAGGCTGAGCAGGGCATGTCTGCAGATATCCTCTCCTGCTCCATTGTCTGTTTGATATATTTTACTTGCTTCTTAATTTCTGGGCAGGTTATTTCCAGCTATATGCCCCTATGTCTTCAGTGTAAAGGGGAGCTTCCAGAAAGAGAAAGGAGGCTGGCAGGTGAAAATAAATTACAAGGCTCCATTAACTTTGTATTGGTGGTGGATAGAGTAGGGACAGGTATAAAGCCTTTTTTTTTTTTTTTTTTTATTTTTTTTTAACATCAGGAGTATTAATGCAGAAAGTACAATGAACCTTCTGCTTCCTCTGAAGTGTTTGTTCCCAGTGTGCCAGCAGCTTCTTTCTGACCTCAGTTCCTCCCTGGTACTTGCAGGGAGCCCGTGTGAACAGCCTCAAATGAGCCCTTGGAAAGGTGCAGGGTACTCTCTTTCCAACAGGTGATAATGCTGTTAGACACACAGCTGGCTGCCTGCAGTCACCCAGGAGCAGTACTGGCACAGTCCCTGTAGTAAAGTTACAGACCTGATAATTATCTCAAGCTACTCAGCCTTGCATGCCTTCAGCATCTTGATAAGATGAAGGCAATCTTACCCTGAGCTCCCACAGATTCTCACTCCCTTTGTAACTGTCAACGATATTGCTTTTCCCACCAGCTCCTTTGCAAGAGCATCCACCTGCTCCTGCAGGCAGTGCGTGTGTTTGGGTGTGGATGAGCACATCTGCTTACAGATGGGCTTAGGTGCAAGCCAAGAAGGGTCACCCTTCCTGCACAAAGCACAGTGAAACAGAGGTGCAGCACAGTCCACTCTGGCCATGTCAGGCACAGCCTCTGGCAGGCTCCATGCCCTGGCTGTCTGAGTTCTGTGGTTGCTCTGTGCCTGCACAGACAAGGGCAGTGACATCCAGTGTGCATGGGCAGGGACATGTAGCAACTGGAAGATGTAGATAGAGAAAGATGCTCCTGCTCTCAGCCTCTCTGAGAACTGGATGTCTGAGATTCTCTTGCAGGAAACCTAGGGCACAGAATTTTCTTTCCCATCCTAAGTTGATTTGGGGGGTGATGACAGGGCTACCAATGCTGCTGGGGGTTGAGTGACCTGTAGCATGCTCCTATCTGGCAGATGTCTTTGGGTAGCCAGCACTAAAATTGTGGGTGTGGATGTCCCCCACATATCACTGGCTGCTGTTCAGAGCTGGACATCTGATGAGGTGGATTTTGGCCTCCAGCAGGACATCACTTGGCCTTTGAGCTGTAGCACAGATAGGAATGAGGACCCAGCAGGTTGTTGTCAGTTCTCACCTGTCTGAAGGTGGCCTCCTTTCTCTAGGGATTGGCATTGCCTCTGGAGAGGTGCTGCTATGTCCCTTCTGCCTGGCTTTGTGGAGAGTGCCAGGTCCATCTCTCCAGAGCCATTCATCCCACAGCCTGACTCTGGCCTCTGCTCTTGGGAAAGACAAACCTGTTCCCAGTGAGCCAAGCTTGCTCTCAGGAGCACAAGTCCTCTTTGGGGACTCACCCCGTGCAGTGCTGGAACTCCAGGCAGAGGCATAGCAGGCAGTGTCAGTGTGGAGCCAGGCAAAGGCCAGCTCTGTGTAAGGGTTGCACTGGACAGGCTGCTCCATTCCAGCAGGGTGATGTTATTCCTCTGGTGGCAGCACTGAGTGTTGGTGAACTGATTGAACAGCAGCTATTCCATCTGATGCACTTTAACCCCAGGGCCCAGCTCAGTCAACTGGATGATCCCTGATCACCACATGCCTTGTACCAATATTCCTGGAAGACAGAGGGAGAAAAGGGGTTGAAGGGACCAGAGCCAGCTGTGGCGGGCCAGCCATTCTCCACCTTCTGCTTCACAAGGCAGAAGCTCCAGGAATATTGTCTGGAGGCTGCTAGGAAGCAGTGGCTCAAGCCCAGCCTTCTCCTGAGCAGTCTCTCACCCGGGCTCTGCAGTGCCCAGGCACGGTGTAAGGGGAGAGCATGGCAACAGTACGAGGTACTGCCAGCAGTGCACCTGCTCATGCTGAGATGTCCCCATCCTCATCCTCCTTACCTGGCCATGGTGAGGCAGGGGGCTGCTGTGAAGACCTGCCATGTGCTGATGAGAAATCCCCTGCACATACTCTGCTTCCCTGTTTGCCAGGGATGCTGATGAGTCAGGACAAGGCCCCTGGCTGGGGACTTGTGCCACCCACAATATGTGTCACTCAGTAGTCATAAGCCATGGGGCCATACTCATCAGCCATGGACTGGAGCCCACAGGTCCCTCTGTAAGCAGAAAGCCTTCACTGTCCTGCTTGCTGGCTTGAGCTCAGGCTCAAGGTCAGGTCTCTGCCCTACCCACCAGGGATTGCATGGACAGCAGGCCAAGAGACACTTGTGGCACGTGTGTCCATCCACCCAACACCTGGGTGCTGGCAAGGAACTGTGGCTCACCCCATGCAGTGTGGCCAGGGGACACAAAGAGGCACCCTCCAGGGATACCCTCAAATAGCAGCCAAGCTCCCTTCCAGAGCCTGGGACCACTTATCCACAGGTGTCCCATGTGCCCAGCACAGGCCCACACATGGCCAGGAGGATGAGAAGGCACAAATACTTCACTGCCAGTGGCATGTCAGCTGCAAGAAATGAGGGCTCCTCTCAGCATGGCCACTGCCACAGCTCCTGCTCATTGCCCACAGTGCCCTCAGCTCCAGGGCTGATGTTACAGGAGGGCTGGTTCCAAGTCCCAGGCCTCTGAGCCAGGGCAAGAGATGGGAATGGTGAGTGGGAGGAGCAGCAGAGAATCATAGAACCATAGAATGGTTTGGGTTGGAAGAGACCTTAAAAATCACATAGTTCCAACCCCTGTGCCATGGGCATCTTGGGCAGGGACATTTTGTACTGGGCCATCTTGCTTAAAGCCCTGTCCAAACTGGCTGGGAACATTTCCAGGCATGGGGCATGTGTTCCTGCTCTGGGCAATGCACTCCTGTCTGGCTTTCCTCTGCTTGCAGGGAGAGGGTGTGCAGGCTGTGCAGCAGGCAGGCTCCCTGCACTGCCTGCCAACAGCTCACACCCCGTGTGGCATCACTGCCACTTTGGGAAGCTAGCTCACGGCCACCCTGCTCTCTGCTGCTGTTTGCCACCAGCTCCTTCACACAAATAATACAGCTGCTAGTACAGCACACAAATAATACAGCATAATACATGGCTCCTGCAGGCAGCCTGTGTGCTTTTGGGAATGGTTGCACACAGGGTGGGCAAGCAGTGAGGGGCAAGTCCAGCAAGCCAGGCAGGCTCCCCTTTCCTGTGCAGGGCATGGTGAAACACAGCTGTGATCGTTGATAAGATGGACAATTCTCCTCTGAGTCTTTGGAGTACGAAAATTAGACTGGTTTTTTCTGTCACGTTGTATCTCAGTACAAGTCAATTCTGTCATGAATGTGTGGCATTTGGGCCTGAATATATAACATGAAAGGTATCTGTGTCACTGCTCTAGAGGATTACTTCTCAGCTGCTGTCAGCCCTCTCTCTGAAGGACTATAGAACTGCTAAGTACTTCTCACAAAGAGCAAGGCACAGAAAAAACACTGATGAAAGCACAGGTCATTAAGAAGCATTTAGATACATCTGATAAAATCTATCTTTACTTTTTGTGCCAGCTACACACAATTACACAGATTAAATTAGGCTGCACTGAGCTCTGGGTGGCCACACCAGCTGCTTCTGATACCCAGGTTGCTTCATTAAGATTTGTTCAGAAATTTCTACAGCCTAATGCAGTTTTCAGTCTGCAGTCCTTTCCCATAGACTGATAATATTATTTCTGTGAATAAAACCATATGTAATCCCTACTCTTCTCTAAAGTAAGATTAGAAGGTGCTTAAAATGCACACAGAAGAAAAGCATGCACATGATTAGCATCACCAGCTCCTCCCTCAACTGAGTAACTTTCCCTGTTTTCACAGCTTCCCTGGAGCCAGTGTGGTCATGGCTAGAAGGCAGTCAACGTGAGATCTCATGTTTGTATGCAAAGTGTTTCTATGTAAGGAAATAATGCTCCTAAATTTCAATTTCAGTCAACAGAATTAACTCTGGTAGCAGCAATCCCCCTGACAGTGTTACCACCCAGGCTAAGTGCCCTGCCTGTGTCACACACCAGGCTGATGCATCAGTGAAGCTCCAGGCATGCAGGAGCCTGCCCAGTGGGAGCAAGCTCAAAATGGCCTTAGACTGCTCTAGATGACTCAGTGATGAAGCTTTGTAGAGTGTGAAAATGTCAAAGATCCCTTTCTACAACGTGAAACCCAGCTGCTTTAGAGTGCCTGCCAACACAGGCCCACAGAACCTTGATACCTTAGTTGTATTCTACATTCTGTCTAATTTACAGTTTGAATTTTTGGAGACTAAGACAGTTATGGCAAATCGTGGCAGGCTTTTCAATGAATTGTCTGCAGGAATCCTATCTGCTGCTGTAAAGTACAGAACAAGGTAAAAATGAAAAAAAAGGTATAAAATCTTCTCTTTCCCTCATCCAATATGTTCTTGTCATTGCCCATCCAAAGACCTGGAGCTCCCAGGCTTCCTACACTCATCTTTCAGCCTTCCTGGAAGATGATGTTCAAAGAAGTGGACCAGAAGAAGTTATGGCTTTCTCCATTGTAAAGCATGTTTACTCTTCACTTCATTCCTTCCTCTTCTCACCACATCAAAATGAAGCCTCTTAGTATGTGGTCAGAACTTTTCAAATATGGTAGAATCAAAATTATATTTTCAATAGCACCGTCTCTGCTATATGTAAATGTACAAACTGAAAACCTCCTGAAGATCCTTAACAAAAAAAAAGGAAATATGCATTCTAAATAGCATCTAAAAATTAACCCGATGACTGAAGGATATATACAATTAATATTTGTATATATACCTGTTATTCTAGTCCAATATTGTATCATGCCCTTTTAATGCTTTCAGTCAGAGCAAGGGAGAAAAGATGCACATAAAGATAAAGAGTGAAAGACATGGGAAAGAGGTAAAATCACTACTTGCAAGCAAGTTAGACTTTTTGAGCACCTCAATATTTGAGTGTCTCTCTCAAATTTTTTTAGAAGTGCCCAGTTTTCAGAGAGCACCTGCCCTCCTATAGTAATGGCTACCTGAAGTGTCAGTGCCAGTTGAGCATCTGCCAATACTTGTTATTTTGGGAAATGCAGAACCAATTGGTTTACACTTCTGGTTGTCAACCTCTTTCAAGGAGTTGGCAAATGGTTTGCATGTGCACTGTTTTTACTGTTTGAATGGCTTCTCTATTCTTATGATAAGCCTTTTTCTCAGCAAGAGGTTGAATTGCTGGTATGGTAATAACTGTCCATATAAAAATTAGAGTTCAATACATTTTAAAAGAGAGACAGTCTTAATCATTGATGAAGGTACAATATTCTAAGTATGTCTTAAAACCACCAAAGGTCACACATGGATTTTTGTCTCTCCCTTTCTTCTCTTCCAGCTTTTTGTTGTTGGTGTTGTTGTTTTCTGACACCTATACAGCTGGGGTTTTGATACTATGAGGTGGCTTCAGGGATGGAAGGCATTTAAAAATTATACCACTTAATGTTCAAACAACCCTAGTGTTTCTAACTCCCTTTTTTTTCCTGTGAAAATTTGTCTTCTGCCAGCATACAAAGGGGTGCTCATTTGCATAACTTGACAATTTTATAATGCTCCATTTTATTGTCAAACAGGAGAAATTAAAAGCATGTGGTACTTCTTAAAAAAAATGGAAACAGAAGTCAAAATATTTGGAGAAATGCCTCACACTAAATATTTATCGAGTAATACCAGTTAGAAGTACAACCTCTGTTGGCATAAGGGTCATCTAGAAGGTCCTGTTATTGAAAAAGATGATGAACAACTAGTCTGAATAGGAAATATCCCTGGTGCTGAGTTAAATTTTAGTAGAGAAATATAGACTTGGGATAAACTGCATAGTTGTCGGGTTTTCATTTCAGCCTGTTGCAGCGTCCTGACTGTGTGTATAAATATTGGCATCTGGCACAGATGTTAAGTACACATTAATATTTTTTAATTCATACAGTTTCATGGTATTATGTTTTACAATTAGGTTGAGATATGTTTCAACTCTAAATCAATTCCCAAACAAAAAATAATTGAGGGTACTTAAAAACTAGTTGGAAGTGGTTGATCAGACTCTTCAATTAATTAGGGAAAAATCAAAGAGATGATGGAGCGTGTGTTGCAGAATCACAAGTGACTGCACCAAATAAGAACAAATCAACAAGCTAATAAGAAATCACATAATTACCTAAAATATACTCTTGAAAGAAAAGAGGAGTACAAAGTACCTATTACTTTCAAAACAGAGGGAGCTGAAACAGTAGAAAATACCTGAATACTCCAGTGTTCTTCCCTGTCCAAAGAAGTGCATCTTTTACATGAATGTAAGCACAAAGTTGAAAGTTTCATAAGGATATGTGCATTTGTTAATTAAAAAAACAAAAGGGTAACTCCTCTCTTGCACAAAAATCAAGCTGAGAAAGAGGGTGTTTAAAGTAAAGATGGTGCTTAAATATTTTTTGTATGTTTAAGTATATGTGGAGGACTGTAGTTGTGTCCAGACTGAGGGCAAAACTATTGTCTTGTTGAATGTCAGAACTCACAGCAGTTTTGAAGAAAATTAGAGCTTTACTACTGGGATTAAAGTCCAGGGTCCATCTGAATGTAGAACAAAGGAAGGAGCACAGTCTGAGAAGAAATAAGCTGGCAAAAGCTTCTATGGAATAAACAATGATCACCTGCATTTTAACAAACCGTCAGCTTATAAGCCTGTTAACAACAATACATCAAGAGGAAATAGCTCCAAATATAAAATGCAGATCTAAATCCTGTCTGAATGTCCTATCCAATACAACAGCAAGTGAGGAAATAAAATTCCTACTGAAGCATGGGGATGGCAAGGAGAAATGCACCTTTGCTTCACTGCATTAGAGCAGAACTACCCCACTGCCTCTAAAAAATCCTACCGTGGTAAAGTATCTCTGTTTCTGAAAATCCTAACGGAAACAATTTTTGGAAATCATAACAGAGAGTAAAATTAATTATATACACATTTTTTTTCCCTTCTCTGGTCCCTAATAGACAACATTTTTGGAGCAGAAGAAAAATGTTTTTGTTTCCATGGCGACAGTATCCACTCGTCTCCTTTCTGTCACAAACCATGGTTTCTGAGCATATTTATGAAAATTGAAATGTGGGTAACTCAGAATGATAAAGCCAAGTGGAGCAAATTTTCAACTAAATAAATATTTGTATTCGGTCTTGTATCCATTGGCTTTGAAAATTTTCAAGGGCAGAATATTTGTTTGCTGTGCTGATAGCATTCCCATTAAATACTTTGTCCTGTTCGCAACGAGAATTCTTATTTAAACGTGTCTTGAATGTTGCTGATGCTACCCTTAAATAATTGAAGTAATTAAAGCAGGAAGCAACACTGCATAACATCTTTCAGAACAGCAAAGGATGCCACTGTAGCTCTTGAGGACTTAAGGCAGCTGGTATATACAGCATACAAGAATACATGCTGGAAGGTCAAGTCTTTAATTTATAAGTGGCTTCAGGGTGTCCTTCTTCTCACAGTGGGCAATGCTAACTGTGCTGTCAAAGTTCAGCAACAGTCTGTGCAGAAAAATGTTGAACTGATCTGCTCAGGCTCTGCTTTCTTCTTTTCAATTCCTTCTCAGAGCCAACCTCTCAGCTACAGATTCAGTCTCTTTCTTGTCTGTTGGACTTCTTTCTCTCTAATAATTTCTTTACACTCACTGGGCCAGACTTTCAAGTCTGTGCTGCAGAAACATTTATTTGCAGAAGATGAAAAGGTTTTAAGAAGAGAAATGGAGACCTGCACCAATATGTACACCGTAGTAGAACTTGGCTGTATGAAGCTGTATATTGATGCCAAGCCTCAGCTTTAAAAAAGAAATAAAGTGTTTTTGTTGGAGTAATTTCAACCCAAAGCAAAATATGGTGTTATGGGAATTAAAAAAAAAACCAAAACCACAACATTTTCAAATTTAAAATATTATTTACAGGAAATGCTGAATGATCACATTTTCTCACTGAAAACATGCAGACAAAAGATTTCTCCAGTAGTTTTTTCTATAACTTTGAAAAAGTGGCTTGAATAGACAAAGTATAAACTATTGAAAGGACTAAAACTTCAGAGTAAAAGTGATGCCTCTGATGGTGTTGCCCTCCTGCCTGCACAACTATTAGTGTTTGTGTCCGTGGGGAGCACACTGTGTGCATTGTGCCTGCACCACAATGTACAAGCAGCCTGTGCTCCGAGGATTCTCTTCAGGGCCACAGCACACTGATTGGCTCAGCTAGGGGTGCAAGGTGACAAAGAAAACCCCTGTGGCTTTTTTACATGTATGTTCTCCTGCCAGTTTTGTGCTGAAGCATGACAGCCTTGGAAGAACCATGGGTGCTGCAGGGAATCTGGTTGGACAGTGGGAAGTGGCAGGCAATGGGAGAGGTGGAGACTTTACTTTCCTCTATCCTTTTCACCTCAGGGGTTTTTTATTATATTAAAAAAAAGTTATCTTTTGTTCTTATATAAATGTTCTTATTTATCAAATCCAGCACTGGCTTCTGAATAAACACCATCTGAGAATGTTACAATGCTTTCTCAGACCAGATAAAGATCCCCTAAGTTGAAACAAGAAACCACAAAGGTGCTGTTCCATGTTCCCTTCTCACAGCCAACTTTTCACAGGTGGCTGCTCAGCATTCAAAGAGATGTCTGGCATCTTTAACATGGGGTATAAGGGAAGATGCACAGTTATAACTCTAGGGAGTGTGGTGTTTTCTGCATGCACTGCACCTGATGTCAGGCTATTAATGCTTCTTTGAGAATAAAACTACCTTTAACTGTTGGCAGGACTGGGATCCCTGTTAGGGCTTGTCTTGATTGCCACAATATCTATGTTTCACCTCAGGGTACTATGTATTTCAGGTAGCCTGAGGTAAAAATACAAGTGAAAGCATTGCACTAGGTAACTGTGCACAAGGGTGCAGATTTTGCCTCCACTGTGGTTTTAGCCTAGAATATGTGATGCGTGGTAGAGGATACCCTGAGGTTAAAAGGGAAGTTTTGCTGGCAGGGAGTTGGAGGCCTCTGTCCTGTTTCTTTTTTTAGAAAAATGGCAGAATCTTTGCTCATTCCCTTTTGCTATGATTCCTTACATGTGCCCATTTTGTAGTATTTTGTGTTTAGTACTGGAAATGAATCAGTGAGAAAAAAATACCATGGGTGCAACATGATGGATGCAAAAATCCTCACAGCCGAGTTGAGGCACTGAATGAAGAATTACAATTGGATTTTACCTCAAGGCATAAAACCCCTGAAAAATGTGAGTTTGTAATGGAAAGGCTATTGCTGACACAACCTTAACTTGAACATTGCCAGTAGTCACACTATCACTTTATATAGCAGTTTAATGGCCAGCTTTTTGCCTTGCCAGTGGGAGCACAGCCAGCTGAAGTGATTGGGTTTGCATGCTATAAAGCAGCTCAACCTTGGAATCCGTTGATGTAAAAACACTCATTCTTCATTAGCCAAATTTGAAATAATGGACTGAAAAGGGAAGCATGTGACTTGCATGTTGAATTTACACTGGTGCTGTGTGCATATGACTGTCACCTCACCTCCAGAGTTTAATGGACTTAATGAGCAGTTAAAATCTTTTAGGCAGCCTACAATGGACATCTGTGGTGTCAGTCAACAGCTGCAGTTGGCAGTGTGTTCTTCAGAGTGACCCACGTGCAGCAGAGCCTGGCCTGCAGGAGCTGCTGCTTTTTATAGCTCAGGCAGTGCTCCTCAGCTTGCCCTGTTTTACTGAGCCATCAGATCTAAACAACCCACTTCCTTTTGAGATGCAATAAATACAATAATAATCAAATGACATTTCTTTAACTATTGATTTTCTCCCTCGCCTGAAATCACCAGAAACTGAGATTACAGTCTATAGGCAATTCAACCGTTTTAAAGAATATTTTGGCCTTCTTGTCAAAAAAGTGCACTGATTTGTGCTATCAGAATGCTTTCTGAATGAAATATATTGAAATTATATGACATTATTAATTGATTAAAATAAAGGAGCCGTGATTTACATAAGAGCATAAAAAAAGCCAGAATGCATATGACATGACTATATATAGACATACGTATATTTATATACTTATGTATAGTATATAACAAGTATTCTAATCTGAGCAAACCTTAGTGCACCAGATTCAACTTTACTGATATGATTTTCAGTTGAGTTTACTCCTAGTGAAAATCTCAGAGAAATGGACATGTTTTCAAATTTCAGTTTAACTGTCTATTTCTATCTGAAAAAAAAAATAGCTCACCCTAATCCAATCATACAAAAATTCAATTTTAATTCTTTCAGGGATTCCTAGCCAGGATCTTTTAAATAATTGCATCACAGAGGAGTGAGCACAGTCTGGGAGCTGTTATTTTCCTTCCTAGCCTTAATTACTTTTAAAGACTTTGGAACTGTCTGGGATGATAAGTGAATGTATTTCACACAGATACATAGGATGGGGTCTCTGTCTACCCAGGAATTAAAAGGCTGAAACTGCCTGAAAAGGGGGTGACCAGAAACAGACTTTCAAACCTTCTGCCATGTTTAGGTACTGACTTCCCTGAGGTTTTCTTTTTATTTAGGTGGAAGTCTAGAATTGGGATTTATGATATTCATGGACAGAGAGGTGCAAGCAGACAACAGCTTAATTCTTCTGAGTGTTGTAGGGGCTAACTGCATCCCTCAGGGAGCCTCTGCTCTCACCCTGCCAGAGCTGCAGCCTGAGATGTGTGGCTGTGCATCGTTAAGTGCTGCCAGGGATGCACGGCCACCATGCACATCTGCCCTGGGATGCCAACACCAATCCATTTTTCCCTTTCTTTCATTCAGAAAGAATCCCAGTGTGAATTAAGTTAGAACAACTGTATTTAAAAGTGGAAATAAGAATGAAAACAATACAACTCCAAATCTGCATTGACTTTTTTTTTCTGCCAAGCATATCCAAGTGGAGATTTAACTGTATTTATGCAAATGCAGCTTTAAAGAAGCTTTTCTCTTAGTTTTAATTATGAAAATCCTCTTGAGTCAGTCCACAGTGAGCTATGTTGCTGTTTTTCATAACTGAGAATATTTGAGTTATCTTAAAAATCTTCAGCTGCCTTCTGCTTGATGCCCAGAAGACTTTGTTGCAGCTCTGCTCAGGGTCAATTATTCCTTAAAATTCTTTTAGACCCTGTTTGACATGACAAGCAAATCAATCTTTCCAATTCAGGAGCTGATGAAACTCAACATTTTATAAAGTGTTGCCATGAGAGTAGGAACTGAGTAGATGGCTTTCAGAACTATTCAATGTCACTTTACACAGCTAGGACTTCTACAAATGCAGAATACTCACCTGCCTGAGTCTGTTGAACACAAATAACCAGATAAAGCCAAATAATAAAACATTTTGTTTTTAAAGAAATGTCTCTGTGACATTTTCTACCTTCTCTCTCTCTCTCTCTCACTTGGTGTATACACATGCATGCAAATACACTTTGCATTTAAGTACCAAGAGGTGACTATATATATATATATATATATATATATATATACACACACTCTACTAGACATAAGCAGTAGATTTTACACAGTGTGCAGCTTTAAATGACATCACATGATAAATAATTATTTGCACTTAATCGACCCATATTATTTTAGTAGACTTTTCCAAATAATAGCATCAGATGGTGGCATAAATTTATCAATTTGTTTTAGTACATGAGAATTTCCTCACCTGTCTGTCATTAATAGTAAAATCTTCATGCTTAATGAAATAACTTATGACCATATTTTGCAAAGACCATAACTGGGGAATTCTTTCAGAGCTGATCCCTGAAACAGTCTCTCTCCTGAAAAAGTAATGAGTGAACTTTTGTCTCAGGGAACTCCATAATTTGCAGTGAGTGCTTGCTTAAGCTTCAAGATATAGGATGTGATGCAGGCTCATGATTGCCTATTTGAGAAGGGGCTATGTAAAACAGGATATCAAAAATGCCTCCTAATTTTAGGTATGTAATTGTGGGGAATCCAATGAAGCAGAAATATATTACTGTTTAAAAATTAGAAACTTTTAAGGCATCTCAGATTGTGCGCTAAAAATACCTTCTGTATCAGTTATTTCCTCAACAGAAGTCTGAGGGAAGGCAGTTCTCTTTCTGACATTCTGCAGACAGCTCAGCCATCAGAAAGTTTATCTCATGTACTATAATATTCTACATTTTTTTTTCCATTAGCCCTTAAGTCAATGAGAACTTCTGCTACTCTGTTTTCCATGTCAGTTTGAAATGGGAAATTTAGATCAGCTGGTCTTACAATGACTTGTAACCACAGTCATGGGAGTTTGGTTTTGTCACAGTTTAGTTTAGAATGTCTTTATTTCTTTGTGGTTAAAAAAAAAAGAAGAAATATGAACTCCTAACAGGATTTCTGTGAAAAGGACATATAATTATAGTGTTTTACCACAGTATGCAAAGCTTACAAGGCTATTAATTGGTGCTTTTTCATAATGTAAAGTGTAGTTGGAAGCCATTGGGAGTATCTCCATACCTTCCACTATTGAGTCTTAACCAGCCCAGTAAATCAGGGATATTTTTCATTTGCAAGGATGCCTTACTACATGTTAATTGTCACTAGATACATAACAATATTCTTAGATAATGAATGGCTTTGATGCAATAGAGTTCTTCTGAGAGCCATCAGAATCCCATTGTTAAAATCAAAAATATACAATTTTTATAATGTATTTACTCCATTTAGCAAAACTCTAACAAAACATGGCTATTACTTAGGCTTCAAATATAGAAAATGGTGTTATCAGGTTAGTAAACTGTGACACAGGAGAAGATAGGGAAGCTAATTTTTCTTCCACAAGGTCTAGGGGACTTAACCTTTTAAAATCTCTTTCTGGGGTACTGACAGTGAGAACCAAAATGAACACAGATGAAAAAACTAAGCTAATGACAGTGATCTTGAGAAGAATGATGCAATGCTAAATTTATAATGTTAAGACTGCAATTCAGTGAATTCTCTCAGATACACTGTGAATGATTAAATATTCTTTCCTCTTTCAGTAAGTTATTGAAAAGGTGAAGGGATTGTAACATAATGCTTGGCAGAAAGAGTTCTGAACACAATTAACTGTAGTAGTTACATATTCTCAAGTTGTCTTTATCCATATGCTTATAATCTACAAATTTGTCAGACCCAATAACTAAACTTCCAAAGGTGCTTACACACAGTATATATTTAAATAGAGTTATGTCTGAAAAGGGCTTCAACCTACTGCTTTACAGAGAAGTCATCAGGAGGCTTCAGATCAATTTCTGTTATAAAAATTCTGTTATTGTACTTCCATTAATTCTGGTAACACTGACCTTTATGACATAGCTTTTCATGCTTGAGAGACTATTTGGATTCAGCAGAATCTGTTCAGCTGCCTTTCTGCCTTTGGATTATAAAAGAATCCTATTTAAATATACAAAGCAAATCCTACTTTTTTGTCCAGATAGGAGGAAAAGGAAATGTTTCAAACCTGGCCAAGTTTTACACTTAAAATTGTAAAAGTACAATAGCTCATAATGAGCAGCTGAATCAGTATAAAAAAATAAATTTGGAAGTGTTCACATAATCCAGTCTTCGGCAGCGGATACTATCAACTTATTATTGAAACCCTTCTTATTGTCAAGCTCTTCAGAGGACTGTGATTTGCATAGACTGAACCACCTTCAGAAAAAAAAAAACCCACTCTGTTTCTTTCTCCACTGCCTATTGGCCAGACTTGAGAAAGAATAGTTGCTTAATTTATGTGGCTAAAAATATGTGGTATCAATAACACCTTTCATCACAGGGCAGACTTACTGCCAGTCTTTAAATATGTGCCCTAATATGTGCATGAGGTAGAACTGGAGATCTTTTTCCAAGTTCCACAGGAATCATGTAGCATGCCAGAATGATGTGGAGGACCCAGAGCATATAACTCTATCTGTGCTGGGTTCAACAACACATTGTGGTTTAAAAGTGTTGTTAATTTAGCAATTCTGATGAATTTACAATGAAACCATGCCTTGCTTATTCTTGAGGAGTGTCCATCAAAGCTGGGCTAGCCAGTGAAGCAAATGAGCTCAGGTCTCCTTCCCTCAGCATATTGCCTGAGGTTGCATTGCTCACTTGACATCCTATGGTGGAGGAGTAGATCTGCAGCCTTCTCTTTATTTTGAGCTTTTCTGTAGGTGTGCTACCTTTTTTTCACCTCCTTTTCTCCTTCTAGACACTGTCTGGTGTTTCTCAGGTGTGATGCTTGTTGTGGGTTCTTTAGTTTACATTAAATATATTGATGTGCTCTCAAGAATTTGTTTGGCTCAGTTTGAGCTGAAGAAACTTAAAAAGTAGCAAAAAAGCAATACTGTTGCTTAAAAATAGTATATATGGCACATTTAGGTAGGAATTTAGACACCAAGTGTTTTCAGCCCAATTTCTGTCATGAGCAAAACAGTCTTATTGAACTAATTACTAGTTTCAGTCTTCCACTGTTCTTTTTTATTTTCAAATTATTTTCTTCAGAAATAATCAATCTTTTTTTTTGTTAATTAAAGAGATGTTGATTTGCAAAAAAAATGTAAATCACATATTAGATCTGCACATCACTATTCCTTAATTTAATATTTTATTTATTAAAATGCTAAGTGATATTTTTTAGTTCATTGTTGAATACTTGAACTTATTATTTGTTTCAAACTACTGTAAATGTAAATAGAAATTTTATTAAATTGGAGTTCCATTTAATTGCAGAAAATGCATACTTTTTATTAATTAAATACAATGATTTTTAATAGATTGTTGATGTATTCTTAAAACAAAACACTTTGTCCTATGAGATAATTGATTTATTAATGAGAAAATAGTAGTCTTAACTAGTGAATTAATCAAATTACTTATGGCTACATCTCCCCCAAGACTTCAAAATAATTAGGTTTTACTCTTTCATTGCTTGCTTTTGTTTGTAGATTGGATGTGGAAGACAAAGTATTACCTTTTAATCCCACCCAGTTTTATACTTTGAATGAACTAAATACTGTACAAAACTGCTAAACCAGAATAAAGAGGAAAAAAATCTTTCAGCACTTGAAAAATTGCTGCTAAAATAAACACACAGGAGGTTTGCACATGATCTCACCTGATGTTCCCCATCAGTTTCCTGGTTTTATCTTTCATAAAAACTTGGCTACAAAAATGTTCTACTTGCATGCTGATTTCAACTACTTTAATGTTTTTAAACAATTATAGGAGAGCTAACCTTAATCGTTATTGCAAATTTGACTTTTGAAATATTTACTTATTTTTTGAGCTATTTCAATCTTTCTGTTTAAATCATGTTCTCTTAGATTTTAGTCATTGAGTAGTACCTGATTATGTCTAAAACCACAATAACTTCTTCCTTCTTCTGAGAGTATAGACTAAACCAGAATAACTTACAGGGTGGGTTTTCTTCTGAGGGTGTTTGAAAAGCAGCTCAAAGAGACCAAAGCAATTTTGCCACAATACTCTCAGGTACAACTACAACTCCCTAAGTACATAATTGAAATTGATTCAATGTGAAATCAGTTGAATAGGATTGATTGCTATTGAAATCAAGGAGACCACAGAAATAAGTAACAATTAACTGCCTCAGTCAGGGTGACAAATCTTTAGCTCCTAGCTGTACAAATACAGAAATCGAATGTTGTATCAGGAAAGAATGTTAATGTGTATTTTTCCTTTCCAATGCAGAAATTTATTCAGAAAACACATTTTCTGGATGAACTAAGACACAAAAGGCAGAATTTTAACATGGGTGCAGCTGCAAAAAGCATGGTAATGTGCTCAACTGTTCCTCTTGTCACTTGGAGGGTCTAAGTTCAGATTTTTAAAGATTACACTCTCAAGATAATAAAATTTCTGTAAAGGTGTGTAAGAGGTACCTCAGAATGGCTGGGGATAATGTCTCCTGCAGACTGTGTGTGTGTAAAACTGCCATAGGTAATTATCATAGTAACACCTTTTGCATCATGAGTTATTTTGAGGGAGGGTGCAGAGCTGTTGTACCACTAGATGCTGCTCTAAGACAAGGTCTAACAAAAGAAAAATAGTAAAATCCTTGCAGTCTCCAATATTGCAACAATCACCATAGTTCTGTTTAAAAATAATTTACTGATTAAATCTTAAGCTTTAGAAACAGGCTCCAAAAATTTTTTAAAAAACAAGGGGGTGGAAAAGCACATCATGAACTGATATTAAAACTAACAGTATCAGAGCTACTGCATTTCTGGGAACAGTGTCTGAAAAAGAAGGCTATTTTATCAGTAACCTTTGGTTTTTTAAGGCTGTCTTATCTAATTCTTGAATAACTTTCTGTTAAGCAAATTCACATGCCTCAAAGAAGCAGAGCATAAATTTCTTAAGTCTTTCTATTTCAAAATAAGAGATTTGTGCCTGCTTGAGGTTAGTGGTTAAACAAGTTTGCTGGTCTTGGCTGAACTAACATGGATCCTTCATAGTGTTAACTAACTTCATCTTGCTGTATGGGCACTTAAAAATTAAACAGAAGAAATGTTAATTAGGTCAATATGGGAATAAACCTGCAGAGCTGTAAGAAGAGGATTGCACAGTGTCTACTGAAACAGGTGTGGTTTTAGTTTAGGCTTGCAGTAATTCACTTGCAGAAACAAATAGATTAATAAAAGAGACAGAAAAACCTTTGAAAAGAAGAGAATTGGCTCTTATGGGAATCAGTGAAGGTTGGGTCCAAGGTCCTTAGTAACTAATTCAGAATGAGAATAGATGTGTATGTGAAAGGTTTTTGCTGTACAACAGGCTAAAATGGCAGCAGAGCTGATGACACAGCCAGATATTTCCTGGAGTGAATACTCAGTTTTTCTTTGACCCCACTGAACACTTCTGTGTATGCTTAGCTTTCAGTAATCACATTGTTTAGACTTTAGAAATTTTCTCATCTATACTTGATTCTTCCAACTGAACAACATACAGATACAATATAAATCAAAGACAGGTTATTTTTTACAGAAAATTTTAGTAGCTCACTGATTAAATATGAAGTGGGCATTGAGAGATCATTAACACTGTGAAATGGATTTCTGACATTTTACAAAAGCAGCATGTACACTTTCCTTTAGCTCTGTGGTGGGTCTTAAGTGAATAAAGCCCTTTTCTGATCATTTTATTTTTGCATTTGGAGGTGATATATTCTACCAGTTATACTCTACAGGAAATGGTTGAAATTAGCTTTCATTATTTCATTTATACTGTACTTGCCTGTAAGATTGCAGCTTGACTTCATTATACCATCAGAATCAGTAAAAGCTTTTTTAAACCCAAACATGAATATGTCATTTTAAAAAGAATTTCAGTAAAATAGCATTAAAATATAATTCTTTTTAAGGCTGTTTACACACACTTGTCCATGTATAGTAAAACAGTTTTAAACTCTCTAGAATCTATTTTACAATAGTTTCCCAATCAAGAGGACACAGAAAATACTGTGTACTATATTCTACACATCTCAGGGCCCAGGGAGATGCACACACATGTGCACACAGGCAGGACCATGCACCAAGAGTTAATAAAGACATCAACCACTTCTCTCTGTGATGAGCTGTGACACATAACACAAAGCACCCTGCCTACTCCTGATATTGTCATTTTCTGTAAGTGCTAAATTCTCTACTGTTTTTATTAGCTAATTCATCAACACCCTGCACCCAGGAAGAGACTCAATAAAGCCAATTAATTAGGCTGCCCTTTAGGCACCGAGGAAGCAGAGGTACAGGAGCTGTCTAGGGCCACAATCCTGTGCAATTTCCACTATTTCCAAAGCCTAATTAGCTTAGGTCTGGTTTTGAGGGGCAAACAGAGGGGAGAAATATTGAGGTTCTCAGCTGCTTGCAGGCCCTTTGTAGCAGGGGTTGTTTCAGTAAGGCAGTGAAGCAGCAGGACACGAACCTCCTGGGACCACTGCCAGCCTCCAGAGTGTGCAAGGGGAGGGAGGGAGAGCAGGGAGAACAGGCTGCCTGTGAGCAAACCCAGCCCAGGGACAGTCATGCCCCATTTTCCAGAGAAGCAGCAAAAGCCAATAAGGAGATTTCTCCATCTGCACAGCTATTACATATCAGAGAAAATGTCGGTATTTTCAGTAGATATATAAAGCTACTGTGTTTGAGATTTATTTCTGGCTGGTAAAAATAGTTTTGTTTCCTTCTGGGCTGAGTGTATTAGATGGCTTTCTTGTTTCTGTGATTCAGTAACAGCGTCATCCTTTACAGACATAATGTGCACATTGCTGACATCGTTCCAAAAAATAGATGGCCCAGGGCCACCTTTGGGGAGTTCTCTAAACGAAAGAATTGGAAATGATCATCTCACACTGGGTGTTGAAGTACTCTCTTTGCATGCTGAGAGTGCTAAAAGAGGACCTGGAACAGTCCCTGTGCATGTATTTACACAACAGACTATCGCTGCTTTGAGCTGTCTGCCCAGTGGTTCAATAATGTTCACTCTTAAAAGCCTTCAGTGTGCATTTACCTACCAGAGTTTGCATTGTAAAAGGCCTGTAAATAATTTTGCACCTCTACTGGAGAGGAGGTTAGTACCCTCTCAGGAGCAGGCATGAGATCTTGCTTCCTTTGACAATTCCCCCCTCACAGCAATGGAAGCAAAATGGGGCCCTGCTTGCTGGAAATTCTCTCTCCTCTGTAATCTGAATGTAACAGAAAGAGTGTGTGCTGCCACAAGTTATCTCTGTCCCTCAGAAATTCTGGAGAACTTTCCCCCTTTCTTTTCTCCTTCCAGGAGAGAAATGCTTCAGACAGCATGGAGGCATAGGATGAATGGGGGTGCTATGGATTAGTCATATGGAAGGTACTGTGAAAAGACCTAGGAAAAATAGTTTCCTATTTACACCTACCCCAACCCTGTTGTGCCAGGAGGGAAAGGGAGGTAACACAGTTTTGTCTGCCCAGGAAAAGGCACAGTGACCTGTCCTGGAGGCTCTGCCTCTCATGGAACAGCCAGAGTGGGGCCAGTGGTCATGAATTTCCTTTGCCCACCTGAGAAATGGTGCCTTGCTGGAGCTGGTGGACATTCTGCTCCAGCTCTGCCTGGGCTGCACTTTGGGGTCACTGTCTCTGTGGGGCTGCAAGAGCTCTTACTTAGTGCCTTGTCTCATCCTTTATGAAATAAAGAAATGGGCTGGGATAAAGGCCATTTAGATATCTAACCAGTCTGCACTTCTCCGTGAGATCCAGGGCTTGGTGTTGTCCTGGAGAGCAAATGGTGAGCTGAAGAGGACATGATAACTGAAGGGCAGACAAAAACCAAACTGCTCAGGCACCTTGCTTCTGCTGCCTCCATCAGGTCTGGCTTGGATCTACCCTTCCAAAACCTTCATTAGGAGACAGCTGCCACATAGGGATGAGATACATGTGATATACTATTTAAACTAAAATGGTAAGAATTTACATTCATTATTGTTTTTGGAGAAGTGCTTGGTGGCTTAAGCATAAAGCTGGGTGGGAGATTAGGTGGTTTCTTCTCAGTGCTCTGCCCTCTCCATTTTGTGTATGGTTTTGGTGGGATAGGCTAATCTGACAGGCACAGTAATGCTTCCATGGCATTTGCTGGTGGGATATAACTGAAGTCCTCTGAGGTTATGCATGAATGGAGCTTGAGGAGAATAGTCCTTTCTTTTACAGTATTATAAAAAACTTAAAATTAGAGCTTAGAAATTCACCCATCAGAACAAGTTTGTATCATCTGTGAGAAGTTATTCTGTCCTGCAGGCATTCATCAGTTATGAAGGATAGGCCCACCACGTAAATAAACTAAATCCATCTCATTTTACATGGATGCTCAAACAGCCATCTTATGATTACTCTCAATCACTGCCAAAGCAAATAAGACTCAAACTGTAGGAGTAAAAGAAAGTTTCTCTTCTGATTCTTTGGATCTGCATTGCAGAAATCTGAAAACAGCTTGCAAATAAGCTACAATATCATGCCCTGTAATCCACAGCTTCATTTATACTGATGTGTGTCTCATGTCCTCTGTGCTACTGTAATTCTTAACTAGAGTGGGAGTATCAAAGTGTAACTGCATCCTGAGCCCTGATTTTAATGGCATTGTTGATTTTTATCACGGGTGCAATGCAAATTAAGAAAAGAAAAAAGAAGAAACTATATGTATTATAGCTCATACTGTTCTTTACTGGTACTAGAATCCCTTCAGCCTGAGGTAGCATAAAACCAAAATAGCAAAATAAATAACTTGGGTGTATTTGGAGGGGGATGAAAGCTGTTTCTTGGTCCAAACATCTTCATTGTTGTAGAACTTTAAGTATATAGAAACCTCAGGCAGCAAGTATTTTAACCAAGCCAACCAGTACGGAGCCTATAGGGGAGGGAGAACCTGTGAGAAGCACAACTGTGGATTAAATGAGAAGTGCAAGTAATATGCTAGTTATTTGTTACAAAATAAATTAAGTATTGACACCAGAAGTTACACTGTATTTTTCTGCTTGAAATGCTGCAGAAGTAAATCTCTTTCTTTCTGAAGGGCAGCATGAAGTGTTGGTCCTGCGTTTCTGTCATGACACTTAACTCATTAGCATGCAGGCTCACTCTCTGGGTTTCATGCAATACCTGTCTCCTTTCACCGTGTTTACAGACAATCTAGCAAGTTTGCAGGCCAAATGGCTCCCTGAATGTGGGTCCACAAAGCAGTGAACAAGGCAGCACACTGCTTGGGGAGTTCCCAGCACAGCTAGCGTCAACAGTGACATTAAAACCAAAAAATGGCTTGTAATTGCTTGTGATTCTGACAATCACAGTAATTAATTGTAGGTAATGTTGCAGTTACTCTATTCCTGCTTTTTCTTGAAATCAGCTGTTTTGTTTTCAGGAACTGATCCATGGTTAATAGTGGTTAGCATTATGCATCTGAGCTCCTGGTTTACTAAACATAATGAATTATTCTGCTTCGTGGGGAGCTAGCCATGCATGTGGTGTGTGAAATGGGGAATCCTCCACAGAGAACTGCAGGCACAGCAGGGACTCGTGGCTCCACTTCGGGACTGAGTGGCAGATGAAACTTCACAGTGAGAGGGAGCCCTGGCTCCTGCAGCTCTGTGGCACTGCTTTTTCCCATGCCCTAAGGACTAGATGAAGAACCTGAAGCTTTTTCCTCAAAGGATCTGGGCTCATGTCTGGACAAGTGCACATCTCCCTGGCAGATGATGGTGTTGTCCCTGTGCCCCACTCTCTGTCAGCTGCATGGGTGTAATGTCTGCATTTCATGTTTTTGTTGGTAGAGATATCTTACCTAACTCTCAGTCCTGCAAGGGCTGGGTGTCAAGATAATTCCCTGGGCTCTTCCTATATTTACAGAAGCTGGGGGAAGAGACATTCATCTCAGGTGAAAGCAGTGTCTAAGACAGCTGAGAAAAATGCCCCCTCCATGTACAAGATTATTTCTCTTGGAAAAGGGCCTAAGTAACTAGCTCAGGTTCCAAGCTGTTTTTTAAATGGCTGAAGTTAGGTGAGGCAATTCCACCTGCTGCATCTGCCTCTTTTGTTAAAATCCCTTAAACCAGAGACTGTCATCTGCCACCATAGGCTTTGCTATATGTCTAAGATAAGAAAGTCATTGCAGATGGAGTCCCTACACACAGTGCAATATGAGACGAGATAAAAGGACTCTTGGAGCTGCTGACTGATGTTTAATACCTGACATCATCGTCTCGTACCCGTATAAGCAGATGGGCAACAGAAAACCTCTGCACATTAACCTAGCACAGTTATGCAATCAGACACAAAACCAATCAGCTCTCAATATCTGTGTGCTGATCTGATCCTCAGCATCTCCTGTGTGCTCCTGTGGAAGGCATGCACACAAATGGATGTCTCAGATTGGTTCACAATAACTTGTTAAGCCACTGTTATCTCGTGCCTCAGCCCACAGACAGCCCCCACACTGGGTCTTTTTTTGCTAGGGTTTCATGCTGACACTTGGGCATTTATCAAAAATCTGCTGTGAGGCCATAAAGATTTTTGCTAAATATGCAACAAGCATCAGTGTGTAGGATATAGGAAAGGGAGTAGAGTGGTTATTTGAAAAATGTTTAGCATATGTTCAGTGAGTTTTTGTGAATGATTTTGCTAGTAAAGGTTATCAGAAAAGTCAATATGTGTATGCTCAGAAAACATAATATTAGTTAAACCTTTTGGCAGGTGCATTATAGTGCAGCAGAAGATCATTTAAAGTAAAATTCTTCTGCTCCTGAAGGTAGAAATGTCCAGTCAAACTCCTGGACTGCTTTATGGACCTCCTGGCCTGATAAGCTGAAAGCCATTGCTCTGCTCCCAGATGGCAGGAATTTAATTTGGAAAGTCACACCATGTCTCTCTTCTTTGAAATGTGCCTATTTGGCAGCCTTTGAAAACAGGTGAATGAATATTGTTTAAAACAGAATTTTTATATTTGTAAGAAATATCAGCTGGAGGCTAACAGAAACCTAGGTCCTTTGCTTACCTGTGGAATTTGCACAGTGTGGGTGCTGGCAATGATCACAGCATCGACACAAATATTTCTTAACTCCCATTAGATGGAAGCCAGAACAGGTACCTCAGGGTGGATCTCCTTTTTCCTCAGCATGGATATTGCAAGGCTAATCCTCTTGTCTCGTGAGAAGAGGTTGGATGATTGCCAAGGGGCCTGTGCAGTGCAGCCCTGGCATCCTCCTGGCTGCTTGCTTGCTGGGAACCCCAGGGTCTCTATTCTTAGGTACCAGCACAGCTGGTCCAGATGCTCTCCCCAACAGGAGGAGGCCACTGTGACTGTCCTTCCTGTACTCTCTCACCTTCTCTTGCCAATGCCATTCCTTATTCAAAGACACAGCATCCTACAGCCCACCATCTTTGGTCTCTAAGGCAGTCCAGATCAGATTCAGCCCTCATGACTCCTGCCTGTGAGGATTTTGAGGTTTTAACCTGTCTCTTGAGGCAATCTTGGTAGTTGGAATAGGAGAAACATGCAGGTTGAGAGATGTAAACATGCTGTGCCTTGTGCAAGAAGAATACACATCTATCTGAAGCAACAGACCAGGCCACTTGTGTGTTCAGTGCTGGATTCTTTTAATCTGTTTCTGAATTCCATTCCCACCTGAGAAACCTTCTCCTTCCATAAAGTGCAGCATGTTTCTTGTTTCTGCTCCTGGCCTTCTCTCTTCTCACATTAGTACAGCCAGGGAGATATTTTTATTTTTATGAGCATCACAGCCCTCCTCAACTGAGTGTCTAATCAGGATGGATGAACTGCTAGAATATCAGAGGCAAATGACTTGTTCTTCAGTGGTTTCAACAGAAGAGCCAAAAACCTGGTTTACCTGAGCTGTCTCCTTTTTCATGATGCTCCATTTAAAAAGGTTCTGTTACTTCTGCTCCTTTTCTTTCAATGCTACCTGGAATATTTTCTTCTCCTTTTCCTTAGAGTTCTTATGTGAGTGTGGTAGCAAAAGATCAGGAAGGAAACAATCATTTCACACATTTACAAAGGGATCCATAAATGACTCTCATACAGATTCTTTCAAACACTGCAGATGCACTCCAGGCCATTAAGCTCTCAGCAAAAAGGTTTGTGTTCCTCCCATTTCAATCCCTTGACAGGTCCAATTGCTGGATGTAAAAGTTTTTAATTACATATTTAGAAATCTTTATAAACTGTTTGGATTACTGAGTAGAAACTCAGCACAGCAAAGGCCATAAGTCTGCTCAGACAGGAAATCCTTTATAAATAAGCATGCACTGAAATAAAAAGCAAAATACCCATTACCTCAAGCTATGATCAATGTTTTCCTAAGAGCTTAAGGTCCTGAATCAGTAAACTCTTTAAGAATATCCCTAACCATAAGTGACATAATTGACTTCACCCATATATGTATCATCAGTTTACTCAGTTGGAACTTTCTCTTACAAACTGAAAAAAATTATTTTTAAAATTAATTTTTAGAGTCTGGAATTGAGGCCTCAATGCAGTCTGCAAAACTCAGTGCAAAACTCAGAAAAGTGCAAACATAAGTCAGGAAAGCAAGGGAGGGTGTAGGTTGGTAGTGCTGCCTCCATTTACCAGTGTGAGGCATAAGGACTCAAAGCTTCATTTGGGGCCACACAAGCAGAATATGGCAAAGCCAGGAAACAGATACCAGTCTTCCAAGTCCTGCTCTCTATATCTTAATCCTCTGGTGTATATCCTATAGAAATTCCAACCAACCTTTATCCTCCTTTAGAACTTCTGCTAACAACTCAGTAGGTAGAAGGGACTGCACAGTTGGTTAGCAAATACTTCATCTGCTGGGCTTCAGGTAATACATCATCTTCCTTCCTAGCATTTATTTAGAAACCTGGGCATGATATGCTTGTGAAATATGTAGTTTTGGATAATAACATTTGAATTTCAAAGGGAAAGTGAAATATTATAATTTTGGCTAATTCATTCAGATAATTTTACCCAACACAGTATTGGTAACCAAGCATATTAAACAGTCTAATACAACTCATTTCACATCACAGGAGTGCAAACAATAAGAAGCAGACTGACAAACCTTGAGAAATTAAATAGAAGTGCAGAAGATATAATAAAGAGAAAGAAAACACAGGGTAAGTTTTTTGAAAAGAACAAAGATATAATTATTTCAGCCAAAGGGCAGCAATAATAAAGAAGCTGACAAAATGCAGGGATTTCATGTGCTTATTGACTCAACTGTTCACATAAAAAAACATTGTTATCTTAGCAAATGCCACATTACATGATAATAATCAAACTACTGTACTGTACCTCTGAGATATAAAGCACCTTTTACTGGAAATCAAAGACACTTCTCTGAGTTGCTGAGAGAACTTTATGGTTCTTTGATGATATGGACATGTATTTTACTTCTTGCTTTTCTAACATTTAGAGTTGATTTTTTACTCTTTATGCTCATGAAACATTCTGGGGTTTTTTGTTGGCTTTTGATGAAGTAGCTGCAGAGTTAGGGTGGAAACTTTTAGATGCCCAACTAAGACACATTTGAGGTCTGAATGATAAGCTTGCAATATGAAAGGAATGAAAAAGATAGAAGTGAGCTTACCTTTAAACCCTTAGTCTCCAATTTTTCCATCCATCCTTACTGTTAGCAAAGTGTCTGTTGGATCAATGGCAGTGAACCTCCATTTTAAGACCAAAGGTAACACCAGGCTCTGGGAGAAGAAGCTCGTGAATGCTCAGAGGGTGTTGAAATTTTCACCTCTTCTGGGTGATGAGAAGTGGGGAGACACTCCTTCAGGACAAGTGATCCTCTGGCTGTCCTTGGAAGTTATCACCAGTTCTGTTTCCAAAATATAAATGTCACAATTATGGCAAGATGTGGAGTGTATTAGTCTCTTCAGCCTGTCTGCCTCACCCTGCTTTCCAGCTTTGGCTTTTATTTTTTTGCTTGTTTTAGAGAGAGGGGACAGATAAGTACTGGAATATTTTAACTGAGGATGAGCCATTTTCAATCTGCTTATAAGAGCCATTTTGCCATCTTGGTCACTGTTAGGCTGAGTAATCTGAAATGCCAACCAAATTCAGAACACAAACATCACTTCAAAGACTGACATTCCTTCACTCCTGTCCTATTGGTGTTTGTTTTCCCTACCAACAGTGATCATATTCATCTTAATTAGGTTAACAAAAAAACCCTCTGAAAATTGAAGAAGAAGGATGTCCTACCTGCAGATGCAAAAGGCTGATTTATTAATCTACAGCTGGAATATAAATTGCAGGTACCTGAGACTGGCTGTTTCAGTAGTATGTCGGTGATGGATTTTAAGTCTGTTCTTGTATATAAAAAATCCACCATATATATACCAGTTTACCTGAGACTGTGAGGCATAAGAAAATATTTTTTCTTGGTGCTGTAATTTCATTACAAATGCAAATATTTAAGGAGTTTTTTGCTGATGTGTATTTCTCAGTCAGTATGACTGAAAGAAAAGCCAACCTCTAATGTCTTTGGGATGGCCAGTGTGATTAAACTTCCTGACTGTGGCTGCACTGTATGTTGTGTGAGTGTATAATTTGTGGGTGTATTTCATTTTGGATGCAGTGGTACCAATTAGCCTCTGGTATCATGTTGATTCTTTTTTCCTTAAAAACATTCCTCCATTTGGAAGACTTTTTAAAGTGAAGAGGAGACAGGAAACAGGTTATTTTTATATATCAAATTTAACATCTACTGTATCTATGGATAGCAGTTTCTGAGGTGAACTGCTGAGTGTGTCACAGTAAGCCTGGCAGAGTTAAGTGTGGAAAGTCGGTCTGAGCACATGCTGTAATGGATTTGACCTCGAAGAGCACTGCAAAGAGAAATTGCAGATAACCATCTGAACTGACTTCAGAAGCCAGTAGCCCTGACTCCCTGGATACCAAGAGAAAAAGGGAAGGCTAAATAGATGGAGTGAACAACCAGAAATACAAGGTTGAATAAATGCTTAATACTTGAAGTGTTGACTGTAGAAGAAAACAGAAAAGCAGTGCATTTTCATGCTTGATTACAACCCTGTTAGGAAACTAAAATTCCTTAAGACAGTTTTATAAAAGTAAAGATATGTATTTAATAGAAGTGAGATGTGAAAGTAATATAGGAACAAAAAATACATGCAGCTGGGAAAATCTTAAACTCACCTTAAACTTGCCTTTCCATGGCAAATGACTAAGAATACTAAGGAGAAACTGTGGAAAGTGAGACTTGCATTCTTCTCAGCAGGCCTGAGTTCAAAGCTTCAGAAGGGGCAGAAAAGGGAATAGACTCCAACTCATATTATGTCCACTTCATGTTTTATTGGATGCCCTTTACACTTGGTTGTTCTTCATATCACATTTATTAGTGAAAGTAGGAATTAGAAAGTGCTTTGAGGATCCTCTGGAGCTGGCAACTACTGTGAGCAAGTGGCACTTGTTTTCTATTGTGTTTAGAGAGGCAGAAAAGGAAAAAAGACTGTGTGCATATGCTCACTGCCACATCTGCTCTACAAAACTCCAAGTCAGAGTCAAAATAAGCCTTTAAAGGGAGTATAGACAGCAGCATATTTAGTTTTGATTTATTAAAATAGTTTTCAGACTGCAGTCTTATTTGTCCTGTGGGAACGGCACTCTCTGGTAATGGGAGCATTGAATTTTCATGTGAAACATTTTAGAGAGCATATTTTTTTTCACCTACAAGAGTGTGACAAGAATTTGCTCTTGTATGATGATGTGGAAGTTATAGCTGCTATGCTAAACATGTATTTATGATCACTGCTGGCACGGCTGCTGTGTGTTTTGTTTATGTTCCTACAAACCTACTTGTGACACATTATAAAAAATACATTCTTTTGTGGTAGTCTTGCACTGAGGCAGAATAAATCATGCCTCCTACACCTGCTCCAGCTTTTCTGGTATTGCCCATTTGCTGTTCCTTACCCTGCAGAAGGGAGAGCTTGTTTGAATTTTAGTCCCATACCAGGTAATGTCGAAGGCCTCATGCCAGGGTAAAAGTAGATGCCTTAATACAGCTGTCAGAGAGGCAAACCCCAAACCACAGCATGAAGCAGCTACCATCCTTCAATCAGAATAACTTGCTTTCATTAAATGCTGGTTTGGGAATGGTCTAGACATGCTTTAAACATGTGAGCAACAACAATGAATAATTTCAAAATGAGGAAAAAAAAGAAAAACTAAAATAGAAACAAAGTTTCCAGAATGTACAAGAGCTAGGCAAATCCAACACTAGGCAAGAAAGACTGAAGTCTTTAATTTTCTCTGGTCTTTCACACTAATATCGACAAAAACACGACTCCTATCACTTTGTGTCTTTATCACAGACACCTCTCTGTGATACTTTAGGGAAAAAAATGAAAACACTGAAAATACATGCAACACTATTTTGAAAGCTCAAGACAGGATTTTTTAAAAATTACACTTGTTTCTTTTCACTTTCCAACCAGCATTTTTGGTATTTAAGGGATATGGGTTTATGTTATACTTGTAGAGAAAAGTGCAATACTGGTTTTTTTTTTTGTGGTTGGGATTTATGCAGATGTATGTTTGCACAACTGTTGTCTCAGCATTTATTTGTTTTTATATAAAAAGAAAAAGTTATATGAGAGCAGTTCCAAACTTAATGTATTTTGGATATTTCATCGTCTTCCCCCTTAGCTGTGATTGCTAGAAATGAATACAAAGAAACTATTACTGAACCCTGAGAAGGAAATTATGGGAACTTTAGTGGATATCATTGTAAAGCCAACATTTGCTACCTGTCATCACAGGTGTTTTTAAGCTTTCCTCTTAACCCAGAAGATAAATTGCACTCATATGCTATGTACTACTGGACTGTAATTTTTGGTTGATGCTGAACTTTCAATGGTGTGTAAGTACTGACTCTTCAGAAAACAGCTGGTTATGAGGCATTTTGTTTAATTATGCTTTGTTGTTTTGACTCTCCTGTAGTGTTTATAATTCTGAGGAACACAGCTGAAGATAAAGGTCAATGACCCCTCTATCCATATACTCTGACACACCAATCCACATGGGATTAGCCAACTAAATGGAAATTTTATTCATTACTTCTTTTCTGCTGCTATTCTGAATGACTTTTTGTACAAGGCTACATGAGTAAAAAACTAAGGTCAGCAAAACTTTGTTTGCTCAAGAACTTTTAGATAATGCTTTCCAGTGTAATATAAGGGTAGTTTTCATGCCATGCAGCTCATTTAATTCAATAGAGAAACTAAGGGGAAGAAAGGAGCACAAGCAAACCACAGGGCAGTTTGCTGAATGTTCTCAAATTTCTTTTGACACTTCATGGTGACAGAAAGCCCTGTGCTAAATATATTTGTGCTGGTCTGCTGTGAAAATTCACTGTTCGATAGATTCTGGAGTTTCTCATCTCTTGCCTGTGGTGTGCAAACCTACACCTCTTGACCATTGGGCTCCCTTGCAGAGTGTGGATGGCTACTGTGTGCCTCGAAGACTTTTAAAGGATTTTTGTGAACTGTTTCCAAGGTGCATTTCTACTTTTAATCTCCCTGTGACAGAGAATTGTCAGTGATCGTGCACTGAGAGGCAAAGTGAACAATTCCTTAAAATAAAAGTAACTGTGGGCTCATAAAACCAAATAATTTTTGCTTATTTCTGACAAATATGATTTAATTATAATTTAAAGTAGCAAAATTTGGCAATATAGTGATATTTTCCTTTTTCTTATGTCATAAAATTGGCTGTTTCACAGCTGGACCCATGGACTGGGGGTCAAGGACAGAGATGTAAAAATGGTGCATAAGGTAATTTAATTTATTATTCTTGATTTTTCCCGGATACTTCTTTGGCTTATCTCATTTTAACACTGTTGGTGTCAACACATGGGCTACTTCCTTTGAAAAACTGCTTAAGGCTAATTCCAAGACAATGTCGATTTCAAAGGAATAGAGCAGGTTAAATGAAATTTCTATCATAGCATTCTATTAGATATCTGTTAAGAAGAGAACATAGTCAAGATTACTGTAAATTCTTTGATTATGCAGTCCTTATGTTTGTAGCCTAAGGGAGAAATCTGTATTTCTGTATGTTCATATTCTACTTACACTTACAACATAATGGTACAGTAAAGTAGAGTGATATATTCACAGAAGCTATTTCAGTTTATGGAGCCCTCAAATACACAGATAACTCAGACCATTAACCAAATCTACCACTCCATATTTTTTAGGTTAAAGCCAAAGTCCAGAAAAGCCCCTTTAAGGCATGTATGGCTCTGAATTCTGGCACTACTTGGTTTTGCTAATTCTTGTCTTAAAAGACAAACAAAGTGAGTTTTCTGTCTAATCTAGGAACATAAATCTGTCAAGGCATACTAACAAAGACTGAGCTATGGACAAAAAACACTTTGAACAAATGTCTGAAAGAGCTGGTGTAACTGCAAACCTCATTTCTTTGAAACTCCATTTGCCTGTAGATGCCCTATCATGTCTCTCAAGTATACATGGAACTGTGAATCTTGGTGTTTCAGAACGTTGTTGGTTGAACTTAGTTTCTGTCACGGCCTCAGTTTACTGCTTATGAATCAGATATTCACTTTGCTAGAGCGTTCAAAAAGAAAGTTGCTTGCTGAAGCTGCACTAAACTCATCCAGCTCCTACTGAAGAAAAAAAAATCTGATTAGTTCCCCATGGCTCATTCAGCTATGCAAAAGCTGGTTGGGAAGGCATTTTTCCTTTTGGAAATGGATCATGGAAAAGAAGCCAACTGGATTCCAGGTTGCTCTCAAGAGGTCTCAGCAGGCTAGTACTCAGGGCTGTTGGCAGACCTACCTTTCTATCAGCTACTCCAAGGCGAGTAAAATAGCATTTCTACCTCCATATAGCTTTGCCTCATCTGGTCTTCTGTTCCTTCCAAATAAATGAAAGCCACACATGTTTTATTGCAGAATTTTGGAGTGCAGACAAAGTGCAAGGAGAGGGGATAATTATACTTCAGGGTGGTATCTCCCTCTAGCATCATAAATCAAAATTATTTAACACTGAATACAACAGCATGTTTGTGAATCTTCTTTCTAAAAGCTCATAACAATTTTTTTCCTGCAGTTTTTTCCTTTTCTCTCTTGGCTGAACCTTTCTGCTAGAGTAGAAAATTGAAATTTGGCAGCATAAAAGCTTCAGACAGTAAAGATGACTTTTGATCCCCTAGGCCTTTGATAGTTTGAGAATGGGAACAAAATTTTTGATTTTTTTTTGACTGTGTGTATAAATCAAACCTACTGGACTGCTACTGACCCGTTTGACTGCATAATTGTGGTGGGATTTTGCTACCAATCAAATGTAGGGGTCTGGACTCAGTGCAGTGAAGTCTGCTGAGGGTGGGTATCAGCATCTCACCCAGCTGCAAACCCTGCACAGATCTTAAAATGACTGATATACTTTTCCTATCCAAAACCATCAGAGAAAGTTTTCAGTCATTTATGTACCAGTCAGCATGTCAGTTACATGGTACCATCCTTTTTAACTTATGTAATGCTCCAGCAGAGCAATTCTTTGTGCTGCATCTTCCTCATGACAGGATGGCTCTAATTATGAGAAACACCAGGATTGGTGATTATTGGTTCCAAAGAAAGGCTGGATTACTAAAGACATTTCCTGCAGCTCTCTACGTTTTCCCCAGAGTTGCACTATTTTTCTGGATTATTCCAGTGATGGCATATTTAATTGCTATTTTGTCTGTTGCAATTTGTAGGGATGTTTTTGCCCTTTTGTCTGGAGAATTTTTGAACTGAACAACACTTAATACTGAAAATGAATATGAGTACACAGTAACATTTTTTATTTGTATTTGTCATATAAAACTGTTCAAAAGTGGGAAAATGCTTTCTTCTAAGCATTAGGAGTAGACTTTGCATTCTTATCTTTAACAAATTTAATTGAAGTCACAGGAATTCGAGTTGCATAAACAACATACAGTGTGAGTGTAAGAACTTTACTTTTAAAATAAGTGACTCGCATGCTCAGAATCTCAGGCTCAAATATGGTTATTTAGAAACTAAATCTATTATATATGTATATTCTGGCATATCAGGATAAGACTTTTACCCTTTGTTGCATTTCATCCAGGGAAAAAGAGGGCTGGGAAATCACTTGAAAAAATATGACATAAGAAGCAGAGAAAATGGGCTTAGTGGAGATGGAGGGGTAAAACCCGGGAGGCATATCACTTAGTCATGCTGTGCCAAAATTAGATTTAAAAATTGTTTCTGTCATCTTATGAAAACCCACAACACTTCGTTCTGAGTACCCGAAAGCTCTCATAACTTTTGTTCAAAAAACAGTTGGCTGTCCTCGTTCTCATTCCTTCATATATTCCTATACATTCAGAAGCTGATATAATTTTATACATTGCATTTGAATAAATAATGTTCTTTTTCCTCACCTGGTAGAAGAGAGCCTTCTAAGGCTGAGAACAGCTAGCAGACCCAATTGAAAAGTGTTACAAAATGCATTGGAGCTGTATGAAAAAGTTGCTATTTGTTAAATTGGACTGATTTCTCCACCTGGTGTTGCCAATTAATTTGCCCAATCTAACCTTTTAAAATGTCATTCTTTGACCCCTCTTAAGTATACCTAACTAATGCATTTCCCCCTCTCTTCAATTCTTAAAAGCTACTGCATTTTCCATGGCTGCAGGAACTTCTCAGGATGAATGTGAAATGGAAGAAAATGTATTGCAAAAGCAGCTTCCCTCCTGGGAGGTGAATGATAATTTTGTCCCACTTAAAGTCATTGTAATGTAATTAATTTAGTGCTTTTAGTCACCTCAAAATATGAAAATGTAAAGCACTGAAATTAGAATTATTCAAATTAACATTTAAAACTGTCTAACATCTGTCCATGGCATGGCAGTCCTGTTGGCATCCTGTTGTAATGACTGCTCTGAATTCTCTTCCAGTTTAGGAAAAGAATCGCCTATTACACTGATGTATCTCTAGACCCTGTACTTTTCACAGTTATGAATCTTGTATTATGTTGGGACTTCTTTCTTCTTTTCAGAGACATTTCATTCTTAGCTGTGATGTCCATTAGTATTTCATTCAGGGAACTATGAAAAATGACGGTATTAAATGCTTTACAAATAGGCTTTTATTCATCCGATTTGCCATAATGCAGAATGACGTGATTAGTAGTGATTTTTAACTGGCTTCTAAGAAGGTGTCATGTATCAGTTTTGTCATGTGGATTAGTTGTTATGGTAATGAGAGCATATCAATTATTCCTTGGAAGGCTGCATTAGATCAATTATATAATTAATCTGTCTTGTTTCTGTACTTATTTGTTTCTCCAGTAATTTCTTGAGTGCAAAAATATTGGTGTTACCATATGCAATTAGTAATTTTCTGATCTAATTGCATATATTATTTTCTAACAATACTCTATGAGGTATTTTTAATGCTTTTATTTCTTATGAGAAAGGGTTCACTCAGTTTCCAAGTATTTTTAAAAATTTTTAAATAAATTGGTTGCATTTGTTGCTTTCTTTTAAAACACAAGTTTGTTGGTAACAGAGTCTTTTCTGGCACTGTAAAGCACATGTGAACTGAAGGTATTTGTTGACAAGAATTTGAGAGCAGAATCCATGTGTCTCCTGTTCTAAACAGAGTCTCTAACCATCAGCTGTCAGGTTGCTTTTCTGCCTTCATTGCCCACTTATCCTTGGCTGCACAGAGTCCTAACTTGAAGGGGGAATGGAGATAAGCTTTGGTCCAGTCTCCAACTGCATTTTTCCTGACTTTTAGGCAGTGATGTTTTGGACTACCCTACCTGTTAAGTGATGACTTTGGGGTTTTTCTTCCGTTGCTTTCCTATCCAGACATAATTGCAAATATGCAACAGAAATGGAGTAGTTATTCAAAGGCAACATTGTATTTGTTCAGTGGTGATCGTCACTAAGAAAAAAGCAAAAATCTTCCAACTAAGAAAATCCCAACACACTCTTGTAACACAGAAGAGAAAAAAAATTAAGCATCCTAGATCCCTTCTCCAATATACTGCCAGCTTTTACTACCAGAGTGAAACATGACTGTGTACACCAAAAGCTGACATTATTTTGTGAACCAGGTTTTCACCAAATAAGTGTACACCCTTATATTTACGATGAGCTGAGTTCATCCTCAAACCCAAATGTCTGCCGGGCCCAGTAATCATGTGCAAACCTCCACCCATGAGTAGATTAAGCCAGCCCCCCATGAGGGCCTGGGGCAGCCAAGTGTGATCAGCACACCAGCTCATCTCAGCTCCTGCTCAGTCTGGGCACAGCATCCTGCCCCTCGAGCCACCAGGAGATGGTAAAGCACTTAATGCTTTGAGCCACAGCTACAACCAGGCCCTTGAGATGAATTAGAAGTGTGTGGGCTGCAGCGCTTTTTGTACTTTAACTTGTTATCCTTAATCAGCCAAAAATTCGGAGCATTTTCAAAGGATATGAGTCTCTCAGGGTAGAGACAATCTCTGGCATTCATTCCTTCAGGCACTAGGTCTAGAAGAAGCTTAAATTGCCAAATTACCAGTTAGTAAATGGGGAGATACCAGTCCAAGCTAAAACTTAGCAACTTTTTATTCCGGACTTGCTTTAACAATGAGTATATAAAGTTAATTATAATGAGCAATTGAGACTTTTTGTTTCTTACACTAATCTTAATTTTACAAGAGATGAGATGGCAGTGGAGACTTACACTGTACCACCATGTGTGATTGTGGCTATAACCAAGGTGAGTGTCCCTTTGGGCTGCCTTTTACCCTGTGAGAGCCATGTCACTTCACACAGGTGCAAGCTGACAGCTGTAAAACAAAACCTTAGAGAAGAGATTAGAAAAAAAGTTACTTGCACTGTAGTTTTTATATGGTTCTTCAAAATAATAAATGACAGAATACAATGACAGACACATCTAACTGGTGCCCTCTATCAGTCCAAATTTGATGATTATTGGTGTCTTGGTCCACTCTAAGGACTACATTTTAAGAAGACTTAAAGATTATCAGCTTTAGTCTGGAAATAATTTGTGCCTATTCAATTGCCATTATCTCAATGTCCTTCCCAATATGACAATATTTAAAATACGTAAAGTTGCTTTACCTTACCAGTTTCTTCAATATTGGTGCCATATAATTAATAAATATTTGTCACCATTACATGATTTGTCATCAGGGCACTATTAGATTGTGAGTGCTAATAACACATTTTTGAAGATAAAAAATTGAGGGTACAGAGGAATAATGACTCCTATGAGGATTCAGTAGTAGAGCCCAAAACAGCAGCTGGGGTTCTCAGCTTCTTACTCAGTATCTGAACCAGTTTCTGCTGCTGTGATTTAACATAGCTTGAAAGTGGTACTGGTGTAACAATTACATATGACTCCGAAGGAAGGGACAATGTATAGGCAAATCTTTTATCAAAGGAATAAAAAAGTCTTTATGATTGTATCATGGTGTGGTGGGTTAACATTGACAAGGTACCAGGAGCTCCCCAAGTTACTCTATCACTCTCTCTCCTCAGCAGGACAGGGGTAGAAAATGCAATGAATAAAGCTGTGGGCTCAGATAAGGAAAAAGAAATCACTCAGCAATTACTGTGGGCAAGGCAGATTCCACTTGAGAAATTAGTTCAATTTATTACCAGTAAATAACAAAGTAGGAAAGTTAGAACCACCTTACCATGCTCCCCTTCTTGGGCTCAGCTTCACTCCCTCCTCTTCTATATTCTCTCCCTGAGCAGCACAGGGGGAGGGGGAGTTAGGATTACCATCGATCCATGGCTCTTTTCCTCTGCCACTCCTTCTTTCTCACTCTCTTCCCCTGCTCCAGCACGAGTCCCTTGCACAGAAGACAATCCCTCACAAACTTGTCCTTGCTCTAGTTTGGACTGCTTCTCTCTTGCAGCTGCTGCACAGCATTTTTCACACTTTCTGAAGTACTTTTCCAGAGGTGCCACCCACACAGATGATGGACTTAGCTTTGGCCATTGTCATTTCCATTTTGGAAGCTGACTAAAACTGGCTCTGCCCAACATGGAGCCAGATCCTGGCTTCTCAAAAGAAGCCAAGTATCTTCTCAAAAGACTCTGCTACCAAAACTTTGCCAGGTAAACCCAATACACATACCAAGGAAAAATGTTATCTCCAATGATTTGCCTGGCTTTTATTTTATTTCATTCTGTGTAGAAAAATTATCAACACCTTCAAAAGGGGTAGGTAGTCAAAATCATCTTCTTCACTTTAAAGATACTATTGAAATATCTGTGGAACAAAAATGAGTAAATTGTAGCTGTACATGTGTGTTTTGACAGTCCTCTGCAAAAAATGCTGCAAAATTTTCTTTGGAAGCTGGAAAATATATGAACTAAATTGTATTTGAAACTTCTGTATATTTAAAACTTTCAGAGAAAACTTGTCTTTATTCTTATTCTAAATTGGTTAATTATCTTTGAAATGTTGCTAGTCTAGCCTTTGACTTAATATTATGTTTCAATTAATTCAAATTTCCTTTCAGTGCTCTGGGACAAAGCAAAACATTGTAGCAAATACTGCAGAGAGTTATATGTTCATATCTTTAGTGGGCATTTTAGTTACATTACAATATTTTCCATTCGTGGTTTTAGTATTAATTTAATTTTTTCTTTGTGAGCTTATGCTTCAAATCTTTCCATTTATTTTCAGTTCCTCCACAAGATGATTGCACTGATTCTCAGTGTTTCTTCTGGGACATGATGGTTATTCCCTTGGTAACACATTTCTTAATCTTTGACTATTCTTGCTGTACTAAATCTAGGAGACTTTAGAGCCTTGAATCTGAATGCTGAAGTAATTCCCAGTTGGTTTCATTTATACTGGGAGTATGCACTTTATGTTGGTTCTTTCTATCATGGCTGAGGCAGTTTGCACGTGATGCTCATTTGGCTTCACAAATGAGCTTTAACGGACTGGAAAATAATAAGGGGCATTTTGTGACTGGTTGTTAGGGATATCACAGTGCTGAAAAGGGACTCACTGTGGAAGGTATGGTCTAGTAATTGGAGTTTATAGCGTGATATGATACAGCCTTAGTAAAAAAAGCATTTTGTAAAGGCTAATTAAAAATACTTCTCCTAAAAATATTATAGTAGTAAAGTATTCAAAGAGGAAAAGTGTGTTAGTAAGACAGCTTGTAATATCTTTGCTACAAATTCTTTAGTGGCTCTTCACAATAGGAAGATTTCTAATCTGCACACTGTAATCAATATTTTGTATATGTTAAAGTGCCTTGGTTGTCCTATCTGAAGTCCCAGAAGATATTTATTCTTGCTTTTTCTCTGATGAGTTATTGACTTTTTGGTCCCAGTTTTACCTAGCAAATATTTGATACTAAAATGGTGCAAATGACATTTTCTTTCAAAAAACCTTACATGGTTCTAATTTTTTAAAACCTAAATATATCTATATTTATTATTTTGTATGCAATTTGTGGCAGCATGTGACCACATCAAACATCATCAAAACCTATCCTGAACTTTGCTGCCTTATTTTGTTAACTGGCCTTGCTCAGTAGCTGTCTCTGTCACACAGAAATTGACATCAGAGGTAGAATGATCCTTGCACTTAAACAACTAAGTAGCAGCTAGGATCTTCCTTCTGAATTGCATATATCAGACCACCAAGATGGTTCTGAATATTGTACAAAAAGTCATTGATTTATGCTTGAAAAACAATAACTTTGTGCAAGAGTCCTTTCTGCTAGCAGCTTTCTCTATAAACTTATTAGAAAAAATGTATTTGGTTTAACAGTTCTCTGAAGGCCAGATGTATTTTGCTGCCCCTCTATGAGAAACAATGCAGTCACTTATGAACAGATTCTCCAGTTGTGAGGGCGTGCTTGTAATGGCACCCTTCCTTCCAGATTCAATGACTGGCTGGAAGTTCTGAGAGGGAATGCATCTGGAAAGATGCACCCTAAACCACTGTGTCCATTCTTTTGACCAAGATTGCAATAATTTATCCTTTCAGAACACCAGAGTACTGTACCTCTGTCACTGGAGCAATTCCACAACTGAAATAAGGAATACAACCTAGTGTTAATACTGTACAAACCTACAGAAACCCTACAAATGCAAATACACACAGGTATTGAACAGAAATCTCTCCACATGTGTTTATAATTCCTTTAGGGGACATACTTATAATACTGATAGGAAGAAGTACTCACTGTCTATTGTGTGATGTATCTGTCAGTAGTTTATATAAACACTTGACTTACGGTTGCCCTTAATAATAACAGATTTGAGAACTGTAATGTTCTCATATCTGTTGAATTATAGTAAGACTTATTTTAAAATAATTGCATGTATCCTCACTTATCTGGGTGTTATCTTGTTCATATCTTACTGATGCAAATTTTAGATACTTCAGTATTCTAATTTCAAAGGCTGCTACCAGATTGACAATGGTGCCTTCATAAATCAAAAATGTACGTATATTTATCAGAAGTAAGAATTCAAAATTTAACTAAAAATCATAAGAAAGTTTAGGTAGAAAAAAGCTCTGTCTGGGGAAATATCACTGCAAACATAGTGTATGATCTGCACTGAGAAAGCTGCTTTCTTCTGTAAGTCTAAGGTTTTCTGTCCTTCAGCAGCTAATCAGAAGGTCAAGTAATTTTGATGTGCATTTGAAATTTTAAATAAATATAGTTGTGACTCTTAGATTAATTCTGTTTCCATGAAGAGTCATGCAGCCAATTTGCCAGCAATGAACATTCACAGAAAACATATGTCAGTCTCCAGTACTAATTTTCTTCATATGAATATTTGAACAAGGGGCAGGATACAAAACCCATTGTAATCATCCAGAAAGACACCCACTGACTTCAGCTGCCTTTCTTTTATTGGTTTCTGGAAGTATTGACTTAATTTTCCAGTCAGAGAAAAGAAGTTATGGGGCTTTTAAAATTTTATTTAAAATCTGCCTAATCATAACTGATTCAGAAACATATAGCATGCTTTGGAAATAATTTGATATTTTATTGAACTCAAAGTTCAAAGGCGTATTCTCTTGCATAGAAAAAAACCCCAACAAATAATTCTGTGAATCCTTAATTGGAAGACCAGACCCACATTCACATTATTATGAACAATTTTGTTTACAATAATTTATATATGTAGAAGCTTGAGACCTGCTTTCTAGGGCCACAGTGGTCTTTACTTCCCAGTAAATATTGTAAATGTTCTTACACTTTTGCTTGTGCATTAGTGATTTTTTAATTGCAGATAATTCCTTAGAGTGGATCTGCTTTAATTCCCTTGCATTTTAGAGATTCTTCTTTAAATATGTTCAGAAAATGTTATTGTACTAATTCTCAATGAAATTAAGAGTCTGTTCTATTGAGTGACACAGCTCACTTCAGAAAGACATTGGGAATAGTACCCCACTGTCAGCTGTTGGCAGTAAAATAACTGAGAGCTGCTGTCTCCCTTAGTGGTGGCTCCAGTCAGTTCTCTGGGTTAACCATCACAGCTCTCCTTCCACTGCTGCTGCTTCTGGCTGCACAGAGTCACCTTTCTGCAGCTGCCTCTCCTGTGGACCAGGTGATGGAACCAACAGCAACTCTGTACATTTACTTCTTGCAAAAGTGGAGAGAACAAGGCCTTAAACATTGAGGGGAAACAGTGTTCAGTTTGATTGAACTGTTTTCCAAAACTGGTTAAATTAGCTGCTCCTGGGTTAGTTTTTATGCTGGGGCTGGAACAGATTAGGAGTGTATAAAACTTTGCATACCAACAAGAGCTACTTGTCATAAAATGAAGAAGTTGTCACCAATGCTGACTTTTTGCAATGTTTCCTTTTTTTACAGTACTAAATCTATTTCCTTGACTCTTTTGTCAGATGAAAAATTGCTATGCCCTTCATTTTACATGTGCAATTAAGTAACTTTCTTTCAAAGACTCATCATAACATATGTAGAAATTATGGCAAACTAGATAAAGAGCTAATGAATATCCTTACATCTCACTGGGATTTCCATTCAGCTCCAGTAGTGTTGAAAGGATTTCTGGAGCAAGTTCATCCAGGAATGGAAAAGTCTCAAACACTTACATTCAAATAGGAAAAAGTTCCTAACTGGGAACAGCTAAGACAGGATGAGGCTTTCAATGAGTTTGTTATCATGGTGTTTTGAGAACATAATTTTTGGGCATCTGACATCAAGACAGGCAATTTGAAAAGCTCAAAACTTTCTTAAGGCAAACAATTCATATTTGGAGTGAAAAATTGCACTTCTCACACCAAACAGCTCTGTTATTCCATCCCAAGAAGATGAGGAGGGAAAACACCTCTCTTTTTAATGCACACATTTATGAAGAAAAATGCTTTTATTTGAACTATGGATGGAAGTAAAATGGGTTTAAAATCTTCCTGCACTAGCTTGAACAGAGAGGCAGACCTCTTGATAGATTACATAGTGTTTAAATAAACTCATCCATTTTTTATTGTATTCATCTAATAGTGTACATTTTAAGAACTGAGTACTGAAAACATATTTCATCTTGCTGGATCCCCAAAAACAGGACTTTTATAACAGTTTTTTCTATTGGTTTTTTTATGTGATACTACTCTAAAGCAAATTTAACCTAATGAAATGGAGGCTTTCTATTCACCTACTCTTGCAGTATTTTATTTAGTATTTTTGATTAATTAGCTTCGAAATCATAAAGGAAAAGTTTTTAGAAGTTTTGTCTAAGTCCATTAAATCACATAAATTGCCATTACTGGTACTTTCTCAGAAGTGCACCACTCTACAAACTGGAGCTGTTTGCTCTCTCATCTGCCAAAATTTGTAGGTCATTATGCAGTTATTAGTTAAGCAAATGTATAGCACACAGACTTCTAAAATGAAGTAATATTCTGACCTGAGTGTTGTTCACCACATGCACTACTTATGTTTGAGTCAGTTTGATGGTGTTTCCACAGGTTCTGAGAGGGGATTGGAGCAGAATTCTGGTTTCTATAATCTACGTTAGTTTTACTGTGAGGTAATCAGCAGTCTCTAGCTATTTTAGAAAAAAAAAAGATATATGGATGTTCTGTGAAAGTTCTAATTACAAAATATTTTTACAAAAACAATCAAAACAGACAAAGTTGCTGTTTTGAAGATTACATCATTCAAAGTGTAATCTGTCAAAGATGTAGACTACAGTTCTGCATAAATCTTTCTGCAAACCTTCAGTGGTACTGCATAAAGACATAATTACAGGAAAGAATTCCTTTTCAGCCACACTTGATTGTTAGGTTGAAGCCTTAAAATTTCTGATCTATCATCACGAGAATTTTTTTGGAACTTTCTAGTTTGCATATCATACCAAATCCCTCTGAAGTCCAAGCAGTTTTCTCTCTTTTCAGTTATTTGACAACAATGTTTAGAAAGAAGTGACATATCTGTAGAATCACAGGATGAGCCAGACACAGACTTATGACTGTAGTTATTGCCTCATTCTAAGTTTTTCGTGGGGTTTCTGCCCTCCTTGCACTGGCCATAATCTGGTTATAATATTTCAACATAATCTGGCAAACACAGCCTCTGTAATTCCCACTTTGTACAAGGACTTGCACTGAGAATGGGCCATGCTCAAAAGTGGAGTAATTTTCTTTTGATTCATACTCCCCTTCTGGTTCAGTGTCATAAAGGCAATCTTCCACATAATTTTCCTCTAGCATTAGAAAATGAAATTTTGTTTCCATTCATGATGAATGCCTGAGAAAACAGAAAGAATCAAGCTCATTTTTCATCACGGTAATTTTGAGAAAGTGGATTTCCTACGGTTCTAGCAATAATATTTCAGACAGGTTAGTCCTGGAACTTTCCTGTAAAGTGCAACAAGCTAAACCTATCAATCAGAAAATGCATAAGAGAAAGAGACCCTAGAGGAGAGAACACATGAGAAAAATCTCTCTGAGATCTCTCTTCTGCTCCAAGGGAGCAAGAAGTGCTATTATGCATTTGCATCAAGGGGACTTAACTGAGGACTGGAAAGCTTTAGGTGTCTGTAACTATGGTGAAAGGAGTTGCCCTTGGCTGGACAATGGGTCCCCACCAAAGCCCTCTATTCTCTTCTCAGAAAGATGAGGGAAGAAAATAAGATAGAAGTAAAACCCTTGTAGGTTGAGATAAGGCCGTTTAATAAAGTAAAAGATTACATGTGGAGAAAGAAAATAAAAACCACTAAAATATTTTATTCTTTACTTCCCATCATCAAGTGATGTTAAACCTTTGGTCAGGTTTGGGTCAACTGTCCTGGCTGTCCTTCTCCCAAGATTTTGCCCACCCTCAGTCTGTTGATGAGAGGGGAATGTTGGAGATACAGCAATGAGCTGTGGAATAGTCTCAGCAGTGGTGTTACCAAGGAACAGTTCTTTCTACACAGTTCTCTATTATGGCAATGGTACCTCAGTTTTGTCCAGAAGGGAAGAATTTTAGTGAAGATTACGAAAAGCAGGCATGTGGGAGCCTAAAATGGTAGACATAGTCAATGGGAGACCAAATGGGAGACTTCCATTATTTGTGTCCAACATTAATTTATTTTTGTGTAAACAGTTACTAACACGTCTTTTTAACAACAGAGATAGCCAATAGCTGTGTCCATGGAATGAAATCAAATACTTGTTCTTCCAGCAAAGGTAGTGTGCAGAAATCAGCTGTACAGAGATTAGTTACACTGCAAAAGTTATGTCTAGGTTCATCTGTAGACATCCTTTACTAGACATGGATGCAACCTGACACATAGTCTAGAATTCACACTTTCTTCTATTTGGCTGTATGCTGTATCTCAGTCTGTGTAACTGATAAAGCAGAAGATGCTCAGATCTCAAGGCAGAATGATGTGCAGGTCTGATCATGGCCAAAAACATTACAACTTTCTCCAAAATTACAGAAATTCAATATTCTTTGAAGAGAATTTAAGATTAAACCCTGGACAGGACCAAATATACAAAAAATATAGTGCCCAGCTTCATTACACTGATCAGGCATTTGGTACCTGCTATTAAGTGAATTAACATATCTTTGTTTGCTGCTTCTTGTACCTAAATAGATTTTTCTCCTCTTCCTTTCTCTCTCATGCTTCTTTGGGGGAAATTTCAACTGTTTCCAGCTGCAATGTATAACTGTGCACAAAGAGCACTATGTTTCATTTCAAGCAATCAGTTTTGCTTTGGCTTTAGAGTGTTTGGATTAAATCTGAATTTAAGGTTCAACTTCAAACCCAACCTTTTTATCCTTTCTTGATTAGTTTAGTTTATGTTCTTGCTTAGCAGCAGGAGATTAATTCAGATGTCTGCTCCTACTCAAGTGAAGGTTCAGCTCAGCCCTGTTTTTGCTCTTCTTTCTTCAGTCCCTTGAGCCTGCATTTATATTCCAAAGCTGTTTTAGGCAGAGAATTCTGTGAAGCTATTCTATCAGTCCAAGGGTAAATGAGCCTGAAAATAAATCTTTCAGCAGATATAGGAAGTTCTGTTATCGAGTTGGACTCCACACAAATAACAGTGCTTTTTTTTCTACACATACATTTAATAATGGTTTTGCAATGATAAGTTTTACTATTAAAATACAAAGCTTTATGAAGTTTTAAAAAGCTTTAATTTTACTGATAAAATGGAAATGAACAGTTTTATCTTTGCAACACGAAAAATGAAGACTCTCAGAAAATCTTGGTTGTTGTTTCTTGAGGAAAGAATGTCATATATTTCACTCTTTGACTTCCTTTATGTGTCACTGCACACTCATTTTCATGTATAGTTAATGTACAAATTCTGTTTAGGTTCAGCAGCACTCTCAGAAGAAGTAGGTAGGTAGTTAGGATGGGAGGAAGTTTAATGAGGTTTCTTATCATATGAAAAGTCCTGTTGTCTAAGGGGAGGTTGAGACAACTCAGTTTTTTTTTAAACAGAGAAGGCTAAGAGAAGATCTAGTTATTGTCTTCAGCTGAAGGGATCAGAGCACAAAACCAGGATCCTTTCCTACAGCTAAAGGGCAAGAGGCAACAGTCACAAGCTGCAGGGAGGGAAATTGCAACTAGATACATGGAAGAAATAAAAAGATCACCCTTTTTGTTCAAGTACTGGAATGGGTTCCCCAGAGGAATTCTGGTTTTCTGCATTCTGGAAGTGTTCAGAGCTTGTCCTGAGGTTACTGCTCTAACAACAGTTTTGGTCCTCTAGCTTGGACTAGAAGGTTTAAGGACCACTGTTGGAACACCAGGTTCTTTCCAAACCAAATTACTGTGCAAATTTGAAAACATGGATGTAGAACAAGTATGCCAGAAACTTTATCCACTTTACCAGTATGTCATGTTCCACCAGACAGCAATATTAGGAAAGGACACCTCTGCTCTGGACTCTGTTTCCTTAAGCTCTGGCAGGATGTCCAGCACTCGACATCTGTTCCCTGTTCTTGGAAGGAAGCTTCTGTTTGAAAAAATGCTACATAGATGTGAGGGTCAGTCCCAGCTACAGAGTTTCAGCCTCAGGGTAAGACACCTGAACTTTGGTACTTATAATGTGCATTGACTTTCTTGAGTTTGGTACCTCACCACCTGCCACAGCCAGCTGACTCATTTACCCAAATCTATCCCCTTCCAAGAACCCTTGCTGGTGTCTAGATTCTGCTCCAGGAGTGGTCACCTGTGGAACCTGTGCCACATCTGTCAACCTTGTTTTGATTCAATGTTAATATAAAATTATTGAAGAATTACTAGGTCCTGTGACTGCATTTGCAAGCATTTGATATATGTATTTGTCTAGGAAAGGTTTTCTTTGGTCTGTGGATGGTAAGCCTCTGTGCTGGAACACAGATATATTCCTGAGAAGAGAGATGAGGAGCACTCTCAATCCCTAAGGTTTTGGATTTAGCCCTTAGTCTGCACCAGTTCCATATGCTAGTGGGGTTTACAGCAGGTGGAGAGAATTAATGCATTCCCACATCCCCGGGTGTCTTTCAGATTGTTCCTGTTTAGATGAGTTTGCAGCTTTGCTTCAGCTGCAACAGACACACATGGGACAAAATCTAGGCTTACTGCTATTTTTCATTTTGATAAAAAATTAAAAGCAAACATTTTCCTTCTTAAACCACAAGATAAATTGCTTTTCCTCCTACTTATATAACCTGTGCATACCATGCCATGGCTAAATTGTGTTTCTTTAAATGTAACAGTATCTGAAAGTCTAATTCTCCAAAACCACCCAAGTGTTTTTGTACAAGTCTAAAAGTTTAGCTAAAAAAATAGAATGATATGTGCTGGGAGATGTTAGTGTTATGTTTCCATGATCTTTGACTCCAGAGGTGCAGACTGATTTTACTGTTTAAAGAGCAGCATTTGCACTGATTGAAGAAGTAGCCTTAGAAGGAACATTTAGTTCTTCCTTCCAGCCAAAAGAAAGTAGCATTCTACTAAATGGTGATATCTACCTAAGCTAGACAAAGGAAACATTGGGTGAAATATTTCAGAATGCTTAAGAAAATGTTTTATTTTCATAATGTATAGAGAGATTGGTATGACAATATGTTCTAGATGCCATTTCACAGCAGGTACGAGTTTCCATCAACACCTTTTCCTCCATTTGGCATCTCAGAAGGCGTATAAACCATTCAGTCCATTATGCATTGGCATAAAATTGGTACAATCTGAGATCAAAGACACCACCCACATTAAAAAAATAGACTGAAAAATGTCTTTGAATCACCCATAAATGTATGAAAATGATTAGATTTCCTGTGAATAACCTTTCCTGTGAATTTTCAAGTTTTTCTTTCTTAGGGTAATGACACTGTAAGAATGCATTTCACTTTACATGCCAATTCTGCTCTTTGAGCCAGGTTGAGTTTCAAATATGGTCATATGGACAAGCAGTATGTGAAAGGATTCTTGTTTCATGACTGCATAAAGATTCAAGTTATTCCATTTAATCGAGCAGCACAAAATTGTACTGTTGATCAGGTACTTTGTAAAATACTAATACTTCTGAGACTTAAAGAACATCAGTATTTTCAGGTAACACTGGGTCAGCAGGATTACCCAGTAACTCAGTTGTCTGCAGTAGTAGTTACAGGATGCTCCTCAACCAGTCACAAGGATTTTGTAAGAGTTTATACAGCAAAATATTAATGAAAAGCAGTATACATCAGTGTAGTCAGACAAGACTTCCCTTTTACCCTCAAAGCCCTATAGAGCACAGCCATGAAGAACAAAAATGTAGTTTATCTTAGATGTGTGGCAATCCAGGACTTGCTGTCCTTCGTGCCATGTACTGTTGTGGAGTTCTCCAGGAGGAAAATAAGAAGTAGTTGTTTAGCTCCTGCTTCTGCGTGTGACATGCAGTGAAGCAAAATATGGGGAGAAAGCACCAAAGTGTATTCAGACACAAAGACTAATTAGATTCTATTAAGATCAACTATCTTGAGGAAAGAAATAATGAATATTTTCAGAAAAATCCCGCGGAAAAATCATCTGCCTAGGTGCTTGCATTATGCTTATCACATGAAACTGAAGGGATTAGTCTGCCCCTGGGAGAACTTTTTGAAACACCAGAGACTCAAACAGTGGGACTCAGTGATTTCTTCCTCCTAGAAGCAGATTTTCTTGTGTTTTTTCTTGGCTTCCTTCTAGACCTTGCTGTACAATGATCCAATTGCAGTAGGAAGATGTTCACTCTTTTAGTCAAAGGTGTTGCCTGGTACACCTGCTTCAAGCCATCAACAGGAAAATTTTGAAAAACTTTCTCCTTTGGCTTAGGTTTCAAGAAGAGGTGAGCAACATATTGCTACAGACTTTTTTATAGAAGAGAAATTATGCCATTTTACATATGGTATTCTGTTAGATCTTGATTAATTAAAAAAAAACCAAACAAACAACAAAACCAAACCCAAACTGTAATACACTGTGCTTTACTGTATTACCTGAATGCATGTATAACGTCTGAAAGGCAAAGAGAAAACCTCAGAATTCAGATATTTTTAGTACAACACTACTGCTCATCACAAGAATCAGTGTATTGATGTTTACTAAGCAGTAACATACACTGCCTACTTCAAATATGAATTATAAGAGTAGAAGAAAATGTTCTGAGGTGTGTTAGCAGTAAGATTCCAGCTGCATTTTATACTAATGTTTTCTGAACTATTTCAGAATAACTTACAGAAGAGAAAGGTTTTTTTATCATTGCAAAATTCCTTCAAGCTCTCTCCCTCAGTTTTAAAAGACAATAAATTGTATTTATGTATTTTTTTCTCACCAAGAGGACATTTTGATCAACTTTTGATCTTCAGAAGTTCTGGAGCACTTAGTTGCTTCTCACATGTTGCATTTTCTGAGAAGCTGAGAGGAAATGTAGCATTCTAAAGATGCTCATTAGCTCCAGTTTAGCATGTTTGGCAAGAGCTACGAGGAAAAGTTTCAAAAGGGAATGTAGAAACTTGGGAAAGATTCCATATTCTAGATCACAGACATTATAAGACTGATAGGATAGTTAAGCATATAGCTGCTTCTTGATCTGACAAATTTGGTTGATAAATAGCTTAGTGTGAAGAAAGACATTTAAGAACACATACATTTTTCTCATAGAGAAAACACATGAAAATAATGAATTTTATCCTGAGAACTGTCCAAATTGTGTTCTGTGGACCTACTTGTTTTTAGGCAGTGTAAAGATAATCTGAAAGCTGATAGTAGGGAATTCTTGAGAGAAAAGGTTTGGAAAAGTTTTACACAAAAATTGATGTGAGAATTTTATTATGTCATGTTTCTTAATTATATGGAGACATTTTACCAACCTATTCACTGCAATTACTTATTCTGCTGCATGAACTGAGTTCAGGCATCTGCAATATGAAAATGTATAGAAGGGAATTGGTTTCTTATTTCCCTTATTTAACATTACTGGTTAATAGCTTTTCATAAGGTATATTTACACACACACATACAGGCCTTTTCTCCTTCCTTTTAAGAAACTACATGAAAGGGTACACATACACAGATCTAGCTAACTCCTTTGAGGTTGCTTCAGGGGTAGTTTGTGTTGCATTTTGTGCAGGAGTCTGCCAAGGTGATTTCTATGGTAACCTCTATTTGCATTCTTTCAAATGATGGTAAATTCTGACACATTCCATTAAATATTGATAGCACTGTTTCATCTGCTGGAAACCCACATGGGAATATTTAACTTTATCTATTGTCTGAGACTATTCTTTTGTATCAGCAAGCTTTATACAGTTAAAATGTTAATTAGATTTTTATAACCATTTTTATCGTTCTGCTCTTCATCTAGATTGCTCCAAACACATTTATTTACAATTCCAAAATGGATCCATTAATATTCTACAGCATCTTACTCAGAGATTAGCTTAATAGCAAACCTCAAAAATGTACTTAAAGGCTTGTGAAACACCTACAGAATCATAATACTGCAAATTTTTTTGGCTAATGGCTAAGTGATTTGTAGGAGCAAATCTTAAAGAAAAGAGATGTCTGAAAGAGAAAATGGCATAATTAGTTTCAAAACTGCATTGGTTTCTCAAACATGAAACAGTAGTAAAAAAATTGTTTACATAAAGGATTTTTTTATTGGTGATGTGGGGTGGGGTAAAGTAGGCTAAGAAAATGGAAAAATGGAGTGCAGGTAATTTTACCTTCATGAGTGACACATGAAATATCTCCAAAGAATTAAAAAAACTCCCAATCCTCAGGAAAAATAACCCTGCATCACACTAAGGATTATGTGTTCATTTTATATTAAACAGTGTTTAACAGGGGTGGCTGGTGACTGTTTCCTGATGAAGAAATTAGCAAGCATGAGTTTGTGGCAGAGGCTCTGAACCGCTGCTGTTTAGTGTTTCACATCGCTGCTCACACATTTGAATAGTAAATACACGCTGGATTTAAAGCACCACTAGGTAAAGAGGGCACCACTGCCTCTCACCAGCGTGCAGCTGAACAAAGAGCCAGCATCTGAACAAGTGGTGACAACACAAGTTTAAATTGCCATGACCTTTTGTTATTTGGTCTGCTGGCCTACAGGTGGAAAGGGTTGCACAGTAATGGAGAACTTCTGACCTGCTTTGCACTTTTGGGCAAGTTCTGTGCTGTGAGGTAATTACAGGAGATGCTTTTAGAAAATTGGTCCTAATATCAAGGTTTTCTGGCTTCCATTAAAGTCTGGAATCAGAAATCCTTGTGCTGAGAAAGGAAATTGAAAGTATTTCATACTAAGACTGCCTTTGTGAAGAGAAACAACACTATACATGATTCCGAGCAGTGAAATCCTTTTAAAATGTTTACTTCCATATCCCACCCCCAGATCATCTCAATTACAGATGCACAGCTATTGGGAATTAATCTGTTTGTAGACCTCATACAAATCATGGAATGAATAGATCATGTAACGTTATCTTTAATATCTAATGCCTTACTGCTAAGAATTCTTTATCTAGTCTAATGTCACATCCTTCTCCTTTGTTTTTTTCCAAGACTTACTTCCTGCTGACATAATTTTGGAATCTGTTGAAACATCAATAGTGTGATATTACAGCCTCATATGATGCATTAAAAAAAATCCTTGGAAGTTGTGAAATGCTGTAAATAGTCCTCTTCAGGGTCTAGAGGCTACCTTCGGTGTTTTCTTTTCTGAAAATCCAACTGTAGTTCTTTTATGATAGTGCACAACTGTTCAGAGCATGGGTAGGATGTGTCCCTTTGCTTCTAAGACTAGTAAGGGATAATAAAATGGAAAAGTAGGGAGGTGAAGGGAGTAGCACGGGGGTGGGGGAAGTGAGGCAGGAAAGGAAAACAGGAAAACCTAGAGGTAAAGGGAAATAGAAGGAAGAGAGAAAATATTGATACAAGTTTGTGCAGCCAAAGTTGATTAATGCAAATGAAATGGCAAGTTTCCAGACTGAATCCAGGTTAATACTGTTAAGCACTGCAGCAAGGCTCAGAATCAGATCTCATAAGCCCTGTGGACTGGAGCCAATCAAGTGCTATGGGCACATGGTCCTGGAATCACTGGGAAGGTGATGCTAAATATGTCTTTGAATAGGGCTCTGTATTCTGTGAGGTTTATTGCTGTAGGAAGAACACAAAACTCAAGACGATTTTGTTCTACTCATAGCACAAGTATATAACCTGTGTTCTGTAGAGCATAGCAGAGACTGCCCAAGCTCTGAGCAGGAGCTAGCATGGTCCAGCAGAACCAGGGCTGTGCTGTTACTGTACCCTGGAGGATGGAGGAGCACAAGGAGTATCTACCTGCTTCTGATGTGCTCAACTGACAAGGAGTAATAAATATTACCTTCCTCAGCAACGAGTGTGTGCTTTGTCACAGAGTGGACCCAGGGCTTGTAACTTTGGGCTCAGTGCTAAAGAATATAAAAATGAGTCTGAACACAAAACATAGCAAATCCAGTTTGGTTGGAGCTGCACCTGCACAAATGAAATTTGGTGGATCTGAGCTGGACCTGTACCTCTTACCTCTACTAGAGCATCTTTCCCTTGCAGCTCACCAAGTGGCACCTGCACTCTGGGCAGTGCTCACCATGCTGGACAAGATCTGCTTTTTGGCTAACTAGCTAACCAAAATGAGGGGCAGGTAATGGTGCCCTGCAGATTTCACTAGTCTTCAGATCCTTAGCTAGTCATTCCTAGTGTAGCTTATTGATAACTGGCATGTGCAGTACTGTGGAGAGCTAGGCTGAAAGGAGAGTGCAGGAGGGAATCTTCCCCAATGACTGCAGCTGTACTGATTACCAAGGAGTGAAACATCTGTGCCTACCCAACCAGTTTGGGGATATAAAGGAGTGGGGTAGCTGGCCACAGTTACAGGCATTGACAGCTGCAGCTTGAGACCCAGAGTCTGCTGGAGTAAGAGCAGGAGGCTGCTGGCTGTGCTGTGGGGACATGAGACAGGTAAGGTAGGAAGATGTTGTGTGAGGGTCAGGCAGCTGGGAAAGAGACAGCTTGGGGTTAGCCAGCCGTGCAGAACGAAAGAAGGAGTCAGAGCTGTGTGGAACTGCCTGTAAGGCAAGAAATCAGAACTGGGTGAAGCTGACAATAAGAGAAGGAGTCAGAGTTGTCAGAGAGAGGCCTATGAAGGAAGGAGTTGCATGAGAGAAAGGCCTGTAAAAGAAGGCATGTGGAGTTTGTGAATAAAGGGCTGGTGGTGATAACAGCCCTGTCTGTCTTGACTAAACTGTCACACTGTAAAACCATTATGTTCATGAAAAAGACTTACTATCCTAGAACCAGGCCCTAAACTTTTGAAGTCATTAAGAAAAATACTGCTAATTTCAATAGGGACAGAATTTGCATATTACTTTTTCAAAAGAAGAGGAAAATTGTTTTAATCCTATACTCCTGCAGGAAAGAAATGATCTGGCAGTTCAGAACACAATGAATGTAAAAATAAAAAGTATTTTTGATGTTTATATCTGATCAAGACATGAAATTTAGTGGCTATGTGAAAGCATGTCGTGTTGGTAGGAATAAGCAACATTTGTTTAGTGGGACTTGATAAAAAACACTGCCATGAAAGCAGAGTAAAGAGCTGCTACACTTTCAATCTAAAAAGTTTAAAAGCCATGTTTTACTAGCATATAATTCTGGTATTAAGCTATAAGTACTGCATTTATTCCCCTTTGCAGTGAAGGTGCTTGGGTGTTTCCGTGTAAACCTCAACATGCAATAATCTGTTGAACTCTGTGTTGTAAGGGCTTTCCCTCACCCCCGATGGATCCTGGCTGTGACCATCACTTTGACCAACAGACTTCAAAATTGCAACAATAAAGTCTCATTGTTAGATCCAGGGCCAGTCAGATCCTTCCTTATCCTTCCTTTTTTTTTCTTTTCCCTTTTGCATTTTCTTAAGTGATATTACTATAGATAAGAACAACCAAGATGGCTACAAACATCCTTTCCATTGAGTCTAAATGGTTCTGAAATACACCCATATAAATATATGTATTTTTAAACACCAATCATTCAATGTCATTGCACTCTATTCTACCTTCAAAGGATCTATCAACAAGAATCTGAGTTAACCTCACCTTCAGAGAGGTCATAGAACTAAGGTAGGTAATGATGACAGTCCTTTAGGCAGCTACAAAATATTAGAGCATAATCAGGCTGAGTCACTGTGAAGTGGTGAAGCTCTGGCCCTCATGTCACCTTTTCCATCGTACTTACTGAATGAACATAAGCTGTGCTGGTTGTACCAAATGCAGAATGGGAATATGTACCAGACTTCTAACAGTGAGACAATCCCTTCTGCTCTGGGTGTATGTCCCAAAGCCACATAAGGACAAGACCAGTAACTCATATTAGATCCTTTTCATGTAAGGAAAACCTGGACATGTGAGCCAGAGGTAAGGCACAGAAAATTGCCACGTTTTTACAATAGAATCAGGATTTTAGAGTCTCTCTTGTTAGACATAGCCTAAGATAACTCAAAATTTAACACTGAAATCAAGCATATTCATGCATGCACATGTGCATGCTAGGTTCTCTTGACACAGACAGATTTCAGACACTTTGGGGTCTCTGAGACCTCTTTCATAAGACTGTTTTCTAGAGTATGCAGTTAAGGAAGATCCACGTTGCCCTGGCTGGAAGACAAGCAGGATCCCCTACAACGCCTAACATGATTTTGACAGCTGTTTGTGCAACTGAACCTTATTCAAGATGTCTAGGTTGGACAATTCCCTTCTGAAGTCCTTTCTATCATCAGCCAAAAGACAGACTTCTCCTTGGGCAAAACAATTAATGAGCTATGTGAACAGTGGAATTTTCTGTGCTCACTTGGAGAAGTTGTCAGTGTAATGAGATCCCAAGTACATGCAATTAGACACTACTTTTCTCACCTGGACAAAATCCTTTGCACTGTGAAGAGAATAAGGGGAATTCACAAGGCAGTGGGAGAAAGGAGGTTGAGGGCTGGTACTTGTGTTTAGAATCATTGTGTGTTCTTGGTGGGATTTTTAAAAGCTGACCATTTTGCCTATCATTTTCACGAGTAACAATCTCTTTAGCATCAACTGATGATGAACTGATTAGTTCATATGAACTAGTTCAGTCTTACAAATGCTTTGAAGGGTCAGACTCTCTGTTGGGGTGAAACAGAGGGAGAGAAAGTGAAGAAATGGAGAGAAAGAGCAGCAGGTGGTAAGGAAGGATTGTCTAAAAGCAGAGCTACCACCAAAAGAATAAACATTTTTGCCTTGAGCAGGAGATCTGCACTTGGGGGCAGCTGTTTGCTTATGCCCCTCTGGTGTCTCCAAAGAAAAATCAAATGTTTGTACAGTTCTGTTCCAGCTGGGGGACTGAAAGACTCACGTAGTGAAGATAATCTTTCCTTCCTTTGCTCTCTCCCTCAACTCTCTGTGGATTATAGGTTGCAAAGAAGGCAAAATTAATAACTCTGTTGCCCAACAATAGCTCTGGTAACTGATGAGAAGGGTAAAGAGCTGTATGACCAACTTACTGTTTCTCTGCACAGGTCTCACTGACTGGGGAGATGTTAATTCCTAAAAGGATGGACATTCTGAGCTACAAGGGGAAATGTCATATATGGCTTTAAAAAGTTGTCAGACTGAATCATGGTTAATAACCACTCCAGTATTGCTGAGTGAGATACCTGTGATATTTCATTGGCTCTTAAAGCCATCCAATCCCTACAATAACTTTTCAGTACCACTGTAGTCCTTCCTTTCTCTCTTTCTTCCTTGACCTCACCTTGCCTCTTACATTCTTCCTCTCATTCTTGTCAAGGATTTTTGACTCCTCAGATGCAGTCCCATGGCATTGCTGACAGTGGATTTGTAGTCTATACAATTTTCATGCTATTGCCATTAGAAACCTATTATGTATGTGACTATACTTGCTTCCCAAAATACCTCATCTTCTAAGGTGTAGTATTTAGAAATCCCACCTTCCTGAGAGCAGTTTGGACTTAACAAAGAGATAAATGGATTTAAAAAAGAGAAAGTTAAGATTAGATTCTGCTCGTTATAAATTAAATTTGACAAACTTAAGACTTGCTTTTTTCCCTTTGCGTAAACCAAAAGGCCACTGAAATATAGTTATAAAACTTTAAAAATTATCCCACAGAAGTAGTGTTTTAAGACAAGTAGTTGAATCTAAGATTCAGTCTTGTGGAAGTACAAACAGCATTGACTTTATACGTTAGATGAAAGGAAAGGGTGTTTACTGCCATGGGCAGACAAGAACTCCTTGATCAAATCCTTAACCTTTAGCCACTTGAAGATAAGGTTAATGAAATATTATAACAAAAAGAAGATTGGTTTTGAAAAGAAAAAGTCTTAAGCAGAAATAAGTAGGGGTTTGAGAATTCTGTTAAAGCAATTTCAAACAAGTTTCAGGTAATGTTAAGATTATATCCTTTTCAGTAAGAAACATTACTTGAGTTTCAAATGGCTTTTTTTTTTTTTTGTGTGTGTGTGTGTGTAATTAATAGAGAAATGAGGTTTCAGTGAACACGCAGGTTTGGTCAAAACTTTTGAAAGTGTTGGAGAAAAGTATGAAATTATCAATGTAATGATGTAGATTAAGACAGTTGATTTGAGCTCTCAAAATAAAAGGTTGCTTTAGCTTCTATGTTAGCTGAGCTCAGGTTCTGGGAAAAAGTCATGACAGTAGTTAACTAACCTGGCCTGAGGTTTCAATAATCTTGATTTTGCCTTTTTTTTTGGTTTTGATCATGTTATTTATCCCACTTGCCTCAGAAACCACACAAATCCCTGTAATTCAGATCCAATTTATTGTCAACTAGTCAGTGTATTTCTCAATCATTGGTCAGTCTAAAGTCAGTGTATTTCTCAGTCACTGGAAGTATGTAGCTATGCATTTTAACTCCTTTTCTGAAAATAGATTTTTTAGATTTTTTTTTTAAACACAGGTGTTTTCTCAGGACAAGTTTTCCAGGTAAGCATGTGTTTCTGAACTGCATGACTGTCAACAGCCCAAAGAGTTACATCCCATCCAATTCTTCTCACTGTAATGAAGCCTCCATCAGGCATTGCACATTTTTAATATACTTTAATGAGCATGACAACACCTTTGTCCTTTGGTATCCAGTAGAGTGGTTCATATATGAATGCCACATGTTCCTGTATTCTAGATGTATATTACAGTCCCCATTATCCAAAACCATAACTGAAAGACAGCACATGCAGTTATACCTGGAGAAGTGGAGCCACATGGAGGGCCACATAATAATTTCTGAGAGGTGTCTCATGGCACAAATAAGGCCAGAATGAGATTCTGCTATGTATTTTGAAACTGGTCTCATTTATCTGCTTTTGTAATAGAACACTGTGCACCGGGCTGTAACCCTGAATTCTGCAATGCACCAGGGCTGTGTGTTAATTCTGTACAGTTAGTTAAATTCTGGGAAGGAAATCAAATTCTGAAAATGTTATTTTCTCCCATGAACAGCAAAACCAATGCTCCATCCACTACAGGTACTTAGTGTCACTTAGGGATACTATCTTCTTTTTGTCGAGTTCTCTGCTCAGGCTCTTTTCTTTAGCTAACCTCAAAGATGACCTGTTTTCTCTTTCCTACTTTATGACACTTATACAAGCTGAATAGAAAATCAAAAGCAAGAGAGGTGTTTTTATCAAGGCACTGTTCTTTTTCAACTTTTCTCTTGTTTTTCTTCAGCAAACAGTGAGGTGCCAAAAAAGCAACATTTGATAGACACTAAAACATGAAGAGCAGACATCTCATCTACATTTTTACGAAGAGTAAACAAGTGGGACATTTATGTAAAGGGGGTATTAAACTTCCCACTCCTTTCCCTCCCTCCACAAGTTCTTTGCTACTGTAGTTTTGCAAGGGAGGAAAGGTTATATGTTTTGTTTGGGTTTTGTTGTTTGCTTTTTTTTTTCTCTTCCATCCCTGATATTTTATAAAGAGTTAACTCTTTAGGAGTCAGAGTTTCTATAATTTCCTTTTCTTTGGTGGAAAAGCTTCTGGGCTGTCATTCTTGAGGAAGTGTATTGCAGGTGGCAGTGAAGAAATGTGGCTGCTCTTATCTTAGTGCTGTCTGGCAGTTCCCTGTGTCTGGAGCTCAAGTGAGCAGCAGCTGCAGACTCTATAGACTGTTTTACAGTGGCCTCACCTTGTGACAAAAGCTTTGCATTGCTAGCATGAGAGACCCAAGCCATCACCCATCCCTTCTACTCTTTAGCTTTGCACTTGGGAGTATTATTTTGTGGAGAGTTTCCATTAGCTCTGAACCCTTGTTACTGTTGTTTCTGTGATCCACCTCTGTAGGAGGTGTTACCCTCTTCCCAGCAGCATATTCATATATTCATGGACATGCAGAGGACAGGGCAGAGGTTAAAATCAATCTTGCAGTGTGTAAAATGGAAAAAATCCTTCTACAGAATATGACATAAATTTAACTTTATTTTTTTTTCCCAACAAGTCCATTTGGTGCATGCTTGAGAGAGTCTGAGCCAGGAAATGGAATAAGTCTCTGCAGACATGGCAGGTACATTTGGTGCAATAGAGGTAGCATGACAGGGCTCTATTACAGTAAATAATACAATTCCAGAAATAACCTATGCGGAACGTATTGCTTCTGCTGCACATGTCAGGGAATGGACTTTGATCGATGTTGTTGCAACACAAAACCACATACTAAAACTTTTTAATTATGATGACAGTGTAAAAGTGTAGATGGTGCTCACTGGCAGTGTTTGTAGCCTTTATAATTAACAAATGGACAGTGCAGGTTAATTCTGCATGCTCCTCATGTTTCCACAATTCTTCCTAGCTGCTGCCATCAGCACGTATGGAAAGCAATAGTGCACGAGAGAGGGCCTGGTTTTCATCACCTCTGGGGTGTTAACAGGCATCCTCGAGGGGAGTGATTATCTCACGTTAACCACACCACCTGGAGCTACCATATTGCTGCTATAAAAGTTCATTAATGAAAGAGAAAAACATATACTTTTGTGCTAGAGGATGGAGTTAGGAGTTCAGAATGCTAAAGAGCTTTATCAGGAGCTCTAGTTTGCCTCTATTCAATTCCATATGAGAATATTCACTAGGCTACTTTACAGCTTTCTGAGTTTTGTAAACTAGACCACTGGTTTAACAATACTTTTGCAGCAACCTATTGTGAGAGCCAACAATTAAAAAGAGATGGCACAACCATCAGTGAACAGAAAGTCACATACCTCTGATTGCCTTCTCAAGGGGAGTATCTCAGAAGATATTCTACACACAGTTTTTCAGAATAAAAGGCACAAGGAAATTACAAATCAAATTGGATAAGGAGTGTCTATAATTTTAAGCTTTAAATGGAATAATTTTTGTTCAGCAATGCATTTAGAGTATATTTAATTTGAATTTATCAGAAAAGTATGGAGTGAAGTACATGGGAATACAATAATTCATTGTCTGCTGTTCTCTATGATAATGTACCAAACTGTTATCTAATGACTTTGATGTTAATGGAGTAGTACACTCTGCCTGACCTCTTCAGTGCTGGATGGATGTGCATGTGCTTTTTCTGTCTATCAGGTTCTATGCTTCACTCTCAAATTTCCTGTGAATCTTTTATCTTTGCTTCTACTTCATTTTGCTTTAGTAAGAGGGCAGATTTTATTTAAACTAAGAGTTTTACTTCTACACTTGTAGGGATAATTTCTTGAATTTCAAAATCAGTGAATTTTGAAGAAACTGTTAAATTACTGATGTGGCAATCTGCTTCCATCCCAAGTGTATTTCTTGCTTTTTCATAAAAGTTTATCCATTTAATGAAATTTGGCTTGCCTGTCACCCAGAAACAATAGGAGACACTCAGGAAGCATCTTTACAAGCCTTTTTGCTCACTAATTTCTTTTTTTTTCCTCTGCTTAGCATCTGTAGCATGTCGTGGATGTAAAGATGGACCTTCCTCAGACTTTGTGATGGTGGTGGAGCCATATAGACAGTCAAGAGAATGTGGCCCAGGGAGTGCTAAGTGGCTACCACGGCACAGAAGGGTTTAATTTACAGCTGTCTCCTGCTCACCATATGTTAATTGTGGTTAGTCAGCACACACAGAAGCTAAGGTGAGCTCATCCTTGGGGGCAGGGAGAACTCGAGGGTCATTTGCTTGTATAGTGCCTCTTAGGCACTTGGAGTCCAGCTTTAGTGCCTAAGGGAAGCAGTTTAGGTTTGTTTTTCATGAGTGTACAAAGCACTGTGAAATGTTAACTTCCCCGTCTAGACCCAAAGTATCTGTGCTCAACAAAGCACACAGGTGTTTAGGATACATCACCTGCTCTTGCTAGACTGAAGCTTATGGCACAACTGAAAAGGTGTCTATTCTGTTATATCATAGCCATGAAAACAATATATTGTAGCTTACATAGCAGCAGCAGCTCTGGCTGTGCACACAGTGGTGGCCCAGACAGATTCCTTTCTGTGGGGCAGGGAATGGCTGGAACAGAAAGCTCTGCTGTGAAGGCCACTGAGACCTGTGTTGTGTAAGTGGACTTGTGTTTTTATCAATGATGATAAAATTACACAGCACAAGGAACTTGGACATTTTGTGAGTGCAGGAAACTATGAGAGAAAGGAGAAAAAACCATCTTGTTCAATTCCTTATTCGGTTCCCAGGTAGTTGAGGGAAAGGTGAAGATATATTTTTGCTACTACAAAAATTTTCTGGGAAGTCTTCTGTGGCTGTTAACACCTAATGCAACTGACAATTATATAACTGTTCAAGCTTGCACTTGAGAGCATGGCTGTCTTTTATAACATTTGGCAAGTGCAAGTCAAAAGTGTTTTTGTGGCTTGATCATGGTTCACCATCTGGCTTAGAAAAGTAGCTATATAAAACACCATCAGAGAAGGTCCTCTGGGTATTTGTTTTACCCTAGATGGAGTCTAGGAACGTCAGCATCTCCTTGTCTCTTGCTGACTCCACCAGCTGCTGGAATGGAAATCCAATCAAAAATAAATGCTTTTCAAGATCTTCATGCAAACTTTACTATTCTGTTCAGGATTGGAAAAAGGACTGAACTAGAGACATGAGAGCTCCTGTAAGATTGGCACTGACAGGGGTTAAATGTGCTCTGTAGGGAGCCAGGCATCAGCAGGGACCTGTCCAACTGTTTGGTTTCTCAAGACTGCTGTGGAGCAGTTGTGCCTTATGGTTGATGTCCAAAGGAATAACTTTTCATAAATTCCAGAAGAGACTTGGCTTTTCTTCTCTCTTCCAAGATACCTAACGACAGGCTCTTTTAGATTGCCATGGAGTGCCATCACTTAGTGTTGGTCCTTGTTTCCTGTAATTTCCAGCTCCTGACTGCACAAGGAATTCTGCAGCCTAAAAATATGACATTAGCTGATGTCTAAGGCATAGTGGTAACCAGTAACCAAATGTGATAAATTAATAATGCCAGTCAATCAACATGAGTTTGTTTCACTCTGTCACTGGTTTACTGGGTTTTTTGTGTGTCTAAGATGGTCTAGACTTGAAGACAGTGTTGCCTTTAAATGCCACTGCATAGACAGAGGAAATCAATTCACTGCGTGATATGTTTGTCCTTCCCAGATTTTTAGCCTGACTGATGCTATTAGTTTCTGTGATTTTTTTTTCTTTAAGAAGTGTTCAGACTTTCCCTGTGAAATACTATTTTGTTCAAAATCTGATGCTTGCAGCTTTCACGTGCTAGATTATATGGTTCATGAGTTCTGCCGTGTGAGTTTTTCTTCATTGTGTACCATAGCTCATGGTGAGCTTCACAGGTCTTGAGCAGGTCTGCCTTTGATGGATGTTAGCACATTTTCTCAGTGGCTGCCTTTTATTAGTTTCAAAAGATAACAGTCTGTGTAGCCACACATTCAGGTGTTTGTGTGTGTGAAGGGCAGCAGGAGGAAAAATGTGAAATCTCCTGCTCTTTGCCAGATTTTGCCCTTCAGAATATTTACATCTGCTTGGTATGGTATTTAACATAGTAGTGAAACTGTAGGAAGCCAGAAATGTCTCCCTGATATAGATAGGAACTGCTGAGGCTGAATTCCTTCATACTTTCTGAACCTCCAAGTCACTCCCTGCTCAAAAACCACAATAATATTCAACCCCAAAGGGTTTTAGGATTAAATATTTTAAAGAAAATTACCACTTAGTCCAATGCAAATTCTGGACTCCTCTGTTATGCCTGAACATAGGTTGTTTGGATAGTGGAGGAGCCCTTTCAGAGAGCTGAACTGTGTTTGCTCCATATGTCTGTTTCTAGATCGGCCTGAAGTGGGAGTAGCATAAGGGTATGGCTCTTGAGACTGAAGGCTGTACATAGGGTACAGCCATTTAATGTGCACAAGAGCATTGCTGCATATTCTTGAGCACCATCTGCTGGCATTTTCTCCTCTAACTAGTATTTGCATAATTGGAAGCATCTCTCTTTATAGAATGTTCCTGAAAGAGGCAGGAGCTGAAGGCCTCAGGAAAATAAAATCTGTTTCTTTTGCATGCTTGGAAAGAGGCCATGTGGAAAAGGTCTGGAAATGGCTTTGGAAAAGACTAGCAAGATGTTGCATGAGAAAGCCCTAAATGCAGCATAAAGATTTGTACTGTGATGGGCAATGCCTGGAGTAAGGATTTTGGCATTGCTCATCTCTTTTTGTTCTGCAGCAGGTGTGATACCAACCATCTCTTGCCAAAGTGGTCCCAAGTCAAGGAAAGGGATGGTAAGGGACTTTCTATGTGCTATTCAGCAGTTAAAATGCCAGATTTAAGAACCTCCTGAGAAAACTTTCAGAGAAATGTGAGGAGGAGGGGAGTAGACATGAGGAAGGAATGTTAACATTTATCTGATTTTAGCTCTTTGATTCAGGGATACTTAATATCCACATCCTCTTTCAGGACCTAGAAACTCAGTACAGTCTCCAAAACACATCTGAAGAGATTGTCAATAGTATAGCCAATATTAGAACATTTAATCACAGGCAAATTAGCCTTAAAATACTTATCCCAGGTGCAGATACCTGTGCAGTCACTCGTGAAGTCTTCAAAACCTTTCCAAATAATTTGGCTGTTTAGCCTCATCAGGTAGCAATATTGACTAGTGCCTACGTGGCCCACCAGTGACTCTGCTTTAGTCTCATTTCATGAACATGGTAGTCCTACAACAAAATAACAACAAAACTTATTTTTATATTGCAGAAAACTAAACTGCTGCTATGTATTTGTGCATTTTTATTATTTTAGCACCTTTAATGTCTCCAAATGTTATGAATGCTATTCTGAATCTTGTAGTGGTATAAGGAGTCCTTAGTGGCACCTGCTGTATTTTGTACTTAGGAATCATGGCAATGGAAGGAAAACAAAGAAGGAAACACAACACAGTGAATGCTGTTTCCTGCAGAAGGCCTTATTTTTACTGAGGTCCTCTGGAATCCAGTGGTGTGTCAGACATTGCTTCATTCTGCTCTATCCCTTGGTAGTTCTTTACACAAGTACAAGTTCTTTATACAAAATGCAGCTATTAAAACTTTCAGAGGTCCCAATGGCTACAAGATCTAAAGCAATCATAGCTCAAAAGTATTTTTTCAGACTTCTCTGGAGAAGTTAATATCTGGGGGAAGAGATGTACATGAGGAAAAATTACATAGTCACTAGGCAAAATACCAATACCAAACCACTAATGATGATTTTAGACCCATGACTCTTTTTGATGCAGTTCTTTATTTCAACTTCAAGGGGCACCTACCTCTTCTCAGGGGTTTACTGCTTTTCCTGGAAGCAGGATGAGTACTGACATTCGATACCATTCAAATGATAATGCAACGCTATTCAGATCCATTTAAAAAGAGTATTCATTGAACTAAAAGACTAGTCAAAAATATGTACCATATTCTTATTTATACTGCTGGGGCATATGCAAGTCTACATGCCTCTTATAAGATGTGTGCTTCTGATTTTTTATCAGCCTGATGCAGCTAGACCTAGCAATACATTTTCCATTTTCAGGGAGGATGGAATAACCCATTAAATCTAAGCTTTTAAACTTTACCTTCGATATAAAATGCTTAAAACTCCCCAACATTAATAAGTACATTCAGAATAGTGCATTGTCTATCAGGAACAAAATTACAACTGAAATTTAGCCTGATTCCCATCTCCAAATTCTCCATATTTTTTCAGTCAACTGCTTTATTTTCCAGTGTAACATATCACTGTAAGGAACTGTGGCAGTTCAACTAGTGATTAAGTTTGAGATAAATCTTTAATTTGAATTTAAATCCTTCACACAGTTCTCAGGTTTTGTATCTTTTTCGGTGAATAATATTTTCCTCAGTTCTGAGAGGAAAGTACTTTTAAATTACTATTTCTGTGTATGGAGAGGTGTGGAAGGATACAAGCAGCATCAGTTTTGTTTATAATTATTATCACTGGTAAGTAAGGAATGTTAAGCTCTGACATCTTTAGCCTTCAGATAAAACTGCTTTCACAAACCAATTTATAATACCTTGTCCTGGGAGCTTTATGTAGAGATAGAAGAAATGTTAATGTAATAAAATAAGAAAGGAAGGTGGATTGATGATCTTGTTACTCCTGAACTTCTCAGTTGTAGTATGCATTTGTCTTCTTCACTCACTTTCTCTAATCAGTATAGAACTGTGAAGTACTGTGTGTTTGTACCAGTTTTCTTGTTGCTGAAGGTGCACCAACAGTTTGTTACAAACTGAAGAAAAGGAAGACTTGTCTAAGTGGTATTGATGGATTATAACTGCTTATGTGGATATCATTAACCCTTGTGTATGCAATGCAAAGTTTGCATTCAAGACTTAAGAAAGTGCATTGAATTAATGAGCTTGAAGCCAAACCAACCAAACAAAAAAACAGAGGAAAAAGAACAATCAGATTTCCATCAAAAGGCTGCGGTTAATTAGTTGTGAGACAAAACTAATATAAACTGTCTGGAAAGGTGTCTTTTTGCAAATGCCAAAATGAGGATTGTGTGCCACATGAATTCCTCTTAAGCAGGTAAAATAGAGTTTAAGCTAGTCTCAGGTGGACCAGGCCCTCTGCTGACCCAAGGCCACTGGCATACAGGTGCCCCACAAGACTGCTCAGACTGAGACTTTTCCACAGGTAGACCTATGGGTCCAGAATCTGCTTTTTCCTCTTATCTGAAGAGTATGGCTTATAACCTTATGCCAACTTCAAAGAAATTTTGTCAGCACAGCTCAGCTTCTCTGCTGCCATTTAAGGTAAGGCAGTAAATGTTTTTTCCTGACTTGACAATCCTGAGACTTACCAACCTTCCAGTTTTCTCTCTTTGAAGAGAAGCTCTAGAAAGGTTGGAAGTTTTCTTGCCAGTATAAAAGCTGCCTCCATTATTGCAAACAATAGACAGTTAAAGAAAATTAAACAACCTAATGCTACACACACACACACACACCACACACAAAAACCCCCCACAAAAGAAGAAAAAAGAAAGCAAAGATGAAGAAAAAGACATTAAAATCTAGGACATTGTGGCAACTAATACTGCTGAGTATTGCCAGCACTATAAAACAAGTCTTAAAGCAGTTAAAAGTTAAATTACATAACTCAAGACTGCTGTGGCCTGATTGAAAACGATTGGAATTAATGAGAAGGCTCATGTTGTGTGTCTGCATTAAGGGAGGCAAAGACCAGACTGGAACACAGGCTTGTGTTAAACTTGTCACCCATTGTTCTGCTCACACAGCTGACTATTCCCCTCAGCTCAGTGTCCAAAACCAGATCCATATGACCAAAAAGAGGACAGCCTTTAAGCCAGGTGCCATACACTGGCTGTGTCCATCTTGTCCCCCAGTTAGTCCAAGGGCTGCCCTGATTCCACTGTGTGGTCCTGAAGTGTAATTTTTAACTTTCAGGGGTTTTTGGCTGATTATTTTTCAGATCAAAGTGTTCCAAATACATGAGTGCAGCTGTGTCTTCACCTCATGAAAGCAACTGTGCATGTTGCATCCACTGAGTGGAGGCAAAGTCACAGCAGGTAACCTCTTGCTGCACCTGTGAAAAGGTGCCAGTTTTAGCAAGACATGGACATGTCAGCACAAGACCTGGTCCACCTAAGTTCTTCACAACTTCTGTACTAAATGCTGAAGAGAAAGTTATGTAGCATGATGACTTCATTTTGGCACTTGCAAAATATCATGTTTCTAGATAGGTTTATATTATTTTCTCACGAGTAGCTGGTGTGGGAGGTAGCCTGGGAATTGGAGGCACTGTGGAACCAAAGGAGGATAGCTGCTGTGGGGTGCCTGGTGACCCCTAGTTTCTGGAGAATGGAGTGGAGATGCCAGACCCTGTGCTGGTGGAGCTCCCAAGTGACTTTAAACTGGAAAAGAGCATCCCAGAGCCTAAGGTAAGCTTGGTTAGTGAGACAGAAGGCTAGCAATGGGGAGGAGACAGATACCAGTCCACATCCATGACACCCAAACCCTGCAACCTCCCTGAGTCCTTCTTGGTCTTTTCTTGTCCCCATACTCAAGTCCTAGGCCCTAGGCTTAACTGTGTTGACACCTTTCTTTTTCTCCCACAGTGCTACTGCCATATCCATTTCAAAATCAAATTTTGCTACCTTTTTGCCCCCACACACTATGTGAAAAGAATGAAATTACTTTCTTTCTTGATAGTCTTTGAATAAAATTAATCTATATGTATTCTGCTGAAGAGTGCTGAGTGACTCTGGAAAAAAAATCCCTGTCTACTTTATAGCTAAGCACAAAAACAGATGGAAGCAGGGTATAGGTATGGTAGAGCTTGGACAGAGGGAGATTTGGGCTGGCACAGAGCCTTACTGCATTTTAAAATAAGAAGGTTCTTGCATGACAACAGCTTGTTTCTGTGTCCTGATCTGTCAGATCAGGGTCTTATCACTGAACCTCATCTTGAACCTGAATGGCAAATCCCAAACCAACCCTGCTAAGAATAGACCAGTACTTATGATCTCTGACTCTTTCCCCAGATAATATATTCCATATTCCAGTAAAAGCAAGTTGCAAGTGTCTGTGATATGTTCCAGGAAATCAGTGGTTTTTTTGAGGAGGTAAACTAAGTTTTCTAGCTCCTCTGCCCTCGTCTGAAGTTGGAAAAGACCTCAAAGATCATCTAGTCACACAGTTAGCCCACACTGTCAAGTCCACCACTAAAACATGTTTCTAATGCCAAATCTGTGTCTTTAAACACCTCCAGGTATAGTGACTCAACTAGTATCTCTAGGCAGCCTCTTTCAATGCTTGAAAATATTTTCAGCGAAGAAGTTTTTCCTAAAATTGCGTTGTCACACTCCTCTTCTGCTCTCCCACAGCCCTGTCAGGTGCTGGCATACTTTATGGAATTCCTCTTGTGTTGTTGGAGAGGTGGTGAGGAGTAACAAAATCCCCTCAGGTGCAGTGAGGCACTTTTCCATTGAAACTACATTTTCTTCAATGCTTCATTTTAAAATTCATTCATTAGGGAGCACATTTTTCATGACTTAATGGGTGGCATTATTTGCTTCTGAGTTTAACAGTTCTCTAAATCCACCAGTGCCCTTTAGGCTACAAATGGAATGCTACTGGTAGATTTGTTTCATTGGATGCCTTGAGAAATCCCACCTCTAACCCCAACAATAACTTACTAAGTGAGAGGGGTGGGAACTGGGTTTATGCTGCTGCTGGTTAGTATAAAGCCTTCCTATCAAAGACACATTACCGTGGAAATCTAGGATTTAGAGGGTCATTGGTAGCAAGGAAACCATCAGGAAATGCTACAGTTCAGCATCACAAAAGTAGCCTCAATCTATGAAGCTTAATCTTGCAAGCAGTGATTCATAGGTACACCATACAAAAAAAAAGTGGCTCTGCAATAGTGAAGCAAGTTCAAGGCTACTGCAAAGGGGGGAAAGAATGATCTCAGTGCATGAGAGAAGAGCAATGAGAAAGTATCAAGGAAAATTCAGGTTGGATTTGAGAAAAACCTTTTAAATGGTAGAAGTAGTGAAGCACTACAATAGATTTTCTGGGGTGGATATGGATCTGCAGAACTGGAAATCATTTAGAACAGATGAGACAAAAATGTATGAGATAGGACATCACTGAAGCTGATCTTGCCGTGGCATAGGACAAGCTAGATGACCCCCTGAATTTGCCTTAGATTATTTTTATCTAAAAGTGTGGTTTTTATTGCATGGCTCTTGACATTTTATGTCCAGCTTGTAATACTGCATTCTGGAAGCAAGGACTGTAGCTGTCACTTCACACTGTAATTCAGAAGATGAATCCTAAAATGTGGCTAATCAAAAAGAAATAAAGTAAGTCTAAAGGAGGAAAACAGAGTGATTTTGAGTCACACCTCTGTTTGGGAATATTTTTTATTGACAAAACTAGAGAAGTCCAAAATATAGAGTAGAGGAACCTCTCTTTGTTGAATGTTACATACTGTCATGAAACTTTCATTCCAGTAAGAATTAAATTTTGCTACAGGCAGAGATTTTTAAAGCCTTCCCAATGCCTGAGAAACATGGAGGTTGTTGTCTATGCATATTTATTTATTCTTTTCTCACCAGGGAAACACTTTTACAGTCATTACATCAGTGCTTTAGAGAGTTTAATATGATTGAAATGCTGTAGGCAGGGGAAAAAAGTTATGTTTTGGAGGTGGAGCTCCCAAAGGAAACTGAGTTCTGGTTCCAGCTACATTTTCTTGCTAGAATCCTGCTTTTTAGATAAATGTCAGACAGGAGTTCAAAGCTGAAAATAGAAGCAGACACTGAAAATAATTTTAATCACTAAAGCAAGATCCAGAAAGAGCAGAATAGGAAAGTGGTCCTAGGTGGAGCTAATAAATCCATGTCTTACAGCCAGATACATTCGAGTGTACAAACTATAATCTTTTATCCAGGGAGATTTTTGGAGCAAGATTGAGGTTTTAATGTGATTGCCTTCTTGTGACAATTAGAAGGAACTGCATTATTCGTTGCAGTGAGAGGCACTGAGAAATGTCACCAAGTGCTGTCTTCCACACTGCACTGGAACCACCTTCAGTAGCAAATTGCATGCTCCCATTTTAAACAAAAAAATAGAGGCAAATCACAATAGCTGAGAAAGAATGCACAGGCTCTTCTGAGTGTAGATGAACACTGAATGTCATGCTAAAAGAAAGTAAGAAATAAAAGTGACATGTCCTATTTACATTTCTTTGTGTATTTTAAAATATAGTTGTTCTATTCTTAAGTTATTGTTGAAATACATGGGTATTTAAGTCACAGGAATAAAACAACACAAGAAATGCAACCCCTCCTTCCCCTATACCCTCCATTTCAGCGATTAAAGTAGTGTGGATACTTTGATGTTTTAAATTCTAATTCCTTTGCTGTGATTTTTATGGTTTCTTTGAAGGTTACTTTGTTGCTTTTTTGTATTTTCCTTCCTAATAGTTTTATCAAGAGATGCTTCTATTACAGCTAAGGCACTTAAAGAAAATACATTATTTAAATGTGAAATGGAAAGAGAGAAGATGTAAGACTATGGTGCATTTTTCTTTGTCATTCACAGACATAATAGAACAACTCAGAAGACAAAAAATAAAAATAAAGTAGGAAACGACATTCTCTTGACTTATCTGCTAGCCACATCCAGATGTGGTCCTTCCACCTTTAACTAACACCAGCTTTGTTTCCAGAATACAAACAAGTAAGCAGCTTATATCTATGTATTATAAAGGGGAAAAAAGCAAGGCACTGATTTTAAAAAAATGGCTGAACAAACCTACTGCTTCTCAGTCGAAAAAGGTCTTTCTTTCTAACGGCTTCCATGCATTTATACTATGCCAACCATTCTCAACCCAATGCATTTTATTATAATAATAATTGTTCTTTATTGCAGTAACATGTAAGGATTCCAAATAGGGTTCAAGACCCTATTATTCTAGGCACCATCCATGTGCATAATAAAACCATCTCTGCTGTAAAGAGCTTACGATCTTGACATATGACAAGGCATAACAGTAAAAGAGAACAAACAATTGCAGGGGAGGGGTGGAAGAGAAGCTATCAAGAAAGCCAATACACAGGGTGTGCTAAGTGGCAGTGTCTGAACACTAACTGATTAGCTATTGTCAAGGGCTTTGTATAATCTGAAGAAATAGTTTTTCACTGTGCCTTCCATATCACTTAGTTTCCTGTTTATAAAATGCAAATGTGGTTGTTACACCTCTTGAATAAACTGCTGGGGGGAGTGGGGAAAGGAAAGCTGAAAGATAGAAATTATATAGGATCTCTAAAGGGTAAGATGCAAGGGTATGGGAGCTTGGTGCCAACCATATCCAATACCTGTACCCAGGTACATAAAGTGGAAATCTCACTACTTTAAAAAGTCTAGAGGAAACTGGGATCACTTTTGATGTTAATACTCTTTACTGTACACGTATTGCAGATATGGGAAAACAATGCATATATCCACAGTTTGTGAGTGAAGTATCTTTTTTTTTCCCTCCTGTTTAAGAGGTTTAAAATAGTGAACATAGTAATTTGGATGCATGGTAAAAAGAGGCTGAAATAGCTTCTTTGACTGAAATGCAGAGATCGAGATCTCAATTCTCTCTTCCTATTCTTGAATTACACGTTCATAACACCCTTTCCCAGAACAGAATTTATATGGATTTCCTATAATACACATGGGTGCTAGCATCCTGTAAATTTTCTGCTAGTCAATTACTATGTGAGCATATAAATGAGAATGGATTACCACAGAAGATGTGAAAGTAGAAATAAAGATAGCTGCATTTTTTTTGTCTCATCAAAACCTTAAGAGAAACTCTAAGTATTGCCAGCTCCTCAGTTTAAGCTTTTAAATGTAATGTTTCAGAAGTATTATCATTTGCATCTTTGAAGTGAAAAAAGTTGTGGAAAAAAATACGTGGTAAACAAAGTACATTAATATGCCAAAAAAAGATGTAGTTTAATAATGTTTCTCCAGGATGTACATAGAGAATCAGTGTAAGGTTATGAAGTCCTATCTGGGCCAGGAAGAACTGTGCTTAATGGAGAAATTCTGTGATGCCTTTGCAAGTTACTCACGTTTATGATGGTTCAGACAGCTCCCTAAACTTTTCCGTAGTGTTCTCTTTTGCCCAGGCAGCACTGCCTGTTCCTCACTGGCTCATGTGCATTTTGCCATCAACACCCCTTTGAGTGGTGCTGCCACCAGCCTTCCTGTCACACAAAGCTGTGCAGTGATGGTTGAAGTGCTGGCGGTGCCTCACACAGTGTCAGAGTTATCTCAGGTGCCTAATGCTGAACTGGGCTGAGGACCTGCTGGCTGTGGGGTGGGAACACCAGCTGGGAGCTGTGACTGCCACTGCCTCTTGGGAACCAAGATACTCCTGTGAGCTGCCCTGAATGTGAGAAGATTGAAGAAGCTAAAGTGTTTGGAGAGCTGAGGAGACAGTGTGGCTCTCAGGGGGACATAGCTGTGGTGGTGGCAGCAGTGAACAAGGCTCATGGATCCAGTTTTTAATGGTCGGACATGGGCTGAGCCACTTTCAGGAGAGCATTGGTTGAATTTAGGTAGTCTCCTAACTAGCCTGGAGGTGGGCTTCTCCAGAGGGACATTCAGAGCAGATTCATGTACTTTCTCTCAATCTAAATTCTGTGTAGGCAGCATAAAGTTATTCAGCCCTGTCTCTGGGGAATGATCTCACTGAAAGTGAATCCCACAACTTTGTCATCTTATTTTGTTAATATGGCTAGCATAAAATTTTACTATATGCTAGTACAAAAGTTGAAATGAAACAGTGTTTGCAAGTAGCTTTTTCCTTTGGGCCATGAGCAGGGACATGGCTGTGTAACTAATCATGCAGTGCATCCATTCTCTGCGGGAGGATATCAGAGAATGGCCTTCTCAATTCAGTAGCTATTGTTAGTAACAAGGTCTCACCCTAGTCCAAGATAGCTGTCACCTCCAGAAATCAGTGATTATTGTGAAGTGCTTTTCTCCTTCTACTGAATTCCAATAGCTCTTTGGCAGCTTAATCCAACGTTCTTTAGATGGGTAAAATAAACTGTGATGAATCCCACCTTGTGCAACCTCCTGTAATGAGTAATCAGCAGAAGCTCTGTGGCAAAGTATCTCTCCTTTAGAACTTTTCTGAAAAAGCTTTAGTTGGAAAACTGAAGTGCCTGGTGTCTCCATCTCTCTGGCTTTAATACACTAAAAAGTATTAAATATATGAGTCTTAGCTTTTGCTCTTTTCCTATATTTTCCTCCTGGCTAGATCATGTGCTGCCTTCTTTGACATGATGGCTTTCATGTATTGTTAGAGTTGTTATTTACAGATGACATGGAGAGCCTGGGGAGCCAAATCGAGCTGAGGTCTACACTAGGCAGTGGCTTCTCTAAGAGGTAGGTGCTGCAATAGTGACTCTAGCTACGATTTTCTCAGATTTAACACAACTCTTTTGCTTATGAATTTTAAGTTGCTCTTTTCTGTTTTCTGTATCAAACAGATGTGCACACACACATGTAAAAGATGTTTACATATAATCTGTATATGTGCACACGTGCTTTTGCCCTGAATCTGTGAAAAAATAAATATCCTTTTCCTGCTCAGCTGAAATGTGTTCCACTGTTTGCCACTGTTTTACAAGGTGGATTTTAAGAATTTAGCAGAAAAAATAAAACCCATAGGGAAAAAAGCTAGCTTTCAATCCAGTCAGTGTCAATTAAAAGGGAGCCTTGGATGCAAATGCCACATCAGCACCAATTTTGTCACTAAGAACTTTAAGATCAGAAGCAATTACCTTCAATAGCACCTTGTTTTTATGTGTCTACCCTTCATAGCCTTGGCTAGTAACTCGGCCTACACCATAATTTACACTGACATCTAATTTCAGTGGATCTGCAAGCAATCTAACTGAAGATGGAGATACTGAGAGTGAGGAGTCCTGCTTTATCACCGCAGACATAAAGATTCATTATTTTTGCCAATTCAGAAAGTGAGACTTATGGGAATGAAGATTTTTTCATGTGCGTATCTGGCTGTTTTGCATATCTCATTACTTGAATTATTTCCTGGTTTAGGCAAATGATTGCTGCCTTTAACTAGATGATTAAACACTCTAACAGCTCACAAAGGAAAAAAAAACAGCCAAGTGCTACTAGCATTCAGTAGATTTACCATTTTCAAGTGTCTCTGCAAAATGAGAGCAAAAGAAGAAGATGCATTCATTGCTAATCATGTTCTTTGAAGTATAGTAGAGACCTGGCAATTTTATATTGTGCACAAAAGTAACAGTATTAGACTAAGATTATTTTAAGAAACACTTTTATCATTTTCTAGCTGGCAGAGAGGACAAGCCTGCCAGCCATGCAGGTTGATGTTTCCTCGTGAAACAATGAAAGAACCCCACAATGATGTGATTAATGACTTGCATCCATTTTCTCTGATCCTCAGACTTGAATATAGAAAGCAGGGTCTGATCTCTATGTTATTATGCAGCCTTCTATTCAGACCAGGCTAATACCAGCACAACTTCTTTTGTGATGCTTGTTCCCCTAGCCAAGAAATTTGCATATCACAGAGAATAAGGTTATGTAACCCAGTTGTTGATTTTGATGGTGCAAAGAACTGTCAGGGTTGTTTTTGTCACAAAGAGTGTGGTTTTAAAGCAGGTGTTAAAAAAACATGTATTCTTGTTATTTTACATGATGCAAAACTTGCAAATATATAATTAGTAAGAGAAATGCTTGTAAGTTGTATGTCAGCATGTACCTTTTCAATTAGTGTTATGCAGATGGTGAAAGAAGACAATTGTTACTAAAGGCAGTTCTTGCTTCTCTCTTTGAAAATGCAATTGCCCTTACAGCTCTGTTTCACAGAGTACTTTGAGATTGTTGTAGGTCACTTTCTTACAAACTCTAGCAGAACAGTTGTAAATGTCATAAATCAAAAGTTTAGGTGACTTATGCTTTTGGTTCATGTTCTTAAGGTCTGCCTGAGAAAGTGACCCGTTTCAAATTGGACCAAAAGACGAAGAGCCTGAACACTGAAGGACACTCGAGTCTGACAGCATTGGGTAAGGACCATGATGCTGAGGGCAGTGTACTTGCTCAGCACGTGACTTACCACTTTTGTCCACTTGCACATGAAATGATCACCATAATGGGAGGAAATAAGGAAGACAAAACCTGCTGTGAAGAGGAAGAAGTTTTTGCTGATGCCTGTTGTAAAAGTATTGGCTGCAGGTTCTTAAAGTATAAACCAAACTGATAAAAGGAATGAAAAAAGAACAGTTTTACTGCTTTAGTTTCTTGCCATTTTTTCCATTATGGGAATGCAGGTTTTCTAAAGCATAACCTGTGGTACAGAAGTTATAGCAAACAAACAAATAAATACCAATGCAGATGAATATACAAAATTGACTCAGTCGGATTCCTGAGTTCCTAGTACTTAATCTTCTACTGTAACACAGCTGAATTGGCAGAAGTGGAAATGCATTTGGAAAGTTCAAGCATTTTTAATCCTGCTGCATAAATGGAGCTATTAATTCTAAATTACAGGGGAAAAGCACTGTTTTATCAGAAGTAACATTATCACTTTCCCTACAGAAAACATTCCACTAGTATCATTAAGGTGTCCCTAATTAATTTAGTCAAAGGAGTAATAAAATTAACTTAAACACCAACAGTTAGATGCCCACACAAAGGGCATTTGGAACCAAAATTGTTTTGATTTTTAAAAATGCTATTTTTAACTCTAGTGTTATCCTGTTCACAGGGCAAATGTTGGAAGTGTGGAAACATAAATGGCATCAGGCCTGACTGCACCTTTCCTGTGTACAGACCAAAGGCTTCTTTTTGCCTCCCTGGAGGGCTGGGAGTCAGTCACAACCACATCATGTACTCATGGGAATGGCCTGCACCTGGAGAGTGGGCAAAACTCATTCCTCTCCTGCCCTGCACCTCCACAGGGCCCACCCAGGGAGATGCTCCAAATGGTCTCACTCCCCTCATCCAACTTCATATACCAGGCCCAAGTGCTCCAGTCTTTCTTTAGTGGAAGCTTCTTCTAGATACCAGGCAGCCTTCTCAGAGCTGAAGTTATTGAGGCAGAACAGAGACCGATGACCATTTCACCTTCCTTGATTGATTTTCTCAGCAGTTACAGAAATGAAGGTCCTGAGAGCTCTGAAGGATAGCAAGGTCTTTACAACATTCTTTGGTGAACCGTCAGTCTTTCCCTTTGCTTTTTAGCTCTCCATTGACTTCTAATAACCTTTCTGAGACACCAATTTATTCCATTAGAACAGGAACTTTCCACAGGAGAGTTTCACAGTTCTTGAGGTACAAGTTAAAGATAACTTTATACTACTGGTTTCGGAGGATACAGACATAGAGGAAACATCCTTGAGCCTTCCAGACAGCCAGACTTAATATACTTACTTCCAGAAATTCTTCCTGTTCAAGATTTTGAGATTGGAAGCTTCATTACAAATGTAATTTTTGTGCATATTTTTAAGGCAGCTGTGATAACTTCTTTCAACAACATTTTGTATGATTAGCTCATCACTGCTGACCCAAAGATGACCCGCCATTTTTGCCTTCAAAACTTTTTGTTAAAGAAAACTCATCAAATGTGATATGCAGAAACATCTGGGCCTTTTTTTCCCCCTTGACATAAGTCCAGGTATCTTTTTATTCACTATAGTAATAAAATGAAATCTTCATCTGAATGTAAATCTGATGCAAGTATTTTAGAAAAATCTGGCATGATACCAATCTTTCCTTAAAATAAGTTTTGGTATAAACTAGCTCCACTTTATCTGCACTATTGCTTCATATATTTTTTCTTTACTCTCTGTCACACTGCTAATGTACAGTGCAACTACACTGCCTTTATGTTTATTTATGGTTTTCTGAAGAAAGCCTCTACCTGCTTCCCATCAGGATTGCTATTGCTCTATTTTTCTTTTATAGCTGTTACAGCAGTTTAATGTCCTGTACTATTCTCCACTTTGTTGTCCAGGCTTTTTGCATTAATCTAGGAACATTATTTCTCTCAGAAATCATCCTATTTCCTACATGAATTAAATTCAGTAACTTCCATAAGCCATATTGACTTATACTTTCATTTCTTTTTAAATTACTGCTTTTTTAAAATGTGTGTTTGTGTGTGTGTGTGTGTGTTTGACTTTGTGGGGGGATGTTTTTTATCCTCTGGTTTTTTTTCTCCTCCTGCCTTCTGTGCCTTCTTATCCATTATTACAGTCTCATTTACCTGGCTTTTGTTCCCTCTGTGTATTGAAAGCAGATGTGAATTATGTCCCAACGGCATTCTTAATTTCTGCATTTTCTCATAATACCTGCCTACACTCAGGTTGTAGAATCCCGGTGCTCCAAGTATTTAATAGAAGTCAGTCTGATGAGAAGGTGCAGACACACCTTTTTTGTTGCAAAGCCCCTGATAGACCTTTAGGACTCAGACCCTTCAGGAACTTATGCAGTGTTGCATGCCTGAAACCCTCTGGCAAGGATACCCATTGTCTAGCCACCTCCTAAGCTTGGTCTGTGAATAAGATCTTCCATACAACTTAAGTATGTTTAGCATTACCTTGATGGAATTAGCAGTAAACTGATGTGAGAAATATCTCACTTGCCAGTTCCCTGTGTTTACCCCTATAGCCAAGAAACGGTGAGACACAATAAATATGTATGAAATACAAATATTAATTAGTCACTATATTTAGAGAGAGAACTACATACATGAAAGAAAATCTGTATGTTGGATCATCTCTAAAAGGTTTCTTTCTTTCTTTGATCAAACAAGCTGTCAAGATGGTTAGATGAATGTGCACACACAAGGATTTAGTACATGAATTATTTCTCCAGCAATATTATGTTCACCAAAGAGAGCCCTTATTTTGAAGATACATATTACCTGATGTGCCATTAATTCCCCATGAATTTCTCTTTAGATTCAGACATTCAGAAGGTAAATTCATATCTGAAAAATTATTGTGAACCCTAACTTGGCTTGGATTCTTGTCTCAATAAACTTTTGAAAATGATTTATTGAGCTAACAAATATTCATAAAGATTTATGCTCTTTGGCTATAATTTCTAAAGCCACTGATTTTCTAGGTTTTAGGCTGCCTATCCGAAGTTCATAACTAATCACAAATGTACAAATCACTAGGAAAATTCTCCTTTTCCCTGAGTGGGAATCAACAGGCAAATAAATCATCATCAGCAACAACATCATGTCCCTAAATTTTATTTCTAACAAACCTCATAATTCTCCTAAGTCTTTTTTTACTTATTCCTGCCCTTTTCTAGAAAATAAAGATTTCCCTAAAACCCCTTTAGACCTCACTTCTTTTAATACCCACCCCAAACATATCGTTGTCCAGAAGGGATGTTTGGAGCTCATTTAATCCTGCTCAAAGTAAGCTCAGTTTCAAAACTTGATCAGAACCATTTTGAAGCAATTGTGAAAATTTCCAAGCATGTAGATCCCGAAAACTCTCTGGGAACTTGCTCCAGAGCTTGGTCATTCTCACCATGAACATGCTACACCTGGTGACAGTTTGGTAAGAAGTCTGGTTCTGTCTTTGTAGCTCACTTTTGGGTAGCTGAAAGCAGCAACCTGAGCTACCTCCTCTACCCCATCATTGCTTTCTTTTCTCCAGTCTGAGCAAGTAATTTCCCTTTGGTCTCTGCATGTCACATGCTGTAGTCTTTCTAACAATCATCTGGGAGGATCCAAAGCTGGAGGCTGTTTTGGATGGAGCTTTGCAAGAGCGAAATGAAAGGAGATAACCATTCTCATGCCTTCTGGACACTGTTGCTGCCCAAAATGCTGTTATTCTTTAGTGCCTTTAGGGTGCACTGCTACCACATGCTCGATTTTCTGTCCACCATGGACTTTAGCAGAGCTGATTTCTAACTGGTCACCTCCAGCTTGGGGTTAATGCCATCCCAGGCTCAGGACTCTGCCTTTGCCTTTGCTTTCCTTCACCTTCACGGGTCAGCTCTTCATCCATCTGTCAAAGTCCTCCTGTGTATCAACTGTTCCCCTCTGTTTGGTGTTGCTCATAACAAGATGGTCCTATCCCAAATGTATTTGGTAGTACCAGTCCTTGTACTGAACAATGAGGAGAGTCAGTTTTAATCATATGCCTGCTAGATTCTGAACAGTTGAATGCAATAGTCCAGCCAATTTTCCCTCTCCTTGAAGCTTGCCCTTTCTGTCCACAGCCATGCAGCATGCCTACAAGTGTTGTGGGAGACTGTGTCCAAGGCCTTGCTAAAGTCAAGGTAAATGACACAGACTGCTTTCTCTTTGTCTGCAGAGCCAGTCATTTCACCATGGAAGGAATCAAGATTAATTAGGATAATTAAGGATAATTATAGATAAAGGATAATTATAGAATTTCTCCTACCTTCTATCAACTTCAGAGCCACATTTTATATCCTTACTTTTGTGGCTACAGTGCTATTCCAGATTCTCTCTCTGCACTGGTGACAGACTTATTAATTTCTCCTTCTAATTAGTCCCCAGTTGCACGGATTTGACTCCTTTCATGAATCTCAGGTAGTCTCTTCTTGCTTCATCACTTCTTTTCCCTTGAAAACTGCATATCACCCACATTTTTCTTTGGGCTTCAGTCTCTAACTATATGTGTCTCCTGTTCTTCTCTTGAGAGCCCAGTTATTTCATTAGTGGGGCTGCAGTTTCTGCTGGGCTTTTCATTTTACTTCAGAACTTCAACACTTTTTATATAGAAATGCATTCGTAAACTTGGTTGTACTTACCTTTGAGTAGATTACTGGCACAAATGTTGCTATCTGTGAGCTTGGCATGGAGCTATGCACTAGCTTAATCACAGTTATTAGATATTTGATAACTATACTTTGATTTACACAGAGGAGGACATGCTTTACATAGCTTACTGATAGGTAGGCTAACGTTTAAAATTTGTGCAAAAATTTAATATGAGAAAGATGGGACTGCACACAAGTAGAAATGCTCTACAGATTTGTAGTAGGGAAAAATACATACTTACATCTGCAATTTCAGTTGGTGGATGCACAATTTATATGCAGAAACTGCAGATGTGGGCTTTAAAAGAAAATCTTAACCTGCTGTATATCTTGGAGTTTTGGCAGGCTTTGATTTGCACCTAGGTAATTGTCTTATACTGCAGACCTGAAGGATCATTTATAAAGCTTTTAAATGGTGACCACAGCAGTATTTAGGTATAAAAAAGATTATTGTAGTAAATGAATCTTGTCTAAAAAATAGCAGAAGAAAATTTGTGTAGTGCTCAGTTAAAAGCATAATGACTTTATCATTTTTCTTGACTCAGAATTTTGGCTGTAACTCCTCTGGCTCACACAGTTGCAAAAGAAAAAAAGGATACATGCTCCCCTACCACTCTATTTCTTATCCAGAACCAAGAAATTATGTTTTAGAAGGAACCATTTAAAGAAAGACCATTTTCACTGTGAGCATCTGGGCCTCCAGCAGTCTTGCATGACTCTTGCTGCAATGACATCTGCAAGTACTTATTGCTGCTGCAGTGTGCCTCCTAGTGTTTCTTGTAATTCTGTGTAAAAAACCCATATTGCTTACTGCCTGCTGCATTCCATACCGTGCTCCAGTGCTTACTGCTGTAAAGGACATATTGTGTTTACCAAAACAGTATGCCTGGGAAGATAGGTAGACACTTCTCTCTGTGTGCCTGCAAATGCAAACTCCTCAGACTTACATGGTTTAATCTACATAAGGATGCATAATTGAGAGAAGTGAAGAGATTTTGACTGATATGTATAAATTTATTGAGACACAAATACATCATGGCATGTATAGCATTCTCATTATCCAGTATATTACTTTTAAAATATATACCTTATTTTTTCCTGACTGATAACTTATTTCAGCAAAATGGTCTTTTTCCTCATGTAAATGGATTATGATAGATGGATAGAAAGTGCTGCACTTACCTCATGAGTTACTTTTCAAGTAACTTGGTAACTCCACTGAGCATTCTTGTTCTTGGAGCTGACAGCATCTGAAGGGTGGGTGGCAGAGATCTTACTGTGGGTACCTAGCAATTTGTTTCTCTCTTAAGATTGTATCTATGGGACCAAAGTGTTCATGTCTCTGCCAGGACAAAGGAATTCTAGTCCCTTCTGTCCATGTGTGTCTGGCAGAGCTGTTGCATTGCAGCCTCATTCTAAACAATTCCTATGCAGGGCCAGAACTGATGTCCACTCATTCCAGTGAATGCCAAAACCAGACATTCAACAAATGAAACAGACTGAAAACAGCTAAAAGACAGCTAAAGACAGCTAAAAGGCAGAAAGGTTCTTCTGGAAGTGTCGGCAAGCTGAAACTCTACAAGGTATAATGGAATGCAAATAGTTTTCTGTATGTTAAAGGACACGTCAAGCACAGTTTGGAAAGGAATTTTTAAATTAAAGAATTCTAGCAGACCAATTGTACAAAATTTTAATTTAGTACCTTTTCCATAATGGAAACTGCCTTATATTTTTACCAGATTAAATACAATTTTTATCCCTAGAAGACGCTTTTTTTTGTCTTACATTGAATTTTACACCCATAACTAACCATTTTCTCACCTCATTTTCCACTTTCTCCTGTACTTTTGCACCAAAGAAAGACTGTTTCAATTTTTTATTTTTTAAGAAAAAATTCACACTGGAACAGGCTTAGACTGAACAAGAATATTAGTCAGAACAAAATTGTTTGCTCAAAGTTATTAATATCTCAAAACAGGGTTATATACTGGGATATACTGAACAAGTTTAACAATTTGCTTTCAGTACTGCTTGGTGCATCTAATTAAAACTAGGAGAGGAAAAGAAATAGCTGAAAACCCAATCAAACTAAAGCAGTGTCAGTCTTACACTTTCAACACACTATGCCCACTTTTCCTGTCACTATTAACTGTCACTGCTTTTTCTGCTAATGCTAGCAAATCACAGGATTCAGATTCAGAGGAAATAATGGTGTAGCTGTCCATCAAAGAAAAAGAGGAATTGTTTTTTTATAAGAAGTGAGAAGGTCAATCTGAAGGAAGTTCAAGAATGCTCTGACTTTTAATCTGTGGCAGTATGTCATCAGTCTGAAGCTGAAATCTTTGATTGTCCAAGAGGAATAGTTCGAGTACTTCTCTGATGCTGGATAATTAGGCCAAGATCCTTCTGAATACTTTGCTAGATGTTTTTGAAAGAGGTAGGAACAACATTTGTGTATATATGACTATTCTCAAACTAACCAAATCTGTATTTTAGCAGGTTGGCATAAACTGTGGATCTAACCAATAGTGGAAAACAGAAGCCTGAGAAGAAATATTGTTGAACACAAGAATAGAAAACATGCCGTTAATGTAACCATTTTTTTTTTTTGGTAACAGAACTTTTGTATAGGATCACCAAGGCCTTCTTTTGTTGTTGGAGGGACACAATTCAGGAGTAATATAGAGCTATCTCAAATTTAGACTGAAAACTCAGGTCAGGTAGCAAAATACAAGACAACGTTTATTCTCCTTTTGGATTGTTGATTTAGCAAATAACTTGACAAAAAAGTCCTCTTTAATAATACAGGAACACCAGATAAATTGAACTTTACAAATCAGTTGCAAATCGTACCTCTGAAACTGTACCAAATGAACTTGCAAACAAGTGGGAGGACTTGTATTTCAAAAATACAGATTTGTCCTTTAAGGGCCGGGCTCATGATGAGGACTTTGGCCTCTTATTCTGATTTAAGCTAATTTGCACATGAGAGACACTATAGTGCTGCAATGAATGGCTGCAGTCAGCTTGATTAGACCTTTGATTTCTGCTTGAATTCTCAGTATTGGAGAGCTAACCCTAAAACATATTGCCATTATTACTGGGTGTGCTTCTATTGATATGAGGAAATATTTATGCTAGCTGTGCTGTAGTTGAAGTAGGACAGCAAGGGTTATGTTTTATTCATCTTTAGAAGTGAAAGATACTGGAAGTCAGGATGAGGAGTGACTTAGAAACCAGTCTCTTTCAGACAGTCTTCCTAAACAAGAGAGTAATGTTTGCAGAAACAGCTACTCTGGCTTTTGCACTTCTACAGAGTGAGAGAAGAAAAAATGCTGGATCTGTTGGGTTGTGAGCAATAGGTATTACCTGGATGCTTTGCAATCTTTTGGGCTTTTCTCTAGTTAATAGGATTTATGCTTCCCTCTTTGCAAAGATTTATGTTTCTCTTATGCTAAGAGATACCGTATTTCAGTGCTGTGAGACCTGGAATGATGTCTTACTGCAGCAATGAATCTATGCAGATGACTGCGAGAGGAGAAACATAGAGACAGTTAATTCATTTTGAAACCTATTTATAATTTTACATATCACTCTGAATCTGTACCTATTTAATAGTATCATTTGTATTTACCATTTCATATATGTGCTTTACTATATATGCTTCACTGGCATTTAGATTAATTTACATGACTGCAGCCACATGAACAGATTTTTTTTTTTTGAATCTCAGGTTCCCTGTGGCTTTTTTAATACCCATTTGCTTTGATTCTTTTTATTACAATGGTTAAGAGGTGACACTGAAAAAGAGAGAAAAAAGTCTTGAATGTACTTAAGATCTGATACGAAATTGTAGTCAGGGACACAGTCTTTCTACCTCCATAATCCACAACAGAAAAAGACAAATTATAAATGACACTGCTTCATCTGAGAGAATGCATGTAAGATTAATAAAAGTGGGATTGCTGATGAACTGGATCACTCTCTGAATGATGATATAAAAAGTCTCAACAAATGCTATGATTTTATCTATTAAAAATGTTTAGACATCTGATGTTGGTGTTTGGCCTTTTCTATTGAATTAACAGAAGGATTAAGGATTCAAACTCTGGTGCAAGCTGATTTAAAATAGCACTGTAGTTACAAAATTAGCTTCTTCATAGCATTGCTCTTGAGAATTAGGCTTGATTTGCCAGGATAAAAAAAAAAGTCACAAATGTTGACGCATCATTATCTGAAGTGTAATGCACACTTAGTTTTTATGTGGAAGAATGGCTTTAAAAAGCCAATTTGAGAAGTTGCTTGAAACCACATCAGTAATAAATATGGATTGTTTGCAGTTGAAATTGGTTTTAAATTACCTTCTTCAGTTTCCTTTTTTTTGTTTTAGAGACAAAAGTGTTGCTTCTTTTAAGGAACAAGCACCATGTAGTATTACTAATGAAAATATATAGAAGAAAGAGATCAAATAAAGTTTCTCTTATGGGCTACACCCTAGGCATTATCTGTCTAGTTTTTTCTTCTTCTATAAAATATTTTTTAAACTTTTTTTCAAAGCACAAATACCATTAAGTTACTAGAATATTTTGACCTATCCATCCATATTTGAATGGCAGTAATTCACCTGGAAAGATCGGCCTCTTAACACCTTGAAGTTAATGAATTTGTAGTCTATTTACTTTGGAAAATATAAATTACTTGAAACGACAAAAAACTCCAAATGACCTAGATTTAATAAATAAAAACAAGGCTAGACAGCTTTTAACCCTTATTTTCTGTGGTCAAAAGTGCATCTGATCTTGTCCAAATTCTAACAAATCTAAAAATCATGACCTCACAAGGTAATAAAGCCACTAGTACTTAATGGAATCCACTGGATTCTTGCAAGATGAAAAGATGTGATCGTATTAAACATTTATCCTGCTATGTGTGGTCCTAATTTTAAATGCAACAGGTAACCTAAAGATTAAAACTAAAAGACTATTGAGCCAGAGAACATAAGCAACATTTACTGTTTTAGATTTTCTAGGGTATGTGAATAAACGGATGCTTTCTGGCCCTCTTTCTTGTAGCTCTACTTTTATTTCTGTGCTCAACAGGGGCTTTTGTTGAGAGAGAAGAGCACTTTGGTGTTCTCAGTGCAGATTAGCAAAACCGTGAAGCCTCTGTGAGGTTCCTGATCCTATACCAGATCAAAGCTTAACTGTGGCCAAAAACCTCTACAAAGAACAGAATAATATGCAAACCATTATTTCCTTCTGAACAAATCCTTACTCTGAACTACCACTCCTCCCAAGATCTATATACATAATTTCATTGGATGAAACTCTTCCTTCATTTTACATTATCATCTAGTGACAATTTATATCTTCTTTAGCTGTCGTCTTTCCAAACCATACTTGCAACACCAAACCCAGCCTGCACAGAACCCACAGACTTGTTTTTCTTCTCTTCAGCACAACCTTTCAATCTCCACTGGCAGAGCTTTTGCACCCAGGAGATTGTGTAGTTCTGCAGCTTCTGCTTTCTCTGATGAGACTTACTCTTACTTACTATTCACAAATATCAGCTAGAGTCAGTTCCCTGGAAAAGAGAAAATAAGATTTTTTTTTTCTGAAAAAAGTCTTCCTCCTTCTAAAGGCAGACCTGACAACAAGAGGCATCAGTAGGAGAATTGTTAAGTTCCTGTAGTCAAAGATTGTTATTCTGAATTTAACTAGAATCTCCTCTAACTATATTAAAATACAAACTGTTTCCTTTCCAGAAATTGCCTGCTTCCCAGAGCTTTTTTGAATATTTAAACCTGGTGTTTTCAATTGCACCTTTCCACAGCCCAAAATATAAGCCTTCATCAACAATCAGAAAAAAAAAAAAAAATTTAAAAGGCCCATTTTTTTTGATTCCTGAAGCCTTCATTCTAGACTGGTATTGTTTACAGGTTCAAATACTAAAACTGTCTCTTCAAGATTTTCTATTTTTATTAAGAGTTTCCTGGTCACTAAGGAGTAAATCTGTGTCCATATGCTCATGAGCTTCATAGGATCTTAAATAAATCTAACTTTGGTTTGTCCACTCCATGATCTTAGCCACAGTTATGACCCCATTCCTAGGTTTTTAAAGTGAACAGAGAGATGGGTAGGGGAGAAAAAAAAAGACTAAATTCTCTTTTTTGGCCGCAGTAGAACAAAATGTCTCAGTGAGTCCTGGAAAATAAAGAAACATGAATTTATATTCATGGCTTCAGGCCCTGTTCCCAGGAAAGTTAGCATGAACCACAGTTCTACTCATGTGCTAATAAGTTTGACATGCTTACAAGAACAGAGACAAACAACAAAAAACTTCCAATGTGAAGAGAAGCTTTCTTCTGGGTTGGCTCCCTGAAACCTTCTGCCATGCAGTGTTCTGTAAACATCAGCAGAGTCAACTTCCTGGGTTTGTGTTTCATGGTGGCAGACCCATATGTAAGGAAAAGAAAACCAGAAACTCTTGATTTACAATTCAAGTATTGGAGGATGCCTCATAAAATCTCCTTTCCACGCTTTGTTCTCAGAAACTCAAACAGAACTCAAGAAAAAGGAAACAGTAGGGTTCATCTCTACTTCATCAAAAGAAAATGGAAATAGTTTCTCAAAAAAGATGGCTGAACTTCCCAGGATCTACCAAAAAGACTGAATTGTAAGAGAAAAAATTTGTAAGAACAGTTGGAGAATATATATATATATATTTATAGTACTAGAGGGGAATTTTCTGGCACTGATATTTGTCATAGGCCAGAGAAGGTCCATTCACTCTATTTTCTACCCTACCAGCCCTAGAGTTTAAAAATATCCCCAAGACATCAGCTACAAAAAATTGAGCAATTCTTTACAACTGGCATGGAGCCTCATCCTAGGTCACAGGATCATCATAAACTGTGCAGTTATAATAGTCTGCATCTGAGAATAACAGGATATTAGAGAAACTGTTGTCCTTGGTTACCTTCATTGGACAAAAAGAAAATATTAGCCATACTCTGCAATGGCTTCCAGGACTTTTGCTACAAACCTGCAGTTCCCAGTTTTCCTGCACTTAGAAACATACTGAGTACACTCCAAGATATTAAATATATATATATATATATAAATATATATATATATTTAGAGCAAGCCACAGTCACGGGGGAAAGAACAGGGAAAGAAAACTGTCACAAAGACTTTGGTAATCATAAGTGTGGCTTCAGACCCCAACCTAGACCAAACCTAAAACTAGAGACTTCAGTAAACATGTGAAGTGAGCTTTCTCCCTGACTTGGAGATGCAGGATTTCAGGCTGATGCAGAGTAATGCTTCTCTATAAACTGACCATTAGCCATTCACTAGCAGCTATGTTCTTGTTCCCAATATTCCATCTTCAATTTTTAACTTTCCTGTTACACTGTGCTTAAGAATGGGGATACTCAACTCTTGGGAAGTGAATGAAATAGGAATTATTTTTTGTTGTAGTACTACGTCATATTTTATGTTCCTGAGCCTTGAAAGGTCCAGTAATAGAGTAGGTGCTTCATTCCCTCTCCTTTCTAACCCTAACCCCAACTATAAATTTAGTAAAGGGAGCCATCTTGGGAAAAATCTCTCACACTGCCTCACCTTTCACCATAAGTTTACAGAAGTTCTATAGGAGGAAGAAAATGAAATAGGAGCTACTTTTCTGGTCTGACATCTTTTATCAGTTTGCATCACTGCCAAGATTAGAGGGGGAAGGAAACATAGAAGTCAGTCTTCTTCCCTAAATCATTCTTTACCACCTCTAAGCAAGTCCTGCAGAATCAGCATGTTCCTGCTGTCCCTGACCCTGAGCATAAGACTTAAATCGGGGTTTAACAGTAAATCAGAGTAACTACCACCTCTCTGCCTTGATTGAGGGGCTTTTGTTACCAGCAATTGTAGTTTTTAACAGACTGTTCCACTTAACCAAAACCCAAAGGCTCCCAAACTTGCTCATTAACTGTAGTTTGGGAAATAATGGTCCTAGTATCTGATAAAAAGGACCTCTAAAATTAATCCATAACAAATCAATGTCTTTCTCTAGTTTTGACCCAGTCCTTACCCTGCTTTTAAAGGTAATGTTTAGTCAATGTTTTTATTAGATTAGATAAAAAACACAGAAAGCATTCTCCCTTTCAGAATCATCCTTCGTCAACAACTGATAACTTTGTGGGATTTGGAATTTCTTAAAACCTCTGTAATCTTAATTTAGGATTAGTGAAAGATTCCTAGTTCAGGTGTCATACCACTAAAAATTACTTTTCATTTATGAAAACAGCATTTTATAACAATATCCATCACTCTGGTAGATACAACACTTATTTCTAGTGCTGGAGCACTTATACACAGGTCAACATTAGTGAAGGGGCTGAGAAAAGCCCTCTTTCTTCTGTCTCCACTATTGATTCAGCTTCAGAACAGGCACCCAGGCATCTTTGGCAGAGGAAAGCCCTTTGGTTATTGTCCTCCACAGCTTCTGCAGCCTTAAGAAAAACCCAGGGAACAATCTCTGTACAGGAAAACACATGAAGCACTTATTTTTTTCATACTCAACTTTCTTCAAAGTGTAGGTCATACAGGAGAGGAATATCTTATATTTTCTGAAGTTCACAACATCGCTCTTGGTGAAGGATGGGCTTCAGGCATCTTAGTCTAGCATTCAGATTAAAGAATAGAAATAACACAATTGCAATTATAAATGTAATTCTTCTGGCTTTGAGTTGTTTGTTTTTTGTTTTTTGTTTTTTTTTTTTTTTTTTGCCACAGCAAGATTGTTGGCGTGACACAGCACAATGCAACCAACAACAATACTATCATGCTGTCACCGCCCTGAGTGGTCTCCATGCCCTGATCAGTCTCAGCAGAGATCCTCAGCTTCCATCCATGGGCCAGGAGCCTTCTTTCAGCCTGTATTCTGGCAGCCTCTCCTAAGATGAGAGGTGGGTTTTGGCTTCTGCTGTCCTGACCTGCAGGCTGTACTCCTGAGTGCACCAGGCACTGCCCTGCCTGACGACTGCTGGGCTGCCAGCAGAGCCTCTTTCTGTCATCACCCCTGCCCTGCCTGAATATGATGGAGCTGGGCCCTGACATTCTATGCTCAGCAGTCATAATCTTAACTCCAATTCCTTTCTCATCTCATCCTTGTTTGAGGTCAGTGACGCATCTGAGTAGACAGAAAAGTTAAGGTCTCCTGCCTGTTATGAAGCTTTGTCTGGAAACCAAATACTTCAATCCCTTTAACCTAATCCGTGGACCACTTTTTTTCATCTTGAAGCAGCCTTTGCTGAAGCTTGGCAGGCCTTGAGAACATAACTTATTGGAATTATAAAATATATAATCTCACTGTAAGTACAAATGGAATTTTACCCCTAATGGTAACCCAATAATTGAGTGCTGACTGAAGCAAATGGTAATTTTCTGCTTCTGAAGCTTCTCTTCATGCAGATTCAGGGAACCTGAAGGAGTTCTGCAAGCAGGTCTCTAAGTCTGTGCTGCACCTTTGCCTGACCTCCCTCTGCACTCTGCCTTCAGTTAACAGCAGTCTGGTCTGAAAAAAAACCTCAGAAGAGTTATTAGCTTCCCTCATTTGCCTAGTTCATGTTTCTCAATGTAGTATTAACTGTGCAGAATCTACTTTATATAAGCCTGTGTTTAATCACAGCACAAACTTCAAGCTAATAATATACCTTGACAGTTATAGTTAATCATAATAGCTAATAATAATTTTGCAAAATTCAGGTGTGTGTGTGATCCAGGTCTCAATTTTGAGACATGCAATTGTTTGACCTTTTTTCAATTTTACTGAACACAAAAAATGAACTTTTTGTGAGAGTGGGTCTGTTCTCCAAGGTAACAAAAGCAAAAACCCAGTCAGAAGTGAAATCACTTAAATCAATAATAGCAGTAGCTCAGGAGAAAAATACTGGCCTGAAGGAAAGATATAAAATTCTGAGAGAAATCATAGAGAGCAGAAGAATGGCAATTTAGCAAGATCAAGGATCATTCTGCTATAGGCAGTAACTTGACCTTATACTTGCCATCTGACTGATGACTGCTGGTCAGCAAAGAGCCACTGGTGCCTGCTTTTGGACTGTATTGCTTCTAGTTCCAATTATTTTCCATGTATAGAGGATAACTCTCTTGTACTCATTAGTTTTGTGTAATCATACTTACAAATCCCCTTCTTTAACACAGTTAAAGCTGCTCAAATACAAATGGTCTTCTAAAGAAATAAGTCTTCTAAATAGTAATCAGAACACCAACTATAAGAAAAAACCCATAAAAGAATATACTGTAAGTATTTTCTCTCTGTAGTATCTGGAGCAGTCTTCTGTTGAAAAGGGCTTGCAAGAACTCAGAATAGCCTTTCTGTCAATAAAATTTATGCTTATGACAGCTTGTAATTTAAATGAGGGACCTAGTTATCTTTTTTGGCATCAGAGAAAAATAATGACTAATCTTCTTTTCTGGAATTTAACACTTTTCCCATCTCAGGGATGTTCCACGGGCAAGTAACAAACAAGGTTCTTTAGCCCCTGAATTCCCAATCCTAATCCTAGAAACAACTCTTTGTTGATCTTTAAGGCATTGCAACATCCAGCATTAAGTATTCCAATTCTTGGACCACTGGTGTATCTGGGAATCACGGGATTCCCAGATAGGTCACAGGACTGTTTCTTTGGTACAGCACACAGAAGATGATACCACAGGGCTTCTGATATGGCACAAAGTGCTTGTGCTCATTCATCTGATCTCTAACACTGCAGACTTTAGCCCTTATCCAGACTGCAACCTAACCTGTTTCACTTCAGCTTGGCCACTCAGCTGAGAACTAAAGCCTTTCCTCCATTCAGCATAACAGCAAGTGACTCTCCTGAACCTCTGAAAAGCTCAGAGTGCTATGGAAAGGGGTTACTGCTTCTGTCAGAGCAGATATTGGTGTTTACAAACAAAATCTGTCAGTTTGGAAGTTGGGTGGTAAGTTATAGCAGTTGCCCTATTACTGACAGTAAAAATGAAGAATACCTGATCAGTTTTGAGTTTCATGCCTTTTGAAACTCTTTTTACATTTCTTTTGTAGATCTTTTGAGTTTGCTCCATCAAACAGTGACATGAAAGCCTTGTCACATCATTCAAACTTGCAGAATTCTAAATGGGGAAGCATCTCTCCTTTTAGCAGATCAGTGGCATTAAGCTCTTCATGAGACAGCTGCACATGTTGGGCTAATATGGTGTTATCCTGATTTTTATTGTGATTTCAACAAATCACAACTTAAAAAAATATAGAGTACAGCTGAGTCTGATATTTTCAGTAATTCTTGACACTAACAAAAGTAATTTCCCCTTTATAAGTTACACATGCTGGACTAAAAGAAGGTAATTCAGTGATATTGTACAGAGTGCAAATTGAGTGCCAGTCCAATTCCAACACTTTCTCTGGGCTATAGATATTATTACACTGTTTAAGGTATTTTATTTGAGAAAGAGGTTGGGAATAGGAAAAGTCCAGGATGAAAAATTTTGGTATTTTTTACCATTAGGCTCTCAAAGGTTGACAAGGATACTGCTGCACAATATGTTGTAGTTACTATGATTTTCATATGTGATCACTTTGTTGATATGCCTGTTGATTTCCAGTTCAGAAATGTCTGAGCAAATATATTTTTATTTGCACAACCGTTAGAGGCACAACAATTTTTTTAACATATCAATTACTATTCTAGTCTAAACAAATGTAGCTGTTTATAAGTATATTTAGTTCCCATTTTTTCTATTTCTTTAAAGAGAAATTTAAATCTTCCTATCTAAAAGGTACAAGTATTCACATATGACTCTTGTGGCTTGTTATCCATCATAAACAGTAAATAGAGGAAGTGAGCATTTAATGAACATCTTGAATTCTTTAGTGGTTAGAGACTTTATTGAGAGACTTAGGGCAATAATTCAAAGTGACTGAAACATGAATTAGTCTTATTGTTCCTCAACAATAGAATGAAAATCTTTCTAGGGCAAGAACCATCTTTTTGTTCTCTGCTAGTAGTGCAATGACAGGTACTCACTTAGGGCTCTGAGGTGCTTTTAAATTATAAATAGTAATCATAATAATCTTCAAATAGATGTAGTAGATTTAATAAACCATTCTCAATGCAAACTCTAATTTAGAGGTGTCATTATTGCATACACTTTGAAAAGTCTATTGAGGGAATGTTGAGTGACTAAGTCTATGAAAAAATCTGCACGTTTAATTAAATTTCATTGGCTTCTCATTCTTGACAGTGATTTCTATGGCAATGCAGTGTCTAAGAAGAGGGTGGCATATCCCCCAAAAGAGACACAACAATGAATTCTGTGTGTCAGTAAAGGGCTCTTTGAGAGAGTTAATCAACACAGCTGTGAGGAATGGAAAGTTCCTTTTCACTGAAATAGGGCCCACTTCTGGGAGTGTGGTTGAGACAATCAGTTCTGTAAGTGCACTAGTTCTGTAATGATTTTCCTACACCATGGACATTACATACTGCAATATTAATGAATTTTGATGAATGGTGGAAAAACCAGTACTGAAAAATTAAAACCTTAACCCTCTGGTAGAAAAATGAATTCCTTGAGAAACAAATAGGGATAGACATACTCTACTGTACCTATAAAAAAGTGAATGCTTTTGTGTGTATAAGATACGTAGTCTATCATTCTGATTTGTATATTTTTTTAATTATAAACTGTGCTTCAGAACACAAGCTATCATAGAATCAAATGGTGATTTGAATTGAAAGAAATATTTGAAGATCATCTAGTCCAAGCCCTCTGCCATGGGCAGGGCCATCTTCCACTAAACCAGGTTGCTCAAAGCCCCATCAAACCTCGCCTTGAACAATCCCAGGGGTGAGGCATCCACACCTACTCTGGACAACTATGCCAGCATCTCACTACTCTCAGCAAAAACATTACTTAGTAATACTCAATCTAAAACTTTCAATTTAAAACTACTGCCCCTTTCTGTCAGTAAAGATCTTGATAAAAAGTTCTTTGTCATTTAAACCTCTTTTAGGTACTGGAAGCCTGCTGTATAGTCTCAGAGCTTTCTTTTCTAGGGGCAGAACTGCTGAGCCTTCTCCACTCTGAACATTCCCAACTCCCTCAGCCTTTCCTTGCAGAAGAGATGCTTAATTATCTTTGTTGACAGTCACTTCATCATGTTTGTCCACCAGGGCCACCAGGTCCTACTCTGCCAACCTTCTTTCCACCTAATTGAACAAAGCTTCAGTAACACTGGGTCAGATTCTAAGCAGTACAAGACACACCTTGTAATAATATTGCTAGAAGCTCACTGGTGTTGCTGCCAAAAAAGCATGTAAAAAGATACAGCTTTCTAAATTTTAATGATTACTCCATGTTAGTTGAAATGGTAAGAATTTAACCTGCAACTAATTTAATCTCAAACTGTGTCTAGCCACCAATCCACAGCTGGAAAAATAAAATGACAATGTAGAATTGTGGTATTTAATCACAGACTTGGCACATAAATATGATGCTCAATTTCAGTTCTTATCTTTTCCCAATTCTTGGTTAGTGAAAACTCCTGTGAGAAATGACTGCTGTTTGTTGTGGTGAGACAGATAGTTATGTAACTTTGTCCTGGATGTGGTCTGGTTGTAGAAAACAGTTATTTTTGTCCAAAAAAGCTAAATCACTTTCTGTGTGGGGTGAATGTCCACATAGTAAGAATCTGAAGGCTTCTACTTAGTGTGCTAGCACTTACCCACTTCAGTAATCTGACTGGATGCAATGGCAGCATGTGCAAGATTTACTGCATGAAGAAAGGCTTTCATCTGAAATAGGAGAAATGTGTTCACAGGTGCAAAACCTCACTTTGTACTTTCCTCCAGCATGGTCAGAAATTCAAGAATCTTGTTCTATTATCCAGCGTAGGCAACTTAAAACAGGAAAAGTAAGCAAAAAACCAAACCAGTGATCAAATATTAGACCATAATTAGCTACCTAAGAAGTTGAGTTAGTTGAATAGCAAGGAAAAGGCAATGCTTCACTGCAGGGAAGGTCCAGAAAACCACTTCAGTCACCTTTTTCCTTCACATTAAAGGAACAACAAATAATTGTTTCCAATTTTCACTGGGTTGCCTTCTTGAAGTTTAACATTTTGCTAAAATAGAAGCAAAAAACTTAAATCAGAATAAAACAGGGAAAAAGGAAAACCTGTGGTGATCTTATGCATCTTTCAAAGCATTGCTTGTAAACAGGACACAGCACACAGCATAAATTGAAGTAATACAGGCAACCCCATCTTTTCCTATTATTTGACCTCTGCTTTGATACTGGTGGTAAATATTGTTAAAAGTAAAGCACACAAATTCCCTAAGAGTCACCTCTGAGTAATTTTCCAGCACTATTATGCAAATATTGGTTTCTGCTCATTGCAGTTTGTATTTGTGATATATGCAGGCTGAAGAACATCAGCGCTGAGTCATCTGCTTAAGAGTCCCACACTATAAATGTGATGGATTGTAACATTTTGCAGAGCACAAAAGGTAATTGAGTGGAGTCAATTAGGAAAGTAGGAGGGCTTAGTGAAGAAGAGGTGAGCAATCTGTAAACTACTGTGACATCTTTTTTGGCTATGTTTTTCAAAACAGTTTAGTAGGTCATCTAGCCTTAAAATTTAAGGGATAATTGGAAGCAGCTACTTTGAAAATTCTGGCCTTTATACTTATGAAAAAATTGAAGGTCTGTTATTGTAGAGGGAGGAATGCAATTTTCAGAACAATGTAGGTTGTAAACAAATGCATTCCTTAGAAATGTGAGATGCTTTAAATGCTATTGAAACCAGAATTTTATTCCGTTCAGAATTTATTGAATGCAGAGTCATTCATTACAATAGTTGCCATACAAGTTAAAAGCAGTACTTCTTGCCTCGTTAACATGTACTTAGAAAGCAGCTCCTTGTAATAAGTTACTTCTCTTTTGTTAGGTCATATTGTCACTGTGCTGTTTCTTTACTCTCCTGACCAAAATAATGTGCCAGTTCCTTAAGCAGTCCTAGTTTTCCTCACCATGTTTGTTTTTGCAGGGACAGGAGCTGGAGTTAATGATCCCTATGAGTCCCATCTCAGCATATTCTGGGATTCTTTGAATTAATTGAGGAGACATGGCTGGAATCGCCAAAAGAAAATGACTGACTGAGCTCTCCACAACTTTCCTTAAGGATTTTCTTAGCATGTTTCTAATTAGAGAAAAAAGATAACACATCACAAAAGTTACATTCATCTTACATTTTAGAGGTGTTGCTTCATACCAGCTGACTTTGTATGTTATAACTTGGAAAGGCACTGTTTTAGCACTGTCTTTTTCATACCACTTGAAATAAAGCTTTAATTTTAAGAGATAATTGCAGAAAACCTTAGGAGATCTAGCTGACAAGCTAACAAAAACAACAAAGGAGCCATAGTGGATAGCCACTACTGATTATAATAACCAGTACTTTTAAAATCTTAATGAGGACACAAAATGGCACAGGACTCTGCTGCCCAAATAACAAATTATCTGTCAAGGAGCCCTATGAGAGGTGAACTGAGGAAAGAAAAATATTCTTTAGGCTGAAACAAAGAAAAAATTTTATTCTATGCACTAAGTACATCCCTTTTTGAATTTACTTAAAGAAAATATTTAAGATATTAATATATTACCAGTAGAAAGGAGGTGCCTTGTCTTACTCTATATATGGAAACCTTACTTAGTTCTTTACTGAAAAACACATGAAATAATGTGGAAAATAGCATCTTAATACCTCACTTCAGAAAACTGCTAAAGTTATAATAATTTTAAGCATAGAAATTAGTCTGCACTAATAACATTACACACATATACTCATCTTGATAACTGGAAAAAACAATTACCAACTCCGAGTTCAGTCAGTCCTGATGCAAGAGAATTTTTAGTACTCCTCAGAAAATATTATATGCAAACTGAAAATCACAGTGCCTGTATGTGGGAAAAGCAGTTCAGAACAAAAAGCCTTGCTGTACTTATTTATCAATAATAATATCTTCATTGAAAAATTCCTATGCCAACTCTGATTATGGCTTTACAGATTAGGTATATTGTTAAATAAGATTAGATCTGAGAATAATAATCAGCATATGCATAAGAATTATTAGGGTGTGAAATTGTATGTTTGTGAATAAAATTTTGTTATATTCTCTGCTGCTCTAGGTTGACTTTTATTTCATAAATATTTATCAGATGAGAATTGGGCCAGGTTTTTTTTCTCTTATATATTTCAGCATTTAGCTTTTGATAATTTTTATGCTTGAATGATAAAACCTTGCTCGGCATTATTATTACTATAATTGTTGCCGCTGTTACTACAGCTGTTACTATTATTATTATTTCTTATTGAGTATTTATTCTTTTTGTTACTGTACATATACCTATAATTTATATATATATAACTTGTCACCCACTCTTAAAATAGTTATAGATACAATTCTTTTATGTAGTGACAGAGCACAAAATCCAAGTACTTAAATATAACTATTTCATAAGATTTTCAAAATTTCAGCACAGAACACTTGTAATTCATTGCAGGCTGTTTTACAATTCCCATCACATTCAACCTGAAAAAAAGGACTCTGTAAATGTAAATGACTTGCTGCCAAATCTATATCATTGTGTCCTTGACTGGTTTTACAGTGCTAAAGTACAGTCAGTGCATATTCTCTGACTTTTCTGGGTAAAGACGGAAATCTAAACAGTTCAAATGGGCAAAGATTATCAATGTTTGTATGGGGTGAACTTGCAGTGCTATTTATGGAAGTATGTTTCTATACACAGACTGAAGGATTTAATCTCCTGTATTAAATATTCATTAATAGAAGCATATATTTTTCCTCAACATTTCTCATTAACGTGAGAGAAGAGGAGAAGACATAATGTAAAACACCATCTTCTGATTGAAGTCAAAGTAGTAGATAAGAAACTAGACAGTGGATTTTCTGTGTATGTCAGCATGTGAACAAAACAAATAAAAAATTATGACTCAGACAAAAATCTTGAATTGGAAATAGATAGCAAACATTTATGGTAGTTCTGCAGTGGCATGTGACTTTACACATGTATAAGAAGACACAGCTGTTCAAAATTACCTCAGAACATTAGGAAACACCCTCCTCTACCAACTTTTTTTCTCATATTTTCTTGCTGTGATAATATGACCTGCTGAAGTTTGATTTTAGACTAAATCACTGCTTGTGAACCAGTTCCCATAGTCCTTTAGCTTTGTGAGACATGTCACTATAGCTTGTCAAAGAACCCATTTCCATTACTTCTTCTAGCCCCCACTACTGCAAGCCCAAAGGAAATGCAGCTGATGAGAAATTGTTTTCAGGAGGGTGTGCAGCTGGATTTGCTCTTGGCTGATTTTGTTCTGCTTTTTTTTTTTTTTAATTTTTTTTTTTTTTTATGTTTAATGACTTGGATAGTAGAAAGGACAGCACTTTAAGTGTTATGTCTGACATCAAACTGGGAGGATCACTGTCACATTGAAGGGCTGGTTCAGATTTCATTTACCCCTTGACAAAGGATAAGTAGAAAGCTACACTTGATCAAGACTAAATCAAATGCAGAAATGGGGAAGGACTGGCAATATTTGGGCAAAGGTTTTCTCACAAACTATATACAAGACAGTGCCATGTACTCAGTTCTTCCTTTGTCTCAAACCTTCTTCATTGCTTGTTGAATAAAGCCCAAGTCTCTCAAGCTGTGATGATTATTCTGTCTGCAGAATTGCTTCATGTAGCTGAAAGAAACTTGGAGATAATCCCAAAGTTAAGGCAATGTATCAGACTGGTAATAAGGTGAGCAGATGTGCTTATCTTTTTGTGTTTTTCATCACATCCTAACTGTACTTCTCATTTAAATGAGCTTACCAATATTTGGTCTGCAAATGGCTTTTTGGTACTAAGACCAGGATAAATACAGATGAATATTGACTGTACCTACTGCAGTGTATGCTGTGTACCTTATACTTTTTCTAGACTTTGAAGTTTACTCTTGCACACTTAAACTTCCTTATGCCAATGTAGCTCCTATTAAAGTAAAAATGAGTGCCTGACCTGTCCCAAACCATGCCCTAGAACTGCATGGGAAGGTAAGGCAATATGGGAACAAATGCTCCCTGTGACCAGCCAGGGATCTGGCATGGCTATGTATTAGTACTCGTAAATATATATATATAAATAGGAATATTTTATAAGAAACCATGATGATAAGGGATGGTAAGGTCTCAGAAAATATTTTTTCCACTGTTTGGTTAATGGTCTGAAAGTAAAATGTGAGCTCAAAGACAGAATAGGGATTTAAAAAATATGGTCTGTGAGGAAAGCTTGAAATAAGAGTATTTGTTCAGTCTAGGAAAGAGGAGGCTGAGTCATGAAATTATATTCTTGTGTTTAAGTGCTGTTATAAAAAGATAGTGATTGTTCTCTGTCTGCTGAGCAAGGACAAGATGGAATTTTCTCCGTTTAGGTCAAGGATTATTTAAACTGAGTACCAGGAAACAATTGCTATTATGATACACTCAGTCCATTTAGAGAGTACCTCCTCACTCACTGGCTTTAAGAATTATGAGTAAACAGCTCTCTCAGTCTTCCATTGATTTGGCATCATTTAATGATTTTTGTCTTGGCCTCCCTTCTGAAAAGTTGCATGTCTATGACTCCATGGTAAAAATCTCACATCCATTCCCACTCAGAAATATGGGAACAGGAATAGGAGGCTTCTCCTCTCCCCCTTCCCACTCTCCCCTACCCTTATGTTGCTATATGAGAAATCCTTGTGGAATTAGTGGCTTGCATGTCCTAAAGGACATTTATTCTCTGCAAATTGCTACAGATTGAGAGGAATCCTACTGCAATCATAGCACAGTCCATGCAGCAAGAGCAGTTGCCTGAATCCTCAGATAAATTCAGCTGAATTGCAGTTTAGACATGGAGGGTAATATTGGCAGCTTGTTGCTGCTAATTCCGAGAACATGAAACTTTTTGCAGCCTGATATTAAACAAGGCAAATCTCAGTCTAAAATACTTCCCAGAAAGTCTCTGTTTCTTGAGGTCTCAATTGGATTCCAGGGTCTGGAAATGTAGTGGATGGTGTGTGCTACTTTGAATCAGCTGAAGAGAGCCAGGCTTTAAATTGTCTCACTGTGAGCAATAGGATCCATCATTTGTTTCCAATGCCACACTGCTAAGTTTTAGGCCTTTAGGTTGCCAGTATTAACAGCCAAATATTGTTTTGTTTAATCAGAACTTTGCTCAAATTTTGCTTTTGTGGATGCATGGAAGGGGCCAACAGTCAGTGCTAGGCTTTCAGACATAATAGGGCTTTATTCACTGAGGCATTACTTTCATAGGAAGAATTGTTACACCAAACTTCCACAAAACTTCAGTAAAAGTTGCTGGTGTTTTCTGTAAGAACATAGCAAACCAGGGTTTTCAACAGTTTCTGGCCAAGGATGCTACATTCTTTATAATTAGACTGTGTCATTCTGGCTAACAAGTTTCTCTTTCCAGACCTTTATATTTTGAAAGGGTGGAAAATGGCTTTGCTTTGACCTTATCAAACCATGGGCTGATCTCTACAACAGGTTGCTGCACTGATCATCTGTGCTGGTTTGTGCTTGGAAAGGCTGCAGGAAAAGAGACTCTTTACTGTAAAACCTTGCCTCTTTGCTGTCTCTCTTTGATACTGTTGTTGTTGTTTTTGTTCAGATGGACTTCCACTCTGATACCACGTTAATTGGGTGAGTTACTGTTCATTCTGGGATAACTCACTGCCTCAGCTGCATTATCAAGCCACTGTTTTGAGTGATAGTTTTTTTGCTGTTCAAAGTGCTCTCTAACAAGCTCTATCCTTTCATACATATCCCTAGTTTAAAGGTTTGGAGGAAACTCAAAAGGCTGACATTCTTCATAAAGTGCAGCAAATCTGAGCTATCCATAGGAAAGAACTGCATATCAATTATGGAAAATGTTAAAAGAGAAAAATTGAAACTACAGAGCTGTAAATACTTAGAGAACATCACTGATCTCATCTACTGTTATGGTGCTTTAATGAATCAGTACATAATGTAGGCAGAAATGTCTAATTTAACATTGTCTCATCAGGTTGTGGGATGCCATCCAGATGACATCATTAAAACACAGCAGGCCTTATCTGGCCTGAAGGTTAAATTCTTCAATCACCTAAAATAATTTTGTGCCCTTGGACATGTTATGAACCTGTAAGGTAAAAGTCACTGGATGTAGCTTTGTCTTTGTAACTTTGTCTTTGTAGCATCTCCAGTGCTCAGCTCCTACTGGGGTGGATGGTTGGAGAAGAACTCTTCTATGGATCATTCTTCTCCTATGCCTTTTTGAACAGTGTGATTTCTGTTCATTCTTAGCTTAAAGCAACATTTCCTCATGGGGAAATGGTTTCTTGGTCTTATAATGACCCAGCAATTTACAGTATAAACTGATCACTCAGGCTCTTGAATTAACACAGCAGGTAATACACAATCTGGCTAACCTCTTCCTTGGTCTCAGTTATAATACATTTTTTAGCAAATCTAGATTTTAAGGTAAACCAAGCTAATTTATGTCTCATAAGGTATTATTCATATGGTCACCTAAGCATTGCTGGCCTTGCAAGAATCTGTTCTTCGAAAGGTCCTCATACTCCCCTCCATTATCTGTGAAGTCCAACCATTTTTCACAAAAACTCATTTTTATCCATCTGCCAAGCCCTGATGTCCCTTTTGGCACTATCTGTAACCCTCATCAGAATTCTTAGATTAATCTCTGACATGTCCAGCAATTTCTCATTTCATGTGCATAGTTTTGCATGTCCTGTTCATCCAGCTTCACCTCAGGGTAGGACAAGGCTAACTGCCTAGTCTTTTTTCAATGTGGACATAGTGAGTATTTCACATGTCCTGTGCAATCAATATGACATTTTTTAAAAAGTGTAAATTATGGAGAAAATGAATGTGAAAAGAAGGAAAAGAAGAGGAAAGAAGAGGCATGTGCATATATATATGTGTGTGTGTGTGTATATACATACATGTGTGTGTATTTGTGTGTTTGTGTTCAAGGGGGAGATATTTTGGTAAACCATACCATATTTTACAGGGTTAAGCATAAAAGAAAAGAAAAAAGAAAAAAAGTGAGGTCTTGGAATGTAACAGAACAGAACTAACATCTAACCATGTTCTCATTAGTAAAACATTTTTAAAAGCTTTTCTATACATCACAGGATTTTAAATTCTGCCTATTTCTGTATGCCAGGCTCAGTATTGGAATACTGAATTGACTGGGATTTTCAGTAAGAAAACTGTATTTGTAGGGGAACTTGTTCTGCGTTAAACTTTTATGAAATGTACATTAGGAACTCCCTGACCATGCTGATTTAGCTTGTCCCTCCACAGAAGGGACATTTACATTTTTCCAGCACAAGGTGGAACAGTGACATGGCACAGGTGGTTTGACCCCTGCAGGAATATGCTGTATAGAAGATAATACACATCTGGGAGATCTATATGGTTTAAATAGCTATTTTTCTCAAATCAGAACTATTTCAAGCTACAAGTAATATTCATACAGGTAGCATAAGCATATTTATCTCAGGGAGAGTACTAAGGTATGGGGTTCAATCTTGGTCATCTTGTGGTATCACAAATGAGTGTGATAAGATTTCTTAGAGAATCACTGGCAAAGTTTTCTGCAAAACCAGTTTTAATACAAAAGCAACAGCATGGCAAAGTTTCTCAGATCATAGTGCAGCCAGGGGTGTGGAGGTGGGATGCACCACCACCCATGGGGATATGTCCACTACCAGTTCAGTGGAAAGTCGAATCAAATATGTTATCTTTGACAACTAAGCTGTATCTATTTCTTGATTAGCCTCCCTTATAATCTTTTTTCCTGAATATAGGATACCCAAAAAAGGGCAAATTTTAGAATACACAGTGATAATATTTTCTATTAAGAGAACATTTATATTGCTAAAATATATTCATTCTCAGTTTGAAAACACATTATGATATTATGATATGAAAGTGCTCCAACTGCTTAATGATGTTTTACTCAGTCACAGAAATCATATATTAACTCTCCATTGTCCCTGGACACTGCTCATTAAGTTCTAGAAGAACTGTCTGAAAAATTTAAGTCATCCAAGTCTCTATCCATTTGCTATAAAACTCTGAAAGGCAAACAATTTTTAGGTGAGAAGGGGCCTTAAAGATCCTCTGTTTCCAACCACCCTGCCATGGGCACCATGGTCAGGGACATCTTGCACTGGCCCCATCCAAGCTGGTCAGGAGGACTTCCAGGGATGGGGCACCCACAGCTGCTCTGGGCAACTTGTGCCAGTGCCTCACCACCCTCAAAGTCAGGAATTTCTTTGTAATGTCAAATCCAAACCTACCCTCTTTCATTTTAAAGGCATTCCCCTGTTTCTGACTGCTATTTTAGTAATTTTTTAGATGTGTAGTAGTCATTGTGCTCTTTCTTTAGCACTTTTTACTCATGACTGTTGGGATTTTTTGTACTAGTAGGTTTGTTTTAACGTATTTGTGATTGTTTAGTGGCTGAGGTAGATGTTTTGGGAATAATTCTAAACTTTTCCCATCGTATTACACAAAGACTTGATTAAGTGATCTAAGTGACTCTTTTCCATTTCTCTGTTTTGAAATGGGGGATTTTGTTGCCAATAGATTTTTTTAGCAGAGAGTACTTCGCTTTTCTTTGATAATTCTCTTTAGATACAGAAAACGAGTAAATGCAAGATATGATAATTAAGCCTGTATCTTCATGCAAGAGAATGCATTTATGAAGTTTAAGAGCTCAGAAGAGTGCATCTTATCTGCCTATTCATGCAATAGCTGTGTGCCTTCTGGTCTAAGGTGAACAATGTGTCTTCTACTGCTTGTTCATTGATGCCACCTTGAAGTAAGGATTTATCTGTTGTGAGAAGAAGCAGGAATACTTGAAAACAGCTAATTTTACAGTCATAATTCTTAAATAATATAAAAATAATTTAATAATAATATTTAACCCCTTAAAATAAGTGAATCTGTTTATGAAAATGGACACTTGTTGAAAGGGTTTTTTATAATTTTGACTGAGTAAAACTAATTTATGCAGCTGAAGTATTTTGTTACATAAATGCCACAATGTACTTAACTATGCACATCACAGAGGGAAATTACAACCTTATAAGCTGTGGACCATTTTGATATAATTTTGTAATAGTTTTTCCTACTATAAGATTTTAAACATTAATAAGTAGATTAGAGGAATTCACATTAGCCAAACTTCTTATTAGAAATTGAAAACAAAACAGAAGTTTGTGCATAAAGTTTTCTCCCTCTCTTCTTTTAACTTCAATTCACTCTAATTTACTGGGCAGAGATAGAAGATAGCCTTACCTCTCTGGTCATGCAGGCACACAAGTAAACATCCATCTAAAGTCAGTGGAAACAATCTAAAAGTTCAGCAGCATTTCTCTTGAAAGCATTCCTCTTGTTTTGCTCTGCTTCTTTTTTTGTCAAGCAGTTAAAGAAAGGCTTGCTTTTTGATGATTGGCAGTATAGAAATAACCAGTGGTATAATTCTGCATCAGTTTTTAAATGTATGATTTGAAAAGCTTGGTATTAACCAGGAAACAGATTCCCCAGCATAGTAAATAAACTTCAGTGTTATGAATCATGTAAGAACAGAGGAAGGAACAGAGATAAATAATTTCCCCCTCCTTTCATCATCCTGTGGTACAAAAATCCTTGTAGTAAGAGGGAATCTATTCTGTAGATTGGGGTGAGGGATGTAGGAGGAGGATACCTGTTCATATTCCAGTAACTAACCTGTTGTAGCAGCTGGATGGAGTTCCCTTGTTTATGTTCTCCAGTGATTTTTCCAACATGTATTTGATTCATTAGAAATGGTTTAGAAAATATCTTAGTCTTCAGGTTTACTTTAGCAAAACCTTTAAATGGGACATCATTTTCATATCCACAAAAGCATAAGGACAATGATTTGGTTAAGATAACACATGGAAAGGTATTGAGTTTTCATGTTTTAAAGCTCAAGAACTCCCAAATTAGCAGAGGGAAAAGCAGAATGTTGCATGGTACTTGCATGTTATTCCTTATGGAAAGACACCTTCAGTTCACACTCATTTGCTCATGATATAAAGGAAAACACATGCCATTTGCCCACAAACAGATATTTTCAGATCAAAAGCTTTTTCCTGTTAATCACATTTCTGTGTCTTTCCAAGTCACTGTAACTGCAGAGGTCTGCTAGACTTTCACGCCTGGCTTCGTGCTCTGCCAGTGTGGATGATATTTTAGTTGGTAGAGGGGCTCCAAAAGAGTATTTAAAAATATTTTCACCTCAAGAGAAAGCTGTTGATTAAATTCATGATCATGACCCTTTTGGCTGATGTCAAACATGTGGCAGAAAAGTTAGGCTGGGATGTAACATTAAATTTCTAATGACTTGGACAACACAATGCTTGGGGTAAATATCAGTATGAATTCTAACTAAGGCACTGCTGTGCCTCTCTGTGCAGCAGGCATAACTTTCATAAAATTTAATTTGCAACATTTTATGCTCTGCTTCTTCCAGTTTTTGCCTTCCTTTTCCCACAATTAGTAAATTTTTTTGAAAGGAATACATGTTCTTATGCATTAAAAATGCCTGCCATCCTATCTGGTAAGCTGATATGCTGTGGCATTTTAGAGCAGTCCATAACAAACAAGGGACAATTAAGGTCAACAGAAAACATCATAAATTATGAAAAATTAATAATTATTTCTGTAGTCTCTTGTCTATCTATTATGCCAAGCTATGACCCAATGAATTCATATTATTTCACAGTTAGAACTCTTTGCAAAAAGAATCTGTGTATGTGGTTTGATCCTTTTCCAGGTTTTGATGCTAATTCATATAAAATAGCTGCAGAAGTATAAACTGGAAAATCATTAGACTCATGGATTAAACTGTTTTTTTTTGGGGGTGATTAAGGAAAACTACTAAAATTAAAGGTGCCACTGAAGTGCAGTAGCCTGTACTAGCCTTTCCAGGTTGCTCAGTCTATTTTCATTAGAAAATTTCCCATGAAATTGAACTCATGCTGTTTGGCTATGTTTAAATATTTCTAAGAACACACAGTTGTTCCAGGACCAGATGTCTTGGCCTTGTCTGTGAACTGTCAGAATGAATGACTTTTATGTGGCTCCAGTGACCCAAGGGAGAAGCTGAGGAATTAGAGACACTGGGCATGCATGAGGCTGACTGTCACAACCTCTTCTGCTGCTTTTGCCACCTCTGTGATCTCCTGCCATGCACTCACACAGGTGCTGCAAGTTTCCAGAGCAACAAGAAGAAAGAGGATGTCTTACCTGAGATGAATGCAGCAGAAGTGGGCTCAGGTGCCAGCAAGTGGGGGCAATAAGGACTAACATATGCCTCCAGGAAGTGGTGATGATAACAGTGATGATGAAGATGATGATGGCAAAGTGCCCATGCTTGAATTAATAAAGACAGGATGGGCAGAATGAGGTGAAGTTGGAGGCCAAAACCCACCTGACACAATTTCTGCTGCAGGCAGGCAGCCGTGGCAGAGCACTGCATTTGTGACTGCAGGCTGCTTCAATGAAACACTGCTAATCTTTCTGAAGTCTTGAAAAATTAGTTACATATATTAAATTTATATGAAGTTCTCCACAACAGTCCTCTTCCCCTGGGCAGCAAGGAGTCTCTAAGTTACTCTTCAGAGCTGTGCCAGGAAATACTTTTAAATGTTGGAAAATATGACAGATAATTCTTTAAAACTTTTTCTGCTTATTTAACTCCTAGTTCACCCATCTTAGCTACAGAACAAAAAAAATTTTAAAAATTTTCCTCTAATACACACAGAAAGGATATTTTAATACTATTGATTAGTATGAATTTATTTAGGGCTTCAGTCAAAGGCAGGGTTGGTTTTTTTGTTTGTTTATTTGTTTTTAATTACATGTTTTTATTACAAAAAAAGGCTCTCTAAACCCCCTCCCTAAATTATCCAACTACCCTATGATGAGAGAACTAACATTTATGCAAACTATTTTCTCAGGAAATGAAATAAGTCTAAATAACATAAAGCAACAAAAACTTCCTCAGGTTCACTGATTAATTTTTTGTTTCACGATTCCCCATGTTTGGGGTACTATTCTTAGGTTTTTCTGGATGTAATATGTTGCTAGTATATGTACAGATAAGTTTTAAAATAAGTTTGGAGAGTGCAGGATTCTTGTGTGAAACAGAAGCTTGCTAATCATTAATTAGCACTGCTAAAGTTAGAAAGTGCTAAAGCTCCTGTCAGAATCAGACTCATTGTTGCCAGCTCTTGTGGTTTTAATGCAATAAGTGCCTTTCCTTGAAGGCCTGCCATAAATTCAGTGATTACACTAGAATTTCTACTTCCATTTAAAAAATTACAAATTTAGATGTCTTATTAAGCAAAGAAGCTAGAAAATATGAATAATATATAACCTAATATAAAAACAGCTCATGATCATTAATAAGATCTTTTTATTTCTGAATATTAGAGAGACAAACATTCTCAGTTGGGGAAGGAAAGCTTTTGTTTGCCATGACAGGACTTCAGAGTGTTCCTTTCGTGCCAAATTTGATTTCTTGTTGATTGGCAGTTTTGCTGCCAGTCATTGTCATCTCTTAGTTTTATGTGACGATGCAGAGCTACGTAGGGTCCCCAGGCAGTGCAAAGAAGAGCCCTTTCTTGCAAAAACCAGGCCTTTTCAAGCAGCTAGCCAGTTATCAGTTTACATAATTTTAAGGCACAACAAGCCCAAGCCAACCAGCCACTAAACACCACGATGTGGAGATGAGGCAGTCACACAGCACATCTCTCACATGCCCCACAGTGGGTAAAAAAAAAGAATATGTATTCATCAGATTATTTCTTCAACCTATTAAAAGTGTGCGAAAAAAACCCCAACAAAAATGAGAAAGACCAAATGTGTTGGAGGGGAGACTGTCAGATAACTTGGCAACACCAATAGGGAATATAATTTCTTTTTTTCCCATCACTGGTCTCCCTTGCTTCAGAGCCTTTGTGAAAATGGAGTCCCCCACAGCATTCTGCATTACAATGTTGTCAAGCCGATTCCTTCCACAATTTCTGTGAATTTTATCAATATCCTTATACCAAGAATAGCAGGCTCTCGCTCATTTCTACTTGGGAAAACAAGGGTGAGCCTTTGTTGACTTAATTTCCTTTATGCAGCACTTTACAAATGCCAAGTCCCACAAAGCTGTAGTATTTCTAGAGTGGGTCTCTGCTCAAAGTCTCTCTTAACCCTTCTCTACATGCAAATTCACACTGTGGAAATTGAACACAGTCTGTGTGGAGAGGTAGTGTCAAAGCCTCATTCAGCCCTGTAGAATGGGTGTGAGTGTCATAATACAGTGCTTGAGAAAGTTAAAGGACTTCCTTTTTTTCTGGTCAGCTACATACAATTTACATGACCAGACCCACCACTGTCCCTCAAGGGCCTGTTGTATGGCTTATGTTTTCATGTTCAGCAGGAGTCATCTATGTGCTGTATTCTAGCAGGAACTATCATATGATACAGGATGGGTGATTTTCAAATGAGTGGAGGCTGAAACACTGAGTTGCTGTTTCACTCAGAAGCATTTCTGTTTGGAAAGACTAAAGAAATTGTTTTTCTTTGAAATCAATTTAGCACTGAAAAGCCCAAAAAGAGATTTCCCAGGATGCTTAAGTGGAATAGGTATGTCATATTAAGTATGATTTAAATATATTTGTCTGTACATATTGGAATACAGTACAGCAATATATCAATACAAAAGCAATAAAGTAAAAATCCTGAGCAGAGTTATAGTTTCATATTTTAGTGCAGTGCTCTTGTTTTGTTAGTGATTATTTTTTATTATCAACATAGCAACATGCTCTGCTCATGGACAGGGAAATGACTATGCTGCCATAAACAGAAGGATTCCTGTTCTCCAAAGACTTTGTCACATCTGTGAATTCAGCACACTCAGGGAAGTTGAGAGACACCCCAGCCATATTGCTCCAGTGGAAATGTGGTCTCCTCTAGGAATACTGATGGAAAAATCCTGCTTTGATAAACTATATTTACACTATTTTATACACAGTGCTGCTCCTTAGTAGCTGGATCTAATTTCTGTTTGTTTCTGAAGACTGCTGAGGTATGAAGGCAAGCACTTAGGTGGGCTGGTCACAGGGAGAGCTGGGCAGTTGTCAGTTCATGTGTTGGAGGGCTGACTTAGGAAGTGGGAAGCTGGGATGCCTCAGTGGGGTCTTACCAGCAATAATCAGTCTCTGATAGTGGTAGTCTTAGGTTACTGATCACTATTGTGACTATTATTCAAATAGTTATGTTATCACAAGAGAAAACTTTTATGCAGTCCAAAGGCATTCAGGTGTTTTGGTAAAGATTTAAATACATGTTTATGTTTAAATATATGTTGATGTAGGTAGCTTGAATATTTTACCTTTAGATTTTCTTTAACTCTAACCAGAATTACCCATGACACTGAGTGAGATACTCATATTTGTGCTTGATGAGCAGAATGTATGTGAGGGTAGATTTTAAACATTTTTATTTGTTTATATTAGTCCAAAATAGTGGAAAATTGTTTCATCTTTTAAAAATATTAATTGCCATCCATATTCGATAAAACATTCTTTCATGCAGAATTGGATGATAAAGTTTTGGTTTTTTTCCTTCAGGCCCTGTGATCCTAACAGTTCTTTTTTTTTATACCTCAATTAGCCCATCTTCTTAAGCTGATAAAATGTAAAGAAAAAAGTGGATAAAAAATACAAGTTACTGTAGCTGGGAACCTTCTCAGCTACAGTATCTGTAGCTGGTCTCCAAAATGTGTTTGTTTCACTCAGATTGATCAAGGTATATATCAGAGAGGAGAATTCTTCCCACTGAACATTTTAAAGACAGATAGAGATGCAGATGGGTTCAGTAAAACACTAGACTGAATCTAAATGTGAAATGAAATATAGATAAAAGCATCTTACCTCAGACAGTTTTAATATTAATACCGTCTCTTGGAAGAAAAAAGACCAATTATTTGTGGTTGTGGCATTTTTCACAGGTACAAAACAAACAGGTTTCCTAGGGATATTTCTGAACTTGATGGGAAAAAAAAATCTATTTTGTAAATGGTGGAATGATTTTAGATTCAGTCCAGAATGATACATTAAGTTCCATTACCTGCCTACATTTTGGGTTTAAAAAACAAAGAAGGAACAACTTTCAATGGATTTGAAAGCAGATATACAGCTCTCTGATTCTGCAATAACTGTGGAGTAAACTTACTTTTTTTTAACTTACTTTGGTTTTGTTGCTTATGTAAAAAATCTTCAGAATCAAACATTCTATACAGATGGAGACTATGAATTATCTCTTTGCCCTAGATAGCAAACACACAATCTCTAATGGAATTGGATAGCATTAATAATATATAAATTTTCCACCATCTGGTAAAAAAGTCTTGTGTGAAACTGTTTTTAACAGAAAACAAGGTCTGATTTGTAAAACCTGACTGAAGATGAGATCTTCTGGGTGTTTGATCTTAAAATGAACAGTAGATGGCTTCAGAGAACGTTCCCCCCAGCGATGGCTAAATCCAGATAAAGACTGAGGGCACAGCCACAGACCACACAGAATGGCCACAAAGAGTTGGTGTGGAAAATTCAGATTTTTAATTTTTTAAAAATAAATTGCTAGTTTAAAAAACAAAACAAAACAAAACAAATAAACAAAAAACCTACAAAAAACCCAAACCAAAACAAAAAAGCCCACAAAAAAACCTGTCGGAGTTAAACACACTACCAAATTTCCAGATCTAATAGCACTTAAAACAAGGCTGTACTGGATTACCCTGCTGTGTTCTGCTAAGCCTAGTGTCTCCCATGAGAGAGAATTTTGTATGACAAAGGTAGAAAAGAGATTTCTGAAGAGGGTGAGTGTTTATTGAAGCTTACCCTCATCATCCTTTTCAACTCCCCTTGATTTGTTGTATCCACAGTGTTGTGGTGATATCATCTGATGAACCTTTCTGCAAATCTGCCTTTGATGCTGGTTTCCATCACATTATAGCAATGAACTCATAGTTCAGGCACTTCACAGTAAAATAATTTTTAATCACTCAGTTTTCATGAGAATCATGACATCATAAGCTGTGTGTCATATATAAGTCATGATGACATAGAACCCGTGACTGTTTCTGATTCTGATGTTCTGAGCAGTTTTGTCAGCATTCCTCAATTGTTCAATGGCTTTGTTCTTTCTTGTCACCTTCTCTGTGCTTTTCCAGTTCTGCTGTCTCTTTTTTGAGATAGTGTGTTGAGGAGGTTTGGACAATGCCACAGTGGTTTTCTCCTCTGCTCTTGTTTAGGTAGAAAACCACAAGTATTGTATTGTCTGCTTCCTTAAAGCAGTTAAAGTGGTTAAACCCTCACAGTATAGCAGTAGTAAATTCAATTATGTTAGAGATGATTAGACCTTAAATAGAATATTTTTAGGTGTGAAGACATACATTGCCCCAGATCTCAAATTCAGTATTTGGATAGGCAGGTATCTTTTAGTTTTGTTTTTAATGAAAATATCTAAATTGTCTCACACCATTGAATAATTCTTATGTTGGTCCACAGTATTTCATTCCATGTAAAGAATTAAGAAAAGTTGCTTTTTTTTCCCGTCTCACCTACATGAAAACATTTGTGTGTGTATACATAAGTATATGAGAAAGGTTTTGTGCTAATCACAATTAAAATGCTACTTCAGAAAAGTATAGAGCTCCAAATAAACTGTTTCTTAATGTGTTAATACATTTACTACATTTTCTTCTTAAAATTATACAGTTCCATAGTCTTGTGGCCTGTCATTAGCCATTTCTCTCAAACCTTGAGACAAAAGAAGAGCATACCCATGTCTACCATTTCAAGCAAATACCTCTCTTTGTAACATTACATTTATAAAATGCTTCAGTAGTTATTCTTGCTATTGGAATTTATAGACTGTAAATGATGAATTTATCTGTAGAATTGGAGATCAGCTTTCCTCATGGTCCAGAATGTTATTAAATAAAATAAACACTTTTTTTTTTACCAACTGACTGATAACTTGCTGTTCTATATATGTGTTTTTCTTTTCCTACTGAGCTATTGTTCCTCAGTTAATTATCTCTGATAAGGGTTGATTTTCTTTTCTTGTCTGTAACTTCCTAGGTAAAATTGCAGAGTTCACTGCTATATAAACAAGTTGGAATTATGCAAATAGTTTTAAATTATAAATTAACTTCCTTCTTTAAAGGAAGGAAAAAAAAAAGAAATCTGGTGGCCTTTTGTCCTACTCTGTCTCTTTTCCTCCCCTCATATACATTTGTGTATGTACATGGATATGCTCACATGAGTTTCTTTATCTATCTTCAGAGGACAATTAATTCTCTCACCTGGAAATTTATGTACTAAAATTCTGGGGAATTATTTACATCAGAGACGGAATGAACCTGCTTAAAATACCCCATCTCCTTTCTGCAAAGAGAAAAAAAATAAATCTATATGCATGGCATTAACTCTGTGCACAGGTGCAGTCTCCTCAGAATTCATTTGCATTTTTGAGGATAACCACAGTACTTACATGCACTGACCATCAAATGAGTGCTGTCAGGGATCTGCAGGTTTGCTGAATCAGAGCAACACATTGCCTGTCTAATGCCTCCCCAGCTCCTCTGATGATGGATGCTGACAACAAGGAAGCTGCCTGGTTGTGTTGCTAATTTGTTATTTTATTTATAGGCCTTTTGCGTGTGTGTCACTTTTATGTATGATGTATTTCCATTGTTGATGTGTCTTCCTCCTGCTCTCAATGGTGTTCCTGTGCTCCCAGCAGATTCATGTCTTTGTGGCAATGAAAGAGACAGAAGTGAAGACTGTCCTCCTAGGACACAGCTCATAAATTATCCCTTACAACCAAAGCACCAGACAAAACAGTTTTTTCAAGTGGTCACAGATGAGCTATGTCCAAAGGAATTTGCTTTTTCAGATGTTTATTAATGCATCTGTTTGCTGATCTAGGGCGTGCAAACTGCAATAAGGTCACCATCTGCAGGTGCAAATACATTTGCCAAAGCCCCCTGGAGACCAGCTTGATTCTGATCACAGTGGATGCTAGGTAAAACCCAAGGTCTTAACCAGATGGTTTCAACTGTTTTTTTCTGGTTGAAGTGTTACATTGAGTGCAAAATTTTATCTCTAGCATGGAGAAAGCATGAAGTAAAAGAAGAGAGAGAAAGGAGGCAGAAAGTAGAGCAATAAATATTACCAGCTGTGTCTAAAGCTGCTACAAATATGGTGAGCTCAGAATATTTAGTATATTTATTCTAAAAGATGCTTTAAATAACTGCAATTATATAATTAAATGACTTCCCATATGAAATTTTATGACATAGAATTAAAGATGACTATATTTGACAGCAAAATGAAGGCAATACTAAGAGGGGAACAAAATTTGGGATATTCTTTCTGAAAAATCTTTGAAGGATGAAAAAAAATGAAAAAAATTCTCCAAAAATAAAAAAAAATATACCAGAACGTCACTCTCCTGGAGGGTATTTTCTCTTGTACAAGTAGGAAGTAAAAGCTGAAAGAGCTGGAACTTGGAACTGGGACAAGTTAGTTTCTTGTGCTGCTGAATTACAAGATTCTCCATTTCTGGGGATCTGAAAACATAGTGAAGAGTCACCATATTAAGAAAGCAGCAGGAGATCAGAGTGTCTGAGAGGACACTGGTTGAATTCTATTACATGCCCTTTGCAGTTCTTATGAAAACATTTGTTTTTGAGGAGTTGGTGCACCACAAAGCAGGAAAGGAAAGTATGTGGATTTTTTTAGTTGACTCTTCCCCCCTCAAAAAAAAAAAGTGGCTAAAAGCTAAGCATAAAGCACCTGCATTTGTCTAATGTCACTAAGCATACTTCACCAGCTATGCTCTCCTTTCTCTATTCTTTTGTCTTCACTTCTGGCATAGGCAGTGAAATCTTTCTTCACTTTACAAATATCTTGCTGAGGAAGAAAATCCATCAGAGCCTGTGAACATTTATATTATATAATTTTTATCAGAACACCCTAATTTTGTAATTTATGCATAGCAGTAGTCTATAGAACTCATCACACTTGCTCTCATTGGTTTTTTTCAGAGTAAAAGCTGTCGGTATGTCTACACTGCTCTATGTCTGCACAGAAAAAGTCAGTAGTGAATAAATCCAGCACTCCACACAGAGATGGCCACATGGCTTAATTTTCTGCCTTGCTGGCTCTGTTTTTTGCACCATGTCAAGTTCCTGAGCAGCTTCACCAGCCCTCCTGGCACAGATGGATGATCTCCTGCTGCCTACTTGGGCTGAGCTGAGGAAGAAACAGGTCTGCAGATATACTGTTTTTTAGCACCCCTGTAAAACACACTATATTTAATTTTATTTATTCAAGGTATCATTGTACAGGATCCCATGTAACCTTATAACACCAGTTTTTAGCTTTGCAAGTGCAGGTTATGAGAAAAGCTTGAGCATATTATGAAAGCTTTTTTCTAGAAAACGGGTGGAATGGCCTTACATTGCATGAAAGAAAGGATATGAAACAAATCCAAGCAATTAATATTTTGTATACCTTTTAAAACTAAAGAAAAAAACCCAACCTTTTTCTTTAAAAAAAAGAAAAAAAAAAAAGAAAAAAAAAAGGAAAGAAAAAGCATATTTTCTCACCCGAAATAAAATTTCAACACTTTAAGGTTGGTAATCTGGCTAATTGGGTGTAATTTCTATTATGGGTATTTGGTGAGAGGAGGGAAAATGAGACACTCCCCTAGGTCCATTTATGAGGAATTGATTGCACAAAGACAGGTAGAGTGACTGCAAACTCTCATGGTGCTTTAATTCAGATCTCCTGGGGACTGCACCTGCACATTTTTGTCCCTTGCTGAGGACTCTCTCTCATTGTGAACCCACTGTCAAAGTGACTGATGCAGGTAAAAAGTAGCACTCAGGCGTTGAGATGTTTTTGCTGTTTTCTTCAGGCCATGCAACACCAATTTTAAATCAATTTTTTTTTCCTCCAGCAGAAAGTAAGGAGGAAAGCTGAATTCCCCCTTTACATGCAGATTAGCTCTCTGCTTGTTTTCAATGTATGTATCAGTTACACAAAGCTTGGGCAACCCTCTATTAAAGGTCTGCATAGGCTTTCAGCTTGTCCTTTCTCTTGTCATTTTCAGTGGCTTTTGGTACCTTTCTGATTTCTTTATTAGCTGTGTTTTGTTTGTCCCAATCAATGGTAAGTGCACAACTTTCTGTTCTGGACCCTCTGTAGACTATAATGAAGTTTTGTTCCCCTGATTGAGTTGTTCTATTATCATTATTTCTGTTTTCACTCTCAAAGCTTGCCTTTCTTTAATTCACTTTAAACAAACATCTGAGCAGGTTTAAAGGGTAGATGACACCAATACTGTCAAGATCCCATTGATCTTCCAAGTGAAGCTGCTGGGAGGCAAGCTGGCTGCTTTTTCCCTGTGTTTTGGCTCTTAACTTTCTGAATTTTGATAGTTTAGAAGTTTTAGTAGTAATGAAGGTGAACTCATCCTTGCTTTTTTGTGTACACCTCCTTTCTATGTTAGTCCCAGACAATATGGCACTGTCAGAAAGTGTTAGATACAGCTTTTTATGTTGTCTGAAACAGTTTCTCAACTGGAAGCTGGAAATAGCAGTTTGAAAGCCTGTGTCCCGGACTGAGAGTTTAGCATGTTTTGTTAACACTTATCTTCATTATGGTCATTTCTGCCAAATGTGTTCTGCTTTTCAGACAGTTCAGTTTTCCTGAAGGGGAAGATCTGTTGGGCATTAGCTGTGGAGATAAATAGATGGTCACTAAAATGTGAACAGACAGAATTGGCATGTAATGAGTAGTTTTTGTACACATGGAAATTCTGTTATTTGGATTAGGTACAGGTAGCCATGTTCTGCATTTTATATTTTTCTATCCTAATTTTTGGTATGTGTTTCATATTGTAAACTTTAAAAAAAGAGCCTTTTCTAGGATAAAGAATGGTGATGACCTGAGAGTGGGTCTGCACTGTAGAGAGAAGGGCTGCAAAGGTCCCTGAGCAGCTGGAGCTGTGCACCTAAGTCCTTAGAGCCCAGCAGTGCCTTCAGGGTAGGAGTGCATGCTGTGCTCACTGAAGATCCTGCTTATGGGGTCAGACAAGCAGAGCCATTTCAAATTTCTATGTCCCTGATGTGTGAGGTATAGCCCTAGCTTTTGCAGTGATGTTTACTCATCAGGTTCTTCCAGCTGGGCCAAAAAATTAGTACTTCACACATTTATTCATTGCAATAACACGCTTATCTGATTAAGATAGCCTGTTGGCTTCCTTGCAAGAAATTAAAAAGAAATTATCTTCTTTGTCTGAAGCAGGATAGGAGAGTAATGAAATAGCTCTATCAGTTTTGTCAGCTTTGGAATCTGTAAGGCATTTCCCTCTGTCAAATTAGTAGGGATGTTTTCCATTGTCGCCTGGTAGTGTGGTGAGAGCTCCGCTGCAGGATCATTTGGCAATTTATCTAACCACACACAAGGGGAACAGCAGTTCCAAGGACTGACTCCAGGCTGTATTTATCTTATGCCTTATTATGTGGTGGTTCTCTTGGTCTCCTCTGTTCCTTTCTTCTGGTTCTTCTTAGAGAACTTGAACAGTATGAATGGATCAAATAAATCTGAGTTCACCTCAAAATCTCAGTGGAACATGAGCACTGTACTGAGTCCACTATATCATATAACAGAAAAGGTCTTGAAGTCACAGTTTAAACTCACGTATCTCTGCATGTCAGCCTAAATCATCTGACACAGCTGGCCTACTCTGGCATAAAGCCAACCCAGCCAACGTAAAGAAACTCTGAAGCCTAATAAATAATACATAAATGTAATAAAAACTTCCCAAAAAACCCAAACACACAACCCACAAAAAATCCTTCATAATAACAGAAACAAAACCAACCAAAACCCCCATCCAAAATTCTCTGGGACCTCAACAGTATCAGTTATTTTACTTCAGCTTTTCTTTCTAAGACTAAAATGCTCTAATTTCCTACATTATATCATAAGATGAAGGCACTAGAAAGCTCTTCTGTCCACTGACATCTTTCCAGTACTTCAGCTTAGAGGAATTTGAAGTATCAAAAGCTTCATGATTTGCTTTAGAAATGCAGAGGTCTGTCTGAATGAGAGCTGTTGATTGCAGATTCAGAACTTCCAGCAGCTACACAGATAATGTAATTTCAGTGTACTTTTTTTTTTTTTTTTTGCATTGAAAACAGAATTACAGTGAAGCATGCAGGCTCTTGTACAGTGCAGATGGTGTGATAAAATTTGAGATGCAGGAAAAAAGGAAGAAGAATTTTTCATTTAAATTTATCAAAACAGTAAAATTATAATGCATCAAGCTGTAAATATTATTGAAAATTGCAATATATTAATCTCTGAGTGTTTGTATGTGTATATATCCATGTCTACATACTTTAGCTCACTGATTTTTTTATGTAACAGCTGTACCTCTTTATGCTGTGACAGTAACGTGACCACAGATATACAGTTTATGCCCAGAGCTTCAGTCTGTAAAGTCAACTGGCATCAGTTAAATTCACTACCTCCAAATTAAGGTTATAATGAACTTACTGACACTGTAGCTTTAATATTCTTTGATCTAAGATACACATTGGCAAACAAAGTATCTTTGAACTAGTGAGGGAATAAGAAAACAGCCAGAGTGCAGTATGACATTTTGGAAAGCAGTAGAAGTCAATTTGGGGTTATAGAGGACAAGTAACTAAACTTGTCTTTGTGTTATGCAGCAAGGAGGTGGCAGATCCTTTGCTGTATAGGTGGGGGGGGCCACAAATTGGAGCAGCAAAGTGATTTTAATTCTAACTCGCAGCAGTGGTGAGCATGGTTGCAGAAATATGGTGTGCTACTCTGGTATAGACATTTTCTAAAAGGATGTTGGAATGGTGGTACAGAAAAATGCCCTGTAAAATGCCCTTTGGAGACTGCACAATCTCTGAGAGATAATTTGATTATAGTGTTTAAGTATCTTCAAGGGAAAAATACAGAACACTGAACCAATGACTGGGAGCTACAGGAAGACAAGTTAAAATGAAAATGAGGTACAATATTCTTAAAAGTGAGATTGATTAACCATTGGAACAAAGGAAGTGCTTGGAGTTTCACTGTATTGCATTCTTCAAATCATGGCTGAATGTCCTTTCTGAAAGTCAAACACAACTTATGGGACTCAGAGGGAAGTAACCAGCAGAATCCGAATGACTTGTTTGAAAGGGTCTGCCACAACAGCTACAGAATTTGCTCTCTTCTACTCTTCAGTTCTCTAACATGAAGCCAGGTATTTCACAACTTCTCTCAGACAAGTTTATTTTGGGGTCACATCTCTCAAATTCCCCCTCACATCAGACAGCAAATTCAGAAGCATTTAACTCATGTTCTCCTCTGAAAAAGGCATCACATTTCTCTCTGATTAATATTGTTGATGTCAAAATACCCTCTTCTACTCTTGAATGTTTCTTACGTTACCTCAAGGATGAGTATTAGTTATGATAAACATATATATAATATAAAGGCTTTCTGTGCACAGACAGATTGAAAGATGCAAGAGTCTAAATATAAAAATGGGTTGCTCAAAATCAGTGTATATCCAGAGTAGTCTAACTCTAATGAAAACCTGTTGGACTTCGGTGAAATCAGGAAAGCCCTGCCTCCATAAGAGAAATACTATAATTCTGTGCTCAAAGTTACTTCCAGTATTTGCAATTTATGTTGCACCTTATAACATTTAATTTAGCAAGTCCATTTTAGCCTAGGCCTACTATGCAAATACAGACAAAATGTTGTATATTAAAGTACTGCTCTATACAAAACCTTGCTGCACCATCACATATAGGACTGAAACAGGCCACTGATTTCATGGTAGAGAACAAGTTACCACTCTTTGATGCTATGTGTGGAATGCCTGCACACACCATCCTGCTGAGTGCTAATAACTTAATAATCCCATTTACCTGGCCTTTGCTGTGGGCTAGGAGCATGTTTTGGGATAGTCACCATGGACCAGTTGATGCATGGTTGCTTGCTTCCCTGTGATATGCTTGTTTTAAATCTGTATTTCTTCTGCTAGCTCAACACATCTGCAGGAGTTACTCAGCTCAGGAAATACCCATTTATGCATGTTCAAGTGAAACAGTAAAAATTAAACAGCTGATCGCAGTGAAAAATGCTGTGCTTTTTCTTCTTACTTCCTGTACAAGTAAGAGCTGCTGTTATAAAGAAAATCTATTTGCTAGAAGTTAGTAGCAGATATTGAACAGAGATCACAGTTCACGACAGTACTTCCTTGCGTGGAGCCATCTTTTCTATTTATACTTGCAAAGAAAAATATTAAATACTCAGTTTTGGACTGCTCTTCCTTTAAGGTACAAATATATTTGGCAATTTTGCTGAACTCTTGATATAGATTGTCTTGGGAGAAAAGGAAGCAGCTGTAAAGGGTTGGCAGAACTTGAATTCTTGAAAAATAAGGATACATAGCCTGTAGAGTTATGATTGAAAGTGCACATCACCTGGGAGTTGTCAGCAATGGTAAAAAAAAATAATGTTAGCAGCACGTATAACCCTTGAAGAGACAAATCTTCAACAAGACCTTCTCAAGCACATGAAACACTTCCAGCATTTTTAACATCTAATTTCTGGTTGAACTCTAATAAGTAGGTCAGATGCTGTAAATGCATCCAAAGAGCAGTGGACAATGGCTCAAGGTCCAGATGACAAGTGGTGTCTCTAAGGGGCCAATACTGGGACCAGTACATTGAATATCCTCATCACTGACATAGAGTGTGGGATCAAGTGCACCCTCAATAAATTTGCAGATTATAACAAGATGAGTGGTGCTGTTGACACACCTGAGAATGAGCTGCAGTCCAGAGGGACCTGCACAAGCTGGAGAAGAGGTGTCATGTGAACCTCATGAGGTTCAACAAGGACGAAGCACAAGGCACAGCACCAGGTTTGGGGCAAGCCCTGGTATCAATACAGGATGGGGATGAACAGACTGAGATCAGCCCTGCTGAGAAGGACTGGGGGTGCTGGGGTGTGAGAAGCTGGACAGGAACCAGAAAAGTGCACTCAGAGCCCAGAAATCCAACCTGGGCTGCATCCAAAGCAGTGTGGCCAGGTTGGGAGAGGGGATTCTGCCCCTCTGCTCTGTTCTTGTGCAACTCCCCCTGGAAAACTGCATTGAGCACTGGGGTCACAGCACAGACAGGACATGGTCCTGCTGGACTGAGTTCAGAGGGACGGGCACCAAGATGATTAGAGGGATGGAGCACCTCTCCTAGGAGGAAACGCTGAGATAATTTGGTTTGTTCAGCGTGAAAAGAGTTTTGTGGTGAGCTTAATGGTGTCTTTCAAGACCTAAAGGGGTTAAAGAACCATGATGACAGACTTCCTGTTGTTACAGGACAAGTGCTAATGATTTTAAACTAAAAGAGTATAAATTAGGATTACATATAAGGAAGACTTCTTTTTTTTTTAAGATGGGCATAGTGAAACACAGGAACACAGGAACCTGACGTGCTTGAATATGTCTCTTCTCATCTAGACAGACTAGATGACCTCGAAAGGTCGCTTCCAACCCAAACTATTCTCTGATTCTGAAACTGCGTGATTCTGTGATGATCTTTCTGCTCCATACCTCCTGTAAAGCACAAGGAAAAAACAGAAACAACAAACCTTTTCAAGTTAGAGTGGATTGTATTTTTTTTAACTGATGGTATTCGAGTTCCATCTTTTTTTAATGTAATGTCTAAAATACTCTTTTATAGATGAATTTTTTTCCTGCTTCTCTTTATTCTCACAAATTCAGGCCTATTGCTAATGCTTTATTTAAGGGATTGTACTGCCATTTTATTATTTGGAACATACTCCCAAAACATTCTTTTGAAATAACATTGAGTTATTTATATCAAGTGCTTCTGTAGCTGCATTTTCAAAATACTGAGAACTAGAAATTAGCTTTAAAGCCCCTTTTGGCATGCATAAGAGGTATAAATAACTGGCTTCATGTTTTGCTGTTTGTAAATGATTGGATACTTCCCTAAACCATTTCAAGGAAGAACCCCAGCAAATGGTGATGAAGGATTGGACCTTACACTAGAGTATATAAATAAAAGATTGGAAGAAATTCAGTCATAATAACGTGAAAATGGAGCTAGTGTTATTTATGGGATTATGCACCTCTTCCTTTCCCAAATTCACATTCTGTTCCCTTTTGTTAGACAAGTAAAGTGATTTAGTGGGGTCAATGCTCTCTGGTCCAGAAGGCAAAAATGATTTGCTGAACTGAATGAGGCTGGGGTATTTTGGTTTTCATTTCACTTCTTGTAGGGGCTTTCCTTATTGTAATTTCTATTTTCTTGATTCCCCATGGAAACCCACACTGAATAAAATTTTATTAATAAATTTAAATGGACTATGCTGTATAACACAGATTCAACCTCAAACCTACAAATCATGAAAGCTGATCCATTTAATTTAAATAATTTCATAAGGTTTAAAGACATTTTCCAAATGAGAAGAAACTGGAATTTTCAGTCCTTAAAAGTCCTAAACTGAAATTAGTATTAAAGAATAAATGTGTTCAGTTCTTCAATATTCTTGTGGCACTATTGTCATTTCATGGTCAATGCCAGGTCTGTTCTGCTAATAATTTTTATGCCAATTATCATCCTGAGACTTATCTGGTCTATTACTCTCTCTCTAAAATAAAGATGAGTTTCACTGGCTTGTGTCAGACATGGTCCCAAGGAAGGGAATAGCTGAAGGCAATTTATCCCAGAACAACTTCCATCTGCTTGCTTTGGACACTCAGGGACTTTCAGTTTCATGTTTCTCTTGATCAGGGGCCGTTAACTCCACTGAAGTACTGTGATTTCCACAAATGGATACCAAAATGAGAAGATCAAGCTAATTTTCTTTTATGATCCAAGCCTGGATTTGAGTTTAGGTCTTGAGTAATATGAGGATGTAAGGCTAATACTCTTTTTCATTCTATTGTTGAATTGCTTTTTGTTTCCGCTTAGCTACCCCGTGCCTTACTCATAGATTTATGTTATAGATTTAGGTCACTTCCAGGGTTTTACATCTGGAAATAAAATTTTGCTATAAAATGGTAGCAGTCATGGGAAAGCCTATTTTAATGTCACAACATAAAAGCTGCATATATTATTTTAGTTCAGAAATAAAATGAGGGCTGGGGCTCTGAATCTATGATACAGTAAAAGAACAGATGAAGAAGTTACATCTTGTTCTGGTGCCATACGCAACAACAAAATAGACAACTGAGCTGAGGATTTTCATTTCAATTTCCAGGAATCTTTTCCATTTCAATATATGTGGAAATGTGGAGCATTCTTTATTTCTGTCTGACTGCAGTCTAACCTAAATAGTCAAGGGCACAGTAAGAATTGAGAGAATGGAGTATTTAATTTATTTATTCATTCATTCCTGTAAAACTTCCATTAAAATAATGTACAGATACCACTGAGGGATATGCTCCATACCCTTCTATTTCTTATTGAGTTTTTCTTTGTATTACCTACTCCTACCCATGGTATTCAGGTTACTGTGAAGAGGGATTTGCTTTAACAGATGAACAGCTGAATCGCCAAAGATTAAGCTTTGGAAAGAGAAAGATTATTTGTGAGGTTTGTTAATTTGTCTAAAAAGTGTAGTATTCATATCAGTGATTTACTGATAATGGCTTATTTGCATATCCTGAGCAATACTTATTTTGTACCTTCAAGTCATTAGACTGACCATAAGTTTCATCTTAAAAAATATGTTTACAAAATCTTTTGTAGATAAACATGAAACAGTATCATGTTAAATAAAAATCACTGAGACTAGTGGTGTGGAATATATATTTTGTGTTCCTCAACTGATGTGCTTACAGAAGGGATTTTCTTCAAAGACTTTTCACAGCCATAGCCATAAGCATGTACATTCAATTCACAGCTGCTTGTTGTGATCTAAGGATTGAATTTATATTGTTGAATGAAATGTATGAAATTACTTCCCTAGTTTTATGGTTTTCTTTGATCCCAGTTTTAAAGAAAAGAAAACAAAACTGTTCTCTCTGCAACTAACCTCAAATTTTAATGGTAACAGTGATTAAAAATCCCTGAAGACACTTAATTTCATCCAGTCACACTTTTAGATGTGTTACCTTAAACCCCAAAATTGCCCTGAAGTAATCTGATATTTTCTGCTTCACGCCTCACAGAGTACATAAAGAAAATGAGAAGACCTGCTGTAGCTCCTAAATAAGGGGCTCTGGATTTGTATTATGACAGCTAAGATGCTAATGGCAAGGAAAGATCATCATACAGAATCATAAATAGATCTGTCATTTTAAAATAAGGTGAAGGTGTTATGTGCTGGTACAATGATGCCACTCAATAATTAAAATGATTATACAACAGGTGGCATTCAACAGCACATAAAATCTTGTGCATCAATCATTCAGAAAAGGCAATCAATGTAGTTAGGGCAAATGTAAGACAGAATATTAAAGTCTTACAGCTGTATTATAAAGGCTTGATCTATCTCAGGTTTCTTTTCTGTAAGAAAATTCAAAAAGAAGGATTTGAAAGAGGATTTAAGGAAGATTCACTGTAACTCTGGGGCTCTATAGAGAAATCAGTGGTCCTAAGTACTTGGAGAACTGTGCTTGCCATTGTGATATTTTATAGATCTTTTTTCAAATAGCTATATGGAAGTTTGAAGTCTAAACATGAAGTCCTTAATTTATATTAAAAAAGGATTTAGTTTGACTATTTAACTGAGCCTAATCATAGCAATTAGATTCTCTTAGGTATTTGAAATAAGCCAAGACTGCAGTTCCATAGCCCACAGAAAGAACAAGGCTCACTAACACTAGTAAACAGTCTTGAAATGCAAGAATAATAGATACTATTAAAAAGTTGATAGAGCTCATATAATCATATAATTCTTTTTTTCTGTACCTAAACTTCCCTTACTCTCTCCAGTTTCCTTCCCTCTACTTTTAAAAGTCATTCAAGGAGTGTTTCATAGAATAATTATTTCTTATTATTAAGCATATAATTATTAAGAATAACAAGTACAAAATACCTGGCACAGTAACAATCATATTATTGCAAAGAATGTTAGTAGCTGCCATATCAATAACCTTCCACCACATTTAACAGCAATAATGTTCACAACTGTAGTACTGTTAGTGTCTGAAAAGGGCATGGTTACCACTGTGAAAGGTGGTAGGAGCCATCGTTTTTTGATGAGCAGTCCTGGTCTGTAATGTTTGCCTTGGTGACCAGATCCTCCCTTGTACAGGTCTGCAGGGACTAAGCTCAAAATATGTGTCTATGTGCCTGTACAAGAGGGAACAGGGTAGGGGCCAACACATCTCAGTTTCAGAAAAAGTGTTTCTCTTGACTTCTTCTATCCTACAAAATCCATCTAGTTAACTGTAATGATAGAACAGAAAGATTTGCTTTCACTGCCACAGAGAGAACTGTAAACGAACTTGGTTTTGTGTTTCTGCTTCTGCTGTTATTCTGCCTTTAATATATATTTACTTTTCTGACAATATATGTTATGGGACTACATTCAGGACTGGGTTTGGCTGAGATAGAGTTAATTTTCTTTGCAGTAGGTGGTATGGGTTTATGGTTTGCATTTGTGCTGGAAATAGTATTGATATCTCATGAAATTTTTTGTCATTGCTAAGCAGTGCTTACATAGAGTCAAGCCTTTTTCTGTTTCTCACACCCCATCCCACTACTGCAGAAGGATTTGGGAGGGAACACAGCCAGCACAGCTGACCTCAACTGACCAGAGAGCTATCCCAAAGGAGTGAGATACTGTATGACATCAGCAGGTAAGGTGAGTGAGCCAGGTGGGGCTGAGCTGCCCACCAAGGCTGAACCCACACCACCTTACCTCGGGAAAACACACAGGTAGCTGCTTCTGTTCCACGAGTTCCAGCCTTTGCCATCTTGTGTCTTCTGCTCTGGGTGCAGTGCAGATGTGCCCAGTGGTGCTGGGGGAGTGGCTCTCCACTGGCTGGGGCTGTCAGCTCCACGCCACGGTGGCCAGCAGCAGCCCATGGCCTCTGATTCTCTGCTGGTACCTCTTGACATCTTCCAGACTGGCAGGCTAGCCTTAAGGAAAAATAAACAAATAAGGAATAAATAAATAGGGTTAATTTGCTGTGTTAAAGTGCGTTGTTAAGAACAAAGAAACAAATAAATGGTTGACCCTGCAAGTTATGGATTATTTTTTTTTATTTATCCACTCAAACAGAAGAAACTAGCATAGGATATGCTTGTCTGCATGCAAATTATTCTTCTTAATAAATATTCTGGGAATAGTTTTATACATTTTGGAAGCTTGAAATCCCCTGGTTATAAATCATCTATGTTCCATATGGCACAGGCATGTTTTAAACAGCATACCCACTGGAAAAAGCTGTATATTGTTTTTCTGAATGCTTTTCCCTTGCCCCCTAAATTTATAAATCATACTGTCACCTACTTAAGTGGTTTGTGGTTTATTTATTAAATTTTTGTCTGTCTGTAGAGAGGGGAGAAAAAACAAGAGGTACCAGGTCATTTCTTGTAACTGTAGTACTTCAGCTGGTAGAACTGATGAAAGGCTCAGACTGTATTAAGTATTCAGCTCACTTTTCAGATCACCTGCATTGCTATTGAATACCTTTCCTTAAAACAAGTGCAAAGAGCATTTGATTGCCTTCCTAAAAATAGTGCCTTTTAATGGAAAGAAGGAGATGCTGAACCTGCAACAGAGAGTGTAGGAAGCAGCTGGGGCTGTGCTGGTCTGCATGCAGCCAGAGATGATGCTATCAATAGAAACCCGGGTGATTTGGTCTGATCCCAAATGATTAGGCACTTATGACAGTCACAACCCCTGCCAGGTTTTAGCTCTCCTTCAGCAAATGACCTTCAGGATGCCCTATAGGAGGAAAACTCTCAATACTACTTCTGGAAAAAGGAAAAGATTTCATTGATTATTATTTTATTTCAGCAGTTTACTTTTAAAATAAAATGTTCAGACTGCAGATTAATGCTTGCCATAATTATATTTCTGTCCCTTGGAAAGGATGCATGCATTGAAAAGGTTGATATGTGCTTTGTTGAAATACCATGCAGTTATGATGGCATTACCTGTACAGAGTGCATTGCTCTGTCACACATTTTCTTCAGCTTCTCTAGCATTAGAACCCTCTGCTTTCTGGTTCTGCCAATTTAGAATTTTCCTCTCAATTTGGAATTTTGCTCCTATTTTCATGTATAATGTACCTCACTTCTGGAAATGGGCCACAGTCTCATCTTAATGATCTTATTACCTCATGTTTTACAAAATTTGAATAATATCGAAGAATATGTGTTGTCTTGATGATAAATAGCAAGAACATGAACAAAATGTATCCTATTACACTAGTCAGAAATAACTCAGAGAGGGAGGATTGTCAGCTTCATACCAGCCCCAGACATTGGACTACTCCATAGTAAATACAGCCATTAAAATCATACAGACACCCAGCTTCAGTTTACTTTGCTGAGCACCACTAGGGATGATGGCAGGTGCCTTTCAGCTTTCCCCTGTTGATTTCCTTGTCTGAGCTTGTGAATTTGTACCCACTTCCTTCCTAGGAACTGCACAACATCAGTAGGAAAATACTATTTGTGTGAGCAAAGCCTCACTAAAGATGACAGTACAATCACTGCACTGCACAAAAGGATAAGAGCTTTGTAATGCAGCCTAAAGCTGAAAAAGGAAGCAGTAGGTGAGACTCATAAAAGGCTGTGACCAGAAGCAATGTGGGGAGTAAGCTTCCAACTAATCCCATGAATTAAAAACAAACAAACAAACAATGAATGTTGTTTTCCCTGACTCCAACTCTGAATTTTGTGCCAAGTTGTAGAATCTCTTACAGTTCACAACTACCACAAACAAGCATTTCTTTAGGAAAACAAACCCTCTCCATCCCCAGGTCCCAAATGATAGACATTTGAGTTAATTGAAAAATTCCTCACAATCCCATAAGAAAGTCAGAACAAAGACCTACGTGGTCTAGCATGGTCCCTACTTCACGGGAAGTGGTGTGACAACACCTGTTGATGGGAAGTAGATAATAAATATTTTTTCTCTTTGTTTGCAGCCTTTGCTTTTGTTTTATCTAACTGCCTTTATCTTCACACATGAGGTTTTCCTCAATTTTATTTTCTCCCTTGCCTTGTCCTGCTGAGGAAGGGAGTGATAGAGTTGCTTGGTGGGCACCTGGTGCTCAGCCAAGGTCAAACCACCACAGTGTTGTAAGAAAAGAACCCCACAGACTAATGGAGTGGAAATAAAAGAATTAATAACCTGCCAAAAGATGAATAAGGCTAGAAAGGGAGAACACTTCTGTCTTAGAAACAGAAAGAAAACTGTAATGAAATAAAACATATGAAAAGGTGTACACTTCGTAGGAAAAAGAGAAACAAATCTTATCATTCTAAAAAAATCCCTATGTTAGCAAGTATAAGATGAACTGAAAACAAAAATCTCTTTTTTCTAGGTTACCAACAATAATTTTGAGACTGTCACTATGCATTTTAGTATATACAGTCTCCTGTTAATAGTGTATGCATGAATGAATATGTAGTAGGAAAAAAAAGTTAAAATGAAAAATAGTAGTTCCCGAAGCTGTTGTGAGTTTCCAAGTCTTAATTTTTGTGGATTTCAGAATTTTGGTCAGATATGTATCTAAAAATTATATTCTCCCTGAAAGGCATGAGAAGAAAGACACCAACCCATGAATTATGTAGGCTGGAGCTAACCACCTGAGCAGAGAAGCAATATTGGACATTTACAACCCATCTTGTATTTTTGGTAATTGTGCTGTCCCTAAGCCAACAGGGATGGATAAGTCCTGTCTGCTTCCCCAAAACATTCTCTCTGCAGGCAAATGCACAGGCTACAAAGGTTCTGATGGTGTCTGGTTCTTGTGCATAATCATATTGCTTTGTTATTACAGGGGATTATCTCAGGGAAGAAGTCAAAGCTAAAACATTGATCTCCTGAGATCCAGCGACCTGTCACTGGTGAGCTTTGAATTGTTTCTAATCAAACCAACACCAGCAGCGTGAAGCAGGTCTATAGTGTTACTGAAGGTCTGTTGCACTCTCTGTCTCTTAATACTCTGCACTCACAGCTTCCACTGCCTGTAGCTAGTAAAGGCACACCTGTGGCTCTGCAGCCCAAAGCTCAAACAATTCTGTCTGCACTCTTGATCTCAGCAAGCTCCAGACAACACCTGTGGTTTTACCTCCTAAAAATGGATCTATTTACTTCAACTCTGGATGTTACTTGGATTCTTGACATAATAGCAGCTCTCCCCTAGCTCCTCACAGAGCTCAGCAGTAACTGGATGTCCAATTAGTTATTGCCTTGTTGGATACACACTTTGAAGAAGGCAAGCAATGATTGTTAAGGGATGTACTGACTCCATTTTGTGATTCAGATTCCCTTACATTTGAGCTAAAATCGTGTTTATTGAAAGATACTTGATTATTTCCTCTACAAAAGACTAGAAAGTTAAGGTGACTTGAAATAAAAGTTGTCCAGTATGATTGAATACAGTAAAAAAGAGCAGGGAAATAATCATGCTGTGTAGTTACTGTACAAGCAAATTAGAAAGAGTTTGTCTTCTTTCACCTAGGATTTCAAATACACTTTCAAAGAAGAATTTGCATAATGTTATATGCAATGACTAAACCTTCCACAATGGGAATGTCTGTACTCATGTTGTTTTTAGCAACATTCCCTCACCTTTCTTCAGTGGACGATTGAATTAGAGTTAGGTCAGTGAAAGAAAGAAGAGGATTGCCTTGCTGGTATAGCTGGAGCTATACACAGTATAAATATACATAGAGTTTTGTCCACCTTTATTTGAAGATTTCACTGTCTGTTTGTGGTTCAGTAGCTTTTATTACAAATTAGATCTTTATTTTGCTTAAAATGGCACAGTAATATTATAGCGTGCTCAATTATAATTAATGTCTGCATTGGTAATCTAAAACAGGAAGACTCCACTATTGTGAGCCTATTTCCTCCCCTGAAATATGCTATATATATTATATAAATTTATTTAAACTTATCTAGTACAAATTGAGATTAGCTGGCATTGATTTACAAATAACAAGAGAAATTACACTTATGGTATGTCCTTGTGTTTGTGGGATATAACCTTCCTTCTGAATCAGAAAACAGGTTCTTATTATTAAGCAATTTCTCTTGTGGATAGAAAATTACTCACTGCAGAACACCATCACAGCTGTGAGTCTATCTGCAGTTGGATAGAAGTCTGCTCTGCCAGATAAATGTCAAGGCCTGAATAGCCCTTTTGTGTCAAAAACCCTTCTGGGTGGAATATGGAACAGGTTTTGAACAGGAAAGGAAAGTATTTTGGGCCAGATGGTTAATCTGATGGAGTTGTATTCTGACAGAAGGAAAGAGTAGCATTGTGTAGTTTAGCAGTTATGCCAGGGAGAGAAGAAAGCCCTTCTGCTAAGTTAATGGAGATCCATGATTGTGCTGGACTCTAGGGTGATATGACAGTCCCTAATAATACATAATGGGAAATAGCTAATATAGTTTGATAAAGTTTTCATGCTGTTTTACTGTTTCAGCATTTTCTCAATGGCAATGGCTGAGAACCATATTCTGGCCAACAATTCATTATTTTTGAAATCTGTATTTCCACTTCCATATGTGTGATCAGAGTTTGGTTGTCTTAATCTGTTCTCATAATTTTTATGAAGTGTGTCTCATTCATAAGGAATTCTGGAGAGGGGTTCCACTGGATCGTAGGGCTAGAAAGGGTTTATTCATGCTGTGGAAAAGATTGTAACTGAGGCTACTCCTCCTACTATAGTATGTCTAACTAGTCACCAAAAGTAACAATTTATAATACTCGTTGGGGATCAACAACTTATAAAAGAAGAGCAAAAGCCTGGTAAAAAGGCTGGTTTAGGATTTTAGCTAAGGGCTAAGAAAGCCACAGCATCTTGGGCAAGGAGGCGGTGAAAGGCAGCAACATGCTGAGATCCTCATTTCCTGCTCTCTGGGCCTTTCAGAAAGGATGATGCACTTGCTGATAAGATGCCTGTGGTTTCTGAGAGCAGTGTCTTTTGGTCCTCTCTGATATTACTCTTTGACCTCTTTGATGTGCAAGTTAAGAAAGAAGAATGCAGCTGGCATGCTGCCTCAAAAGATTGCCAACTTTCTCATCAGAGTGGTCCTTGAGAAAGCAGGAACTAGTTTATATGTTGGTGCTTTATTAGTACAGAAAATGCATGTAAATCTGAAAATAAAATGCATGAATAACAGGTTTCACTATAGCACCATAAAAGAATCTTGATGAGAGAGCTCATCAAGATTGTATTTGGAATATGTCTGTGGTGAGCGCCCGGGAAACGAATTTATTTACAGAGTATTTAGGCAGTTTATGAAAGTTCTAACTAACCTCTTCATCTGTAAATGTGGTCTATGGTTTTGAAGACCAAAGTAATTTCAGAATACTGTATAATGTAACTACGGTACCACTCATTTAAAAAAAACAACTCAATGTCTCCTTTCAGTGTCTTACATCTAACATGCAGGTCATATCCTTTTGACATGTGATGTGAATTGTTGGAATGAGAACTGAGTAAAAAACACAGATGAAGGAACAAAGGTTTTTTAGTATGCAGATGCAATTTAAAAGTAAAAATAGATAAAATGTATAGAAACCTGGAAATGTAGACATCAGATTTTTCATAAGCACCCCAGAGTTAATTCTGAGTATGTACTTATTAACTGAAATAAGATAGTAAATTTTAATTCTTCTTTCAGATCATATTTCAAAATTATGAAAACAATTAAAATAAACAGGCTTTTTTACATCTGATAGACACAGGGATGACCTGATAGAATGTCCCACATATTATCAATGCAAAAAGCTAGTTGCAGGATCATGGGAGAACTCTGGTGGGAAAGAGCCTCAGGTGATTTCCAGTCCAATTTCTGGCACAAAGCAGGGCCAGCTATGGGATCAGAGTTACTCACAGATTTATCTAGCTAGATGTTGGAAACTTTCAGTGATGAAGAGTGCACAAGCTCTCTGAGGACAACCTGCAAAACTGCTTGGTACATGGAAAAGACATTTTTCCTTATATCCAGTGGGAATCTCTAATTTTCAACTTATGGCTGTTGTTACCTGCCTGTCCACCATGCACAACTGAGAAGGACCTGGCAGATCTTCATTGAGATCTTCCTGATGACCTTCTCATACGTGCTGGCAAGCTCCCATTAGGTCCTTCAGGAGCCAGTTCTGCAAGCCCTGTTTCTCCAGCCTTTGTTAATAAGGGGAGTGTCCCAGCCCCCTCCCCTGTCTGGCAGCCCTTTGTTGAAAACTGACTCCATTTTACTGAAGTCTGGCTGGCACTGGATGGATCAAAACCAGATATACTATTTAGATGTGCTCTCATGAGTGCTGAGCTCAGGGGGATGCCCCCTTCCCTCTGTCTATGGGTTGACAGACTGTTAATACACCCCTGGGGTGCTGTTGCATTTCCCTGCTCAGCATGCTGTTTGCCATCATGACTGGGGCATTTCTGCAGATTTATGCCCCAGATAGGCAGTCAGATCCCTGCCTGTATTACTGCAGGGGATCCTTCTTTCCCAACTGCAGGACTTGGCATCTGCCTTGCTGAATTTTGTCAGGTTCCTGTTGTCCAGTTCCTCCAGCCTGCCTGGAGGAATGGCAGCCTGCTTTCTGCTATATCAAAATTGTTCCCCCAAAGACCCAGAGCTATCTCCAAACTTGGTGTGATAGCAGTCCAATACCTGCTCCAGATCACTGATAATGGCATTAAGCAGGACCCATCTCCTTGTCTGCCCATCCAGACTGTAATGTCCTAATGTGATTATGTGAGTATTATGTGAGACACTCTTGCCATGGACAAAGCAAATAACAACCACTCCTCTCTCCTCATTTACAAGTGCTCTGTGAGTTCACAAGGCTATGTAGGTTTTTTTTCAGTCAAATTCTCTAGAATTATCACTTGCAGAAATTTTTACACTGATTAGGAAAAGTTACTCAGAAACCAAATCAAAGTTATTAAACTGCTAAAATTGTATGCAATCTACTCACATTACACTGTTGATCATAATTGTGATCATTATCCCTTTCAGTAGAGATATGCTCTAAAATGTGATAAACACTGCTTTTGTGACTTGTCTTTCAGACATATGCTTTGGATGTTGCAATGGACTTATCACAATAGAGTTTGTATCAAATATTAAATAAAGAAAAATTCAGATACCTTAATTTCTGGCATTAGTTAGGGCTCATCTATGCTGCAACAGGATGAATGGTAGCTGTGTGCAAAGTGGTTATTCAAAGGAGGTGCATGGGAAGCTGTTGCTCAGAGGGGTGAAAAGAATGTCCTCAGATATTTATAAGATTGCAAAAGATACTTTCATAATTTCAAATGCACACTAACAATTTATTATTTTCTTCTAGTTGTGCAGGTTTCGGAGTAACTCTGCTGGAGCATGCTATTTTACCAGTGGAACTGTCTCAATAAGGTAGATTTGCTATAGATTTAACATATAATTGTGGTTTTAAAAACAGGGAAATGGAAGACTGACATCCTTTCCAGAACATAATAATTATATTATTATGGCTTATAGTTGAGTCAATATTACTCCTAGAACCCATTGTATGAAGTCCACAACCTTTCAGCATGATCCTCAAAGAGGAAAAATGTAATATATCTAACAAAATTATAATTAAAAATTCTTTAAGTGCTACTTGGTTTGCTAGCTATAAGATTATACAGTGAGAGCCTTGGGGAACTGGAGATAATCGTGTGGTCAAAACTATTCTGATCATAAATAAGCTGTTAATTTGTTATCATCAGTTAATTTATTAAATACTTCAGCATTTGTTTAATGAGCTGTCTAAACTAGAATGCTACCAACAGGAAAATATTAATAAATCCTATGAACAGAAAGGATTTTACACTATTATTGAGTCTTTCCTCTTCTGCATAAGGCTTTTATTTTCTCTTGAGAATTTCTCTTGCTACACATTTCTTTCAAAAACAAGACATGAGTGGTACTTAAATCACAAATAGCAACAGAACACTGAGTTTTATGCATTTATATGACAGGGCCCTTGCTGTGTTTTTGTATTGAGGATTTTGACGTTAACTGAATCAAGTACATCAGCAGAGTGGCTATGTTTCTGCTGTCAAAAATACAGCTTTAGGACTGTTCAAAAATGTGGGAAACCAGCAGCATCCTTACAGAAACCTTGTCTAAATTTATTTCTATCTGGACACAGAGAGCAGAAGGTTTGGCAGAAAAGCAGATTCTGACAGATGCAGACACTGAATTTGCCACGCAGATTCAGAATAAAGGTCTATTAATCTGCTCCTGAGAGTGGACAGGATCACCTGTTTAAAAAAAATAGGAGAGAAAACAAAAAGATGACAGTGGATATTGGAAGAAATACTTTCCCCCTAATAGTCTAGCACTTCTTCCTATCCCAGCAAACAGACTGGTGCATAGATGCTGAGCTGTAGCTACTATATCCAGATGACAGGGGAAGGTTTATACATGAGCTTTAAAAGATTAGAGGGAGCCTGTGATCTTTGAGAAGATCCTACAGCTGAAATTTAACTTGTAACTACAACTATAAAAGGCTGGATATTTTCATGAAGGACACTTTGAGCTCTGGTGTATGAGAACATGTCTAGCAAAATTTCTGATTAGGTTTTTATTCTACTGTAACTGATATCATTATTATAATATTTTTACAGGTTTGATCCTTCTCTGAAACCTGGCTGTTTTATTAGCATAAGCAATAACTTGCAGTAGGACACTCCATAGTTTAATTGCTTTTGGGTGAAAAGGTTTTTCTGTTACCAGACTGATGTCTCAGCCTTTCAATTTTGTACAATTCCCCTGTGTTCTTCTTTCATGAAAAAGGGTACTTAGCAAAACCCCATCTAATTTCTCTGAACTATTAATTTCATTTAGTAATTTTTCTGCTTGTCATTTCTAGAGAAAAAATGTTTCAATTTTAATTTTTTCTCCTGTTTCTTGAGTTATGATTCACTTTACACAACCTCTCCACTTATTGATTTTTTTCTTTGAGTCGTGATGCCCAGAGAAATTATTATTCTAATTGTCTTTGACTTTTATTAGTTAAAACCCCCCAAGTGCTATGTACTGTTGTGAATAAACAAAGTGATTGAAAAGGCTTACCTGTATGATTCCAGATATTTATCTTGGATAGTAAATCTGAGATTAAAGGAAAAGCTAGCTGTTTTGTCCTGTACTTACTAAGCCCATCCATCAGCGATCAAATTTTCCCCACTGTTGACACATGCCAATTTAGGTTAAAGATACTAAGATTTTCAGGTGTCAATGCCTTTGTGGCTTTGGTAGAACTTGTGAGATGCTGGTATCAAAATGTCTATAACAAAATATGCTATAATCAGAAGGAAGACACTAGTTTTTGTTCTTTAAACTTTTGGAAACACCAATTTGTGCAGTAAATTCTTTCTGAGCACCTGAAAACACGTTTCACTACAAACAGAAGTTTAATGTATAACACTAGAATTCCATGTGTCTTTCACATGAGAGCAAATTGAGAGGATTAGATCAGTGTGGAAAATTAAATGTGTATTTCTATTTATAACAACGGAGACCGTTGTTTTCCTAGTTAAATTGTTTTATTTCAGAAGATATTCATGTAAGATTTACTGATTTCCATTAGTATACTTGTCAATCTCAGTTTCAGCTTTATTCCTTTGTCTTTTCCAGAGTATTCATGGTAGCCTAGGTTTTCTAAGATTTTGCAGTTAATAAAATATTTTCAAACAAAAAGGAAACAGAAAAGTCATGTTTATCCATTGTACATTAGAATTATTTCTGCAGAATTTAAATACTTAAATTTTTACAACTTTAAAACCTAGTTAAGTACTGAAACGTGAGTTTTATTACAATTGATTTATGTATATGTGTATATCAATAAAACAAGTTTATAATAACATAAATGATGGAAGTGACATAAATCCCTCATTAGTCATAGTTTTATTTTATAACACAGGATGCATCTGCCTCAGTCTTCCTACATGTCTTTGCCTTTCTGGGATAGAACACATATCTAAATCTTTTTTAAGGCTTGTTATATTGATATGAGTAAGTGAGATTTTTCATGGTTACCATCACGAAACCTTTTCTTGGGGTTCATAATTCATTACATAAACATATTAACATAAAATATTTACCATTTGCCATTGCAAGGTATCAGATACTTGCTCTACACCTATACCTGTGAATCCCCAGTCCTTTCCAGATAAGCATTGTGCTCTTATGGCTAAACCACAAAATTTTTCAGGCACTTGGCAAGCTTTTTATGACCCAGTAACCACTGGTCTGTCAGAGAGGGGAATATTAAAGGTTTAATATTGAGGATGTACCCATTCCAACTTCAGCCAAAAGTAGTCATATTTTGTTGAAATTTTTGATGGCTTAAAAATTTTGATGGGGAATAAAAGGACACCATCAGACCATGCTATCTCTCATGTAAAAAAATTATATTTTATACAAATTTCAACTTTTGAGGCAGCATTATACCCATGGGTTAACAGATAGTCCTCTTTCTATTCATACTGGAATATTGATAGGTAGTCTAAGACAAGTTTAAGTTATGAAAGAGAAATGAACGTTTACATGGATTTATATTTTTCTGAAAGACTGAAATTCTCAGGGAACAAAAATTGTAGGGAAATTATACAACAATAAGAGACTCAAAAAATGAGTAACACAGCACAGCACAATTTTTAGTAGAGAACTTTAAAAACTGATTAGGATGAAGATAAACTATCAGTGAATTTGTACTAAATGAAGATACAAGTGGAGAGATTTGGTGATGTATTATCTAAAATAAAAAAAATACATGCTCTTAGGTACTTCATAGGCAGTTTATGATACTCTTCATACATTGCCCCTAATGATAAAGTATGAGACTTTCTAGAGTGCACATGGGAACAACCATTGACCTAATAATTGTGATGACAGTGATCTTATCACTCTGTGTACCAGATGGAGGAATGCTCAGCATTTGGAGCAAGGTCATGAGTCTTGGAAGCAAAAATGCTGGGTCAGCAATAATAGTTGTAGTATTCATTATCCTTTTGTACAGCTTCATTAGGTCCTACATCTGCAGTAATTGCAATTTGTAAAGCTCTTTTCTTCCATCATACCTAATTTCTAATTTTGACTCAAATATTTTCACTGCATTTTTTAAATAAAATATTATTTTTTCAAAAGCAAAAAGATATAGAAAAATTTATATATTTGATTTAATATTTAACTTCTAAAATTTTTTTGGGGGGGAAGAATTTTCCAAAAGAGAATTATTCCAGGTAATATTGTTTCTGATGGATATTGAGATACTTTGACGCTACATGAAATATTTTACTACATAGTTGTTTCATTGTGAATTATTGAATGTTCTATATCTTCATATCAGAGTTTTGACTCCAGAAGTAGTAATGCCCATAGTCTGGGCTAAGAATGTATTTTTGAACATTCAGGTGATAAAAATGTCATGATTTTTTCCAGATTTATTGTCATTCTAAACACTGAACCATTCTAGTCATTACATGGTCATTAAAACTATTTGTAAATGGTGGGTTACTGTACTTTTGTCAGTCTTTAATTACTCACAGTATTAGTAATAAATTTCACATTAAAAAAATGATAACAAAAAAAAATTGTGATGATTTATGCAACTTAGCTTAGGAAGAGATTATTATCTCATATAAAGGAATTTGTCTCTGAGAGGCATTTGATAGTGCACAAATACACAGTGAATTAAATAACTTTAGGATTGTCAATTCAAGAAGATTAACTAACTTCAGTTTGATTCATTATGATCTTTGTGGTGCTCCTGACTGAGTCTTAGAATACTCCAAGACTAGGCCACAGGGAAGGAAACTTGCATAGTAATTAAGTGAAAATGTATTTTCCTTCTCTAAAAATTGCATTTACCTATTTCTATTATGTTACCTTTGGAATTTATTTTCTAGGCTTTTAATATTTTCAAGGGCTTGGTTCTTATTTGCTTATGAGACAAGATTTTTGATAAATTAGATGTTACAAAAGCTCTGTGTTTGGAATTGTTCCTTACAGCAAAAGAAAGGAATTCTCTTTATTCAGTACAGTAAACATCCTCAGTAAAGCAATGGTGTGTGTAGAATTATAATGATATGACACCTACATACAATTTCTGGCATCTTTATACCAATGTGTCACTTGTCACATCTGTTTGATCATGCAGACCTATTTGTGTATCAACACCACTGATGAACACAAAAGCCTTCAAATTTAAAAATAATTTGTTTTCACAGCCAGGCTCACTTCACTACAGGGATGTTGCAGTAAAGATTTGAATTGCAGTAGGAGTGAAAAGAGAAAAAGACTCATACACATGACTTTGTGCTGGAAGCAATATTTCAGAAACTCTGAAATGCTTTGCACTGTTGCCCTCCTTCCTCTTCACTCTAAATGTAACTCAGATTTTCAAAAGTGATGTTGGCTTACGACATCCAGGATTTTAAAGGTATAGAAGATATTATTCTCAAACATGCATAACTGGACTCCATGAGAATGCCATTTATAGACTTTTTTGCTCCCAGAGAGCTTGAAAAATCTTCCTTAAATTAGGCATATAACTGAAGAAAGGAGAATGCAATAGCTCTTACAGGCACAATGAGCAGCTTCTATTTTTCTGTGTCCCTGTATGACAGTATCACTGGGATGATCCAATGTTCCAAACGAAACACAAGCATGAATTCTCTATGCTCTCATATATAGGATTATTTTTATTCTTCTGTATTATGCACTTTTTTCTTAATATGAGCTGACACATTTATAAAGGGAAACAGCCCTCTGGATAAGCTAACAGCTACCACTGAAGGTGAATGTGAGTGTCTGTAGCCAAGTCCCTTCCCTCAAGCCTCTTATCTTGCCAAAACCAACACAGCCCAAATATGAGAGCATCCTGATTTGCCCTTCAAAATGCTTTTAAAACCTTTGGTCTTTTATACCAACTTCATAATACTTCTCACATTATCAGTGAGTTGAAAGCCACTGCTTGGGATTTGTACAGCAGCACAATTCAATTTCTTTTTGTCATGCTGCCACGCAGCTGAGTTCATGAGCCCAAGTTAAATGCCAGGGCTCTCCACGTAAGGGGACCTCAGTGCCTAAGAGTGAAACTGGCATTTCTAGCAAGAGTTAACTCCTCACTGGAACATGCTGAAGTGCTAAAGCATGACCTTATCCTGGTCATGCAAACATTTAAGAGTATACCTCAGGATCAGAGAAACTCACAGCTGCCAAACCTATCCTACATCTCAGTGTCAAACCAGGTCAGACACTTATTTTAAAAGGAAGACAAGAAGGTGAAGAAGAAATACGTTTACATTCTTCAGCAGATAAATTACCGAGGAACCAGACCAGAACAATTGTAGGTTCAAATGTTCATGTATCCCCTCTACAGGAATCAGGGATTGACACAAGTAATTTCTCTCAGCTTTCCTTTCCTAAGAAGTAAAATTTCATCTGGAAAAAGATGGAAGTGAGAAAGTAGACAGCCCAGATAATGTTTGATGTACTAAAATTATTCCTAAACTGAACTGCAGGTTTGTGCTCCACACCAGGACTTGGAGTGCACTATTGAAGTCTGGATTCTGATTTTATAATCTCCTTGTTGCAGCTGCCACTCAGTCTTTCAAATCACATATATCTTTGATGTCAGACCATTGTTCCATTAAGGTGCAGCTCACTGCTTTTTTCAACTCAAACTCTTTTAATCTTGCAAATCAAATAAAGCTCAGTAATGCAGATAATATGTCAAAAATGTCCTTACCTCATTGACATTCCCAGTGGAAGCCTACTTTTGAAATAATTTCTCAGCTAAGTTCAGACATGTTCTGTAAACCATGAAAAATCACTGAGAACTGCTTAGGGAACATCAATTAAAGGAAGAAGATGGCCAACAGGTATCACAATAATAGTTAACTGCAGGGTTTTTGTGCAGTAGAATGTATGTAAAAATAAAATAAAATTTAATGTGCATGCTATTATTGCAAAACATCACTTCTTTTATAAAAAGTAACACCAGACTGTACTTCTAGTGATATGTCAGTGGGCAGAATAATAGTTGACTAAGTCTATTGGAAAGTTTTTATACTACAAGTAAAAGGTTGTTGCAGGTCTTTAAGCAATGCAGCCTATTATGGGATTTATCCTTGGTGGTAAATATTTCTGTTGGCAGTTTGAAGACATAAAAAAGTCTTCACCTTGGTATAACATCATATGCATATCTGAGGTGCCAGCAGTTTTTTTCTAATATGCTTCTGTGAAGCAAGATTTAATAGGAGGGACAGAACAAGCTCTGAACTCATATAAAGGTGTCTGAGCCTAGTGGACCAGGAAGAGAGCAAACTTGGGAACTCTGCTACTGAATGGTATTGAAATGAGTTTCTGATTGTGTTTATACTATGATATATCCATGATATGTTTACATATTTAAAATGACATGGTGAGTATAGAAAAGGAATATATTGAAATCACATAAAAAGTGACAGCCAGATTATATTCCCTAATATAGTTTTGTTCCTTTATCAGTGCAGGAAAGGCACAAAGTTTTACAGTACCTAATCCAGGTGCAAAATCAGTGTCAGTTGAACACAGATGTCACAAAACCACAGAACAGAGACTGGTTGAGGTTGGATGGACCTCTGGAACTCATTTATCCCAACCCTCCAATCAAGCATGGCCAGCTACAGCCAGTTTTCCAGGACTGTATTCAGACATCTTTTGAATGCCTCCAATGACTGAAACTACAACCTCTCTGGGCAGCTTGGTTACCTCCACAGTAAACAGTGATTTCTGACTTCCAGCTAAAAAATGATCTGATTTGTGCTGGATTTTCTGTCCCCAGCTCTCCTTCTGCATCAGGCCTGATGGTGCTGGAAGTCTCAGCTGAATCCTTACACTGCCCAGATCATGAGATGCAAGTTTTCATAGCCTTTCTGGTAAAAAGACTATCCTTCTTTGAGACTGAAATGCATTCATGTTGTATTCTTTAAAAATGTAAGGGCCACAGGAAGAAAATAGATTGTGACTTATAAAAGCTAGAGAAATTCAGACTCAACCATTTAAGTCTTCTTCTTGATAGTATGGGGTTAGCAATAATAGTATATTCTTTAGTATTTAGTCCTGCCTAATGTGTTGTTGTTTTCAGCAAGAAGATTTCTGTCATTTGAGCAAGGAAAAATCATCTTGAAACTAGCTAGGATTTTCAAGGAATTAAATTAGTTTACCTATAAGCCTTACCCCTGAAAATTCCTTTGACTATTTTTTTGTTTGTTTGTTTTATGTAGATGAATGACTCCTGTTATATGTGCTGATCTTGCTGTAACCTACTTTTGGTTCATCAAAACTGCCCAGTAAAAAAAAGCACACTCTGATGCACAAGTGACAAGTGGTGGAATGCTCACCCTGGAAAATGTATCTTTAAATTTCTTTCTATATATACACTTTTTGAAGGATGGAATAGTATTTTTCTGTAGCTAAGAAATTCAAGGGGACATGTTGTTTTTATTTTATTCAGTTATTTTTTAAAATCAGCTTGAAATGATAAATATATACTCGGTGTCCAGTGATCCATCATCCAGTGGCACATACTGCAGTAAAATGTACTTCCAAGAGGGACATGGAAGAGCAAAAGCAGGAGTGAAGGGAGGCTTAGCTCAGTGGTAGTAAATCACTTGTAAGTTGTCTCTGGTGGTTTTGCAGATCTGGCAGTGTGGATATAAATGTGCAGTGCGAAATCTTTTCTTGTGATTTGCCATAGAAATTTCAGCCATACTATTTGTTATATCTGTGCTGTGAAGCCACGCAGATACATTAACATATCATATTTTTATACATTTTTAGCATATCATATTTTAGGCATAAGTAATGAATTCAGGTACAGTTGACATAAAAGCAGCAGATCTATTTTTGGAAGCCACAGTAACTGAAAAATAGTCAAGTCTTTAATTTTAGATGGGCCTATAGACAGAAAATCATAATTTTAACAACTACTTGATATTGTTTAGTGTTTATGTATTTACCATAAAAGTGAAGTATAAAGTGGATATAGACTATAGAATAGGTAAAGTGGTTAGACTTGCCAGGGAGCAGAGATCACTGAGGAAGCATTTGTCTCCATTAATAGTTATTAAAAAGCTTTAAAAATGGAGATTTTTAGGTACTTATGACCGGCTGAACTGATGTTCACTAGACCATGGTGTTTGTTGATGCAGTTCTAAGTTTTAATTAAAATATTTACATCAATTTTTTTTCCTATCTGTTTTTAGATCCTAGTTATTAGTTTTATTCCATTTAACTTTCAAAATAATAAATGTATTGTCCCTTTTGTTTACAAAAGTAAGACCTTTTTCTCTTATGCCATTTTTAATAGCTGACTTGATTCAGAATGAAACCAATCCTACTTTAAAGCTAAATATAAATTCATGAAACCAGCACTTAAAATTGCAAATATATTATAAAAAGTTCCTGTCCTAACAAGAGAGTGGCCTAGTATGAAAAAAGATGTGCTGCCCATATAGGTAAAATAAAAATTATAATTTTATATATCTGGGAAAATACTGCAAGAAACAGCTGTTTTACAATTACTGCTTTTGTTCTGACCAGTAAATTATCTTTTATGTACACTTGCTATGAAATAGAGGTTGAACAGAATTGGAGCTATAAATACTGCAGAAGCAGAATTTCAATTTCTATTAATTGGTACATAATTAATTTAGATTTGTGAATTTATATAAATAGACAGTCACAAGTGAGGAATTCTTTTGTAATTTTTAATGTATCAGACTTCATGCTGAAGAAAGAAAGATGTTAATGAAGTACATTTTCTCCAGAATCTGAGCTGTGGACATTTTAAAGCAGAAAAATATATTTTATTGCTCAAACTTATTACTAAGAACTTTTAGTTTCATTTTCTGATGATCAGACAGTACTTGAAGATTAAAAGAAAGATAGTGAAAATCAGAAAGCATTCTTGGAACACTTCTTCAGGAACATTAATCTAATCTGTAAGAGTCTGAAGAGCTCTTTAGCAAATTTCTGATCTACTGTCTTGATTAAGAATGAAGTCCTAAAGTTAAAAAAAAAAGGGCCAAGTAAATTTTTTAAGTATTGCAAATGAAGCTTGTCTGTATATATTTAAGGTCTTTTCCACATCCTGATAAGAAATACCAATTGCTATACAAGGATAGATTATAGTTTTCAGGCTACTTTAATACTGAATCAATAAAGAGGCACAGATGTTAATAGTCAGGATAGTGGCAGAAGACATATTTTTTTATCTACTTACAATAGAAAATAATTAACTTTACTGTGGCATAAAAGCATCAAGAGTATAGCATTGTGTTGTTAGATACTTTTTTTGGTAAATTTATGTTGAAAATAAATCCTAGCACTGCTTGGAATATAGTTTATTATGGGTGACAATTTTCTTTCATGCTTATTGTGTGCTTATGAAGCCAGATTTGTGATATAACTAAATGTGGAATGAATAATGATTCTGAAAGTAGACCAGAAATTTCTTGTTATGTTTTAAGTTAATTTCTTTCCATTTTTTCTGAATCTTGGGATTTATGATATGCATTGGAATGTGCATGCTAAAGAGAATAACTGGTTGATTTTTCATAATACTGATAACATTACTGTCATCATTAGATAGAGGTGATGTTCTATTGATGAAATGGAAGATACATACTTTTCAGAAATAGAATTTTTAGGGTTATTGATAAACAATAACTTGAACCACTCCAAATATTAAAACCATTCATTCTTTCCTGAGGTTTGTGTAGTGTTTGGCTCAGCAATGGGCACTGGGCCTTCCTGGTGCATTATAGAAAGAGAATAATTAAAAACACGTCAGCTATAAAAAGCAATTGGAGAAAATGAGATGTGGTATGAGCAGGTGCAATTTCTATGACTTCTGTGAAAATTCATCCAACTATATAAAATGCTATCCAGTATTTGCAAACCTAGTTTTGCTTCAATTTCATCAGTTAAGCTTTGACTGAGTAGATTTCTCTTATTTTCAACCAGGATTTGTTTTGTCGTGTACGAGTTCTCACAGATGCTGATTCTCCTAGAGGGTATTTTGTTGAAGGATCTATTTAGTGAAATTCATGTTGCAATTTCTAGGAAAATAAAGATGGGGAAATAAATCATATTCTTTCACGTCCTTTATAAATTTTAGGATGTCTCCAGACAGTATGACTGAGTTTGTGGAAACAGACTCTGGTCTTTTTACTGCACATTGAGAACAGAGGAGAAGCACAGAGAGAGCTGGAGATATGGTAGGGAATGTTTTTTTCCTGCCCTCAATACCTCAATGGGTGTGCTTTCATAATCCCCTTGTGCAGTTAGCTCCTGGAGGATTGTGCCCAGCAGAGAAAGCCTGACCCTGAGAACATGGTGTCACTGCATTCAGTTCAAGTCTTTTTGATACTTATACCTCTGGGGAGAGAGTATGGCTATGTGTTTTGAGAGCTAGTGTTCCAAGGAGGCCACACAAAAGTTGCTTCCAGTTGAGATGCTGTAACTCATTGGCAATAGATTTCAAGGCCACAAGGAGCTGTTGTGGTCATTGCAGTCTATGTCACACCAGAAAGACAATTTTCCCTGGTATTCTCCCTAAATTGAAGAAGTATGTTGAAGTAGTACACATTTTAGAAGTATATTTTTATATTAAGTTCAGTGTTTCTAATGAGGAAAAAAATCCCTTCCCTTGGTGGGTTTTTCCTTTAACTGTCCTTTAATTTCTAAAACTCTGCCTAACTTTTCTTAAATTTGAATTTATTCAATTGGTTTTACCACTGTGGGTCTGTTCTGTTTCACTCAGCCATTCCCATTACTTCTGTGCTTCTCAGAACATGTCCCACTATCTTCAAAATTTGTCCTTCTTGGGCAAATGTCATGCCACATATAAACAAGACGTGTGTGTGGAATGGTCTGTGTTTTTTCTATTTATCTAGTTTGTTTAGGACAGTTTATTGAGAGCAATTACTTAGCTATGAATGTGGTGACTGTCAGCCTAACCAGCTAAAGTGTCAGGAAGTTTCTGATTAAACCTGGGGAATTCCCAATATTCCAAGCCTGTCTTTTATGGATGGTTATTTAATGGCATTGGTTGGCTCTGGTTTTGCTTCCATTGTGAACATCAATTAAATAGCATTTGCAAATGCCTTTGTATTTGTCCTAGGTATTGATGAATTAAATTTATTTAATTGAAAAGAAAATGGCTAGAAAATTTTATGATAATCAATGAAAACATCACAATATGTTCTCTGAATAACTCATGAAGAGCATTTAATGAATCTGATTACCTATCTGGAATTTATGCAAGAAGTGATGATAGTGATTTTTTCACAGTGTCTACTCTTATTTATACAAGAAACAACTTGAGTGTAGAGGGACATTTCACTAGAACCCCTATAATTACTGAGATTTCAGGTAACTGGCAGCAGGTCCTGCAGATGTATGTTCTAAGGGTATATTTGGCCACAGGATTGAGATGTAATCTATGGCAGAAAATTTAGTATCAGTGTGACCATGACCATGGTCGAATTTATGTAGAATTTGAATAAACTCAAATCCACCCCGACAAAAGAAAAGAAAAAGAATACTTCATAAGCTTCCACAACCATCTTTGAGGACAAATTAAAGACATTTTGGTTCATATAATATCTGAACTTCATGTATTTTGGATTTTCTTCTTATTTTATTCATAGCTTTGGTGTATTCAGTAACTTGTATTTTACAAAAAAGATTGTTTTTAGTTGTATTATAGGTTCAGCAGATTTTGGAATAATGATATGGTTGTAGTTAATTTTTATAGCCTTAAATTTTTTTGTGATACAGTGTAGCTCTGGTCAAAATGGATATAATGGAACTCCACTAGAGGTTAATTGTAGCTAGTCATACGCAGATCGTGCACTACGGATTTGATAAAATAATGATGTGACAATCTCGTGTGTTGTTGTAACTCAGTTTTTAAAAAGTCTCAGCTATAAGTCTGCAATCTTATATGTTTAAGTATAAAGTTTATTCTGTGAAAACTGGTATTTTGTCATTCTTTAAAAAGAGAAGATAGGCAGTTGCAAGGAAGAGGGAGTACATCCTCTAAGGCAACTCTATTTTGGCCAACCTCTTACATGTCCTGGATTCAAATTTTCCTTCCATATTTCTAAAAATTTGGCCCAGCATTTTATCAAATAAAAATCTCATAGGAACAGAACTAATATTATGTAGAGCTTGTTTGGGTATTTGAACCTGATTTTTCTTCCTCATAAAAATAGATTTCATCCAATCAATTAAAAATAGAAGTAATTATGTTCCAGAAGAATTCTAGAAGTCTTTTATCTTAATCTGAAACATTTCCCTGTCCAAAATAGTGAATTGTTTTCAAGTAATTTCACTCAAAAATTACTTCAGAGTTGGATTATCCTTAAGTATGCAAATATTACAAGAGAATTTAATATTCTCATGAAAGGAATGACTAATTTTAATCCATTGAGAACAATTAGGGGGTGCTGAAGCAGGGAGTTCTGAAAGGGTGCACCCTCTGTGGGTCCTCTTGAGTCCAGAAACATCTCTGATGACCAGAGTCCTTCTCTGCTGCTATGAATTCCACAGTATTGTGGTCCCTATGCCTTCTGGGGAGAAGAAAAGGAGACCTAAAAGGCTGTCTTTCCTTCCCCCTCAGTCACTTCTCTGTCCTTGTATATGGTCCAGGACAATGCCTAGCTCATGTTTTAATTTATTCATCAGTGACTCTCTTACTCTTGTAAATCAGTTCTGTAATTCTGTTCTAGGGCAGAAGACATAAAAATCAGATCTTTTGAAAGTATTATGAGCAAATAACTTCACTGGAATAGAATTAAATGTCATTGTTTCTACCTGAAAAATTGACTGCCTTCTCCAAGCAGCTAGAAAATTTTCTGCAAGATGATAAAAGTTAATTTTTTTTTAAGTTGAGGTACCTGACTATTAGGCCATGTAAGCTTTGTAGTAGCCCTAATGATTAATAAACCCATATTAAAGTAGTGCCAAGATGTATGTAAAATAAAAACTTCATAACATATATGCATATAATGGACATAAAAAGTGATGTACAAAGGTGAATTACAGAATATATTTATGATGTGTATGATGTTATGATATGTATAAATATACAATTTTCTTACATTTCCACTGCATGTGAGTTTATTAGCTCCTTTCCGTCTAAGAACTTTCATACAATTTCAATGTTCTAAAATGTTTTAACAATTGTGTGATTAGGTGTGCATGTAGTGAGAGCTGTATAATTATGAGGCATACTCTCGAGACTTTATTGATACTTTCACTGAAGAATAAAATGATTAATTGTGATGTCAACAAGGCCATCACTGAACATGGATGAAAAATGACCGGAGTCATGCTTGGTGCTTTTCCTGCTTTTCCCATTGTTTCCCTGAGAAATCAGCAGTCATTAATATGGTTTAGGTAACACTTAATCTGAGCTCTTAAGGTATTAATCAAAAAGGAATGTACAAATAAAGGTGTGTTGCAATTAAGGGACTAGAGCTAATGGATTTACCAGTGAGTTTGGACATCTATTTTTTGTTCATAAGAGAAAAGGAGGAACCTGAACTCGTATGCTGTGAGTTCAGTCCATGAAGTAGAAAGGCACAGATCTTTAAAATCATGTACGACTGGATCAATATTTGTCTGACAAGGGAAACACACTTGATATATTATTGATTGGGAAAATAATCTGATGTTGGAAGTTCCTGACCACCCTATGAAGTAGCCATGCCAACCCACAGGGACAGGTCTCTCATCCTTCATCATATTCTCCATTTCAGCTGTAGAATTTTGTTAATTAGTGAGACCCTGCTTATAATCCAAAGTGAAGTAAGTGACGGGAGAGCAAGGTTCTTGTCAGTATTTTCCCAGGTTAAACTACAGGCTGCTGAGTAAATCTTTAGCATAAGAGAAATACAATTAAAGAGTTAGGCAGAATTCTTCAGTCAGACTTCTCATGCACTACCGAGAGCAAGTCTTCAGGAAACATGAAATTACCCAAGAGTCAGGAAAGCAAGAGAGGAAAGAGCAGAATGGTATTTGTATTCTTCTCCCAAAAAAGCAGAGTTCATGTTGGCCTGGACTCTTGCCCTTGCTCTGCCATTTGCTGTCCTTCACAGGCCTTACTTCTCACAACTTCAGAGCTGAGTTGTGACTTTTTGGAGATACTGCTGGAAACCTACAATAATAAATATTGACCTTTTATATCAATGGCTACATTTCCAAATAATTTCAAGAGGCAATTGAAAGTATGCTCATACTATAAAGTTTTCTAATCCTGATGTAATTATTCAGTGATAGATATGTTACCATGTTTTTCAAGAAGTATCAATAATTAATTTACTATTCAATAATTCTTAAAGCACTGTGCCTAAGGTTTCCTCCTTCTAAGCCTAGTCATTGTACTGTGTTTTCCTTCTATAGCTCGAAGTGATCTTTTTCTGCTTATGTTCAGAGTCCTGTCACTGCTTCAATTTCTTGTACAAAATGAATTTATTGAGCTCCTTAAATTGCTTATTCTCCAAACCCACTTCCAGTTCTCAATATTCATTTTTACAATAAATAAATAAGAACTAGGCAGGCTGGAATCTGCCTGGCAATATTGGGTACCTTTGGGTTGGAAGGTAATGTAGTTGCTTGAAGTTCAACAAGATTGTAAAATACTATTACTTTCCTTCTAGGGAGATTGTATGAGCAGCCTCGATCAAATCCACCTTTATGCAGAGAAGAGTAAGAACTATAAAAACCTCAGCAAGACAATGCATCTTTTCTCATTTAAACCCACAGGAAAATGTAAATAAATTGTCCTTTCCCCTCCTACACTATGATAACATTTACAATGTATCCCAGGTATAAGAAGGGAAAAAATACTTCTCTATTAGATTTGGCTAAACATAGTGCAAGAATTTTGATTAATGAATAGATTTGATGAAAAGATTTTTGAATAATGATTTTTAAAATGAATGCCTTTGGACATAAGCTTTTGGGGTGTTTTTCTAAAATCTGACAAGTGCTCAGAACGTGGGATGTCTCTCCTTTATATAATTTGGATAGTTTATAAAGCATAAAGATAAAAAATGAATTACCCAAATACTTATACAGAAAACCAAAATTAAAGAGATTGTCTAAGAAATATGACACTCTTTTAAGTATCTGAGTGCAATACATATCTGCTCACCATAATTAGAAACTTTACTAGGTACAGACATCTAGATGCTTTATTTACATGAGTATGTGTGATCTTCCTGTAAGCATTCTGCACCACTTTTGGTATATGCAATTTCAAAACACCTGAGAATATTTTATTTTCAATAGTCGGTATTATTAAAATAATAGATGATGCATTCATTACATAAGATTTTAAAAGATTATGCCAGACCACATATAAAAGCAGGATGTGAGAAAATGGAAAGTATGTATAGCAGCAGTGTATAATACTATATTATTAAAAGATAACAAAAACCTAAGAAACTTAGATATTATGATGATTAATAATAACACATTATATTCATAACCAGTGAAAAAGAGTCTATTAAGAAAATGAAAACATTATTTCTGGGGAATATCCCCTCTATATATCTCAGTTCTGGTTTGTACTATGTGAAACCTAATTACCTTGTGCATTTGCCAACATACTCATCAATTATCAATCTTGTTCATAAGTGCCAGCCTTATTCCTTTCTTAATTGTGAAATTAAATAAAGAACTGAAAGTATTTGACTTCTGCAAATAAAAGACATTATAAATATAAATAATCTAATAGCACATTTATAATTACTATTTTCAATGAGAAGTCTCTCAGATATTATTTGCAGGTAACTTTAATGATCTTGCATCCAAGATTAAACTTCTTAAAGCATTATTTGGAGGTTTTGAGTTTGCCTTTTATATAGTTCATGAAGAAGCTTTCTTTTATAAATACTCCCTCAACATGTACCCACCTCTCTGGTACCTTTCTTTTGTGTTCTGCTATATCACATGATTTTTCCCATCTATCTTTATCAATGAACAACTTTTAGTAAGTGGGGTTTTAATGAATGGTGCTGAAAAATCTCTTGTTTTTGCATCTACTTAATCAACCATTAAGTAATGCCCTGGTTCAGCAAAGGCCATGCTTAATTTTAAGCACTTGACTACTCTCATGAACTGCACAATGAACTGCTTCAATAAGGTTTGTCAAGTCATTTTTGCTAGAGCATAGTCTAGTGACTAATTGAAAAAATAATGTTTTAGATGTTAACCAAAACAGTCTAGCCCCTACTGCTAATATGTAATATTGCAATAGTCAGTACTGACATCCAGAATCACTTTTCCTCTACAGAACAATGCAAAACAAAGAAAGTCAGTTTTACCTTCTGGAACCAGAGGCCAGTGAAAGCTGATACTGATGCCAGAAGAAACAGTTTGGCTCTTTTGTTACCTGTGGCTGGTACCTTTTCAGTACAAGTGCCTGGATGTGCAGTCCAGCTGCTTACCTGCTGAATTACCTCTAACATCAGCTCTCAACATCTCTCATTTCCCAAGAAGACCTTGCTACAAAGATGTGTAAAACCACATCACCTTAAGCATTTCAAAGCAGACCTCCATCACAGCAGGGGCTCTGACATCAAAGTAACAGCCATTTCTGGGGAACAGTGTAAGTTTATTCCTAATATTCTCATTTGTGGAGCCATAGCTGTACGTGCATTTCTGTCTTTTTAATTTTTTTTGTCCTTGTCTGCTTTTTTGTTTTAACTACAAGTTCCAAGGCTCAGAGATGAAAAGAAAGGTCAGGGAAATATCTTATGTAGGCTGAAGTCTTGTACCATTGAGCAACTTTCCAGGGAATTAAAAATGTGAGGGAAACTTTTCATTATTTTTATTGGACCCTCTAGTTCAAAAATGCATACCTCTCTGGTCTGAATTTCTCTTCAGATGTGGCTTTTTTTTTCTTTTATAAATGCCCATATGGATTTTTTAATGGCTCTGTGGAGCTGAATTATTATATATTTCTAATTAATCATAAATTTCTTAAGGAGTGATGAATATTATTTCTTGGTCTCACAAGCTGGAAAAAGTATATAAAATACATCAGGCAATACAAATTCTGTTTTAGGAAGTAAGACTGAGAGTCTACTGCTGCCTAAAGCAAGCAGCCACTCTGGATGAATGTTTTCTATCATGAAGGTTTCAATATTGCCCTATAAGATACTTTGCCCTCATGTTCAAAATTAGCCCTTTTTACTGTATAAACACTTTTATTTACGTTATTGCTGAGAAGAGCTTTGTCCAACATCTCTCATGTTTCTAGCAGATTTGGTTTAAGTCCAAAATTTAATTACAAATTAGGCAGGTATATGCTGAAATTTTCTCAGGGATGCCAATTAAAGATAAACCTACAATAATAATTATCCTATAATGGCCTAAAAATCATTAGTTATAATCTTAAACATTCCTGGAATCAGTTGAACTTACTCCTTCTTTCACTTAAGCTGCTAATTTCCTTTATTATATATTTATTTTAGAACTAATTTTAAGTGTCATTTGGTAGCTTCTGTTTCAGCTGTACAATTAAATAGTCCCAGTACACGACCAGCTTGAAACTATCACCTTTTTCAGAGTACATGAGGATAACCTATAGCCCAACACCTGATATTATGAGGCAGTTGTGTGACAAAACAGACTCTCTCCCTGTGTGAATGTGTTGTGGATCAAACTTTTACAGATATAAGTGTGGGCCAGTGAATCTAAATAATTCTGTTTCCCAAGGCCCTTTTTCTGATCCCACACCAAAGCTACTGCATATGAGGTACTCTCCTACATGCATGAGATGAAAGGACTGCACAGAGCCCTCACGCCTCTGACCCTCTGTCTCAAAATGAAGGAACCACCAGGCTGCATCTAACAGATTTATTTCTCTCTTCTGGGTGGTTGAAGTTCGGAAAAAATCGGTGGGAAATTGTCGGAATTGTTCCCTTTGAAAATAGAAAGCACGCTAAATACCCAATTAGTGCACATTTTACCATTGTTGTGCTGTTTTTGCATTGATTGTGTCCTTGCACTCATGGCTCCAACTAAATTATAGAGAACAAACCGAGAAATGTCTTGAACACGCAGCAAATGCCAGGAAATCATTGCAATGCACTGTGATCTGTGGTGAAGAGCTACATGATCTGAAGGCTGAAACAAATATCACTGATACTGTGCAACTGTGGAGTGGGGTCAAGGCAGGCTGGGCTGGGCTGAGGGTGTCAGATATTGATGGAAGAAACAGGCTATGCAGAGATTCAGTGAGGCAAAATCTTATGTAGGAGAGGCAGGATTGATTCCCTGCAGGAATAATGCTCTGTTGGACACATAAAGCCAAATCCTGGGTTATTTTCTAATAATTTGGAGACATGGTTTGTATGTTTGTATGATTGCATTGTTTGTATGTGAATCTCACTGTTTTACATGTGGAACTTAGCCAGGTGTTTTCTGCCCTAGAAGATTTTCCTTAATTTCTTAAGGCAAATTAAGGTCTTAATTCTTATTTTCTCTGATCTTTCAGATTTAGCAGAGATTATTGTCATACACCAGAATAAGAACAAAAAGAAACTTGGCATTGCAACATGAAATTATATTTTCCAAAAAAGCTCTATATGCATAATTTGTAAAAAGAGCCGAGAAAGAGCACTGCCTGAAATGTGAATAAAAGAGGTTGTTGTCTAATCAGCATAGGCAATGAGATTTTACTAAGTTTTGGTTACTGCATGTCACATTTGGTTTCAAGGAAAAAACATACCTGAACTTGTCGTTTTTTTTGTTCAGAGTTTCATATTTTTTTCTGCTTGGACTTTTCTTCATGTCAAGTCTACAAATATCCTTATATAGCCTTACATTGTTCTCTATTTTCTTTTTTTGCACTTTCCTCTTAAATCACAATATAAAAGAACCCACTTAGTGCCTACCACTATTTCACACTGAATAACAGGAAAATACTCATGGTGAATCTCAAAAAGCCTACAATAGGAGGCCTTTTGAAGTCTAAACCTCTGCATTTTCATTCCAGCCAGAAATGATGAAAAAAAAAAGGTCCCTCTTAATCTGAAAAAATGAGAGGTAGGAGGATTTCAGAGCACAAATGAGAGAGCACTTTTGCAGTGATTCAAAATACTTTGTCTATTGAAGATTTTCAGTTGGCAAAGCATAAGGGCAAATTTGGAGTTGTGTATATAACTAGGCAGAATTCATAATAGGTGTCATTTCAGTGAATGCTGGTAATAATGATGTTTGTGAGAGAGAAAAGAATGGCAAAAAGATTCATCTTGACATCCATTTTAAAGGATATCATGAGATAAAGAGTACATAGTCACAAGAAAATACAAAATAGAAAATTAAAATAAATTATCCTGGTCCTAGGGAATTAATTGTAATAATAGGTTTTTTTTTTTTAACTAGAACTTAATCCAGTTGTCGACTTCTCTTAAATGAAACAATCTTTTGCTATTATTTTTAAAACATTTATACCATGTTTTTTAATATATTATGGGATACTTAGAATATTTGATCACGTACCCTGCTTAAAACACTAATGCCCTTCTTCCAGAATTTCAAAGGCATATTTTTGTTTTACAGTTTGCAGGGATTGTGCCTAGGCTGATATTTATCCTGTAATAAGTTCCTCCTTTTATTCAATTTTGTTTCATTTTGAACAGAAATTTAGTGGTTCTGTTGCTAATGATTTCCGAGATGGGCTTTAACTTCAGTAATTTCAGTCTTTTGGATTGGTGGAATTAGTAAGAAGAAAGTTAAATGAGATGAAAAATGATAACATATTTATCAAGGGGACACAACTGCATGGAATTAATAATTATTCTTTCTAAGACTGCAGAAAATTCCTATTAAGAAAAAAAAAGAAAAAAAATAAGATTTTACTGGTTTATAACAGTGAATCACCTTATCCAGAGGTGGCTTAGGTGCTCTCCAACATAGTGCTCCCTCTGAAGCACTCCGAATGATGCGCTGCTCACTCACTCTCCCATCCTTTTCCTTCTCCCCCTTCCGTGGGATGGAGAGTAGAATTGAAGGCACAAGAGGCGAAGACCATGGGTTGGAACAAAAAAAAATTGCTGGAAACAGCAATAAGATGAGAAACCGAACAAGTAGCAGCGACAATATTAACAAAACAGTATACAAAGGAGGCACACAATTCAGAAGTGAACGCTCACCACGTGGAGCCTGGAAGCACCTGACTGTTCACGTCCTGCCACTCGACCAGAAAGGACTCCTTCCCTCACCACCAGCAGTGATGTCAGGTGCTACAGAGTAATGTCTGGGTCCCAGCCATGCATTACTGACTACTGCAAAAATTAACCCTGTCTGGGCTGGAGCCAAATGACAATTAAATATATGGCAAGTAAATTTTTGTTAAAAGTATTAAAAAAGAGGTCATATACCTTTTTTAAAAAATTGTTTTACAGGCATGTAGTAAGTGTGCACATGTTGAAAGAGATGTATTTTACGTTAATAGGTAATTTTCTTATTAGAAGAATTTAGTTTTAAATACATTTATTGTAGGCATAAACATCTACCAAGTGATAAGGACTTGAATTTATGATAAATATTGTGTTGCTATTCCAGACCTTGTTGCCCTGGGGTCCCTTTTGCAAGTCAATCCTTTCCTAGTAATTGAATACATGAAAATCAAAATCAGGTAAATAGTAAAAAGCATGGCTGACCTATGATTTCAGTTAGGTTGTACATGGCTCTGCTTCTACGAGTTCTGCTTATGTTTCCTGGCACCAGTATTTTTCTCTTTTTAATGATAAAAATAATCAAGTACAGAAGAAGGGTCAAAAGCTTTCTTCAAGTACAGTCCTACTGTAGAGAAAATGTTCGTGTCTTGACTCCTTAGATCAAGATCCATTTTTGCCTCCTGCCTAGGACTGTTCTGTGGCTCTTTGTCATTGTCCCTGGGTAAAACAACCTGTCAGTCAGTTGAAAGTGCCCTTTGCATTGGTAATAGTATGCTGATTTATGATTCTTGTAATGTGTGTATTCACCTTCTAAAAGAAATTTGGACAGAGCTTTTCATTTGAAACCACATCTGGAAGTATTTCTTTTGAATGTGCTATGCTTTAAAATCCAACACATCAGTGCTTATGTGAGTTAGGAATTGGTTTACATGGTTCTGTTTTTTTTACTTTAAATTAAAGTAGTTCATAGTATCACTGAAATGAACAGCATGCTAAGAAACTATATAGCTGCAACATCTTGTCTCTCTTAATGTAACTTTAGACTTGATTCATAACACAGTTTTTTCCCCAGAGACTCAAATGAAAGTTTCATTTTCAGTATAAATGTACCTAACCAATGTTAGGCAATCATAAGTAGTGTGAATTATATTGATCTTAGATTTATAATCTGCCTGAATCTAACCCTGAAAATCATCTGGCTATTTGTAGGGAATATCTTGGAAACTTTAGAAGACTTATGCAGTCATTAAATTCTCATCATATGCACACATTTAATAGGATTTTTTTTGTTGCTAATCTCAGCTCAGCAGACTTAGTCCTTCCCTTGTTGCCACTATAATTTATATGTAATCATAATTTGACAACCTTAGTCTAAAGCTGCACTCTGTCCTCCAAGGAAATTTAATATCTTCTGCTCTGTACTCTCATAGCATTTATCACTCTAACAATAGGTGTATATGACCCTGTTCATTTACCCTCCAATGTGTGCAAAGGACTTGCTTCAGTACAACCAGGTTCCCAACATAATATTTCAGTTACTGTTTTTAGCTGTTGACTTGCATATGGGATGTTGTTTTTCTCTTCCAACTGAGTTAAATTTTCAAAGAATCAATTATTTCAGTGGATTTTCTTACCTTGCTTTCTGATGTTATGCTACCAGCAAAAAGTAAAAGATGAGTATACATGATTGTCATGCCTTTAGGAAAATAGAAACCTGATTTAAATGTCTCCCATCTCTTGGGAAGTGAAGCACAGAGTTAGATATTTCTGACTACCAGATGGGTGTTTTTTATTCTTTGCCAGTTTCCACCTCTTCTATTGATCCACCTGCTCTGTTGTGGTTATTCCCTGAATATCAGCCAAATGCCCACCAGGACATTCACCACTCATCCTCCTTCCTCTGTGGGACAGGGGATGGAAACAGGATGAAAAATCTCACGGGCTTTCCTACCTCTCAGCCCTGCTGAACTCAGACTCCTTCACTCTCAGCAGAGGTGGCACAAGGAGAGTGGGGAGGGTTAGCGTTTCTCCACAGCAGGCTCTTGCTGCTGCTGTTTATTGCTTCTCCCAGCCTTTGAGCCAAAGGGCTAAGGGTTCTATTTAGATTCTTTCATCGTCTTTCTGAGGTAATCAAAAGTAAGAGCCCAGTCGTCCCAAGTGAGAGCTCTAGGGAGTGAACTAAGACATTTGGTGTAGATGATTTAAGTAAGGTAGACATTTGTGTAGATGATTTATGTCTCTTTACACTTTTTCTTGCTTTCTGCTCAATTCCACCCCTACCTTAGGTGAAGCAGGTATGAACTAAATAAACCAGCTACCAGCTCAAGGGAGGAGGGAAGGAAGATACTGCTGTCTTTCACATCCCCACAGCTGGAGCAGCAAAGCTGCATCAGGAGTTAGTCACATCACTTTGATATTTACAGAGATTTCCTGGATCATGCTGATGTTCTCCTTTCCTGGATTCATCAATCTTTACTGCCTTGTAGTTTTGTGAAAGACTCAAGTGCATGAGACATTAGATGCTTCGCTATTTTTGCACCATGCTTAAAAGCTCTAAAGAGCTGGGTACTAAAGCAAAACCATAGAAGGGGCTTACTAAGACTAAATCTCCTGACTGCAAAGGCCTCTTCAGACAGTTCCTGGCATTATTCAACTCAGTGTGACCAAAATATTGAAGATTTATTTAGTTTGTGTGTCTATTGCTCTGTCATTTCAGTGACATGTCTTGCAGCTTTGTGTGGACTTTTGTAGAAGGTAGTTTAAGGTAGAAGTCTGGGCTTGAGGCACTGAAGTACATAGGTATATGCATCTGTTGCAAGTCACCAGATCATAGGCACAGTACCATCCAAAAGCTACAGCAGCAAGATTCACCAGATTTCAATTCTTACTTATGTAAGTAAATTAAAATTCAAACCCAAGTTGTGATACAAAAGAGAATTTTACCAGTTAAATATACTGGTAAATGTAATACTGAAGAAGTTGAAAAATCTTTGCTTCTTCTCTCATACAAAAAAAATTAAAATAAAAGATTGTATCAAATAACTCCTAGGAGTGCAGAGAATTGTTACATGGTGAAGGAAGACATTACCCTGATAAGATGGAAAAATTTCAGCTTTTCTGAAATTTTTCTGTCTTTAATTCTATATAGGAAGTCAGAAATAAATTACACTGGTAGGGGTCCCTAGCCACGAAAACAAGAAGGCTTGGAATTATATTATGTTTTTTTATATTGTGCATGCTCTTATGTGGCTTAAGGTCAGCGGGTTCTTTATCAGCACATCATGTGAGTCATTAACCATATCTGCATTTGTGGAAGATAAGAAGATAAGATTGTCTTTATACAATCAAGTGCAACATCCCACCAAAGTATTTGATTCTGTAATCGATTGTCATTTCCCGTCAAGAACATTACTGAGACCCCAGTGGCATATTTAAAAAAAATATGTCTACTTAGCACATTTGGTGCTGACTTTGACAATGTCTGATTACTTTGGCTGCCAAGTTTTGTTTTAGCAATGACTTCTGTTTGCAGTATCTTGCCACAAGCTGCACCAAATTATCATGAAAAGGATTGGCCAGTTATCAGGTACTGCATGACTCGCTGATCTCAGTGTTAAGATCTCTGGGACAATGACTGAAATTGAATTTTCTCCCATCCCATCTGGTAAGCAGAAAAAAAAAATTATGACTAGAAAATACTATTACCTTTATTCAACAGTCAAAGGTGCCTGTTTGTTTCAGTATTAACTATAGATCACCTTGGTGTGCCATGGACCTTTCAAATTACATTTGTGAACACTTAATTGCTTTCTTCTCCATGTTCCTAGCAGTTGCACTTTTTACCCTTTTATTACAGTGAATTATGCCTCTTGTCAAGAAGGCAACTGTTTGCAGGAGATAAAATGCAGAGCCACAAACACTCAGGCTGCGGAACCTTTTGTGCATGAAATGATTCTTTGTCCTATTTTTTTGGATATTTTTAATATATTTTAAAGCGGGCAAGACAAACAAAAATGGTAACAATAAATAAAACAGGGAAACAAAGAAAACCCTGAAACATTTCTGATGAATAAAGCTGAAAAGTCTAGTGACTGAAAATGTGATTCCAAAGAAAATTGAACTCTGCATTTTAAAAAGCTACTTCCTTTCCTACAGCAAATGCAAGTTCTGTATTATGGCATTCACAAGAAATGCTATGGGCTTATTTTAGTCTATGAATGATCTCTTAGAGTTTATTTCCTGGCAGTATGATGTACAAGAAACAAATTTTGTGGTTACTTTATTACTGGTATGCTTACACACTTCTCTGAAGTAGTGAATGGTCTTTCAGTAAGTCATAAAAATAAGCTTGGGGCTAAAGAGTGAGACGTATTTCTAGGCACAAAAATTTTGGTTGTAGAAAATGTAGAAAAAATTTTGTTGCAGAAATCTTTAGATTTAGCTGTGAAATTGGGCTGTGGGTTTGCTAACTTTCATTTATTGGATTGGAAAAAACCATATATTCTATCTCTCTCATTAATTACAGCACTTAAAAATGACAAAAAATCAGATCCTTAGAGACTTTAAATCATATAAGATATTTATCATTTGTTGTATAGAATGAATGCACTGATACCCTGTCTCCTCCAGTGAGGGAGGTGGGATGAAGGGGAAAGGAGGCTTGTAATAATTTCCTACTATGTTAATTTAACTTTATGATGGTTCCTCTCAGGAGACCATAATGAAAAGATAAGAGACTAATGATCCATAAATTTAACAGTACCCAGATTGAACAATCTTTCAGTCTGACAAACTTAATTAACATTAAGACACATTTTCTTGAGATGAGTATGTATAAATGCGTGTGTGAAATCAAACACCAAGGTAAGAACATTTCTTAACTTCTCAAAAAGTTTGCTTTCAGACTGTCACTTCAGGTTTCCAAATCTGACTCCTTTCTGCTTTCAAAATGTAAATTTGCTGTTTCCAGTTTTATTCATGCTTTGTTTTCAAAAATACAGCTGTCACTGCTCTTACTTCATACTTGATCTTTTCTTTGGATATACTGTCACAACTACTTATTCAAGTGACAAAACTAAGGATTTTTTACTGATTCCTTTTATTCTGATTATATCTCTAGTATCACAGGTAGTAACATAACCAAGGTCTTGTATTTACTTGTGGTCAACCTAAACAAATCTTTAACAAACATGGAGTGTATATCAAGTCCCATCCCAGTACCGACAGCTTCAATTCTTGTATGGAAAAGTTTTGAAGGTGAGTGGAATGGCCTTGTCACCTAATCTCTCAATGACTCTGTCATTTCACAATGTGGGCACCCTCACTAGTGAGTATGAGAGCATATTCAGAATAAAGTTCTCTCTAAAATGATTTTCAGAGGAGGTTAAGTTTCTGTCCTTGCTTGCAGTGAGTTGCTGACACAAACAAGCATAGGCCGACCAGTTGACCCTTGAGGTGCCCCATTAAGACTGATTTTGACAATGTCTGCCCACAAATACAGGCTCACCTTATCTCATTATAACAGATGCATCTGCATAAAATCAGTGAACCTGAGGAATTTAGGAACATTTGCTGAGATGCCTGTGTGCAATAACACAATCTGTGCTTGTTCTGCAAGTGATCATACCCTGTATTATCTTTTACTTAAGAGAGTAATGAACTCTTGAGGACTGAGGTTTAAGTTTAGGCATATACAAGCTGAACCCTCTTGTCTCATTCATAGATGGCTCGTTCATACTTGCCTAGCTATATCCATACTCTTTTTATATGCCTGTGCATGCTGAAGTCAGATTTCTGATGGCAATAGAGAAAAGATCTGCATTCTTTTCTACTTGTGATTTTGGTGGGGTTTGTTTACATGTTTTTCTCCACTGCAGAAAAGCTAAGAAAAGAGTGTAAAAACAATATATTATACAGATTACAGACAGATAATTTCACAGATAGGAATTTTGGTTAACAAAATAAATAATTCTAATTTAATCAATCAACAAGAGTTAGTAAGTTTTACAGTCTGATTTTTTTTCTGCCTTTTTGTTTTGTTCGTCCTCTACAAACTGTGCTGCATGGCAGAAAACACGTGAAATTCTGATTCTGTCCTTGCTTTCATCCCTTCTTTCTGCTTTGTTTCTAAGGAGCTGTATCTTTCAGAAAGAAGCAGTTCATTTTGCTGTGTAATTTCATAGAATCTTATCAACATTTTGCTTATTCTCTCATCACTTTTCAATATGACAGCACTCCATATACATGCTGGAAGCAGTGCTCTTCATAATCATTCCCTCTTCAGTAAAAGTCATTAAGTCTACATTGTCAAATCTTACCTTGATTACAAATGTACATATTTTCCATACTGCTAATATAAAATAAATGTCATGTATTTTTATTTGCAGCTCTAGCAAAGTGGTTGATATTAAGGAACCATTAAGGAAACCTGAATTCCAGATCATTATTCATTCAACAGTCAAAAAAAGCATCTGTGCATTAGATGCTATTAGCACATGCAGAATGCCAGATATAATGATCCCATTAAATCAGACTTGATTAATAGTTTATAAAGACTGAATTTATGTTATTTTTGGAAATGCAGTTTATATTATCCATTTGCATTATTTTTTGGAAACACTGTTTCAGTGAAGAACAGCCTGAAGGCCTTTCCTTGGCAAGTATATAGTGTTCCATCTATTCTGATCCACTTGCACCTAGACCAGGGAGGTAGAAGGTCATTATATAGAGAAGATTGGATTTCTCCAAGCTTGCATGTACAGAAATATGCTTTTATTATGAGTCACCACATTAACTGTTCTATGTACTTAAAACTTGCTCAAGGATTTAGCAAAACTTTCTACTTTCTCTGTTTGTCAAAAACAATGTTATTGTGTTTATAGTTTTAGGTGTGCTGTACTAATTAAATCAAGTTAATTGCAGACTTGTCCTATGCCACTTGTAGCACTGAAATAAAAGCATTTCAAATGAACCTAGTCCAGAGGCTATTTTCTTTTGCTGTTTGGGTTGCAACAGTTGAGACAATGTCTCTGTCAGGATATTGAGTTTTCCCTTGTTCCACAGAATTCCCTAACGTGAGTTCTTGTATATGGTAAGTGGCTAAATTTTCAGGGCTATGAAGAATGACTGAAAAATATCCAGATTTTTTGTCTGGGCTAAAATTGTCTTTACTGATCTATCAGCTTGCTTAGTGACTTTCCAGCACACCTCGGTTAAGAAGAGTTGTATAGAAAATGTGAAGGCTTGGTACCTGTTTTTGCTTTGCCAGACTCAACCATTACTACATCCTCTTTTGCTCTAGCTTTGGTTAGCTCTTGTTCTGTGTTACATGAGGAGTGTGCATAGCTTTAAGTTCTCTCCAGAGCATGGTAAAACCTTTATCAAGTAATGCTTCATTTTATGGATTGATATGAAGTATTAACATTATCAAAGATCTCATCTCTTTTAATCACAATGGGAAACATTTTTTCCCCCTAGCAGAAGAAGGAATTATAATGCCTGTATTTAGGAAATTATAGCTAATCTGTACTCTGTTCCTTCAAAGGAGATCTTGATCTTTATCTTCAAGCTTAAACCACACACAAAGATTATCTCTTTTGTCATTTTAGAGGAGCTGAAACCTCAAATATCTAAAGAAGTTTCAGCTTTTTATTGTCCTGAAAAAAGCTGCTGTTTAGAACTGATGCAAATTTAAACAAAGTTGCCGTTCATAAAAACAATAGATGGACACTCTTGTCAAGGAAAAAGATTGACTGTTTCAGCAGGCAACACACCCCTGACTGTTTTAAGCACAAGCCCTCCAGGAGAACTCTTACTTTTGCTCACTGAACCACAAAATTGAAGTACTATGGAAGAAATCCAGACATGCAACAATGCCAAAATATGTATCGCACTGTACTGAAAGGCTTCAAAATTACTGTATTTACACAAGGGTATTACTGACAGAATAAATGAAAATTTTATGGTCAAAGAAAAGAAACACAATTTTAGTTAACTAGCATTTTTCTACTGCTCTAAAGCTTTTATTGGGAGCAGAGGGAATTTATACTCAGTGAAGTAGATCAGTGAAATGATAATTTGTCTTTGAATGGAGTACTTTTATCCCATTAATTTCAGCCATTATGGTGTGAGATAAGATGTAAGCCATGACTAACTGAAAATTAAGGTCCCAAAAAAAGAGCAGTGAAACAAAAGAGTACCTCATGCCGTATTATACAAAGCACATGCTAAAATTAATTTTTGCTCAATCTTTTATTGTGGCCACTTTTAATCTCAATTCTTTATGCACTTAATCATGCCTGCTTCTGCTATGTTTAAATATATTCAGTTTACTCATCAAATTTCTTTTTAAGGATATTTGATTAAAATCCTTTCTTGTTGCAGTTAAGAGAAAAAGGGCATTGCAGTGGAGATATGCTTTAGGTGACTGTAAGGCATTGAAAATTTTCCTTACTTTCCTATACTTCAAATGAAAGAATCATTTAGCATATTACAAAGAAGCATATTTTAGACTGTGTTATTTTCAAAATTAATCTGGCATTGTCTGTTGAGTATTACTGATAATAATACTTTGACAAAAAAATGCAATCACTGTGATTTGTTACATTTCAGGGTAACAAGAAAAGAGGAAAGGATCATAGACATATGTTGTCAGAAGGAATCTCCAAAGTTCAAGACATTTCATTCCATCTATTGCGCTGAAGCTGGATCATGCAAAACTACCATATGCTTTTCTAATCTGTTCTGAAAAACAGTGAAGGATGGTTCATCACATCCTTGGGTAGCCTGGTGAAGTGCCTCATTACTCTTCATTAGAATGCTTTTACTGCTCCAAACCTAAAGCCTTTGCTGATTTCTACTTGTCCTTCCCCCGATGGAATGAATGTATGACGAACAAACCATCTTCCTTTTTTCTAACTGCTTTTAAAAGAATGTTTTCTACTAACCAGACCATTCTTTTTTTTTTTAACTGAACACATCTCCTTATTTTCCTTTGAGTCATGCTTTATAAAACTCTTTACATGTTCACATTTTTTACATTTTTTCCAAATTTCCCTGTGGGAATCTGCAGTTTGCCAGCATCATTCTTAAGACATCCAAAATGACTCTGAATCCTTCAGGGACTCCATACTACCAGCAAACAGGGCAAAGAAAACTTCCTCTCCTGTTCTGTGTAAGACCTCCTAGGACACATCCTGAAGTGAGATCTGTCTTTACAACAGCAGTCCCTTATGAATTTGTAGTGTACCTCTGATCTTTGTATGCCCTTAATATATTTTCTGCCTGACGGATCTTTCAGCACTGGGAACGATGTGTTCAGTTGGTTTGTGGCTGTTATTCTCCTTGAGTACTTTCTGCTAGATTTTTGAATTCATCTTGTTGAACAATCTTATTGAGATTGGCCAGCTAGAATTTCCCAGTAGCTATGATTTGAAAAAGCAAGAGCTATCCTTTCCTGATCCTTTGGAGATTGCAAGTAAATCTTTTCATCTGAAAAGGTGAGAAAATTCAGTCTAAGCTTTTAGAGGCATATCCTGGGATGTCCACCCTTAATGCCACAATTCAACCCATAGACTGTCTTTTGTTTGCTTCTTTCCATAGTCTGGCACATCCAAATTTTATGTAAAGACTCAGCAAGTTCTGCTGTAATGGAAACATGAAGAAAAAGAAAGCACTTTAAAATAAAACAGGTTTCCCAGTTCTATGTTTTTCAGGTTCCATCAGGTTTATTTTCCACTGTCACCCGCAAAATTTATTCGTAAAGAGTGATCGTTATTCATGGATGCTCTGGGCAGAATTTCCATCTGCTCACCAGATCTTCCCACTGATATTGTTAGTTACTAAAATATATCATAACGTCACCACCCTCCTCATGTTGCAAGAGGATTAGATTTAAGGTTCCCTGGCAGATAATTCGCTGGCAGAAAAGGTAATGGTAGAAAACTTCAAGGCAAAACTGAGAACTGGGAGCTACATGGCTGTGCAAGTGGGCCTCTTCCAAACAGGCAAACACACCTTGCTTGCATGCACACAGAAGGCAAAACAAATCTGAGAGGATTTCTTGCCCTCTACTCAGCCATTCACTCATTTTTCCTCTGCCAGAGCTGCCTGTTGCTCTAACTTTGCAGACTGACAAGTTGTGTGTGTTTGCACCTCCTGAGAGAGGGGGCATAAACTTCTCATAGAAACTGCAGCTCAAGCAGAAGTTGGGAAGCTTTTTTAAATTGATAATAAAAAGACAAATGTGCTAAAGTGATAATCAGGAAACATTAAGTACTAATGCTTATCACAAAAGCCAAGTCTAATCAGCTTCTAAATGTATAATTAAATTTATATTTCAGTAGTTTTCTGAATCTGGACTATGTTTTAGTTGGGAAACACTGTGAGACTGCCAAGCTAAAAATACATCTAAGGGAGCCAGAGCCGATGTGGAAATTTAGTACTGCTGCAAGGAAGACAGAACAGTCTAGAGAAGGTTCTATAAAGATCTATAAAATTTGTAGAGGGAAGCCCAGAGCAGGGTTTTAAACAGAAATGTACACATGCAGCTGCAATCTGACTCGTGTCACTGTGTGCCAAGAGGCTGAAGACATAGTATGGGTTTTATAAGTAAAGCCATTTCTGTGCAGGATCAATGTTAAATAAATTATTTACTTCTTCTGAGGAAGAAACAGAATGATAATGGAATCATTGATACAGTTTTGGGAAAGGCTTTATTTTGTTTTGTTCTCTTTTTCTCCAATAGCTCCTAAATATCTTCAAGATGTATAATTTCCAGAAAAACAATTGAAAGGAGACTTGAGAAGAAAGGAAAAAGCATTGGTTTTGTCATAGCAGTAAAAACAATGTTGTGGTGCAACCTCTACAAAGACCAATAAAAAAAAACTAATTCAGAAATATGTTTTCAGTTTTTTTTTTTGTTTTTTTTTTTTTTTTAGTAAATGAGAACAATAGCCTTATTAAATGCTTTACACTGAGTTTTGAATAACTTTACAAATTATTCTGCTATTAGGTTAATTCTTTTATTAATTGACTGGGAATTAGAACTCTCTGGAAAAAGTAAGGGACAGAAGCAAAGAGAAGACTGCAAAATCTTGTGTTGTAAGGCAGAAATTAGTGTAAGTTATTTTTGGTAGTGGTGGTGGTACATGGTTTACAGTAAAACAAAAAGGTGAAGCTTGTAGGCTGTTTATTCTACCACATAAAGATCAGTCTAATTTATTCAGGCTCTCTGATATGGATTAGTTTCTCAAAATTCCTTTCTTAGATTTTGATCCTCACAAATAGATGAGGGGAGTAGAGGCAGTATAGGAGGACATTAATGTGTAAAGATATTAGGTCTCCCTTTTCTTGTAGACACATTCACCAGGAATATTTTGAATCTTTCAGTACATTTTATTATTTTATTTTTTCCTCTTTTTTTTTCTTTCCACTGTCTGCCAGCAGCAAACTGTGACAGTGAAACATTTCCTTAAGTTCTTAGTTTGAGAGCCTTGGCCTACCTCTTCTTAGACCTGACTGTGTGTATGAGGTTGTGGAAGTGTCAAAACACAATACTTGTTCTTAATCCAGTCATCCCCAAGACAAGAAAGAAGAAGGAAAAAAAAATGCACAGAAAAAGTGACCTGGCTGATTCTCAGTACCATCCAGGGAGCAGCAGTTCCTTCTGCACTATGGAGAAGGAGAGCAGTCTGATCACTGGAAAAGATCCAGTTACCAGGATGCCTTACAGTACATCCACCTTCTTTCCTCCTGCTGCTGACAAGTCAGAAAGGTTTATGTGGGACCTTCTTGAGTGTCACCTTGTATATCCTCCCTTCTGTTCAGGACTTGTTTTCCATTTTTTTTCTTATCTGATGAAACAGGTGGGTACAATTACCTACAAGTAAAACAAAATTAATGATGAATAGCCATTAGGGGAAAATATGAATAGCAAAATACGAAGAAAAAGCCTACCCACCAAATCCTATACTAAAATAAATTTTCTTAATGCTTTGCTATAATTATGGGTTAGCTGACTTCTTAGAATTAAGAAGAAACATGTTCCATGCCTTAAAAAACACTTGTAATAAACCTAATAGAGATGCAAATGTGTGAGTACATTGTTGCAATGAATTATGCAATATTTGATGTTTTTCAAAAAATGAGGGAGACATTTTGCTTATGTGCTTCATGTTTTCTTAAAACAAAAAGACAACTCAAAAATTAAGGAAATCTCTGCTTCTCCAAGAATGACGTTATGGTTACATGACTGGAATATAAATTATACTTTGCAGGTAAATGATGGAGTGGATAGGGATGTCAAGCAAGGATTTATACAATCAAGACCAGATATAGGTTTTTTCTTTAAATTCCATTTACTCCTTACTAATTATAATAATCTTCTCTGAATTGAAATTCTTTTAGTTTCTACATTTTTCTTTCCCTTTTATGCCAATTAACTTTTAAATATAACAGAAAAGTTAAAAGATGGCAATGTGCCAATAATAAAAATACATACCTGGAAAGCAAAAATTGTATTTAAATACTGACTGTCAGCACCATCCTGGGATGTTTTAGGATGAGTGTTGTTTGCAGGTTGAAGCTGGTGATCCACCCACTCTATTCAAGCTCCAATGAAACACATCTGGTATGCTGGGTCAAGCTCGGGGCTCCTCAGGACAAGTAAGGTGCAGACTTACTAAGTCCAGTGATGGGCCATAAAGACAATTAAGGAATTAGAAGATCTCTTAAAAAAGAAGATGTTGAGAAAGTTGGGCTTCCTCAGCCAAGAGGCAGCTTCTGGGGGAACTGAGTATTGTGCATAAATACTTTTATACACAAACCAGTTGCTTTGTCTAGCTCACAATAATATTAATACAAATATTCTGTCAGCTTCTTATGTTCTACTTCACTGACTTTTATTTAAAAAATTTCCTAATGCTAAAAAAATCGGAATTAAGCAGGATTCTAAAATGTATCTGTGTGGATGGCTCAGCAATCACAGCAGTCCTCTCCAGAAACTCAAGGAACAGAGGACAAGTCCTTCTATGTGCTACATACTACCTTGAGAGCAGTTGAATGAAATGCCTCTTATTCCAATCTTAAGATATGCAAAAAATTGTTTCTGGTTTTGGATTGTTTGTTTGTTTGTTTATCTTCTGGTTTTGCTAATTTTTTTTAAATTTTTTTTTGTCTTCCTGGGAGAATGGCTATTGGTTTCTTTGCTTAACTATTGTTTTTGCTAGCTGTTGCCTCTAGAATACAACAGAGAAAGTGAGTTTAACTTAAGTTTACCAAAGCTATTTAGATGTAGCTTTCTGCAGCTACATCTTAGCAATAGACTGGCATCCAGTTCTTCATCTAGCAAGGAGTAAATAGGAAGTCATGTGTCAGTCCTGAGCACATGCTTTAGACACAAATATTTCACTAGAATAAAATAGAATGCTGAATCCATTATATCTTTTTAGCATGTAGGACTACGATCATGTCTACCTTTTGAGCTTACATTTTGAAAATATTTATCTTTAAGCTTTTCTGTGTCATTTTGAATGTCCCTATTTTATGTGATATAAAGGTACAGTGGCTTTCAAACAATGTAGAAGTAAGGTGTACACACAAGTGACAGGTCAGAACTCTCACATAGCGAAGGATTAAGTAATTACTTTATTTATGAAAGCTAACATCAAGCTGACATCAGGCACTTTAGAACAGGATCTTATTTCATTACGCTGTGTTGTGCTTACCTATTTTATGTTAGAACTGTTGGAACCCTTAATTTAGCTGACATAATGCACATAAATACTGAAGCATAAACGTTTTATCATATAAATTACTGGTATGAGACTGATATAAATACAGAAGTAAATCAGGGCCTGAGCAGCCTGGCTTAACATTCCCCCTCCCTAGCCTTTGCACAGCTCTTGCAGAGAAGACAAGGAGCAGAGCTCTGATGCACAGTCTGTCTTGCTGGCTGTACCTATGGTGCCCAAGCACACACCACCTCTTTGCTGAGCTGCTGGGAAAGCTGCAGCTGGTCCTGTAACCACGGTGCTGCACCAGGTTCAAAGCTTCCAACAATCAGCTCATTGCTAATGGAGAAAAAAAGAATTAGGAAAATTTTCTGGGGGAGACTTCTAGGAGGGGGCTTTCTTGCCAAAGTTTGGGCATGAAAGGGGTGATCCTGTGGAAGGTAAAGCATTTTTGAAACAGCTTTCATAAATTTCATTTTCAGTGTCTGTCTAGATCAGCCCTGAATCTCTAATGAAGGAAAATCAAAAGTAGCATTCTGTGAGCTCAGTCACAGATGTCATAACGTTATTTTTAGGTTAAGTTTTCAAAGTTAAAGAGACAAAACAGAGAGTTTCAACTGACAAAGAAGAGAAATGAGATTTGTTAATAATGCTCCTAAGCACACCCATTGTGATAAGTGAACAGTTTCTCTCCCTTATGCTTAATAACATTACATTTCTTGGTATTTGTTTTACATATTCTCATGCATTCAAAATGGTTAGGTATTTTACAAGAATTAATGACAGTTTTTAGAGGGTCAGGCCATTATTTGGAAAAAAAAAAAAAGTCAGTGAGATGGAAATGATCTGCCCCTACTGTCAGCTTCTGTGCTGTGTGTGGCCCCAGAATGCAGAATGCAGCAAGCCAGCACTACTCCTGCAGATTGATCCGTCACCATCAGCTCATTCAGAAATCACTCTGGCGATTTGAACCACCCATGTTAACAGCTGATTTTGTTTGATATGGCATTCTACAGAGAATATCAGTCTGCTCTTTCCTTGGGTTAAACCCTGGCCACAGCTTCGTGGCTGGGACTGGTTTCCAGACCACTGTTTTCTTTACACAATTTTAGTCCATCTCCTGGCCACCTTCCTGTGTTCTTCTTAGGACACCAAGCCTCTTTCCAAGGTACCTTGTGGGGCACAGCAGTTCCTTCCCATGGCAGGAGTATCTCATTGCTGCTGTGTACAGAGTCAAACAGGATCACTTTTTAACACATTTGAATGGAAATTACATTTAGGTGTGGAATAGCTTTCATTAGTAAAAGCTACCAACAGCTGAAATTAGTTTTTAAGTATTTATTTTTCTCAGTACCTGGAAGTCTGGACAGTTTATGCTCATGTTTTGCAACTTTTAGTAAGATTTTCTGGTATCTCCAAATTTTAGAGGAGAAAGGAAAGTTTCCCAGTGTCTCTTTTTATTTCGATTTCATGAAAATACTGTAAAAATTACATGAATATCAAAAAGGAAATAATTTGTTTTAGAGCCTAGAAATATTAAGTATTTCACCAAGCTTGTTTTTATTGAGCTGATTTTTAATATTGTGTTGTCCTAGAGGCAAAGAAATAGTAAATATTCCTCTGTTCTTCTTTTTATAGACAATAATACAAGGCCAGCCCTCTGTGAAGTGAGTTTTCTTTGGTTTGTAACAAACTAATAGAAAGCTGAGAGGAAATTAAAAACATGACTGTACAAATTTGACCAGCAAATTTCCAAATAAATAAAGTATTAAATTCAGCAATTTGATAAGATGGCAATAAAGTTCAGGGATTTTTTAAAAATCTTAGCAGTAATTGCAATCTTTCTTTCATTCCAGGAAAGCTGTAAAAGGAGGTCCCATCACAGGCTACTTTGCTGACAAATTACACTTGTGACAACAAGTTCATCATACAAAAGGTGTTTACTAACCATAGGAGAGATTTAAGAGAAAGTGAGTTTTCCTGTTTTTGACACCTAAGTCAATCCTTTTGTTCCCAGAGTGACACTGAGTCACAGTCAGAAACAGGCTTAGGGATGAACCCCTCTTTCAAAATTTGCAATAGTTTTGTCATAAAGATCCCTCAGGTTTGGGTGGCAGCTGCAGGGCAGAAATCTCAATGGACAAATTTCTCCCTGAATCTCCCTTCCACTGTTTAGCTTATGTGAAAACTGTGTTCTTCTGTAAGGCTTTTACCTACAGCTCACACCTCAGGCTGAGATCAGGTCTTGCCTAGCATCACAAGAAAAGAGACAAACTGTGGGCAATGTGACTTAATTCAAATATAACTCTATTAAAGCAATTACCATGTCATGGGGAGTAAAAGACAGCAGCCTTGAATCAGTCAGTGAAGTCTTTTTGGACAGGTAACAAAAGAAGGATTAAACATTTTCTCTCTGCTGAAATGATATTTTCATGGATCCTTAAGACACGTCTGCTGAATTTGTGAATTTATGTTCACTAACAGATTTGATTTCTCTTCTGGAGAAATACCTGCACTGGATTTCAGGAGAAAAAAACCCAAATTTCCCAATCAACCTGTCAATCAGCAACTGCCTCAGTGTATGTCTGCTTTCTTCTCTACTAAAGAAAGAATTGTGGAGAGCTTTTCTCTCAAGGTTCTTTATTGCAGCCAGTTCAGTATGTGAAGTAGTCCAAGTATAATTCAGTATGTGGTTTTCTAATAATAGCTCCTTCTAGACAGCTGGATGCATGAAGAGATTATTTTTAAATATCTAATTGCCTTCCCCACCCACCCCCCCAGTTTAGCTAAATGTATGATTAGGCACAACTGCTAACTGTAACAAGCTGATTACTAAACTCAGGCAAACCAAAATTATAAAATCTTATTATTTCATTCCATACTTCAAAAACAGTGAATTTCTTTTTTCTGTCTAAGTGGCTGAGACACAAGTTCAAGTTAGCATTACCAAGATCTGACCCTATTCTGTAAATAGCAGAAAATTTAGTACACTTGAATTTTTTTTTCTTTTGGTCTGCTGACAGTCTGTCTTCTGTCACCTGCAAATTTAATGAGTATCTAATGAAGACATAGACTTGAAGACCAATTCATGAGGAGCTCAGAAGGAAATTTAAACTAAAGAAAGCTCTAGGATGTGAGGAGAGATAACAGCACTTTTAAGCCCTGTTTGTAGTAGTAAAACTGATGTTTCTGCTCTATCTCTGTTACCAAGAAATTTTGTTCCTTAAATGCAAATGTTATTTAGCTGCTGCCAATTTACTGGTAAATCTGAGCACCTGTATTGCCAACAGTTTTTCCATATGGTGGTAAATATGTGCCTTCAACAAGCCTTCAGGTTGGGTTATGGTTCTTGAAGACATTATTTACTTTCAAGACAATAGGAGCAGTGATGCTAAGGCACATTAAAACACCATAATGATGCTTCATTATCAGCTAGCCTCATCATTAGCACATTGTTCTTGTATTTTGTAAACATTCATATATCTTCCAAACCTGATATGTCACCATTCCACCTTTAAGTGTTATGAAGGATTTGAGAGAATCCAGTTGTGAGAATGAGAGCAAGAGTGGAAAAAAAAGATTCTCTCACACTTCCATGTTTTCTCCCCTGCAGGTTTGTTTTTTGTTTGTTTAGGTTTTTGTTTGTTTTTCTTCTTTTGTGTGTTTTAATACTTACAATCTCTTGAATTATTTTCCTGAAAATTAACTGAAAAAATTTTAGTGACATAAATAAGTGCATTCTCCTGATTCATCTGAGTTTGTTAGAGGCAAGCACTCTAAAAGTATTTTTGTTTGTTTCCTTCTAATTGCGTTGATTTGGGGTTTCTTTAAAAATATTCAAAATTGCTCTTAATCAGGGGAACAATGAAACAATATGTGACATTTTACTCAGCAATCATGCTTCATAGTTAACAATCAATCCAGAATGTTTTGCTTACCAGATATCTATGATAGGCGTAAATAAGTAGGTGGGATGATAAATTATATATATGAAAGCTGCTGTTTTGTTTCTCATGGAAAAGATTCTCTAAAACATTCTAATCCTCTATAACCCTGTTCAGCTCCAATGCCATCTTCATCTCCAGAATTAGTATTCTTACTTCGCTGTCAGAGGTTGAGTACATTTAGAGGTGTGTTCCACTAGGATTGTTTTATCACAGACTATTTTTCACAGTCCTCTCTGTTGTGAAACCCCACACAGTTCTCCCCCGACACTGCACTGCTCAAGGTTTTATTGTCAGCCAGATCCGTTTCTGTCTACTTTCTACTGCCAAACAATAATGCTGAAAATTGCGTTTCAGATGCACACCTTATCTTTTTTTACTTTCTGGGAGAAAAGTAAAATATGATGTTAAAATCTGTGAATGCCTGAAACTTATTTATCTGTCCTTTGTCTTCTGAAGAAATATTATTTCTACATATGGGTCAATTTGCAGCATTTGCAGACAAGTTAAATGACAGGAGATATTGAAATGGAAATCATTTGGTCTCAAGTTTTCTTTTCTAGATATAGTTTTAATTTTGGCAATTTGTAAAATTGTTTCATGCTGGTGTTCTCACATTACTTCCAAGGCATGACAAGAGAGTCATCTCTTGTATTTCCCTTTAAAAGGAATGTGGGCTGTAGAAGCATCTTGCTCTCCTAGACCATTTCTGCATTCACATGTTTTAACATTACCCACTCTTTGTAAGTCATACAAGGAGATTTCTTCCTCTTTTACTACTCTCATGTTCATTGATGCAATTAGAAAGGACTAATTCCCATATCTTTGGAATCCAGAATTGCAGAGTGAAATGGAATTGATTGGATGCCAGGCACAGAAAAAAAAGGCAAATCTCCTGTGCTGAACACAAAGGTTTTACAGTTACCCCCAAAAAATATTATTTCTCAAGCTCCACTTTCAGTTAGTCATCAAAAGTCTACACTTCATTTTATAGACAGTAAGAAGCAATAGATAATATTTTCAGTGTAAAGAAGTCCTGTGAGAAGTATGAAGTGAGATGCAATTTATTGTGTAGTTGTGTGAAATTACCTAGGTAATTTCAATCTAAAGCAGAATTATTTCTGAAAAAAAAAAAAAAAAGAGAACACAATATATTAGTAGTAAGAGTGGCTAAATTTTTTAGAGCATGTCTAGTTTTTTTAAAATAAAATATTGAAGAGTTATGCAAATATAGAAGTTTTTTAGGTGGTACTGTATCATATGTCACTAAACTTCTGAAATCAGGATTTTCATTACAGTTGCTGGTGACATTATTTTGAGTGGTTTATAATTCATTAGTACAAATGCAATGCAGGCTAAATTGTAACATACTATTTTCTAATCCAAAGAAAACCTTTCTTCTCATAGGCTGTTTTTATCAAATTACAGGACCCATATAATTTTTTTTGTTTCGTATGGACATTGATGCTGTTTGTTTTTTGTTATTTCTTTGGAACATAATACCTTTACATTAAAAAAAAAAAAAAAAAGCAACAGAAAAAGACAAAGGAACTTCCTTCTGAAAACACCACTTTGTGTTCTCTTAGATGATGCACTAGCAGAATAGCTGTCCCTTAAGTATTCTGAAAGACCTTCTAAATCCCTCTAAAAGTGGAATATGAAATTTATTGTTATTTTAGACAAACTGAATCAATAGCTAAAAAGGGAAAAAAAAATAAACCAAGCCCCCAACCAACTAACCAAATCCAAGAGCAGAAGCAAACTTGATAAGTGGGAATTAGTTATATTTCTCTTTTACCAGATCTCCAAATGAATCCACTCTGCTTGTTGCAAAACTCATGCAGGCAGGTCCCACAATCTCCCCATTCCCCTGATCTGGCAATTCTTTGAAGGGCTCTGCTGTTCCCATCTAGCCTACATGCTTGTATTTTATTTGTGTGGAAACCAGGAGGTGCAGAGATGGAATGGAAGTCTGGGCCACCACCAGTCGTTCAGACTGTTGCAAGAACATTGTTGTGAGAGTACCTGGACCAGACAACATGGATGTGCTCCTGGATACAGTACTACAGAGGTCACTTACAATGTGGAGGTTTTATTGGATACATGAAAAAAACCCCATCCAACTGCTGTGAATAATTAGGGTTAACGTTTTAAATTGTTGTGAATAAAATATAGGTGCACATCGATGCCATTCACCTTCTTAAAGAAGAAATCACTTGTATGATATTAGGATGAGCTATTTGGTTCACTCTGCATGTCTATTACTAGAATGTCATTCAAAGCAGATGAATTTTGCATTGTAATCTGAGAGTAATTAGGCTCAGTAATGAATACAGAACAGTGTAACAGCTTTCTCTCATGGGCCCCATCAGCTATGGTGTTTTCTCTCAGCACAGCTGCCGTGAACATGAACAGAAAGGAATAATTCTTGTGATGTATCAGTCAAGCATTTTCATTGCTATGAAGTCTCAAAGTCAATAATGCATATTCTAAATTGGATTTAAACTCCAAGACTGGATTTATGCCAAGTATTTTTTTTTAAATACAAAACTTTAAAAGCTGTGCTGCAGTTCATCACTTGTTGTTGCAATGAGCTACATGTTTATGTTTCTTAGGAACAGGAGTTCACAGAAGCAATGGAATTTAAAATGGCAATTGTAAATGGTCTAATGGAAAGGAAAATCATTTTAGAAAGAAGTAAAAATGATGAGTATGCATACTCTCAGCAGTGTAAAACTGCTAAGCTAACAGTAAAACTTGTTATCAAGCTCTGGTTTATGACAACATGACTGATGCAGCAAGAATAACATTTAGTTCTCATCTTTGTGCAGCTTACAGAGATTATGTTGTTAATGGTTATCAAAACACAACTTTCTTCTCCTATACTATAGTTTAAAATGTATCATGAAAGACACACAAAGAACATAGGGATGTCTAAAATATGCTGGGAATTCCATATGTGTTATTTCATAATTATTTAGGAATAGTTCAACCAGGAAAAGCTGTATGTAAGTAGATGTGGAGAGGGTGGTCTGGTTACAGGTGCTCTAAGAGTACCCAAGGGACTTCATCGAGTCAATTTTTTTGGGGTGTGGTGGTAAATAATGGTAAAATCATGGCAAAAACTGAGTGTCTTCAAAAGAATTTAAGCTCAAAATATTTATTGCTTGCCAATTCTAATAACGTATACATTTTTAGCAGTGAGAATAAAACTGTAATGTACTAATGATCTCAACAGTCTCAGAAGCTAAAGTCTGCTGGAAATACAACTTCAGCATTAGTTGCTGGTATAGTAAAAAGACCTGGCCTGTTGTAATGAATCTTTAGTTGGGGTTGGACCAAAAAAACCCAACCAAACAAAAAAGCCCAAAAAACAGAAAAAACACCCCTAACTGCACACTTTCTTCTTAAACAAGAATTTAGTACAAATTTCCTTTTTATTCTGTCATTTAGCTTGCATGTGTAACCTTGTGACTCTACGGAAAATAATTTCAGGAAATAAAGACAAAACCTTCCTTTATTGCACAAAATTTTATGCAGGGATATCGAGTAACACACCAAAATCAAGATGAAAATATCTCTACTACATCTCCTTGAACTACTCTAGTATTTCAGTTTCTTTTGGTTTCCAACTTTTATTTCTGTTTGGTTTTATTTTTTAAATTAATATTAAATGTGTATTTCTCCCCTACTGCATCAATTTCTCCTTAATTCTTAGCTTGACTTTTTTTCTCTGCTGTTTGTTCAAATTCAAGTGGGAATCATGCTATACTAGATCTCACACTGAAGTGATACCCTGCACCATGTTGACTAAGTGATAGTAACCAGAATTACCTAGTGCCAATAACTTTTATTTTTATTTACCTTATGACTGTTTCTCTAGCCAAGCAGCGTGAAGGAGCCTTCATGCAATAGAGAATGAGGCCCAATGAATTGTTTAAAATTGAATTCCTGCACATTTCAGCATAACTTGGTCAGTCTGTTGTCAGTGCTTGTTGTTTAGCACAATTCCTTGTTATACCCTTTCTCCTTCTTGGTGCCTTTTATGGCTATTTTTAATTAAAGGTTGCACTTTGTCTAATAATTCAAATGCTTTATTTATGGACCAAGGAACACTGCAAATCTGCATTTAACATATCCCAGTGTGAAACCCTTCCAGTCTGAAAACTGTCTTGCCACAGTAATGAAATGTAAATGCAACTTTGACTAGATTCAAGCTTAGCCATTGCAGTTCATTGTTCCTTAGTAACAAAAGAAGTTTGAAGAAACTGCTTCTTTTTTAGTTGATTTTATAATATATAGATATTTTTTAACTTTAAAAGTCAAGATTTTTTTTTAGTCTATCCTTGATATCCTTTTCTGTTTGTCTGCAGTTAGTGTCCAGTAAACCATGGGTTTTATTCCTAGTTTGCTAGAGGTCTGTTGAAAGGCTTAGGGACAGCTACTACTGGGTACATGGAAAAGCAAAGTGTGTTGGGAAAGACTCATTTAACTTCAGTAAATGAAAATCCTGACTCTCACACACACTCCACAGGGTGGAGTGCTGTGACACTATCTGACTGAGCAAGTACGCTTATTATTCTTTTTGTTTCAAGAAAAAAAAAAGGTAAGTCTCTTCTTTTTAATTCCCAAAAAATCACCCCAAACAAATTTGGTTCTTCTCCATGGTTCAGTGCATCTGTAGGATGCTGGTATATTTCCTTTTTCTTTCCCTCCAGTGGATGAGCAATTTTGAATCTGAACATCCTGGTGTTTTGCAAGCCTTTCTAAGTGCCTTGCAGGTGGCCACAGCTGGACAGGAGAGGATGTGCAGGTACATTGCTGTTTCAACAGGTTTTGGGATGTTGCCATGGCTGCCTGGTACCAGGTGTCTTGCTCATGTGCTTAGTTAAACCGAGACTTGGGCTTGTCAAGAAGGATTTAGGTCTTCACACTGTACAGTTTTTTGCTGCCTACCTCTGTGTCCTAGATTGTAGTTTACTTTGTAGGCTACTTTGAGTGAGAAAATTCCCTATTCTTCTGTAAGCTTTCCGCACATGTACACTCTCACACACACAGAAACACACATATGCACACAAAAAGAAACAAACATTTTTTCATCTCATTGTATCCTGCCCTGGGTAACTTTTTTTCTGGACAAAAGGGCTCTAAGAAATCAGGCACTGAGAGCGAGGAGATGGGAGTAAGGGAGACTGGAGCAGACAGGAAGAGCAGGCAGGAGAAGTACGCAGTGCACTGGCAGCTTGGATGATCTCTCCATGACACATTTCTCAGGATGTTCTCTTGTGAGAATTCCCATTCCTCTACAGACTGTGTTTTTAATTTCTAGGCAGTTTTTTAAACTTTCATCCTCTTCTACTCTTCACACAACATACTGTGCAATGCCACTGCTGCTTTCCCACATGGTGGCAGGTGTGTTATCCTGAAAATCACATGGAAATTTTTGCTTTGCTGCTTCCTCTTTGTCATTTTTGTTGGTTTTGCCTGGCCTGGTTTTTGGTAGCAGGGGGGCCACAGAGGTGGCTTCTGTGAGAAACTGCTAGAAGCTTCCACCATATCTGGTAGAGCCAATCCTTGATGGCTCTGAAGATGGACAGGGATGCAGAGACCCACCCACAGCCCATGGGGATCCATGGGGATGCAGAGATCCATGCACAGCCCATGGGGATCCATGGGGATGCAGAGATCCACCCACAGCCCATGGGGATCCACAGGAATACAGAGACCCACCCACAGCCCATGGGGATCCATGGGGATGCAGAAATCCACCCACAGCCCATGGGATCCATGGGGAATGCAGAGATCCATCCACAGCCCATGGGATCCATGGGGATGCAGAGATCCACCCACAGCCCATGGGATCCATGGGAATGCAGAGATCCACCCACAGCCCATGGGGATCCATGGGGATGCAGAGATCCACCCACAGCCCATGGGAATCCATGGGGATGCAGAGATCCACCCACAGCCCGTGGGGATCCACAGGGATGCAGAGATCCACCCACAGCCCATGGGATCCATGGGGAATGCAGAGATCCACCCACAGCCCATGGGGATCCATGGGGATGCAGAGATCCACCCACAGCCCATGGGATCCATGGGGAATGCAGAGATCCACCCACAGCCCATGGGGATCCATGGGGATGCAGAGATCCACCCACAGACCATGGAGGTGCCCACGCTGGAGCAGGTGGATGCCTGGAGGAGGCTGTGATCCAGTGGAAGTCCTGATGGAGAGAGGGGTCCCTGCTCCCAGGCTGGAACAGCCTGTCCTTGGAGGACTGCACCCCCTGGCAAGAGAGAGCCATGTAGAAGCAGTTTTGGGAGGACTGCTGCTCGTGATATTTGGAGTCATGCCGGGGCAGTTCACAGGGAATAGTCTCCCATGTGAGGGACCCCAGGGTGCAGCAGGGGAAGGACTCCTTTCCTGGAGCAGCAGAAGAAAACCTCAGGTGATGAACCGACCAAAACCCCCACACCCTGTTCTCTGAAGAAGGGAGAGGTTGTGGGAAGAAAAGCTGTTTCTAAGGACTTATTTTACTTCTCATTATCCTCCTCTGATTTTGCTAGTAATAAACTCACTCTCTAAGATGAGCCTGTTCTGCCTTTGGAGTGTTTTGTCCCAGTCCTTATCTCAACTCAGGAACCCTTTGTTTAATTTTTTTCCTCTCCTTTGCCCAACTGCAGCATTGGAGGGTCAGTGAATGACTGTTGTGGGTGCCTGGCATTTGGCCATTATCAAGCCATGACAGCCATGCACATAACATTTTTTCTCAACTTTGCAATTCTTCTGTTTAACATTTGGCAATGTTTCTTGTCTTAGAAAATCCATTGCCTTAATTAAATTTAATAAATTTAATAAATTTTCTGTGAGATGAAATGTACTACTCACTTTAATCATCCTCAACATAAAGGAATGGAAGATGAGAAATGAGAAAATACATAGGGTTCTTGGGATGAATAAAAGTATGGAGCACTTTACATATGTTTGTAGAGTTAATCTCAGCTGGAAGGTAAGCCCCTAATGAGTCTGTACTTGCAATTTGAAAGGAAAAAATGAGAAAACTCAAGGATTGAGCTAAAGTCAGTTCATGCTGCAGTCTGTTCTCAGATGCTTCTGATAAAAGCATTAAAACACACTGCTGAGCTCAAGCACTGCTTTCATACATTAAAAGCTTTGCCTCAGCTACCTGAAGACCCCGGTGGAGCAGGTGAATATCCCTGAGGGAGCTGAGGGTATGGAGTCGGTAGAAGCTGCTATTTCAATTTGTCTTGATTTCTCTATGTCCAAATAAATTTTATTTGGCAACAAATTTCATTTTTCCATGTTGTTTTGTCTGTGATGGTAATGGGTAATCTCCCTGCCCCAATCCCAGCCCAAGAACTTTGTCCAGTTTATTGTCTCCCCTTTTCATGGGTGAGGAAGGGCACTGTGACAGAGTGCCTCAGAGGGAGGCACAGGGTCTGGAAGGACATTTAAACACCCTTCTTGGGGTGGTGTAAAAATGCAGAATTATAAAACAGGGAGTCCTGTTTCCAGCCAGGAGAAGTTTAATTTTTGCATTAGCCACGAGAGCTCATGGCCAGGACCTGGAGTTTATTCTATACCACCCCAAATCATTCCTGGGAACAGAATAAGGGGTCCTTGGGAAGGGCCCAAATGGCATTGTTGGGGTTTTGGGAGAGTTGCTGTGGCGACAGAGGGAGTTAAAGAGCTGAATCCCAAGGCATTATCCAGGTGATAACAGTATATTCTTTCACAGCTGACTTGGAAGTTTAGAAAACACATCTCACTGAAAGTAAGCAGGATAGAACTTGAAAAAATATTTTGATGCCTTTATTGCATGATTTTAATGACAAGTAATCTACTATACACCCAAAACTGATTAAAACATGAACTAAGCTTCTGAAAATTTCAGAATGTTTCCTTTCATTCAGACATATTATCTTTCTATATTTGTTTTAAGAAGCTTCTTCCTGGCTTCCTTATGAGACGTTTTAATACCAGCAAAAGAGCAAATTGTGTCTTGATGTGCAGAGGTCCCTGAAAAGATCTGTGTCCTCAGAAAAAGGATTGAATCTTCTTTCCTTCACCTATAATCTAATTTTAGGTGTCAAACCCACACACAAAAACTTTTTCAGAAACAGGTAAAAATAGCAAGAGTTCCTTGATATTTATAGTCTATGAATGCAAAAATACAAGTGGGAAAAGTAGATCGTATATTTGAAAATATTAAATATTGCAAAACTTTCTCACAAAGGCTGGTCTCAGAGATCTAGAGCTTGTAGCCTTTTTGAAATTTGGAGCATTTTGAACAGCAGATCATGGAACAACTGCAAGAGTATGTAAAGAGAATATGCCATTTACAGTGTGCTTGATTAGGTTTCTAACCCACATTGAAAAAATAATCCCGGTTAATGGTATCTATTAAATAAACATTTTTACAGTCAGAAATACAAGTTAAGTCCTTCTATGACTTTTGATAAGGTTCTTGAGGGCATGCTGGCTAATAAGGATGATCTAATTATTTAGCAGCTCCAGATTAGGAGTAGGAATCTTTGGATTTTGTCTTTACTCCAGGTTCTTCCTGTTCTCCAGGTTCTTTACACTCCAGATTCTTCCTGTTCCTGTCAAAATAAGGCTATTCCCTCCTGTCTGTCTGCACCTTGATTTACTTTAGCTGAATCTGATAAGGGTTGCATTTTAGGACATGTGAAATTAGCGGCAGCTAGTAGTTTTACTGGGAGAACTAAATTGGAGAACACCCTTTCCAAACCATGACATGACCCTCTAAAAAAGGGATGTCTGCAATTTTGCTTTTTCTGTCTGTAGTTAAAGACAAAATAAGCAGAACTTCATTAACTGAGCAGGGAGTGCTTGTTCTTTGTGAAAGTTGGTATCCATGTAGTAGATAGGTAACATGTACAAGCAATATACAGAAAATTTGCCCATGGTCACAGAATATTTGCAGAGAGATTGAAAATCAGTTTCAAACAACCCAATTTAAAAAGTTGTGGCAATGAGAACCTTGGCACTCAGCACCTGCAGAAGGCAGGTCTTTCTCATCACGTTTTTTCTCCCAAATTTTCTTATGAAAAAGAATGCTTAGAGAGAAGCAAAACAGCAATTACACCTCCCTTTTTCTGTTTCTTTTTGAGTTCCAAGATGCCTCCAGAAAGGGATAATTTGCCAAGACACAGAAGTTAAACTTTTTTAAAAGGTAGCTCTATTCAGTCATTGTTATGCTGAGCAAGAAAAAACATATTTTAATAGATAGCACCAGAAGCCATCTGGTAGCTTGAAGAAGCAGCCCAGGTCAAGACAGTGAGGGTGGTGAGTAGAGGGGAGAGAAGGTGATCTCATTAATAAAACAAAGGCAGGAGTGTCTTTACAGAAGGATGGATTATGTTGACAATCAAGTGAAGGATGCACTTGAAAGGCGAAAGGTGCTACTGGGATATTTGACCATGGTGCTCTGAGACAAAGCTTGTTTAAATAGTAGAGAGAACAGCCAATCCCCCATAAATGCAGGATTGTGTACTGCTGCTCCCCAGACAATTGCTGCTTTTTGGGCTGCCTCCTGCTCTCTATGCTGAGCCCCTGCTCTGACAGGACAGGTATGACTTGGACCTTGAAGATTTTTAATGTTGGGTTGTTGGGCTTTCTTTTTGGTTTTTTTTTGGTTTTTTTTTGGTTTTTCTTTTTTTTAAACACACTTCAGATCTCCTGAGAAACACAAAGGCTTAGCTTGTTCTGAACCCAGGGTTTTAAAATTCCCCTCAAGTAAAAAGAGAAAAATTAGAACTTTACTACCTGAAATACAAATAAAGCATCCTTTGACTACAATTATTGAGCCCTGGCAAAATACTATTTGAAGATGAGGAATCTGATGCTATTTCCATGCTAAACAGCACTCAAACCCTATGATAGTAACGTGGAAACTCACTGGCTGAAGCAGGGGGTGTGTGAGGGGGAGTTACTGCTCTTGTTAAAAGCAAAGGAATGCAGTTAAGCAGCAAGAAAGGAAAACATGAAATTAATGTATTTCCCTTATTGTTTTAACACTGTTTACTGTGGAAAAAGAAAGGTCTTCAGATTAGGAGATCTCACTTCTGGATTAGGAAAAGGCCTCCATCACAGCCACGAACCTTTCCCAGGATATATTGTTATATTTTGCTTGAACTCTTCTGCTATGAAAGAGCTGCTGAAAAATACTACAATATTTCTGTTTCTAATGTACGAAAGTTTTATTGTTTCTATGAAATCATTGTTTAGGTCTCTGCCAGACTTGAGCTGTCTGAACACCTGATGCCTGCACTTGCAGTGCCTCTCCCTGCAGAGATCTGGCAGAGGTGCCTCATCAGCTGAAGCCACCAGAGTTCCACACTGATGTGAGAAGAGTGTCGTTGCCTTTGGAGTGGGAGCTTTGTTGGCTGTGCAATGAAAATTGGCCTTTCCATGCGTTTTGTTGAGTCAGCTCAAAGCACAAAGTGCTTGTTAGTTTTCCCATCCAGTGTTGGACCTCACTCAACAAATGATGAACCATGGGTGTGTTGTGCTTCTATCCTTTTTCACCTTTACCACTTGCTAATTATGGAACTTGCAGTTTATAATTATAGCACTATGCCAGGGATCTTGGCTTGGGAAAGGAGAGTGTTTTAAAGGGAAGTTTAATAGCTGCATTTTGGTTGAATACACCATGAAGAGCTGAGTCTGACCTACATTAAAAGCTTAGAGAACTTTTCATTCTGCAAATGAATCGAGGGCTCTAACATTGAAGGGAAAGCATATATTAATTTCTCCAAACCACTGGGATCCACAGAAATAGAAATGGAAGGGGTTTTGTGGGGCCTCTCAGTGCTTCTTTCAGGATGCTATGTGGCAGTGCACTTTGCCAGGTTTAAACGCTCTGTGTCCACCCCTCGGCGAGGCACCGGGCGGGCTCCATCCCGCTGTCTTCCACTAAAGCAAATTACTCAGTGCCCATCCAGCCTGGCCTTGAACTCTTCTAAGTTTGGGGCATCCACAACTTCTCTGGGCAACGTATTCCAGTGCCTCACTGCCCTCACAGAAAAGTAATGAACTTCCTTTTAGTACATAATGTAAACCCACTCTCTTTCAGTTTGAATTCACTACCTCTTGTAGTCCTATCATTACATGACCTTGTAAAAACTCCCTCCCCATCTTCCTTGTAGGCTCCCTGCAGGTACTGGAAGGACACAATTATGTCACCCCTAAGCCTTCTCTTTGATAGGCTGAACAAATCCGATTCTCTCAGCCTTTCCTTGTATGGGAAGTCCTCCATCTCTCTAATTATTTGGTGGTCATCTCTGGACTTGCTCCAACAGGTCCATGTCTTTCCTGTGCCAGGGACCCCAGAGCTGGATGCAGCACTGCAGGTGAGGTCTCAGCAGAGCAGAGCAGAGGGGCAGGATCCCCTCCCTCCCCTTCTGGCCATGCTGCTTTGGATTCAGCCTGGGACACAGTTGTCTCTGTGCACTCCAAGTGCCCTTTACTAACTCATGTTCAACCCCTCAGTGACAAGCACCCCCAAGTCCTTCTCAGCAGGGCTGCTCCCCATCTGTCTGTCCCTCAGTTTGTTTTGATAACGAGGGTTGCCCTTACCCAGGTGAGACCTTGAACTTGGTCTTGTTAACCCATATGAGATTCCTATGGTCCCACTTCTTGTGCTTGTCCAGGTCCCTCTGGATGGCATCCTGTCCCTCAGGTATGTCAACAGCACAACTCAGCTTGGAGTCATAAGCAACAGAAATATGTGTCATCTAAGTGGTTTTCCAAATGAAAATAGCAGTCTAAATAAGTTAGTATTTGTTATTACTTTTGTAATTTTCAGCACTGAAATGCACTTAGGATTTTTTTAGTAGCAATCAAAAAATATCAAAAGAAAAGGAGAGTTTCAATGGAGATTAACAGTGATGGATGAAGGATTCATGGTTATGATAATTAGAGAATAGGTTCCAGTTTAGTCTGCAGCTTAGAAAAAGCACAAAAACTGATGAAGAATTCTTCCTAAAGAGACAGTGAGGTAAGGAGAATATTCCATGTCAAGTATAAGGCAATATGAAATTCATCTGGTATGAGTTTTTTAATGTCTTTCTCGTTTTTCTTTTTTTTCCTGGCAAGCTGGGAAAGGCAGTGCTGAAATGAGCTCTTAATTAAAATGAAGTGAATTGAGGAAACACTAATGATTCTCTGTTATCTTGAAAACTATTTTTTCCTTTGGAAATGAAAATGAAGAAATAAAAAGTCTTTTTAGTCATAGAAATACCAGGATAAATTTTGCTTAGCTAATTACTATTTTAAATATATTTTTAGACTTGCAATATGATAATACCTAATGACACGTATTTTAGAAAAGCCAAAATTTTAAAAGAAACTGAAATAACCAGCGGTATTGTGATATCACAACGTTTTAGCCTATAAGATAAATATTTAGGCAATAAATAAAGTTAATAAAATACATATAAAAAAACTTTTGAAAGAGCATTTCTTTGTGTTCAAGTTGATAAATGTCCTCCTATATTTCTTCCCTGTTGTGTTGCAAGCATCAGCCTGGATTAAGGACTACTTTGCCTTAAGAAAAGAGGAAATATTAACTTTGGCATGTGATTTTCACATATTAAAAAATTTAAATAAATTTTGGAACTCTTGCAATAATTCCAGTATGACTAGAAAGAAATGAATTTGTGAAAAATTAAATATATTGATTTTGCCAAATACAGTGTCAGTGTTAACTGTCTGTAAAAAGGGGATAAAACATTTAAAAACCATAAAATTATAATTGCATAAAGAAATGCCTAGTTAAGACTTAAATGGTTAGTCCTGCCAATATTTAATATTCAAGGGAAGAAAAAGCAAACAAATAATGATTTCAGGCTGAAGAATGAGCCATAATGTATTGAATTAGAGCAGTGTCAAAAGCAATGGCTGAATTTTCACTGACTGTCCATTAGACATGACTGTCTAATTGACCATTAATGGGATTTAGGTATTTTGCTCCCATGTGACTGAAAATTCCAGACTTAGTTACTAACAGAGAGAAATAAAGAGCAGAACACAAGATTGAGAATTGCACATAGAAGCCAGAAAATAAGAAGAGCAAAATAAAATCAAATATTTTCATGTGATACAACCATAACCATGGAAAGTGTAAGTAATACTTGCTGTAGAGAAGAGGTGTTAGAGGAGAATCAGGAATGCATTTTTTCCAGAGTTTGTATGAGAAAGGAGTCAATACCTGCTGGTAACAGTGGTGTGGATTTTACATTGATAATATAATATTTGAGAATATGTTTGTCAGTGACCCTGACTCATGCTTCACTGAAAGTCTTTTTGCTAATATATGTCTGAAGAAAAAATATAATTTTCTCAGCAACTAGAAGGTGTACCAGAAAAAAACCAAGTTGCCCACAAAAAGCTAAAGCAAAGATGTTTTCTTATGAAAGCACTTTTTCTGCTTTTCAAAAGATATTGCCTAAATTTTGTTCATCTAATCCTGAAGGAAATAATGTCCACCGGAAAAACATAAACTGCATCAAAAGCATAGAAACACAGAGAATGCTTTATTAATCCATTGGAGAGAAAGTGAGAAGCAGAGACAACAGAGCTCCAGAGGGGTTTTCCAAACAAAAAAATGGCTTCCTCTGGTGCAGGACTTGTGAAGCAGAATGTCTTCAATTTGCTGATGGGAATGAGAGCCTGCTTTGAAAGCTAATTAGCTGCATTACGTAGCTGTAGCTGAGCAGACCTTGTCTGGAAACACGCTTGGGAATAACAGAACTTTTCATTGTAGTGCATAATTCTGTGGCTGAAGACAAACTCTAGACCAGCATTGCTGCTGCTGTGGTTTGCTTGCTGAGTATACACTTGGTATATCTTGGTATATACCCATGCAATAGTTTACATAGTTGGTAAAGTGTGCAATAGTAAAACACAGTCCAGGATTTCTTTTTATTAATTTAACAGGTTCCTGCCACTCTCACTTTGTATTTATTTCTGTGACAAGAGGTGACAGTAGAGACACTTTATTTCCCCATTTACGACGGCCCACACTGGCCACATTTGCAAGCTGTATGAGTGTTTCTTCATCCCACATTTGCAGAAGGTTTGTAAAAATATCTGTTGAATCTCAGTGTTTTCAAGATTGTTTTCACCCATTCTGTCATGAGTGTAGGAATATAATTTCAAAGTAGAATAAAGTGGCAACAGAAGGTGAGGCATCAGAACAGAAGGTTGTTGACTGGAAAAGAAGGTGTTCTTTAGTTTTCTGTATTTACCTTGGAGAGAGGTGAGGATAGACAATCCCCTTAATGCCTGGGTCGCTACTTACACCCTCTTTGAATAAATAAAACTCTTCCACTCTTATTTGAACTGGCTAACATTTCTGAAATGTTCAAAACTAACAAAGTCTGAGCAAAAACTTACGATTAAGCAAGTATGTTTACCTGATATCATTGCAGAAACACAGTCCTAGTTGCATCTCTTCTTTTATCAGTCTTTTGATTGGTTGTTGTCTTATTTGTTTTTTTTTCTCCCTGGAGACATTCCACCTTCAAAATTATAGCACTAGCTATGTGAAATACTAAAGCCAAAACTGAAGCTTTTGGTGAGATTCCTAAAAAAACCCTGTAGGATGCTAGAAACTTCAGTGTGGAAAACAACACGTAAAGGTCTTCAAATTATGATTTTTGTGACTTCTCCATCAGCAAATGTTTTCCTATAATTCAGCTGGCAATATATAGTAAGCTGTTTATAATATTGAAAATATTTCTTCTCCCCTGAAAATGGATTCTGAGGTTCTTTGATATTGAGAAAGCTGAAATCTAAGTAGTTTTGTATAACTGCATATTGTGGAACCATCCATAGTATCATTATGAATTTAATATAGTGCATTCATCTATATAATTTCATCTTCTTTGAGTTCTTAACATCTAGTGCCACAGCTGTTTGGAAAGACACACCGGTAATGCATTAAAAAAAATTGACACGTCAAGAGAAGTTTCTGTGCAGCTGCATGTACATTTATTCAGCAGCATTTTAAACTTGGGAAATGTCTAGCACTTTTGTACATAAGTTTTGCCCCTAGGTGTGTGGGCTACTTTTCATAACATACTTGTTATAAGAAATCTCTGAATACATGCACTCTGCAATCTACTACAATGAATGTTCTAATAATCAGGGGAAATAAGCTTAAATGTTTTCATGTTTTCCTGGTGCTCGGATGGAAAGAGAAACTTAAATCAGGACACAACATCAAGAGCCAGAAGCTGTACATTTGTTAATTTTGAAAAGAATACGTACATTTGAACTTGACTATTTTTTGCTACCAATAGTTCCCTTCCAAAAAGATCAGATTAGAAGGAGTAATGAACCACAGGGTTACAGTGATAGCTATGCAATGAGAGAAACTCCTAATAAGAAGACTGATGTAGCTGTCATTGGAGAAAGCATTCAGATGCAGACAGAAACAATAATGACTGGTACTTTAATAGTTGACTTGGACTGATACAGTATAAGACAGAGATGGTGCTTCTTTGCCTATAATATTGATCTTTTCAATGAGTGTGATGAGTGGAAACCATAGGGTCAGGTGCTTATTTGGATCTTTTCTGAGATTACCAATCTCTTCCATCAGCAGCACATCCTATTTCTTAATGATTCATTTGTCCACTGATAAAATATTTGGACCACCACTGAGCAGCAAGAGGCCTCTCAGCTGAAATACTGAATGCCTTAGTTGGAGCTCTGAGGTATACACAGATTAATTTCAATCTGCTCCCTAAAATACCTGTCCCTGAACACATTTCTGTGCACAAGATCATGTGTTCTGTTGCTACCAGCTCAACATTTCTGGGTTAGCATTGTAGATGTTCTGTTTTATTGGCTGGTCTTCAGTTCGAACAATCTCCTGGAGTGATCTGAATCTTGCAGGCTTAGATCTTAAACTTATCGAGTAGAATTTAACTATCCCAAAATAAGAAAGTATATGATCTTTATAACTTGGCACTTAGCCAGAGCCTTTTTTTCTTGATTCCCCATACCAGAAAATACACAAAGGTCCTTGAACTCTTAATGGAGTAGATGAGTGAGTACTTACCTATATGTTCAGTAGTCTGCAGCAATCTACTTGTCAACAGATTTTGAGAATTCTTGGCTAGGAAAGGAGCCAAACAAGAAAACAAAAGTATGTCATTACAGAAATTAATGATGAGCTAATTAATTAAAGAAGAGTAATTTAATATGGACATACAGGTATAACTTTTCTCTCAGTATGTTCTTCAGCCATAGACTGATACTAGCTGAGAAGAACCACTGGGGGATGGAATAGCATATTAATTTTTTCAGTGTTTTCTAACCTCTGTCAGAAATTAGTTATAGAGAGCTCAAGGGAGGTCATATTCCAGTGAGGGCATCTGCAAGCTTAAAATGAAGCATATTAATTGGTGCTTAATGATTGAAGAAAATGCTGATTCTTGAAGCTGAGGCAGCTTCTTGCAGTCTGGATGGAATTGATTTCTGCTATGCTTGTGTTCATCATAGATATGAACTGTAGGCTTATAAGATGCTATTTAAAAACATAAATACATCGGAGTGTAATGATTCCTATGGGAGAAGTTTAAAAGTCCATAAGTACAATTCCTCAAGAGAAAAAAAGAAGCACAAAACTTCATGAATAGAACTCACTTTAAGATTTTGGACATCAAAAGCCAGAATTCAGCAAGTGCAAATGATCAATTAATTTGGATGTATTGATGTAGCACCTGTGGTTTTCCTCTTTGTGAGTTTTTGAAGACCTATATCGAAAAACAAATTTAATATCCAAGAAAAAACCCCAAATATACAGCAACCCACCAGGGCTTGTTTCTTTCCAGTCAATTTGTCTGAGTCTGTTGTCTAAAGTGTCTCTGATCACAGGAATGTTTCATAAGAACAAAAAGCTGGAGAATATACAACTTCCATGTTTCAATGTTAATTTTAATGTGTAGACAAAGAAAAAAAAGAGTAGGGGAGCAGAGTGTGAAAAATTGTTTAAAAGGGAAAAATAAAGCAGACAAACAAACAAAAATGCTGGAAGAGGTCAATGGAAGACCTGCCCGTGAGGACTAATATAATTTCTGACTTGAATGTTTGCAAAGGTCCTTGGTAGGACATATCAGATGTGCAATATGTTACTACCTTAGCATGGTGAAAGAACCAGGCAAGATTCTGTTCTTTTCCCCTGTTTATTCTGAACCACTTTGTTGTTCCATGGATGCACTACTGATCATGCAATGTTTGCTTGCCATTTCATACAGACAAAAGACCTGTGGGCAGACGGCTGACTCCAAACTAGTGCTGACTAATTTTAGAAAAGACATGCTGTTCCTAATGAGAACAGAGAATTTGCATGTAAATATTTCCCGTGCAAATTATTGTTTCTAACTTATACTCCCCAAATCATTACAATCTGATATCAGATTCCATGTAACAAAATGGAGTTGCTAGGCAATATGAGTGGTCCACCCTTTTCTTGTGAGAGCTGGCTTTAAAAAGGACTTTATGTATTCTATTCTGAAATTCAAACCTTTTGTATTTAAATATGATTGTAGATGTGTTAAACTAAAATTTCATATTAGCCAAAAAAGTAAGATGTATCACTTGAATTTTGATTTTGAATTACGAAGTTTTTCATTTTGGGACACATTTTCTACTGCAGTTTTGCAAGCAGAACCACCAGAGAACACTAATTAGCATGTTTTTAGGATGTAGCGGATTTTAATGGCACAACTGGAAAATCGCCCACATGTCCCTAGAAAATTATAAGCAGGGATTTTTCAGCTGAAACAGAAAAGCAGATGGATAAGTATGAAGCTAATGTTATTTCTTCTGGGGCCAGAATGTCAAAGTGAATATCTAATGAAGCTTCTTTTTTTTTTTCCTTGAGCACAAACCATACAATACAGAAATATATCAAGTATCATTCTAAGACAGGAAAGGAAAGAAGACTTGAAGTCATTTAAATGTATATTAGAAAAGAGTGAAGAGCTGGAGCTTTGCTTAGAGATAAGAGTAAATAAAGTCCTTTACTCATTTTATGCATGCTGGGTTACAGCATAGTCTGACTTACATTAGAAAGCAATCTTCAGTCATAGAATTCAGATCAGGATGCAGCTCTCTGGAGACAGGATTCTGGGTCATCTATCAAGGGCAGATGATTCAGGGGCGCTGCTTATCATTTCACACCCATTTCACAAAGTAGCAAGTAAATTATTATTTTCCCTAAATTATTTATGTGAAAGTTGTTTCTAAAGACTGGTCTGGGAAAGGTTATTGTAAAGAGTGGAAATAAAAGTTCCTCTAAATGCAAAGGTTTGTCTCTGCAAAGTCAATTTCACATGTGCAATATTGACAATATTTCATTAAATAACATTATAAAAGTGTTGTGCAATGACAATGTAGCCTATTACAATATACATTATGTTCAACAGTGACTCAAGTTTACAGGACCCAGGATCAGGACTTCTTAGACTGTTAGTTAAAAGAACACTGGCAAGGACACGAGGATAACGAGGAATATAATACTACTGGGGGTCTTTTGACTTCCATCTGTCAAGAAAGACAAGCAGATGTGGTTCCCTGTAACATCTCATTGAAAGGATAACAACTCCAGCATCACAGTACCTTGCCAAAGACCATGGTTGCTGATTTGCTTATTTGGTTTCACAGAAATAATTTTTTACCTTCAGCAACAAGTTAGTGAACTTGATCAGCCATATAATATCTACAAAATTGGTATCCTTAGAGAAGAGATTATCTATGTTCATTTAAATAAGTGATTTCAGATGAATACAGTAAAATTAAATCAGTAATTACTTGCCCCATGCCCAGGCTATGAACCAGAAAAGGTTGCTTAGGGGATTTCTAATTATATCTCTTTTAAATGGATTTGGAAAGGCTAAATACTAGCAATGTCAATGTCTTGATCTATCACAGAAATGACCTGTGTCTATATCTCTAACACAGCTGCAGTAATGGGGCAGTAAATATTTGTGATAGCAATATTACAACTCTTTTCCTAGATTCTTGGTATGTCAAAATTTGAGGTGATTGAGGTTGCATATGATAGCAGCAGTGTGTTTCATATTTCAACACCTTTGACTTACTTTATGGCAAACTATAAGGCTTGCCCTTGCATCAAATATTGAAGTTTTTAGCAATAAAATGTTATCTCTCTGTTCCAAAAATGTCCACACTTAGTTCTCCAACTGACCCATATACATACAGTAATAATTAAGTTAAATTAACCAAATAAAACATAGCCTAAATTACTTTCGGTAATTAAATTGGCATATTGATAGGTCATTTTTTTATCTCTAGAGAAAACTATAGCCTTCTCTATAGTTCTTAATGTCTTTATTTATCACAGGAAACATCTCATCTTTAAATCAGGAGCTGAACTGAAAATTGGAGAAAGCATTAGATGTGCCTACCTGACTTTCACTCCTAGAATCAAAGAATGACCTTTGTTGGAAAAGACCTTTGGGGTCATCAACTCCAGCCATCAACTTAGCCCAATCACCCTTAAACCCTGTCTCAAGTGCCACATTCAAAGTTTTTTGAACCCTTCCAGGGATGGTCACTCTACCTCTTCCCTGGGTAGCCTGCTCCAATGGTTTGTGAAGAGTTGTTTTCCTACTATCTAAACTAACCTTGTTCTGGTGAACTTGCAGCCATTTCCTCTCATCCTGTTGCTCATTACTTCGGGAAGATGCCAATGCCCACCAGACTACCACCTCCTTTCAGGTGGTTTTAGAGAGCGGTGAGGTCTCCCCACAGTCTCCCTTTCTCCAGGGTAAGCAATCCCAGCTCCCTCCCTCGCTCCTCACAGGACCTGTACTCCAGATCCTTCACCTTCTCTGGGCATGCTCTAGGGCCTCAATGTCCTTCTTGTGGTGAGGGGCCCAAAACCGAGTACAGTACTCAAGACAAAGCCTCATCAGTGCCAAGGAAGAGAGAATGATCACTTCCCTAGTCCTGCTGGCCACACATTGTGATCATAGTCAGGGATGATACCCTGATCTAGATGGACTTTTAGATCTCTTGTTCCCTTTTGCAGTTTGGTTTTAAACACTAACTGTTCAAAAAGAGCCTGTGTGTGGTGGAACATCACTGTGGTACTCAGACTTTAAATATTTCCTGTTTTCTTTTTGGTTTTCACTTAAGACAAACATGTCTGATCAGGTGAATGTTAATTTAAATATTACTTTCTATATTTATTTTCTAAATTTTAATTGCAAACATGAAAAATTCAAAGGTGATGTATTCTGGGATGTTTCAAGACAAAAGTGAAGGACGGGATTCAATTCTTCTGTTAAATAATGGTGATTAATGTGGTGAAGCATTTTTTCATTCAAAATAGCAGTAATTCTGTTTCTAGTAAGGAGGCAAGAATGACATGCACAGTAGGAGCCTTGAATTTCTTTGATCCAATCTCATCCCATTAATTCTAAGAGATGGAGTACCGTATTAAAAATACAATAGGAAAGATCTTCTGACGAATTAAGAAAAAAACCATCATCTTCTGGAAAGAAACATTGTTTATAACAGCAATTGATCTACAGTAGAAGAAATTTAAATTATTCAACAATTAAAAACAGTGATTCACACCTCTTTTTTTCAAAGTTGTAGCTTTTGCTGTTTTGCTTGTGCAACTGATGGCTCATCCATATTTCATTAGAAGGAAACAGTACATGAATTCTGATTACTGTTGGACAAATTTATGTTATCTCTGGTCATAGCATGCTTTCTCTGTTTCTCCTATTTATATAATATATATATAAAAGGAAAGTCTCCTTTTTAGGGAAGAGATCATGTTATTTCTGGCTTAGTGTTTGGATAAGTCATTGCAGAATACCTGGCTTTGTTTCTAATGGCCTCTGTGCCCTACTGAACTTCCAGTGAGATGAATAAAAGGCACATTTCTTTCTAACTATTTCAGATTGTATGAGACATGATAAATGTAAGAAAACTGTGTATGAATGTGCTTCCAGATCTTAGAGATAAAGTGTTCCTGTGCCAAAACATTATTCAAATGTGATGAAAATTGTCTCCAAAGATGTTGTAGGTGGTAGAGAGACGAATAGACCTATTCACAACACTTAAAACTCACTACCAAATAAAAAACAACATGACACTGGTTTGTCACAAATTGTTGCAGACTACACATTTGTCATTCCCATTACTAAACAGAAACCAGGAATTATGGGTTGACGTGCTTCTTATTCAAGTATGTCTGAGAGACTTAGATGAGAAAATAAATGAAACAGTCAGTACTATTGATATGATTAATATAGGGTCTGGTTTGGCTGGCTTTTCAAGTGTGCAAGAAATTGCTTGTTTGACATCAGACTGTTGTCATTGTGTAACAATTAGGAGATTATGGCTGTGAAAATAACTTTCAGTGTCAGTGAATCTGACTGTGAGGCAGCATATTTGAGAAGCATTTGTGTTTACTGTGATGTGAGGTTTTATTTTGATGATTTTGTATTTTTAGAGAGCAGTTGAAGAAGGGCCTCCAGCTCCCTTCATAACAGTTCCTGATGCAATAAATATCTTCCTCCTGAAAGCCATGTTCTGAAAGCAACTCAAACAGATCTAAGTATGGACTCAAGTATAGCCCTGTAAGAAGCAGTCATCACTTTAAGTATTAACCTCTATTAATACTTAAAACATTCAAAAGTTATTTGTATCAGATAACTTGTGGAGTGCTAATTTTCTAAGGCTTCATAAGCAAATTAATCTACAAAGTATGGAGGAATCACATAGCAAACATTAAGTATATTCTGCATAATACACTGGAAAGACACATTGTGAAATCTACTGCCAACGCTAGTAGATTTGTTTTTTATAATCTAATCCTTTGCAAAACAGTTATAAATGCCCAGGGCATCATAATTCCTCTTCATACTAAAAAAGAAATCAGTAACTTAAAGTTTAAATATAAACTGTTTTATTTGCATCTGTATGCACATGCTAGAATACAGACCTAAGCAGTCATCACTTTCACACGTGTCAGCTTAGCATTCCTGAGAAAACCAGCCTTGGAATTTTATTCTCAATACAGCACAGTTGAGAGATAAGAATGCATTACGAAAAATTCTGCTACCTTGGATAAGCGAAACTAACAGGTTGGAAGATGACTTTTCTCATAGAGTCTCTGGTCATAAGAGCTTGGAAGGGAAGATCACATCTGACAGATGTTATCAAGGTAAAAGAATAACCAAAAAATGGATCCAGGATTTGGATATTACCTGCTTAGTTACTCAGATTATGAGCTTTGTCCCAGATATTTTCTAGAATGATTTAGATCTCTAGACCAGATTAAATGCTGGTTCTGCAGAATTTCTACTTCTGCAAGTTTTCAGAATAAACCAAGCTCTTTAAACATTTGTGCCAGAGAACTAAACTCTTAAAGACAAAGCAACACTAATGTAGATGCTGAAATTAGAGTAGGCAAAAAAAGGCTGTATTTGTCTGACCAAATTAGACATCTGCAATATGCATGCTTATTGCCAAAGTGGGTGTCTCGGTTCTCTTCCTTGTCAGAGAAAGAGACTTTACAGGTACATCAGACAGGAACAATCAAAAATAGGTGACTGAACCTCAGAGGCACCTCTTTCTTTCCATCACCTGGGAGGGAAAGCAGGCATTATCTGTCCATATGTAGAGGCTTTTATTGACTATGATCAGTCAGATTAGAGGAATGTAACCCAGTGGCCAAGAAGAAACATCCTTACTCACTCTTTGTCCTGAGCTGCTGCAGAGAAAACAAACATGGCCCAAATCTGACGTAGCTCTTTGAAGCTGCTCAGACTCACCTTTCCCCTCTCTGGCCATTTCTTGGAATGCATCTACCTAATTTTGACTAGTTATAAACTGTAGACATACATCTTCACACTCCTGATTCACTGCTTACTTCCAGGAAGAAGAAGGTGTCAAACTGGGCAATTGCTTTCTTCCAGATCTCTGGAGCCCTAACAAAGGAGCAATTTATGTGCCATTGATATTGTTAACAAAGGAAAAAATTTTTACTCTGAAATCATGAGATGCTGTTTAAAAAGATTACTAAATAGAGAACATTTTTTTGTTCTTACTGTGGACATTTAGTATTATAGTTATATAGTCACATATATTTAATTTATCTGTACTTAAATATATTTATATAATCTAATTAATTTTCTAGAAATATATTAGTAGAATATGTTTACATAAATATTTTATATTTATAATATGATTTAAGTATATATAGTATGCATATTTAGTATTTAATGAACATTTACCTCATTAGTAAATACTCTCATCTTCTCAGTACTGTACTATAAATTGACAACATCAAAAATCTAATACAAGTCCAGAAGTATCTTTTTCTCATTCTCTTATTCCTTTAACTTTCCTACAGCAAAAAATAGCAGCACAAGAGGCTGTTAAAATCACAAACAGATAGGTTTTAGAGGAAAAAAAAGTTGCTTTTATGTATATTTATTGTTACAAAATATATTAGGAATTATCCTTCACAGCATAGCATGCATACGTATTTTTTTGTTTCTAAGTTGTATAGTGAAGATGCACATATATATTCACTTGTACCTAGATAATATATATACTAAAATTTACCAAGAGAAAACACAGACTGAAAAGAACCAAGTGCTCAATTAATGAAAATCAACAAATCACCAGAAAGCCAGGAGCATCAGGTGATCAAGGTGAAGTGCTGAGCTTGATCATAGCTGAGATGGAGTGTTTGCTTAGGACTCACCTATACATGGTTTTATACGTGCACCCTTTGAACATGTGTGGGTTCTGGCGACACTCAATATCCAAAGCTTTATATTTCTTCTCTTTGAAGAGTTTCATCTCTTTTCTTGTTCCCTTTTTTTTTTTTTTTTTTTTTTTTTGGTAAGAAGGATGATGAGGTCTTGTGAATGAAAAGGATGACTCTGCCTGAGTAGCTGTTTGATGAATACGGACTTTTATTTCAACTTATACCCCTACTCACAGGGGTGAGGGTAGGGATTCTCAAAGGCAAAAGTGGGAAATAAGAAGAAAGTTTTATTGCCTTCCATTCAGTTCATGAGCCTCTGTTGACCTGTTTTCTTAAATTTGGGTAACTGTATATGTTAATAAATAATCTATTAAAAAAAATGCAAACCTGCAATCTACAGAAGGAGCTGTTTATATTGAGGTGTTTAGCAAAAATAAGGGTATAAAGCAGCAATGTTACAATGTCTGAGTTGAGAAAAAAAGAAATAAATCCCAGACTAGAAAATCCTACAGTAGGGACCCTTTTATTTTTTTTCACTAACTTCTCTTCCCTTGTATTTCAAAAACAAAAAGGAAGAGAAAAATACATTGGGATTAATCTACATGAGGACTGAATCAACTCCTGTTCTAAAGCATTTTATTTATGCAGCAGATCAGTGTAAAATAATACTCACTACCTACCTGAGCTGGTGCTAATTATAGTTTACATACCATTTAGATAATTTGAAAATATATAGACATCATCTTTCAGAATATGGCAAGCTTTGGTTTTAATTTTGATGTGCTTTGATATTTAACTTTCAATAATGAAGAGTTTGGAAAAAAAATAAAGAAAGAAAACCATGCCAGGCTGTAGAAATATATATCAGTTTCAATGCAAATTTTTGAATTTTGGCACTGTCATTTGCATCATAAGATCTTGGAATTTTCTCAAATGAAAAATCCTACATTTTGACATTATACAAATCAGATATACTAAAATTCTCTGGAGGATGCAAGGTGTAGACTGAGGGGAATCCCTTCCAAACAAAATAATTGGAAAAAGAATTTTAAAAAGTTACTCTCAGTACTGTCCTGAAAGAAAACTGCAGCTTTTTTTAAAGGAAAAAAAAATGAAAAGCAGGAAAAAAACAATTCTCTCTCCACCTCCTCTCCAAATGAATGTAATGTATAGTTGTTTTTAAGAAAAAAAATTTATGCAGGTTTACCTGTTAGACAACAGAAACAACAGAATTTATGTGAAATGCATGCTATTATATTTGCAATTAATTTTACATTAATTAGTTTCCCTCACATGTAGACCTTCAACATTTTATATGGAAAAAATGGGAAATCATTAGCATTAGTGGGGCATTTATGTGCTTCATGCTTTTTAGCTTAAAGCTGCTCAGTCTTAGATATTTTATTTATTATGAATATTTATATTATTCTGCACCATGATAGCCACATTTTATCACAATACATTCTTCAAAAAAAAGGGCAGATTATAAGAATTTTCCTCACACATTTTTAGTAATCACTTTTCAAACAGCTCCTATTATAAAGCACTTTCTTTATGTGGAATATAAGCTGTAAAATAATATTCACTGCATATCTGCATGTGTACTAAATATCCTTTATGTAGCATCTAGATAATTTAAAAATATAGGGACATCATCTTTGCAATTCCATGAGGCGGTCAAATTCCCCACTTCTCTATATATTGTCTCATTTTAATCTATAGCTGTTGGCCTTCCTAATTAGAAGTTTGTCCCTATGTCTTTGAGCCTTATTTTATTTTATTAGTACCTTTCCCTCTTTTTTTTCAGCATGTTTCATTTTACTTTATTTTTTCTCTTTTCCATCCAATTTTGCATTATGGAGAAAGAAGTCTGGAAGCTTTTGCTGACATACAGTGAATAAAGAAACTGGATGGCAGAGGTAGTTGATCTCGTAGTGGTAATCATGCACAGAAATGGAAAAAGCTGCAGGGTGAACTTTTTGATCCATAGCACGGAACTGTGCAATGATCAATTGCCTGTCCAAATCTGCTCCGTACTTACGATTTTTATGGAAATGTATCATCCCAGCTTCTGTTATATATACTCAAGCTTTGCTCTCTCCACCCCTTGATATTCCAACTACCTCTGTAAGATTTAATAAAGTACCTTGAAAATACAAACATGAGGCCTTTTGAATGACTGAGTTTTACTCTAATTGCAGCTGGAAAATCAGAGCTCCAGCTCAGCTTTCTGAGAAGCAGTATTAGAAAATGCAGATTGTGGATATCTTAATGGAACTGGCCTACTTTCTAGAGACATTTGTTTTGATGAGAGCCTGAGTGTAAATTCTGTGCAGAACACAGACAGCTATTATGCAGTTAATTATGCACAAAGTCAACATGTACAATTGCAAACAGCAGAATGCCACCTAATAATGGATAACCTGAGATTTATGGTATGCATGCCCAATCTGTAAAGGCTTCCACTCATGAATCTAAAATGAATGGAACATTACCCAAATGATCCAGAATGAATGATTTAACGTATTGCTCTGCCCTTATTGCAACTTATTCCCTGTCAGCAGATTTTTCATTTGTTTTTTATTTATTGCACATAAACACTGTGCAAACGATTTGGTCATATTTAAGAACATATGGTATGTGCCTCTGATTCCTGGTTATGCACTTTTTTACCAATTACTTGTTAAAGTAATCACTTCTTTAATTACACTGGTCAGCAGATAATGATTTTGCCTTAATTTGCTTGAAGACCAACTGCAGCAAAGCAAATTGTAATGTGAATGTCCCTGGAAAAACAGGGCACATCCTTTTTGCTCATATCCATTCTCTTTCTATGTAGGTGTTTTTACAAATGTGATTGCAGTCTACATTTATTCTTCAGGTTTTCTGTGCCAGAGATTGGTCATTGCTCAGATGCAGTTAGCACAGCTGTGTGCTAACACTGCATCAGAGCCCCTGCTAATGAGAGTGTTGGCTCACACACGACAATTAGCACTCATCATCTCCACTGTGTCTCCTCTGCAAGGAGAAAAGGGCTTCAAACATTCATAATTAATTCTAAAGTAGCAAGAAAACCAAGAAAACCAACTAAACTGCTACAGCAGCTTGTCAGTAAAAGGCAGTTGCTATTGTCTTTTTCTGCACTTGGATTTTCTAGGGTTTTTTTCTTTGTTTGTTTTTTGGGTTTTTTTTTGTTTTGTTTTGTTTTTTGGAATAATATTAAAATTAAAAAAAAAAAGCCCCAGACCCTGAGATGCCTTTTTTAGCTTTTCTGTATGGGATCTGTGGCACAGGGACAAAATATTTTTCATGTTCGAGTAGGTCACCACATCTATGTAAATACTGATGGCATGGCTATCCAAGCCTCTTTTTCCTTTGGATTATTGTTAATTACATGTAATGTCCTGCTGTAATCAGTTTTTTGTTCCTTTATACTTGCTTCCTGACTTTATTCTTTTCTTTGCTGACTGCTAGGTCCTGGAAAAAGATTTCATTGATTCAATTGCATTGTACAATCCTTTTGTCAGGGGTATCCTAGGAAAATAAAATACAAAAGTGGAAAAATTAGTCAGGAATGTGTGCATCATAAGCTTCATCTACATATAGATAATAAATAAGATAAACCAGATGCAGGGATGGGTTTGAGTATGTGCTCTGTCATCATGTTTGTTATTAAATATTATCATACTCCAAGTCACAGTTTTGTCACTAGAATTTTCTGAAACAATGTCTGGGTAAAATTTGGGCCATAGGATGTGTCAGGGAGCTTTCATGTCCCCACTCATTTGCAATATGCAGTGTAGCAATTCTGCCCTGGACAGTCCTCCAACAGTAGTCAGGCAGGCTGGCATCCTCAAGCACCGCCATGTGCCCACACTCAGGCTACACCCAGTGCCCCCAAAACATCCCCCACTTTCAGGCCGTGAAACATTGGTAGACAGCAACACAGATTTCTCAGTAGTCTAGACACGTTCAACTGAGAAGAAAACATATAGGGATGATAAGCATGACTTAAGGTGACTGAGGCTCAGAGAAAGATGAATACTAAGTGCTATGTAGTGTGGATATAGCTAAGCCAAACCATTTGCCCAGAGACTGGACCCTGTCTTTGTTTTATTTAACAGCAAATATTGGGATTCCATGGAGAGAGATGGAAATGCATCATACTGTGAGATATTCTTGTCTACAGGTGATGGATGGATAGACTAGTTATCAAATATAATGAATAGATTTTTCTGATGTTTAGAGAAGGACAAATGATGTTCCCCTATTAAAAAAAAACAAGAGACTTGGTTAAAAGTATTTTTTTAATGCACATATTTCCCTTTTACATCACTGTATACATCATAATTCTCTTCATATAGATCACATCAGGAAATTCATTTGAAATAGTGAAGGAAGAACAGTGGTGATGTGAGGTACATTGCTGTTGGCACACAAGCTGTCTAATTCAAAGCTAGCTTGTACAGTTCTGCCTTTGACTGCATTCAGACATGCTTGGATACATAACACTGCTGATGTTTGAACTACTTAGGCATTGTTGGCTTTCCAAACAGTTTGTTATGACAGCCCCTACCCCCGCAGGTAGAGGGAAAGATGCCACACAGCCACACTTTCTTTCAAGCTGTTCATTCTTATTCCACAAGATGTTACAAAAAAAAAAACAAAACAGAACAAAAAAAACCCCAAAAAACCCACAAAACCCCCAAAAACTCCAAAGAAACAAAAAAACCAAACTAACCGAACAAAACCCCACACAAAATAAACAAAACCAGCCAAACCCCAAAACACTCAGCTATAAAATTAGTAGTAAAGTAGAAAGTAGTAAAGTAGTAAAATATTTTGTGAAATTACCAGAAGAATAAATGAAACAGACTAGAGAATCAGTAACCACAGAAAAAAAAGAAACAAACCCCAAAGTAAGCAATTCAATACGTCTTTCTTCTGGGACATTAAAGGTTGTAGGTCATAGTTGTGGACTGCATTGCATAGTTTATTTTTACTACTTTGATGGTCCTGCCTACTTTTCAGTACTTTTGCTGAATCCATCCTGCCACCTGCATTAAGGGCTTTTATCTCCTTACACTAAGTAAGGGAGAGAGGGAAGCTCCACTTTCATCTTTGGAAGACACTAATCTTTTTTCTTCCCTCCTTTTTTTCTCACTTGTTCTTCTGTAATTAAAGCCAACAATTCAATTGTTCTTTACCAGCACTTTTTTGCTTGCATAGCTCTTAAATTTTTTTTCTCCTTTCCATTAACAATTTTGTCTTTGATTACTATTCCTTTCCTCTGGATCGGTCTGTTTTCACATCAGATATCTTGTTCTTGTCATTGCAACCTGCTGTGTGGATCAGGTAAGCCTGGTAAGATACCTTTACAGAGCAGCCTTGATTGTGTTTGCTGAGCTGTGAGAAAAACAAGAAGTGCAAAAAAAAACCAACCAAAAAACTCAAAAGCTTGCTTGTGAATCAGGCCCTGCTGAACTTTCAGTACAGAAAAAGAAAGAGAATTTTACACTCAAACTTGAAGAGACTTATTGAAGTCTCTTGCTGAGAAGAAACCATTTCATGTTGTTAGCTTGATCTTAGTAGTTTTCGTCTGTCTAATGTGCTGCTCCAGCAGTATGTTACCCATTTTGCATAGAGGTAAATGACAACACGCTGCCCAAGGCATAGGGAGTCAGGCCCTTCCACTTTACCAAAGAGCTGCGGAAGCACAGCAGTCACCCCAGCGAGGCTGAGACTCCACTGCAGCAGCCAGGCTGATAGGAGAGCACCCAGCTGCAGAAAGCCTCTGGGGCTGGAGGGACCTGTGATCTAAAAGGCAGCTTTGCAGCTGGAGCAATTACTGCCACACATCCAGCTGGATGTGAGGGTGACAGCTTCCAGCCTGAAGCCTACAAACAGCCATCCTCTGCTAATTGGGAGCAGAGGAAGAGGAGATCAGAGAAGTTAATAAGTGTGAAGTCAGTACTGTGCCCAGTTAATAGCAGTACTCTTCCTTGTTATGCCCATGAATGTGTTACAGAAGTATTGGCAAATCTTATCCTGCCCGTAGGGAAGTGGGTGGCTGACACAGAATAATAAAGGCTTTTTTATTTAGCTGCTAGTTTGAAGGCTGCTCAGACTAGAAACAGCAAAACTCTACCAGATGATGGTCTCTCTGATGGCAATCAATAGTCTTGAAGTATTTATTTGTTAGCAGGAGTCTGCCTCATGAAAATTCCCCTTTAGCAGTAGAATTACTTGCATTTTAACAAATCAGGCCTGGGGCATGAGTAACCTTTGTGAGTGTCAAGAGTGAATGCTTCTGATGGTCTTGCTGTTTCACCCCTTTTCATCCCGAGAATCCAACAGAAGTCTGCAATAAGTTTTGGATTAGGACTGCACTAGGAATGCCTCCCTGCTATGAAAATGAGTCATCGAGCAGTGGTGGAAGAGAGGGAAAATATATGTCTTGAATAAGGAGATTTAGCAACTGTATTGAGGTCCTAGAACTGGAATAGTTTGGTGTTGGGCCAAAATATAGTCAAGTAGTAAATGTGGAAGAAGTCAGTTAGTTAGTTAGCCATGAGCTTTCTTGTACTGTAGCTGCCATCAAATTGTTCTTTGGGGCAAAGATGTTTTCTTTTATCTGACATTCCCCCTCTGAATTCTGGGAGGTCAGCTTCAGACTTGAACAAACAACATCATTTATTTGTTTGTAACTTCTGCTAGTTTCACCATCTGGAATGAATTATACTACACTGAACATGTTCTGTCTTATCAAATTCTATTATCACTTTGTGCTTATCCTGTAGTATATCACTTTGCAACTGCTTGTGTAAAAATAAGTAAAGCAAGAAAATAAAACTATTAGTGCTTTGAAAACCCTTTAAAATCTTGTTTCAGCCATTCCTGCAAACACCTGAGGCATGGATCCTTGTTTCAAATACAGATAACTAATATTCTTTTTGTTGTCTGTAAAGCTTTGCTGTTTTATAGTGCTTTTTATGACAAATTAAACAACTTTGGTTATACCAAGCTGTATGTGCCTTTTGTTTTTCTTCAAATTATTTGTCTCTAGTTGTAAAGGATTATTTATTGCTTTTTCCTTATGTGTTTTTTCCTTATGTGGTTTTTTCCTTTATTTTTATTTTTTATTTTTTATTTATTTTATTTTCTTTTATTTTAATTTGATTATTGTCAGTTTCTGGATTTGCTGCCTTAATTCTTTCTTATTTTTAGGGTAGTATAATTTTTAAAAAATAGTTTACTACTTCATATTAAATGTGTGATTTTCATTTACAGTTTATTTCAAAATCATATCTCTCTTTTTTTTTCTTCTCTCCCTCTTTTGCCTTTTCATTCATTTCTTGAATTTGCTCTATTTGTAGTGCAGAACTTAAGTGTTGAGTACTTTCTTTCTTGCTCCTGTTAGCTAACCCTGGTCAGAGTAAGTTGATTTATTTATACTTGTAGGTATATTTTCAGGATCAAATCCTTCACGCTGTATCAGATAAGTGTCTGAATATCATGAAAATAATAAACAGAACAGATTTCACTCAAAATAACCCAAAAGTGTTAGGGAAAACTACTTTCAAAAGGCACTTTTGCCAACCATTACATATAACAGGTTGAAATCTTTGAAGCATCTTAAATGTGGTAGCTTTAAATTTCAACTCTCACTTCTAGTTTCACCTTTTGAATCTTTTTTTTTGGCTTTCACATAGATGTTATACATTAATAAATATTTAAGTCTGACTTCTCATGTAAAAAAAAATCCTTTGGCAAAATCTATGAATAAGAAGTAGTTGGTCTAACCTCATGATCAAATTGCAAAAAGTAAGGACAGACCAAGGCAACAAACCTTGTCCATGATACCAAGACAAAGGTAATAACTGGATATTTATTTATTCTCTCATTAAATGATGAAAATATTATGCCTAATGCGCTTCTATTTAACCTGCTTTGACCTACAGCACCACATAATCTTGTTCTGCCCTGGTGAATTCAGAAGTGGAGCATTTTTGGGGATTCTTCCTGAGATGATGTGTTGGTTTTACGCGCTGGGGGGAGGGGTGGAGGCTGGGGAGTGGGAGGGACTCTCCTGTCTCTGGGAGCTTCCCCTGTGAGCTGCTGGCACCAATCAGAGAGCTGATTTGGTGATGGACAGCTCGGGAAAACAATAAAAAGTTAACTGCTCTCTTTCGGCTTCAGGCCTTAGGGAGGTGTGGTGGCCTCCGGCTGGGGGCACCGACCCTCCAGTCGGGCTCCAGGCTCAGTGCAGGGGGCCCTGGCCCAGCACCGGCTCTGCAGGGGAGCCCCTGGGCTAGAGGTCCCCCCCGCGCGGCTCTGCACGGCACCGGCTGCGTGGCCCCAGCACCGACCGCATGGCTCTGGCCCTGCTGGCTTGGTTCGGCTCGCCTCTCCACATGGCAAAAGAGGCCTCCAGCTGCCCATGTTGTTTCTTCACGATCTGGATACAATTTTAACTTCTTTATGCCTGGATAAGATCCTCGATCTCCTGAGCTTCCCTAAATGAGAAGAAATGAAGCATGGAGACTACAGAGGTCAGGGGAATGAAGATAAAGTTCCTGATGGGAAAGAGATTGAAAAGATGCAACTGATAAGAAGCTGAAGACCTTTTTTTTTTGTGGGCTAAGGGAATTGTGACTTCACCAAAATTCCTTTAAACTGTGAAATATACTTGGGGACACTTTTAGATGTTTGAGTAGAAGACTTTTTGCCTCTGGGAAATGGAGCACTCTCTGTTCTGGGACTGAACTATGAACAGAGACATTTGATAAAGAAAAAGAGATGAAGAGAATTTTGTTTTTTGGCAGCCTGCCTTTAAAAGTGATACCCCAAGTGTGTAACATAACCCACAGCACAGCTCTGGAAGGACTGTGAATAAATGGGAGGATAGTCATAATCTGCAATATTTTACTGGGTGGAAGTGGATTGTGAAGGTGAAGACACCCCCTAAGCCATAGCTAAAAATGAGACTTTTCTCTCTTAAGTGAATTGAACTGATTATTTGAGTGTATAACTGACTGTTTTCTCTGTTTGTTGGTAAGAAATGTGGAATGAAAGGGAGGAGGGAACAATCTAGGAATCTTATCCTGAATTCTAATTCTTTTTTGTGTGATTAATAAATTTCTTCTTGTACTTTTTAAAGTTTTGAGCCTGCCTTGTCTCTACTCCTGGGTCTTGTTTCTAAAAGAAATTAAATATATTAAGGTTGGCAAACCCAAGTCACACCCTGACAGACAGTCAGTATACAGTGCAGTTGTATATTTATTCCTCATGAGAAAGTTGATGTTAGCCACAGACATTTTCTTATATGGCTGCAGTATTACCTAAATTTTTTCTGGAACACTGCAGAATGGGAATCAAACTATCAAAATCAAATTGTGGCAAATCTTTTGCCACATCCAGACTTTAGTCACTCTAGCCAAAACATAAAAATCCTTGGACTTATACTGATGATGTAGAGGCTATGACCAGAGTGTAGCCTCTCAGGAGTGTGAGTGGCAAACTCTCTACTTACAGATAAATCATGAAGGAAGCTATAAAAACACTGTACTTAGTTCTGAAATGGACAGTGCAGCAAAATATAAAAAATAAAAATATAAAAAGCTGGATCACTCTGAATCTTTGTTCATTATTCAACACAAGTTTTTCTAGTTCCTTCTGTCTAAAAGGACTTTGAAAGAAATCTTGGGCTCTACTACTCCTCAGTTGAAGTGGAACATCTGGTGCATAGATACAGGAATCAGGAGAATCTTTACATATGCTGAGATTTTCCAGGTAAAATTATGTTTGAACAGAGTCATAACTTTATTAGTTTTGAATCACAAGAAACAAGTCAATTTACTCTTACAGTGCAAGAAGGGGAACACTTTGCTATTCCACGATAGGCTTTTTGCTTTCTAGGAGCCTTTTGGTCTGTATTTTTAAATAACTTTTAGAATTTGAATCTCCTTGATAAGACTCCCTTTCCTAAATCAGTATCAAAGGGGGCAGAATATTGTGAAGGCTTTTTTTATTAGACAGCCAGGCTTGATTTTGGGGTTGAAACACATGGAAAATGGATGGAGTGACAAGTCACTAGAAGTACAGAAACAGCTGTAATCTTAATAAAGTCAAAAGGAGACTGCAAGAATTTTCTTGGAAATATTAATGCTTGTGCCAGACAAAATATTCTTTGAATGAGCATTTCTACACTGTAAGAGCACATCAATTTTGTTTTCATAGCGAGACATGAGGAGTTAGTAAATAACAAGATTTATACACAGATCTCCTGGGTACTGAGTTGGACAATCACATTATTGATTGACCACCATGATGGCACTAAACCTCAACCTCCTTAATGCCATCATCTGTAATCATCTCTTGATTAGGCACTCTGAAGCACCATAGCCAGGATCAGGCAGCAGGAGACAGTTCTGATTGAGCAAATCAGTCTAGAAAGGGTCCCTGGAGAAGAATTTCATTTTCCAGGCCAGAATTATCATCTCTGTGCCTTTGAATCTATACTAATAACATAATGGTGGAGAAAAAATTGTTTCTCATGATGAAATAAAACATCTGTTTCTTCCCTTTCCTCTGGGTTAGGTTTATCAAATTATGAGCTGAGTATTACACAGCTCTTTTGCAGTGAGCAAAATGGACTGATAGTAGATAGATATTTTTAATTCTTTTGTTATCTGTTTCAGGGCTGTTGACATATGTAATTATTTAGCATCATATTTGAAAGTGCTTTTAAAACTCTTGATAACATGAGATAATTAGTGTCCCTTTACAGAAAAGTAAATCCCATGCCAACTTCACACAACTGAAACTAATAATATTATGGCAACTCTGATCTTAACAGATTCTGTTTGTGGCTGGAGCTGTGAATCAATGATATCCTAGTCTGTGATGCTGCTCTGGAGAAAATAAAGACCAAAACAGACAACAAAACAAAATCCATCTAAAATTTACCTCTGCAAATTAAATTTTGTATTAAGCTGCTGATGACAGTCAAGAAAACTGATAATTTTATTTTGTTTGGACTAAATTATACCACTATTACTCTCTAACACTTGAAAGAGAATACACACAGAGATCTGAGATAAAACCATTGGGAGTCCTTGCAGGCTGAGGCTGGTATCAGATAACCAGATGCAGTGTCACTGTTATCATCCCATCAGTGCCCTGGTGCATATGATGTCTCTCTTTGAAAGGTTAAAAGTGGTAGAATATCAGGGCAGTTGCCCCTGGAATCTCCCTGTTTAACAGGGTAAAGTGGGAAGCTCTGTGCCCTTCAGGTTCTATTAGCAAAATCTGTTACTGAAAAAATCCCCCAAAAAGTAGATGCTTTAAAAAAAATCCCCCCAAAAGTAGATGCTATAAAAATAATGTAAGTACCTACAGCCATGTATCTGATCTTTCCCTAAAAGCTCATGATTCCTGCAATATTTTGTGTGGTGCTTGACATTATTTTCCCATGTCTTTCCAAAATTGTCCCTATATTTGTAAAGTCCATAATGTGTTTTTCAAAGCTGCTTTTTAGAGTTTTTTAGTTATTTTGTTGTTTTTATTTTTAATATTAAATGATCTCTTTCGTAAATCTCCTTAAAATACTGGCTTATAAACTGTGTTTTGATCTTATTTCCTGGGTGGCAAGAGGCTGTATAATATTGTGCAATTCTTTCCACATAGGAATGGAACAAACCCTAGCAGATGTTGTTAGAAATGGGCTTTGGAGGTCTATAAAGAATGCAATCATGGTTACCAGGCAAAGAAATAAAATCTCAGCATGAATCTAGAAATACCATTGCAACTAGGAAACACCCAGAGGAAGTGCCCAAGGGTACATACATGGAGTATGTATGCAGTCTGGTACTTGGGAATATAAGGCAAAGGATGATCTGCATTGATCTATCTGGGAAATCCATCCAATAAAGTTGGAAACAGACATGCTAGTGGTTACTAACTGAACCCATGCTATTCAACTACAGGAGAATTCAGCCAGCTCAGAACAGTTTCTGATAGGTCTTCACACCCAATACTCTCTGTTCCTTAATCAACACAATGATAATCTATTTTTCATCCATATTGACTAGGGTGCTACTCCCTCTCACTATGTGATGTGCTGGCATTGCTAATTTAGACTCTGTCAGTGGATGAGGAAAAGAAGGAGATAGTCCAATTTTTATCTACTGGGAAATCTGCTATAGGAACGTTCTGTGAAGCAGTTTGAGTCATTACTATGCTTGTCTGTTCATCTCTGCTTGTTGTTCTGGTGCCAAAGCAATTTGAACTGTGGATGTGTTCACAGCAGCACAATTTAAAAACAGGTGTGAGAATTGTCTGTAGCCAGTTAGTGTGAGAATCCTCTGTGGCCAAGGAATTCTATAGACACCCTGTTCCTGTGTATAAGGTGGACATACTGAACTCTGCTTTTGCTGTTTCCACTACCTTTATCAGCAAAGTTTCATAATTAAGTGATAAATTTTTTTTTCTCTAGGAATTTCATATTTTCTTAACACAGACACACACAAATCCCCTGTAAGGATTTTAAAAAGCCCAAATATACCACAGACAGGAAAACTTTATGATCTCAGAGGTACTCTTGGACTCTTCATAAGCAGAAAATGCAATTATAGACCCTGAATCTAGGTATCTGTACCTCTTCACAATGGAACATTAAGTCATAAGGTCAAAATGACAGCCTGAAGATCACACCTGACCTATTTAATGTCTCCATCTAGCCCATTGCTGTTGGCAGGGGGAATGACTGACCAGATAAACCCCCAGACACCAGAACTGAGGAAAATCCTTCAAAAAATTGCTGGTATCCCATTACATCCCCCATAGAGACAGAATGAATATCTGCTGTCTTCTTGTTTCACAGGTAGAAAATAAAAAATTGTTAATTTAGTGCCACTGCACCGAGGCATACAACCTCTATGAGAGAGAGCTGTTGGTGCATGTAGGGAATGCTGTTGGGGAGGCCCCCAGGCAGGCTGTAGGTTTGGTTACAGCAGCAGTTGTGTGGTCTGTGGCAAAGACTGCACAGTACCTGTAAAACATCTCTGGAGGGTGACTTCATAAAATGAAAGGTTTACAGGCAGGGAGAAGGTAGACATGAAATTTGGTTAGGAATATCTAGCAGGAGAATGTCTTTGTTTTCTCTTCTTATGTGTGGGTTGCGATGGAATCAAATAATGCAATTTCTTGTATTTTTTTGCAGAGGGGAGATAGAAGAAGTTGCTATTGAAAAATACACAAGGTTTGAAAAAAAATGTGCAAAGCAAGCATGTTTATTGAAAAGTAAGCTGGTTTAGTGAAGGTAAAGAATTAACCTATGATCAGAATAAATTATCTGAAAAATCTCATATTTGCTTCTACAGATTTTTAGTCCTCAGACTGCCTACAAGACTCTCGAAACTATTCAATCTTAGTCAAATGTAATGCGATTTTTGGATAAGAACTGTTGATAGGGTTTTGGAAGAAAAATATAGACACTAATATTAACTATTAATATTATGGATAGATAACAACTGTTAAAATAAGAAAATATGCCATAGTGAGAATTTGTCAAAGCATTATAGAATTTATAGCATTTTGTATCATATAAAAACGTAAAAAGAGCTGCCAAAAAAATACTGTACGAGGTCACTAGCACATTTATGGTGCTCCATATAAGGCTTTCCAGGTGGTGATGCTAAAATCAACAATAATTTGTCATTGGATGCTAGCTTTATTCTGGCTTCATAGATGTAGAAAACAGACATCTGTTAAAAATAATTGCAGTACAAAGACAACAAGCTGTTAGGCTACTCACAGTGAGTTGGGTCCCATTGGTACAAAATGCACAAGAGTCTACAATGTTGCTAAATTATTTTACATTACTTTTGACCTAAAAACTGTTTTTTCTAATAAAGAGAACTTTTTTTTTTTTTTAAATAGCAATAAACTTACTCCTTGCAATTACATAAGAAAGAAACAAATCCCTTAAATGCTCAGATTTTCAGCAACACACACAGAGGAAAAAGTATACCAAAGTGAATTCCAAGGTGTTTCCAAGTTTTTCTGTGGTTTGTAATAAATACTCAAATTAATCTTGTCTAAGAGTTTTGCAGAAGTTGTGTGCCTCTGGTTCCCTGAATAAGAAACTCGAGGCATGCTCTCTCATTATGCCACAAATATGAAAAATATGACACAACTGTATGCTGCATAACAGAAAGGAGACAGTATAAATGAGTTTAACTGAGCTGATTTTATTTTCTTGAATGAGGACAAACCAAACAAACCTCAGATTCTTATAAAGTCTATGTGGAAAAGTTATATGTTTCCATTTTGTAACTATATTATTTCAATATTTTTTTTTCATTTGTCTCTTACCTTTTACTCTATCACTAATTTTATTTTTTTTCCTCCATTCTGCTATTGTGGGAGGCAGTTAGAGAAAATGACAGTAAAGCAGGGACAATTTGAAGAAACTTTAAAAAGAAGAGGAAAACAAATAAATAAAAAATGGTCTCAAGCTTCCTAAAAATAAAACATTCTAGGAAAGACAAAATTTAGTTTTTCCGTTCTTGGTGAAATCTCCTGGTGAGTTCTGTTTTACCTAAGCAATTTCAAGGTGCTGAAGCACAGAGCCTTCAAAGGTGCTCAGTCTGAGGGCAAACTCACTGGAAAGAAAGGAAGAAAACGCTACAAAGAAGGTCTCATCAATGAAAACCTAGACAGAGTACTCAATCTGCCATTTTTCTTCTGGTTTCTTAGAATTGCTCCACTCTCATCTCTAGATTTCCTTGAAAGCACTAAAATAAGTAAATATTCATGCTCTTACTTTAAAGCCATAGAGAGCGAAGAGATATGCAGATTGGATCTAAACATCTGGAAAGAAACATAAAATCCAGTAACTGTGCAGCTAGGATGGGTCTATTACATCATAATCTCCCAGTCACCATGCTCTGAAGAGCAGGCTGTTATCTACAAGTGGGGCTGTAATGTTGTCAGTCACCTCCTGTGCTGTGGGAAGCACTGAAGCTTCCTCATTTCACTGAAATACTGAAATGCAGCAAAGGGTAACTATACAGGACTAGGCGTATTAGGAGAAATCCAACAGATCTGTGTTGTATTAGTGATGAAGTTATTATTATTATATGGACACTATACCAGTTACAAATGGTTACAAATAGGCCAGATGTGAAATGTTGTTTTAGTTCTGCATTTTAAAATATTTTGTGTGTCTGCTGCTTTAGCTTCAGTACTCCATGATGGGTTTTTTTGCATGAGATTTCTTATCCCTACTTCCCTTCGTTAAAGAATGGATATATAAAGAAAGTGGATGAAGCTATTCCACTTGGAATTGAAATCTATAGTACAGAAATATTAGTATGTGCAGCTAGTATAAATTCATGTCTCTGTCCTGTAGTATGAAAAAAAGCAGTGTGCTTCCCAAATCCCTGCACCTTAACTCAGCTAGCCAGGAATGTAAGAGATTATTTAGCCGTGTGTATGTGTTTGAGACTATCACTTATTAATTAAGACTATTTACTGCCACTCAAGGGACATGGTGTGTTTTAAAGTTCTCATAAATTTTATCTTTTTGAGCACTTGTTTTCAAATGACCCTGAAATCACAGTAATCTTTATAGTCAATACATATATAAAATGTGAAGTTTAAATGTATTCTACTCCAACTACAGTGAAATCCATTTATGTTGCTGCTTGACATGGAGGGGGAGGGGAAGCAGATTTAAAAAAATTCTTTCTTTGAAGGATTTTATCCAAATTTATCAGATTAGAGTGCAACAAAAGAGGGACATGTCGCAAATGAAAATTAAATAGAATATTTTTGGTGTTTAAAGGAAATGTGAAGTAATATACAAATTTTTCAGGAATTAATGAAATCTTCTGGTATTGGTTTCCATTCATAAATATTCAGGACAGCAGCTGTCCACTCTTCACTTTTCACTTCTTTATCTTTTCTTCACTGTTATATTCACGAACTAAAGGGTATTACAATACTGCTGACCTGAGTAATTTTTCTTACCATAATCTAAGGATATTGTGTATGTCTAACTGGAGCAAACCAGCACTCCTACCAAAAAGGCAGCTTCAGCCACAACAGGGACTTGTTCTTAACCCCCTGCTGCCCAAAATGGAGAAGCCACTGAGGCAACCACACTGGGACTAAAGCTCTGGGGAGAACAAGGGAAAGGAAAGCTTCACCTAGATTACACTCGTGGTATGTGGCACTTCTCAGGAGGGAGATATATAAAACAGTGTGGGGTGGGTGGGCAGAATCAGAAAAAGCAGATGAGAGAGGTAGGGAAGCCCCTGTTCTCATTGGCATGTGTTTGCACAGGGTAGCTGCAGACAGTGTAGGTAAAAGAGAACTTCTGAGGCATAATTTCATAACGAGAATCAAATTATAGTCTGTATTGAATGAGAAAATTCTTAGTAATATTCTAATAAATGTAATGGATTTGACTAACTACCTGCGTAATAATAGCCCATTAGAAATGCACAGTGAAATCAAAACAATTCTAAGAGGAAAGTAGGAATTGTTAAAGATGGAAAGACCCTTGAAAGTATCAGAAACACAGTGAAGGAGCTACTGTAGGATACTTTCTACTTAACAGCTCTACAGCTTGTCTTTTAGTATGTAGTCTTGCTGTGCCAAATATGCAGAATTACAGATAATATTAAATTAGACATGCCAGACTAATTAATAGGAGTAAATTACAGAAGATAACTCTGAAATTCAGATGGATTGTTTTACAGAGAGATTTAGTGTAAATACTGTAATTAGATCAACCTGATACTCTCAGCCTGGCTATGATGAGAAGGCCTCACACATATTCCAAGGAAAGATTATTGTGTTCCAAGAGGAAATGGGCACTTCAGCAATTTGTTGTTTTGACACTCTGTGGTTGTTTCATTTGCTCCATGTGAACAGGTAGCATTCTGGACTGGAGAATCCATTTTCTAAGTCATTAATCAGCCAGAGTCTTTGGCTCCTGGAGAGTCTCAGCTCTGCTGGTTGTCTTGCTTTCCACAGAGCTGGAAAACAGATGGAGCTCTAGTCGGGGAGTCTGGGCAGGTGGGGGTCCCGCCCTTAAGAGAGGGGAAGAATCCTCAACCTGTCACTTGGAAAAGAGGAAAAAAGCAGTGCAAACATAAATCCCACCTGGCAACTCAGAAGAGTACTCTGACACACTGTACAAGTCACATTTTATGTACTTAACGGAGGAAAGTTTTGACAATTTGGGAAACTGTCCTAATAAACATACATACTAATAAGCTGGGTTCATGAGCTCAAGAACTTGAGAGAACTGTCAAAAATTTTCAGAAACACTCTAGATATTGGTAGAAACCTGCCTTTCCAGAATGAAGTCCACCACTTTATACATGGGCTATTGCAACTGCCAGGCAGAGCACAGCATTATAGCCCACAGTCAGTATGCAGTGAAAGGAAGCAGAAAGTTCTATCTTTCTATTTTCTTGCATGTTGTGTTATATACAGGCTGTTCCCTGGCCTCCCTCCACTCTGGATGTGCTCAAATGGCAGTGAGTGTTTTGGCAGGAAGCACACTGACTGCTGTCTAGCACACACTATCCAGTGAGAGCTATTTTTGTTATCTGCTAAAACTACAGCTTGGAAATATGTGTTGTTGAGACATTTTGCTGTTTGAAAATGCTCCAGGAACTGGTTCCATGGCTGTAAATCAAGAATTATAATGTCATCATAATACCAAAAATCTTTTTTTCAGTCCCAAATGTGAAAATTTTGTGTTCAGCTGACATGAATACAGTATAAACCAGAGTGGGACATGAACTCTTTGATAGTTTTCCCATGTATGATGCTAACATTTCACCACTGAAATTTGTCTTCTGAATTGTTATTTCACTTACATTTACATGAAAATTCCCACCTGTGCACAGTACTTGAGATGGCTGTTTTTTTGAAGACAGAAGATGGATATGAATTCTTGATTCTGCTTTAGCTTAAAATTTCTTAAATATTGACCCATTTTTAAAAAATGGTTTTTTTTATGTTCTTGGGGGGTCTTTGGGGTTTTTTTGACTGTGGAAGGCTCATTTTATAAATTCGCATGTGAGAAACTAGTTTGCTTAACTCTGAAAGTTGGCAGAGAAATAAGGAGAGAGAAAGCTTGTTACTGTGAGCTCAGGCATGCCCAGTTACTTGGAATTTCAGTGGCAAGCTCCTGACTTGAGACTTGAAGGACATGTAGCTCCCCTCTGGATTAATGACCAGATTTCCAAAAAGATTCTCTCTGGAAGTCAGAAATGTAAATTGTCAGAATGTGAAAATAATTTAGCTGAGGGAGTACCAAACGGCACCATTAAATTTCATATGTGTGGTGTTCAGCTGAAGCCCACAGTCCAGAGATGAACAGTGCATCCTACAGATGAGCAGTATATCCCAGAGGCATGTACTGACTCCTGGACAGTGTATTGAATGAGGAGAGCAGGTAGATTACAGCACCAGCTTGTGCACATGTACGCATCTCTGCCCCATTTTGCATGTTGGGTGTGAATTTTTAGAGATGTTAATTAAGTATGTCCTCCTCCAGGATGAAGGTATCTTATTGAGCCCAGCCAGTGAACTGTGCCTCACCTTTCAGCTCTAACAGCATGGCTGGGATCTGACCTCACTTCAGCCCTCTCCAGCATTAACTGCCTGACTGAAAGAGGCTTCTTGGGATCATGCTTCCAGTTTTTCCCTCTTTACCAAAGTGCTAAAGTTTCTTTGGGTCAGATGGTGACAGAGCAGAACTGTAAGGAAGTACCAAAGGCTCACTTTCGAGAGACCACTTATTGTGAGTTTGTTCCAGGATAGTTTACATATTTAAAGCAGGGTCTCCAGAGGGGTGGGAATCCTTAGCTTTTCTTTCTAATTGAATGTTTTCACCTGTCCTGATCTGCTGAACAGTCACATGTCCTTTGCTTTGCGGATGATTTGGCATGGATACGTGAACTCTCTCTGGAAATGTGGATGTGCAGTTTCTACAGGTGTTTTTGAAGGTTGGCATCCTGAACCTAAAGGGATCATTAATTGATTTCCTCTTCCACTACATACACACGTAATACATGCACTTTCTGTCTCCCAATCAAAGCAGTCCTTATATCCTCAGAATGCCTGACAAAGGATTTGTAATGAACCAGCAGTCACCCCAAGCCATGAACTGCTCTTTTAGAAACCTCACAGAACTGAACTTGCGGTATACAGATGGCAAAGTCATGGTTTACAGAACTCAGTTGTGCTGATGTGTGAAGCAGGTCTCAAATAGCTCAGCTGGCAGGAGTGGGTGCTTCAGCCATTCACAAAACAGCAACCAAAGTACTTAAACTTTATAGCCATGCTTAAATTACAATTTTAAGAGCAGAGCCAGAGCAGAGGACTTGTATTTGCTCATCCTTGATGTTGGAAGAATTCCTGCTACAGCTTTGGCCTGAGTATTTGTCACCATGCCACTGATTTCCAAGTGCTGCCTGGGACTCAGCACACAATCTGTGCAGCATTCCCATGAGTGCCTTGGATGTGGCCACCCTGCCACCCTGCCTCAGAGACCCAGAGAGCTTCAGACTAATGGATACTTCTCTTTTCTGACAGCTAGCCTCAGGGTCCTGAGCATGCTTTGTTTCCAAGTCTGGTTTACTCATCTATACTGTCCTGATCTGAACGGCAAAAAAGAAATAGGGGAATTTTAGACCCCTATTATAAGCCCTTCTGCTTTACCTAAGACCTAATTTTGATGTCTTAGAATCTTTTTCTTGTAAACTACAATCTTTTCACTAGGCTCAGATCAGTTGAATCAACCAGGGTACCTAGTTGTTTCAATACATAGGACAAATAGTACTATATCTTGTCTCTTTTTCAACCTCTTTTGGGTCTAAATAAGATATAGTGCTTAAATTATTAAACCTGTTTTTTGTTGGTTTTTTTTTTTCCTATTTGCACAGAATGAGTTGCAAGACTGAAGCCCTAGCATTCCCATTGTCCCCACTCTGTAACACAATTCCAGATGAACCCAGCTGTTGAATATTTACCAGAAGAATTGGTCAAAGAAAAAAAATGAAGAAAGAAATGAGGGGAAGAATTAAATTAGAGCATAGTTTTAAATGTTTCTAATTATGTCAGTAAGGTTTATTATTCCTGATTGTAGGGGTACCTTCTCCTGGCAGGGGAAATAATTCTATTTGTCAAAACTCACACACAAAAAATTCCTAATGAAATTAATGAGCATATTCAGTTCAAAAGAAAAACATGAAGAAAGAGATACACAAAGATACAATTTTGTTTACTTCATATTCAGTCTATCACCCCTGCACAAGGAGTACTAGATTTGCCCTCCAGCTCCAGGAATCACCCCGTGTCAAATGTAGGTCTTTCACTGTCTTTGTTCCATTTGGGAGTTTGGGGTTTTTTGTTGTTGTTGTTGTTGTTTTGTTGGTTTCTGGTTTTTTGTGTGTACAGGGTGTGTTTAGTTTAATTTGGAGGTGATCTCTGGCTGCTCGTATTGACCAGAACAGCACAGTTTCTTTTCATAATTTACAAGATATTTTATCTGTTATAGAAAGACCTAATTGCCTCTACATTTTCCTACCCTGAGGACTTCAGAGTTAAGAATTGGAGCACAGTTTCACTGGAACCCATAGTACAATTGCTCAAAGCCTAATGCTCACTGTCACAGACAATAGCTCCCATGAGGCGGGGCAGCAATCCCTTATAAACAACAGCCTTGTGCTCACAGTAAAAATTAATTTCAGCTCTCAGAAGAAACACATTTCAGGAAAGGCAAGGGATGTGAATTTCAATATTGGCAAATGAATTTGTATGAAGAAGTGTGCTTCACCTCCCACTCTAAAATCCATTAGGAATAGGTAAATGTCTGTATACAAAAAGAAAAAAAGGTAGAAAAGATAAAGAAGGGAGAGAGATGTGCAGCCAAGAGACATACATGAAAAAAACTTATATTAGGGAGTACAGAATGAAAAAATATACTCAACGAGTTCAGAATAATAAAGCAATGCCTGCTACTCTACTCTACTCTTTGGTTATTTGCTGATAAGAAAATATAAAACTTTTGAGTAAGAGTAAGCATTTTGCACCAACTTTATATTAAGATGATGCGACTACACCTTTAGATTTACTGTTGATCTGTGGCTTTCCTACTTAATCTATGGAACTTAAAAAGATGTTTATATCTGCTATTTGTGTGATTCCATCTCCTATAATTCCTGATTTATAGACCCTGGCAAAACAAAAGTGGGCTGAATTATTGAGTGCTTTATTATGACATAATGTAATACCTTTACTATGCAGTAAATGCTTGTTTAATAGAGGATGTCCTTTATATTTCACTTGTAAAATCAAGAGATCTATTTTTTGAGCTTAGATTTTATGTTAGCACGGAGTATATAAGGGTCTTTCCCTTAATGTCTACTGCCTGCAAAATTATGGTGCAGAATCATATTTTTCATATGCTGTAGGACATCAGAATCCTTATAGTCCTTCAAATTTTATTGAAGGCTGTGAATCTCCAGAAAGTGGCAGAAAATTCTAGCAGAGACAGTACCCACCTCTGTTTTGCTAAAGGTGTAAAATGGTAATTGAAATTTATGTTCTCTATGTTTTGCCTGACTTAACTTTTGAGTTGCCTATAAACTCAAGAAAAGTCTCTGTTTCAGTTGATAGCTTGGGAAAATTGGGAAGAGGAGGGAGAGGGTTAAACTGATACCAGGAAATGTTGTTTAGAGTTAATCTCCTTTTAAAATCTGTGGGTATACCAGCCTGTGAAAACTTTTGCTGTCAGGTGCAGCCAGATAAAAATCATCCACAGAGGGAATTTATCATTTATTTTAGCTTGGCTGAATGATGATTTCATCGTATCACAGTTACTTTTTCTATAATGCATCTCTTCACTGTGAGAAGCAGATATTCTCCCTCTGGTATAAAACTGATAGGCAATAAATCTATTTAATATCTTGTAGTTCTGTGGGACTCCAGCTGAGAATTTTGCCAATACAAATGATGCTCCAGATCACATTCTATGTTTGCTCGTACTCACTGGATCATCAAATTTCAGTGGCAACCATCTTTTAGTATACACACTATTGGATAAAAGCAGAAATGGAAAATATGATTCAGTGCAAATATAGTGGATCTTTTGCATAGCACCATCTCCCTACTTATCCCATATTTTATATTTCTCCTCTCATTATAAACAATGTTTGCTGGTTGCTATCCATTAGGATATGATTTTCATTCTAAAATTATTTTAATTACGTCTTTGTGGTGTCTGTTTTTACAAATATGGATTATTAGGACACACATGGTGGCCTTAATTATTCTTTTTATCATGAAAAACCCTTCTCCCTTCTGATGTAAAATTATTTTTCAATCTGGTTTTGCAAGTGGGTTTAAGATTTCTGATACTATACATCTGTAAATAAAAAGCTTATTTTACAAAAGACGACATGAAGGTACAGGGCTGGAAGCCTCTCCAGTTTAAAAAAAAAAAAAGAAATTAAAAAGAAAATCAGTCTTTGAAATCATTCTAGGAGGTTAGGAAGAAATTCAAGCTCACAGAATTAGAATTTATTTAGCTATTGTTTTCTTTCCATTTAGAATTAACTTTAGGGAAGCAAGGATCTATCCTGTACTATGTTTTTGACATGAACAAAACTGATGAAAGCACTTGTACCCCGCTATCCTTAATGCATAAAATCAGGTTAGGATTGTGCACTGGTAGATTTGCATTTTGGACGGTCGTTTTTTAAAATAATTTTTTTTTCCCTCAGCCAAAGATGTAATTTGTGACTTTGGATAAGCTATTTCTTAGCTTGGGTTTCTGCTGGCAGGCTTGCAGGGCAATGCCTTGGGCATGGTGTGGAGGTTGGATGCAGGCTGCAGGTGTGGCATCTGTGAGAAGTCACAGCTGGCTCCACCTGGAGTCCAGAACAGACCTGCTGCTGGCCAAAACTGAGCCCATAAGTGATGCTGAGGGCACCTCTGTGGTGGCATTTAAGAATGGGTAAACCCCACATTAATTACAAGAGAATGAGAAAATGTGAGAGAAACAGCTCTGCAGACGGCAAGGTCAGTGAAGAAGGAGTGGGAGGTGCCAAAGCAGAGATTCCCCTGCATGGTGCAGACCGTGGTGAGACAGAAGACATCTTCTGAATTTCCTTATATCAGTTTTACTACTGTAATGCTTGATTTTGCACTCAGCATTCACTCATAATGGGAAAATATCAGGTTTATTAAGTATTTTAAGATCGAAAAGCAAACAGTAATTTCATATTGGAAATAAAAATTTGGTAAGCTATAGTATTTTGAAGATTGCAGCTCCCCAAGCATCATTTACTTCCCTTCTACTTTTTACATTGCAGACCAAAACTTGCACATTTTATATTAAAATAAGCTGTCTCCATGTTGTTGTATGTTCACTGGTCTCAAGGGCCTTAATATCTTGATAGGTCAGTGAAGCAGCTTCCAATGTGTGGCTCCTCTATGGACAATTCTTGATTTTTAAAAGAGCTCTTGTGTGTGAATGGAATGAGATTTTGTAATCTAAAGAAAAATAATTGTTTTAAATTCGCATTCAATTTCAGAACATTTGCTGTTCTACTTATTTTTCTGAAATTCACTTAAAAATTATGATTCATTTGTTCATTTATTTGTTTTAGGAAAAGAGCACCATGATTGATTGGTCAGATGATATCAGCTCTGTCACAGAAGATGCAATTTCAGGTCAAGAACAACACTTGAGGAAAATAAAAGGCGAAACAAGATTTGGGAACAATTCAGCTTCCCCGCACATATGGCAGTTTCAGCTGTTTATTTACTTTTTTTGGTTTTGTTGTTGTTAATACATCTAAAAGCTGCAGGGAACAATTATGATCATCCTGGCTGAACTGCTTCATAACCCAAACTACACCATTTCACCCAGGGACTCTTACAGCTTGTGATTGAATTACTAGAGCATGTTGAATTGCTGAAAGTTCTTACATAGAAACAACTTTTTTGCTTTTTAGAAGTTTGCTCTCTGTTGCTCCACCAGTGTCAGGTCTGTGGTGTCATAAAGGTCTCTAGTAGCATCTTGCTGTGATCTTTATGACTCTAAATAAGTTGAAAAAAAAGCAAATAGGTGTTGATTTAAGCCCAGTCAGTCATGGCTGAGCTGAGTTTTTAAAAATTTGCAAAAAACACTTATTGGGCTCTATTACTTAAAAAAAAATAGTAACTATGGTCAAGTAAAGCTCCTAAAGCTTCTTTTTTAGGGTTGGGGATAAAGAAGGCTCATCTGTGAGAATGGTGTACTATGCAGAGCGCTCAAAGGACAAGACAGAAGAAGTTTTCAGACAAGAATTGTGCCTCAGGTGAGCACCTTACAGATGATTGTCTGCAGAGTGCAGGCTATCTCTCCAGAGCACACCTTAGGTGTTCTCCGAGAGTGAAGAGTAAGATAAATACTTCACATGGAATGTATCTGTTTACTCGGTTATTGTTTTATTTTAGCTTTTTCTGATAGACCCATTATCTGTAATTGCTTTAGGAGTAAACTACTGCCTAAATAGAAAAAAATGAATATAAGTTCCTTATGATTCATTAGTAACAGCAATTTTTCTCAACTTTCCACCATGCAGTAGTGTAACAATACAGGACCATTTTGTGATTGATTTGCAGGAACTGCTTCTGTCCAGTTATCAGAGATCATCTGTGCCAAAATCCTGCTTAAAATACAGCCTAAAATAAGGAGCAGTGTAACACAGTGTCATTGCAACCTGTGATAAGATTCTTACTGAGTTTGGCAAGCAGTGTATCAGAAAGAAAATCTGGTAGTAAGTTTAAAACTGAACTAGCCAAATAGATATATGAGCTCAGTTTGAGAGTGGGCCCTGTGTTCAAACAGTGTGAAGTGCCGAAAGCTGTTGGCATTCTGCATTTCTGAAAATGAAAATGCTGGGATTTCCAGAAAACCTCGTGGAAGACACCCATAGCCTTTCTGCACAATATGGCTGCTGACATACTCTTTCCATAGCTGAGACTATTTTAACTTTTTTTTTTGACTATTAAAGAGGTCCTTATTTCTGTTGCCAAAATTGAAGTGATATCTATGGGCTTTTCTGTATTTAAGTTGAACAGTTTAGTAGAGACAGTTAATTAATTCTTTCCCAGTGGTTTCATTAAGCCTCTTTAGTTATTCTGTGAACTCCTTTGTTTAAGTAGGTTTGTTTGTAGGCTTTTCTCTTATCTACCAAACCAAGACACCGATAGAAATGTATTCTAAAGTCTGTTGGAAAGTAGATATGTACATGAATGCATACTGTGGGTGCACATCCATACTTGTAAACCAATATATGGATAGAATGTGGCAAATAAACAAATACTTAGGTGTGCTGTTTGTCGAAAAACATTGATGAAATCTCTCAGAAATCTATTCCAAGGTTTCAGTCTTTAGGATTTAAAGTGGTGCTCATTTCACCAATCTGAATCATTGACAGTTAAGTCAATTATCCTGAAGTCTTCCGGTGTCAATTAAATGAGAGATACTGGCTTAACAAAGAGTGGGGAACTACTACCTTTCAGCTGGTCAAAAGCACATAAATCACACTTTATCATTTCAGTGTAAGCAGTCATTAAAACACTACCCATCTGTATCTAATGCACTCCATGCTGGGTACAAAATGTACCAGGGATAGCATTCACAAGCTCTCCATTGTTCATCACTCCAAACATCACTCTGTAAAATGGATATGGCATTAGTTGAAATAAGTTGCTTATTTTGCTGACATGGGGGACATGCAATTGTGACTTTGAATAAGTGTTTCTTACATATCTGATATCTACTTTACTTCTTTTTTTTTACATTAACTTCCAGTTTCTCAGTTGGGAAATCATATTTAAATTTTAAGCACTGTAAACGGAGAGTAACACTGATATATTCCTTGTAGAAGGCATAAAAATACTGAATCTATTTTTAATTCAAAATGAGCTAATTGTTCTGGATTGGGGCCTGCTCCTTTTTCAAGTAGTGCTAATTACTTTAAAAAGGGTTTCATGGAGAATAAACGCTATGAGTTGATTTTAGTTTTCTTGCACTTTGAGATCTGAATCTACTTAATTTGTCAAAAAAATCCTTAGAAATCTGTTAGATGATACTGTAACAAACAGGTCCAGCATGTAGAAATATGTTAAGAAACTGTAATTGCTTTTCTACTGTTGTTATTTTTTCATCTGACATGTCATTCTATAGCAAACTTTATCGAGCAGGAGGTGAATTGATATAATTAGTTTGGTTTCTTGCCATCCTTCCCATAGGTCAAGCCAATTAAAAGACGACTGAGGGAGACAGTGCTCCAAACTGTAGCATATGGCACCATGGCATAAAACACACAGTAGAAGGAAAACAATTCAGTTGGGATTTTAGCTTTGAAATTTAATTGAATATAAACAATGTTTGTCTCTGGATCACCTTGAAATTTCCTTCCTTCTCTTGGCTTCTTATTTTCATCAAGAATCAGAACACTATTCTCTTCTTGGGTCACATAGTAGCATCTTTTTTGCCTTTGAATGAGTTCCCTGCTGCAGCTGTTTCACTTCTCAACATTTTACTTTCGTTGTAAGCAAAGTCAGTTGAAAGCCACAGAATTTATGATTTGTGATGCATTTGAAAATTCTAAATTTAGGTTTACTGCAGAGAGCAATCCTTCTCTCCCTCCCCCCACTATCAAAGCAAATAAAACATATTGTTTTCAAATTTTCTTGCTGTGTAAAAACCAGTAAGGTTAGCAATAAATGGAACTTGTTGGTAGGTGGTTTGGGTTTGGGCTTCGAGGTCCTTTTGCTTCAAGTTTCACATTGCCATTTCCTATTTCACTTGAGTCTGAACTCTAAACACAGGGAACATGATTTCCCTGGGAGATGTCTGACAAAAACCAGGCTTTCTGGGATGTCCCTATCAATGTTTTATCACAAGATGTGAGTGCACAGGGTATTTCTCAGTGCTGCCATTCTTTCCTCCATGTCTTGTAAGCTGCTACCAGGCTCCTTGAAATGACTTAAACACATGACAACCAGTACTTTACAGACAGTCCCTGAGTGAGACTCAAGAGCTAGAATAGCCTGGGATAGATTTTCCTGACACAATTTGGAAGTGCTCCCCTCCATCTGGAGGGAGAGCCTTGCTAGGAAGAAAAAACTGCTGGACAGAGTATTTGGAAAAACATTCTTATTTTAGTTTCTGTGCTTTTTTCATTCTAATTAGAGTTTTTCAGGTAAACTTTGTTTTTACTATGAATATAACTTAGTATACCCCTTATCTCTACTAGGACAACAAGGGTTGCTATTTGATTACAATAGGGTAGCTAAATATTGAGGTCCAAATCCAGGTCCAGTGTATATGGTTGCTTATGTAAAATTTATTTCTTATTGTTTAGGGATTCTTTCTAACACAGATCTTTGAGTTCTTGCAATTTTTTTCCACGGTGTAGCTCAGACAAAGGACCATTTTTTTATCTGCCAGCTACTTCAAATCTAAAACCATGGTTATATAAATAGTTGCTGAGTCTGTCTCTCTGTTGTTCCATTAAGCACCAGTGTAGCTCATTTTTCTACAGACAATGGAAATATGCAGACAGTAAAAGTGCAGTTGTTTGCAATCAGAGTAATGTAGCTGCTTTGTAAATATGGTTATCTCACACTACTGGAGAACAGGCAAATGAGATCAAGATCAGAATAAAACTGTTATTCCTGGATTCAAGTAATGAATAAATTAATGTCTATATATGCTATTCACTGTGATCCTTGAATGTACATTGGGATACTCTCTGATGAGCATGAGAGAGCAAAACATGTCGGCTTAATTTTTAATCTCATCTACAGGTTAGTCCTTGTAAAATAACAATTATCAAGTCAGATTCTCTGAAAGAATGAACTTGTCAAACTCACATACATTATCTGCTGTGGCAATTGATGTCAGTATGATAATGCCATGTCAGCAGTGCTTAAGCTAAGAGTTTGTCAGTTACCCCATGATAAACTCTAACATTTGAGGGATTTCTTTCATCCCAGTTCATCAAATCACACAGGTCTGACATTCAATATGCAGTCCTCAGGGTTTCAAATGTTCTTTTGCTCTTGATTTATGCTAACAATAGAATATTTGAAAGAATGAAGAATAAGTGTCATCGTAGTGCCTAAGTGACTCTGATTAAACAGATTCTAGAAATTGGCTGTGGGCAGCTGCACTGAAGTAGGAAGTTTGGATAACTATGAGGATTTCAGCTGGAATAGAGTTAATTTTCTTCACAGTGGCTGGTCTGGGGCTGCATTAGGATTTGTGCTGAACCCAGGGTTGATAATATAGTTGTTTTTATTGTTGCTGAGCAGGGTTTGCACAGAACCAAGGCCTTTTCTGCTTTTCGTGCTGCCACGCTGGAAAGGACGTTGCAGGTGCTCGGGAAGTTTGCAGGAGACATGGTCAGGATAGGTCACCCCAAGTGACCAAAGGGATTTCCACACCCAATGGCATCTGCTCAGTATACAAAGTGGGGAGGAGAAGGTGGAAGAGGAGGGACATTTGAAGTGGTGGCGTTTGTCTTCTCAAACCCCCATTGCATGTGATGGGGCCCAGCTCTCCTGGAGATAGCTGAACACCTGCCTGCCCATGGGAAGTACGGAATTAATTCTTTGTTTTGCTTTGCTTGTGTGTGACTTTTACTCTTCCTGTTGAACTGTCTTCATCTCAGCTTCTTAATTCTCTGGCTTTTTCCCATCCCATTCTGTCCCCAGTCTGTCTACGGGGGAGCGAGCAAGTGGCGTGTGGGGCTTGAATGCTGGCTGGGGTTACACCACAAAAAGCTGTAAAGTGTGAGGTAAAAGTAAGCCTGAATTTTGTAATGGTGCAGAAGAGCAAGAGAAAGAGGGAAGCAGCTTACTTCCCAAATTTCTTTGCTCTGAAGACAATGGAACTTTAACATGTTTTTGATATTTGGAGACCAGGCCCAGTGATCATCTTGTTTGGCCTTAGACGTTTTCAGTGTGAAGGGCTACATGTGTGTTCATCACCTCAGGAACATGCCATTGCAGGGTTTGATTCTTCAAGATTTCTTTTAAAAGTAAGGTAAATCACACTTTCTAGTACTTAAATGTTTTCACTGACAACATAGACCACCGATAGCAAGCAAAAAATGTGCCTGCCCTGTTGCAAATAATTATGAATGAACTGATAAATTCTACTCCCTGCTCTGGACAACTTAGCAGAAGCTAAGCAGAAAAATAGAAGTATTAATATTGGCAGGGAAAGCAGAGAGCTTTGCTGCAGGGGGAGCAAGCAGTAATTCATGGAAATGGATCTGCAGGTCTCCTTTATTGGTACAACCACATGACAGATTATATTTAAGATTGAATGGAGACTGGGCACAATCAAGCCCTTAGCAAGGGAAATGTCTTTTTTTTCTGAGTATGATTTCCCATCCTATCATAAAGGTACCAATTATTTCTAAACTCTGTCTCTCATTTTAGGTTGGAGTAATCATAAGATTTTTGTAGGAAATTGCATTAGTAATTTTATTATTTCTTTAGACACACTTTTATATGTTAAAATTTAAAATTATTATACTTACAGCAGTATTGCTTCCCTGGATATAAAGGGTTTTGGGAACATGGTTCTGAAAAAATATTCTATTAGATTTATCGTTCTAGTGTTTTACACATCCTGGTATCTAGAGAACACTGTCTAAATACTTTTAGATAACCTTAAGTGAAAAGAAAAACAAACCCTCGATTCAAACATATATAACAAATGACCAGGAGCACATTATTTTCTTAAAATAAAAGCTCTTTCCTTACTCTCTAAATCAAGCTGGAATTAATTTCTTCTGCTGTCCTGCCTTGTAACAGTCAGGAAGCAATTTATTGATGCCACATGATGTAACTAAATTAGAAGGCCGAAGGTCTGTGAAACAAACGTTTTTCAAGGAGAATATCTTTTCTCCCAAAATTCCAGGGGGAGAATGTATGGTGTATTATTATCACTTTTCCAAACTCCCTCCCCCTCCTTCCCTATACCTGGCTCTCTCAAGGTTAATTTGAAAAGGTATCAAATGCCGCATTCATGGAAGGAGCTGTTATCTTTTAGTTTAAAACGAAGAGAAGTATTTCGGAATTTTCCCCGTTCGTTACTGGGAAGCACCACAAAGGCCGGCACAGCTTGCAGCAGAGGGCAATAGTGAGCTGTAAATATTTTCCCTTGCCTTTTCCACGGACGCTCTTCTCAGGCACTTTTGGCTCCTCTTCTCCCCTAACCATAGGTGGTCCTAACAGTGTAAAATCTCGCACAATAGGACCGAATGCAGTAACGAGCTTCTTCCACTGTTCTCAGAATTTGCTGTATTTATAACAGATAGGTGAAATTGGTGACTTTCATGACTCCATAAAGTTGCTCACCGATTAGTCTGAACCCAACATTGAGGCTTCCCTGCAGTGCTAATACTCCTTACTTTAAATCTGCACTCCATCAGCTCTTTGGAGTAATGGCTCTTGCCAGAATTGGCAATATCAAGCAGGAGGGAACAAGTATATAATTTTACATATTTTGGTTTGGAATTCTTCTAAAGTCGATTTAAATCTTCCTCTTCAGACACCAGGGCATTACTAATGTAATACCTTAGAGCAGTACAAGCGGCAGAAAAGATGAAAATAAATGAATAAGAAAAAAAATGAGAAAAATACTAGAGGGCAAAATTTATGTTTCTTTCTTAAAATTATGTCATAGTTATCTAAATAAAAAATTTTTGCATTAGAATTTCTAAATAAAAAAACCTAAGCAGCCCTTTCTGTGTTTTTAACTGTTCTGTGGCTTGAATTGAATCAATTTCTAAATCTAAGTTTCATTTATCCTGGATTTTTAAAAGTATTGTATAGCTACCAGGAGACTGCAAGTAGAAATAGGCCCTTTATTCATTTGACCTCTGTCTTTTGTCATATGGATTTTTTTTCTGCTTATGCTGGCTGCTGGAAGTAAGCTTTTCTGACGAAGTTAAAATGGAAGAAGAAATTTTTCCCATCCATTTTACATGAGTATAAAGATTTAGGGAAAAAGTTATTATGATCTTATATATGTTCATTTTTTTCAAATATATAGCACATTTAAAGTGCTTATGAGAGGTGATGTCCATGAGATGGGTATATATTGGGATATTGTTAGTGTTAAGGAATGCTTGAAAAGAAACTTTTCCCTAAGCTTTTCTTTGGTGTTAGTAAATGTTTGGGGTTGGGAGGTGGTGTTTTGGTTTTTTGGTGTTATTCTTGATTTTTTTTTCCCCTAATCATGGCATTTTACTTTTAAGGAGTTGTTAAAGCCATCTCCAAATAGCATTGAGGCACTGTCCCCAAACACCAGACCAGGATGCCTGATCTGATGGTATAGCTATCTTCACTATTTTCTGAAAGTAAGTTCCTACAAATGCCTGCCTAATTGTCCTTTGCTTGAATTTATCTGTGTGGCCACAGTTGTTAGAGATAAGCCCTCAGGTTATGAGACTGTGACAAGACAAGGGTCCTAGCTGCCATTTTCTCCTTTGCCTTAATTTTTTTGTGATGGAAGTCAGGACCTCTGAAGTTGTTGCTTAATTGACTTTTATGTTTAATAGACTGCCTTCCATTACATCAGTCTACCCCTCAGGCCCTGCTGAAGTCCTGATTGATTTCTAATAGCTTTTAAAGTTAAAACTGTAGCCTCCTGCTATTTTTCAGTGCTTTTGATTGGTGTTTTTCTGCATTGGCTTCCAAACACATATACAGATAGTGAAATAGTTTGAGTGTTTCTGATTGCAAAACACTGCAGGGAGGAAGAGAAACCCAATACGTTTTTTTTTCATGGCTTTTGATTGGAAATGTCACAGAAAAGCATTTCCACAAAGCTGCCTAGAGTAAGTCATCAGTCCTGAAGGCTAGGGACTAAGCCCTAGGATCTCATTAATGGGCTCAGAGGATCCAATATTTACAGCTGTGTCCAGAAAAATCTGCCTTTCCTATTGCTACTTTTCATTAATTTTTGAAATTTTTGCAAACCACCTCTGGTCCAGATAAACTCAACTATATCTCTTGCCACTCTGAAAGAATATCCCCCCTACACCCCAAAATACCTGCCCATCTGGCCATGCAGCAGAAGCCTGAGTGCAACACTGTAAATGACAATTCATCTCTTTTTACCTGGATTCTACCCCTACCTGGACACCTAGAATTATAGAATCATTAATGTTGAGATAGGCCTCTGCAATCTTTAAGTCCAGCCATTAACCTAATACTGCCAAATCTGCCACTAGACCATGTCCCTAGGTATGTTCCCAAACACCTCATCTACCACCCACCTTGGAGAAAATACTAACAACACACAGCATGCTGGGGGCTTTATGAGTGCTGAGGAATGGGTGAATTTACCCAGTACAGGTGAAGCTCGCTGAGTACTGACTGTCCCAGCAAAGAGAGAGGAGCAAGCCAAAAGGGGATGAGCTCAGCTTGGTCTGACTCTGACACGGATCCAAGGCAATCTGTGGGTTTTGGGCCGATAACGCAGCTCTTTGTGCGGACTGGCACCTTCCCGGCGCTGGCGGGAGTGAGGAGCAGATGCGGGCAGGGCAGCAGAGCTGCCTGGAGCCGCTCCTGGCCGTGCTGCTGCCAGCCTGCCCGTGGCACTGCTGGTGGCCAGTGCTCTGCGCTCAGTGCGGGTCACCCAGTGCAGCCTCCTGCTCGGAGCGGCTCCTCCTGGCTCTGCCCATCCTGGCCGCCCTGCTGGGCCAGGAACTGCCTGCTGCCCCTGGGCAGCTCCCAGCTGCCAGCTGGAGACAGTGCTGAGCCAGGCAGTGGTCAGGCACAGCCTCCTGGGCAGCTCTCCCCTCAGACTGCTGCAATTACCAGTTGTCTCCACCCTGATTAGAAAAGAAAACAGCTTTCCTCAGTCTGGCCTTCAGCCTACAGTTTGTACATGCATTTTCCCTTGGCAACTGGTTTTTCTTCTGCTGATGGCACAGTCTCCAGTGAAATCTGTCTCGTAGTAATGAGAGGAAAACTCTGAAAACCTCACAACTCATGCCTCACTTGGATGGCTTTGCAGCTCTGTGTTTTCAAAACACAGTAAAATAATAATTATCTCTTGCTGCTCTCTATGTGGTCCTTAAAACATACTGCCTTCATTTAGGGAAAATGGTATCTGTTGAATCCAAACCACACAGCAAGTTGGTGTCAGAGATAGTATTAGAGCTTGGAAGCTCTGGCTTTTGACCTCATACTCAGTCCATCAGGCCATTTAGCTTCCTTAGGAAGCAGAAAACTACCACTTACAAAGTGTATGTATAACGAGATGTATCAAGATCTTCAAGAGGGGAAACAGCAAAATTCTCCACGAAACAAAAACATCTCTCCTGTAGCTGTGAGAATCAAATATCCAGGCACTTGCACATCTGCACAGGGTTGGATTCACTGTGGAGTTGATAAATTATGATATTGCCAGGTAGCATTTTTTTAAAACAAACTGTTCATTAAGATTTTGGCTGCATTTTCTCTGCATTTCTATGCCTGTTTTCAGATATTCTTATGAAAAGCTGTGCCATATTTTTATGCAGTCGTATGCAAAATACCACTGAATGACCTGGGGCCATCTGACAGGTGCCATATTTATGATAACACAATATTTTTGATAGAGATCCCATATTACAAAGAGGGAATGCTCCATATATCACAGGTTGGTATCCTTCAAAACAAGGGATATAATGCATGCTAGCCTTTTGTATACAATAACGCAGTCTGTTAGCTTGTGTTGCTTACTGAATTTTCCCAGGATTGTGATAATAGAAAAAAGAAATAACAAAAAAACTCCAAAATAAAAACAACAAAGCCCAACCCTTAAAGCCTCATTTTATTGCAGCCTTAGGTATGAAATTTTAAGCCCAGTACAGTAGTGGACATGATTTTGAATCTTCCATGATGCACATAGATTAGTCTATTTCTGAAAGCAAAGAGTGAAAGGAGAGTCAGATGAAAACAGCAGGTCGTAAGCTATTTTTCTTTTTAAGTAGCTTCTTAATTTCACTGGTAGCATATTTTTTCTGATAGAGAAGAATAAACCAAATTAATGTTTGATAGCAAAAACTCTAAAATGCTTAATGCAATCTGCTCGTAAAGGATTCAAGCATAAGCACAGCAGCATTTCTAAGCCAGTACATTTACAGGCAGCAGTGTGATCTTCTTTGTGATGATAAATTAGCCTTTGAAAGTCACACGATCAAAAGCATGTCACTGAAACCTGGGCAAAGGTCAACAGGCTCTGAGTGGGAATCCTGCCGTGTTCCTGAAAGCATGGGATCATTTTCTCCATGATTGTGCTGTAGCATGGACTGTTTGAAAGGATTATCCATTGCTGATGGGGGTGTGTGACTGTAGGTGAGTGCATTGTGTGTGATAGAAGACTTGAGTGTTCCAAACCATGCATGGATTAAACATCAGAAGTGTTCAATTTAATGCTTTTATTTATTGGAGGCTGTGTTCTTATTCTTAGTAACAGTGGCCAGCTGCAGTTCTGCAGAGAGAAGCGCTATAGATACAGGAGAAAAATAAAGCAATGCAAGTGCCTTTCTCCCCTCTCTTCTCTGGAGACAGTTTTGTATTCTGGGACAGCTAAAAGGCCAGACTTTAAGAGCATGGACATGTAATATCTTTTGTGGAATGTGCATGTGATCTTCCTATGTATCACTGAGCAGGAGAAGGATGTTTGCTCTTTCATCCATGCATAACTTGTCACTCCTTAAATACAAATTGCAAACATTTTTAAAGACAAATGCATGCCCAAAAGGATTTCCCTATCCTTCAAGTTGCCTGTTGTTAATTGACCCAAGTTCACTGTTTTAATTGACAGGAATTTTCTTTTTCTACTGTGTAAAATGTAGATAGTATGCACCACCAGAGAGTCACATTATTAATTAAGAAAAAAAATGTTTTTATAAAAATACAGATAATTAAATCTTATTTGATTGTGTGTCTGCTTGTACCTTAACAAAGTATATGTTCACAAATTGTCTGTAATGGTTTAGGTTACAACATAGGGCACAGATAAGGTCCTATGCATGGTTTTTCTCATTAAATTTCAGCTCTGTATGTTGAAATTATTTATTATTATTTTTATTGTCATATATGATATCAAATCACATGTATAATTGGAATTGTTCAGCCTGAGAAAAATTCTTAGGTGTGATTTAATTGTGGAGTTCCAGCACCTGAAGGGAACCCACAAGAAAGTTGGAGAGAGACTGTTTACAAAAGCATGTAGTGTCAGGATAAGAGGGAATGGATTAAAACTGAGAGATAGATTTAGTTTAAATATTAGGAAGAAATTCTTTATTTTGAAGGTGGTGAGGCGCTGGCACAGATTGCCAGGGAAGTTGTGGATGCCTCATCCTTGGAACTATTCAAGGCCAGGCTGGACAAGGTTCTGAGCAAGGCTTAGTGGAAGGTGCCCCTGCCCATCGCAGGGTGGTGGAACCAGGTGATCTTTAAGGCCCCTTTGAACCCAAACCACTCTATGATTCTATCCTTATAGATAGCTACATATACACATGTGCACGTGTTTCTTTGTTCTTGCGTTGTAAAACACATAGAATTGTTACTAAATGTAAAGACTCAGATTCCTCTGCATGGATTTGAGTCACTGGATGCCTGTTGCCTGTGAGGTTTATGTTCATGGGGTGATTCTTGGCCAAAGTCCTACCACATATTATCATGATTTGGGTGCTATAGAGGGGTACATATTTCAGCTACAGCAGTTGGTCTGTGATGCCTCTCTCTGCACTGCCTTTTGATTGAGGGCTAAGGGGTATCTCAAGGAGGGCTGGAAGCAATATGGCGAAACAGATCCAGCCATTTCAGAGCAGATGAGTCTCCAGCTCAGTGGGCATTGATTGTCCCGTATATCCATATCTTCCAAGATAGCCTTACTTCATCCCCTGTTGATATGCCAAGGCTGGGATACAGCAATACCACCCCTCTGCTGCCAGCAGAACCTCTGCGTTGTTCCTCTAAAATTCTTGATTTCCCTCCTAAGCAGCAACACTGATCAAACAGCACAGATGGTGGTGTTTGGATACAATATTTCAAATTCTGTCTATTTCTTCAGAACACAGTCTTGCAGTTTCTTCCTATGATCTCTTGTTTTGATTTTTTTTTCCCCAGCAATTATAACTGTCCTGTGTGGGTGTATAAACATTAAACCATGTTTTTATTCAATGCCTCAAATAATGAAAGTGGCCCTTCTAATTTGTGTGTTGCCACATATTGAGGGAGGAGAGCAAATAACCTTAACTCCTTTTTATCAGACATTTATTGATGACTGCCTGAGGAGAGAAGAATCAGAAAATCATAGAATCATAGCACATCCTGAGTTGGAAGGGACCCACAAGGTTCACCAAATCCTGTCTCCACACAGGACAGCCTAAACATTAATTCATATATGTAAAACCATTGTCCAAATCATTCTGGAATATTCACAGATCTGGGCCATGACAACTCCTCTTGTGAGCTTGATCCACTGCTTGAAAACCCTCTCAAGGAAGAACTTATTTCCAATACCCAATCTGACCTTCCCTGATGCAGCTTTCAGCCACCCTGCTGCATCCTACCACCAGAAATCAAAGAAGAGATCAGCACCTTCTTCTCTACTCCACCATTGAGGAGGAGGTCACCCTTCAGTCACCTTTTCTCTAAGCTGAGCAAACATAATGTCCTCATCTGCTGCTCATAATCCAAGCCCTCTAGTTCTTGCACTATCTTTGTTACTCTCCTTTGAACACATTCTAATGTTTTAATATACTTTTTATGTGTTGAAGACCCAAACTCTATTCAAGGTGAGGCTACACCAATGCTGAGTCTGATAGGACAGTCATTATTTTTGTCCACTTAGCTATACTGTGCTTAACACTCCTCATGACATGGTTGTCACTTTTGACCACCAAGGCCAAGTTGTTACTCATATTGAGTTTGCTATCAACCAAAATCCCCAAATTCTTTTCTGCAGTGCTGCCCTCCAGCCTTCTGTCTCCCAATCTATACATATATCCCAGGTTACACCACCCCAGGTACTGAATCTGGCATTTGTCCTTTTTTAGTTCATTCAGCCTGTGACATCCATAAAGAGGTCTCTATAAGACCTCTCTAACCTTGAAGGAATCAGTGAGTTCTTCAAATTAAGCATTGTTGTAAAACCTACTTAGTGTGCACCCCACTCCTGCATCCAGGTCATTGATAAAAACAACGAAGAGAAGCAGCCCTAAAACTGAACCCTGGCAAAACCCACTAGTGACAGATTTCCACCCTGATGCTTCCCCATTTACTACAACCCTTTGAGCCTGGTCCTTCAGACAACCATTTACCCATTGTATTATGTATGTGTCTAGCTGTATGCTGGACATTTTTTCCAGAGAATACTGTGAGAGACAGAATCAAAGGTTTTATAAAAACCCAAACAACCCCACCCCCTTATTTTCCCTCTTCCCCTGTCCACAGGAGAATAGATCATATTGAAAGGAAGTTGCAGTGCACTTCTGTGGCATGTCACTGTATGACTTGATATTCTCTGTTCATGAAGTATTTCTGCACAGTGTGTTGTTCAGTATATACATAAATATATACATACACAGGAGGCTCCTGCTTCCTGCTGGCATGCCAGTCTTCTTTTGTTGGAACTTTGTAGAGACTGAGTCCATTTGTTGCTGAGTTCATACGTTTTACACTTCAGAACTGCAATGCTTTCAGTAGCTTAATAGCTTAAGGAGCTAGAGACAATAATCAGGCCTGACTAATGACAGAAGGCCAGTACAGCAGACATTGGAGTTCTGTCAGAAAAACTGGAAAGCCTATCTGGGTGTGAAAATACAACCTCTGAACTCACTGAGTCAGATCTTCTCACAATTAAATCCAGAGCAATGTTCTGAAAATGTTCCCTTGCCACGTTTACAAGTGCAGCACATTTGTGTAACAGGGTGCTGGGTTTGCAAGGCAAGGCTTTGGCAGCAAGGTGGCAGCGAGGGGTGGCTTCTGTTGGAAACAACTAGAAGCTATGTCTGACAGAAGCAATGCCAGCTGGCTCCAACATGAGCACGTTGCTGGCCAAGCCCTTCAGCAATGGTGATAGTGCCTGTGGGATAATGCATTTAAAAAGAGGGGAATGCTGTGTGGCATGAGCAAGCAAAGTGAAAATATGTGAGAGATTCAGCCCTGCAGACACCAAGGTCAGTGAAGGAGAAAACGTCCTACAGATACCAGAGAAGACTTTCTTCTGTGCTCTGTGAAAAGACCACAGTGAAGAAGGCTCCTGCCCTGGAGGTCCATAGTAGAGGATCCCACTCTGGAGCCGATGGATACCCAAAGGAGGCTGTGATCCTCTGGGAAGCCTAGGCAGGTGCAGGTTTGCTGGCAGGTATGAAGTAAACACCAAACAGGGCAGGTTTTCAGCAGCAGAGTTGTATGTATGTGTGAGTGTTTACTGAGACTGTAAGAAGAAATTGAGGGCCTCTAGGGAGGCATGGGATGTTCAGCAAAAGAAACTGGATGGGCATTTGACCATGGTCACTTCTCTTACTCTGATGGGAATTTTGGAAGGTACATGACACAGGGTCCTGGAAAAATTTTTGTAAGAAGGACTTCATGTATGTTGTATACTATGAAGTATGTTTTATACTATGAAGGACTTCATGTATGTTGTAGGCTAGATGAAGGTCAGTGGTTGCTGGACTGTTTGGATAAAAATGGAAAGGCAGCAACCCAGGGTGACAAAGATGGGAAGGTAGAACTCTGAATGGGTAAAAGAGTCCTCTGAGTCCAGAATTCAGTGTGATTGTCTTCCTGCCCTTTCTTAAAGTTGTTCTGGCCTGGAAAAAGACTGAATGTGAAAGAAACTAAGCAGAATGTTTGAACAGCTCTCATCCTCACTGTTACTAATGTCTCTTTTACTAAATATTCACATTGGATGCACATCTCCATATCCTCTGGCTGTGTTCTGTGAGATAGCATTGTTACTCAGATTAAAGAAAGTTTTTGTCATGAGACAAAAACTCCAGAGGTCAATATATTTGTTCTTGCTTTCTTTAATTTTCTTTATATATTTTGAAGCGTGGTAGGATTTCACTTACAATGTTCTAAGTATAATAATCTTTCTGTTGGCTCTGTATCTGATATCTGCACCACTTGACTAGCAAAAACCCACTTTATCTCTACAATAGTAAGCTGGTACATGGTCCCATAGTTCTTAAATTGTAAAGAGGTACTGAAAGTGTTAAATACTTCCTGAAGAGTTTGTAATATCTGCACTTCCAAAGGTCTTCCTGACCTATCTTATGCTACACTGATGAGATTTTCTGGTAAAGAGAGGTCAGCATTATCAAGCCCTCTTTTTTATGCGTGGATATTGAACGATATGTGATATTTAAGTTCTGCAATGCACAGAGGTTAATTTGCTCAGGGGACTTTTTGCTTGAAAAGAACATGAGGAATGTGTAAGGGTCACAAATAATTTGTCTATGGAAGAGTAGTTTTTTTTTTGCTTGCATCTCAATTTTTTGCAGTTGGGTAATATCTTGACAGAAATTATATTACTTTATGTGAACTTAAAATATGTTTTGCATTGGCTTGCCAGCTGTGATTGATCTCAAGTAATTTTATCTCATTAACAGACATTGCAGGCCAAACATAAAGATTTTTTCTTCCCTTTCACATTAGTCTTCTTTGGTTTTCTCTCAAAGTGTTCAACCTTTAGAAATGTTTATTTATTTTGTATTTTGTGTATTTTTAACAGGTGTCTGCAAAAAATGTTTTAATAAATGACTTCTGACACAGTAAGTAACAGTTTCAACTTTGGTTGCTTTGTGACTTAAGTGTTTATTTAGAAAATGCCTTCAGGAAGGATACATTTTGGGATTTATTATTTGTCACAGATTAAATTATTTCTTGTTTATTCCCTTCACTTAAAAATTTGTAATTAATATTTCAAAATATGTTTAGTTTAGTAGTTACATTTGAGTCTTTAATTTTAACGGTAATTTCAAGTCCTCATAGTGAAACTTAGCCTCAGTACTCTCTGTATACAACCCATAAATCAGGTTAAATGATTGAGTCAGGGAACTTTAAAGCTGCTTTTGAATCCCAAACACTGGCAAAAATTACATTTTATCTAGGGCAGCAGTAGCTTGTCACGCACTGATAATTAATCACACAAGAGCAACAGCTTTAAACAACAATATATCAGGAATTTTTAAAGGCATCTCCATATTAATAGTCAGAGATTTAAGATTTGTAATTTTTTTGTTCTAGAAAGAATAGCATACTTTATCTTCACTTTGCATTTTTCTAAACAGAAAACATTTTTCAGTCATTTTCCACACAATGTTTCTTCCTAGAAGTAAAGCCTAGCGCTTGTCTTTATTGGATTGTATCTTAAATTTTTAGGCCATTTCTCCAATTTTTCAGTGTAATTCTGAATTCTAATGCATCCTCTAATGTACTTGCTGGCTGAAAGCAACACCTCCTAGCTCCTTCAAACTTATAAAAGTATTGCCTATTCTCATTCAGCTCATTAACAGAAATATAAATGGAGAGCATCTTACACCATTTGGCTTTGTGCTCAAACAAAAACAAGCAAAGAAAATGCCATTCTGCCAAATCCTCCTGTTGTACAAATTGGAAATTGAGATGCAAAGCACATACTCTCCTGTGTGTGCAGTAGTCCTGAGTCATCTGGAATCCATGTCTGTATGCTATTAAACCAAGCTGTGTCAGACTAGGGGCCAGCTATTGTGCAGTCTCTAAGATATAGCTGTTTTTTATCCATGCTGACTAGTAGTCTTGAGGATAATACACAAAGGCAATTTAGAAGTTATTATGAGCCATGGACCACACCCAACAGGCATTTTGTGGGATGTAGCTTTTTCGGTGGTGAATTTTTTCCTGTATGTGTTGTTAGGCATGACATGTCACTTACCCATGGGGTTACTGTCAGAGCCCTGGTCTTCTTTAAGCTTTTATCCTTGCTAGCTCTTTTCAAAAAGAAAGTGCTATATTCCAGATGGGTCTAGAAATAGCTTCTTGGAAGAGACTAAATGCTAAAAATTTTGTTTCCTTTCAGGCTAGAGTTATAAGAAAATGCAAAAACAACTGGTGTGAGAGCCTAATTGCACATAAAGCTGTCAATATCCTTTTCTTATAAGTAATAGAGAAGCTTCTCCACATCAGATCAGTTACACAATCAAATGAAAACTGTAGATATGAAGTCATATGTTTTGAGGCTTTTTTTTCACCCTGAAGGGGAACTGTCATCCTGCAAATGTCACATGTGACACACCATTCTGCATTAAATTGGGAAGAATAGCTTTATACCTGAGGTCTGTAATGTGCAGCTTTGGAAGAGGATAATCACTGTGCCTGAGTGGGGACTGGTTTTTAAAGAGACCCTATAAACTGCGGGCTTCGGTGGCACTGAGTGACATCAGTTCATACTGGCTAAATATCATAAAGCTTTGAACCTCAAATGCAACATATTTTTCATGTTAGTATTGTCTCACAATTTATGCAAAGTAATAAAAAATATTGCTGGTTCAATTTTTAATAAACCTCTAAATGTTGAAAGTATTTTCTGTGACGGAAATACCTTTACATGGCGGGGGGAAAAGTGAAAACAGGCATTTAACGATTGGTTTTGCCAAGTTTACAAAGAGCAGTTCTATTTATCTGCTTTTCAGGACATCACAAGTTAATATTTAAGTGTAACTCTTTAAGATACTGTGGGAGTCCAAAGTATTCCTCTGGCTTCCCTGGGAGGTTTAAGACCCCCCTGGCGGAGTCCCCAAAGACCCTCGAATGAGACCCAGGGGTGTCAGGGGCTGGATTTAGCTTCTTGGAGCAATTTACCAACATAAAGAGAAGAAATGCAAGCTGCAAAAATAAATAGAGTGTAAATTAGACTGTTAGAATGTAGAATAAGTCGATTTCTAGAATGTTTATATTGAGTGGTTTGTGGCCAACATGGAGAATTTGGGGTGTGGACACTTCTTCCTCCTTCTTCTCTGTGTCATCCATGCTGGGTGACATGCTGGCACTTTTAGATTGGATGGGAACAAAGCTGGACCATGTTATAAGATTGAATTGTATTGGAAAATAATTGTAAATACCTAGTACGTAATTTAGACTATAAAAGATAAGTCCTGCCTCTACCAGGCAGATTCTGCCTTGGACATCTGGCGAGCAGACTGCTGCTTGCTGGACAAAGGCATTTCTGAGATAAGAAAGAATAAACAACCATGAAAACCTCTAAGAACAGCCTCATGCAGTCTCTCATCGGCGGGCGTCAGAAAGAGCTGGGTTCCAAACCACCTGCATGTCCACCTAAGGTGATCTCAGGTCTAAGGAGACACCTTGGGCTGTGACAAGATACTACTTGAGTGTTAGATAGGAAATTCATATTCTATGACTTGAAAAATACCTCCTCAGAACATGAAATATGCTGTTAATATCCTCATTCTTTCCACAGGATTGAATTTTTTTGTTTGATCTTGCAAAGGCAGCACATTGTGTGCAAAATTCACAGACTTCAGGTCCTTAACCAAAACTGAACACTAATTAGCTCAAAGAGAAACATTTTTGCCTGTAATACCATGGGACTTATAAAATATCCCTCATTCTCAAGATTTTAGCAAGATTAGCTCAGTATCCTAGTGTTTTAAAAAAGCTTTAAATTATTTTTGGTAGAGATTTAGAAGTCATGATATTTTCTTGATAAATATGTAAAGCTAACTACTTAGGTCTGTTTGGAAACACCCATGTACATTGTCCCTCAGGCAGCTCTCTGCTCTGAATGCACTTTGGGGGTGTCTGTCAGTCTTTGCATAATCTAAGTAACCTCAATCCTCAATATGAAGATTTAGGTCATTATTTCCATCACCTACTGTCTGATTGTGTTCACTAACCAGTAAGGGACATCTCTTTTGCCCTTTTCTGTTGGGATTCTCTTTTGGGTTAACCTGGACAGGCAGTTAAGCCCCTCACAGCTGCTCAGTCACTCCCCTCTCCAGCAGGATGGGGAAGGGAATCAGAAGGATAACGCGAGAAAACGTACCTGTTGAGACAAAGACAGATTAATGGGCAAAAATAAAACTGCACACAGAAGCAAAGCAGACCAATGAAATCACTCACTGCTTTTTTAGTTTTTGATATTTTTTTTTGTTTGGTTTGGTTTTGTGGGAGATTATTTGTTTTGTTTTGGGTTTTTTTTGTGGTTTTTTCTTTTTTTTTTTTTTTTAAGGTATGATTTGTTGAAATTTTAGGTTCCACGACAAGAAATAAAGTACTCTTAAAACCTGTCTGTAATTAGTTTTGTACCCATTTGTATCGTGTCATAAAAGTCACTAAGATTAATTTAATAATTTTTGGACTTAGTTGACTTTTTAGGTATAAACACCACATAACTGTAAATATTAATTGTAGGATACATTGATTTCAATAGATTGGAAAATGGAACATATAAAATATCCTGTTTACTACTTCTTCTAAATTTTTTTTACCTTTCCAATTTCAATTTTTGCTCATGATTAAGCTAACTGTTGAGATTAACATTAACTTCCTTTGAACACTCCCAGTTTGCCATGATCATTTGAAAGGATCCTTAATAAAATTAATACCCAGTTGTTTCTTCCTATTAAATGCTAATGCACAGAGAACATTTGGGAAGCTATTATAATCTGGTAAGGTGTAAAGACTCTGTTATAGTCCCTCATTAGCCTGCTAATAACTCTACTTTGTCAAGCAGAAACTTGGTTGCTCTACTAGCAGAAACTAAGTTTAACAGATACACAGTGCTTTCTATAGGGTCTCCCTAATGAAATGAGCATCACTTTCAGTCACTCCAAAACCAGGTTTTACTGCTCTTAAAAGTCCTTATAATTTTTTTATTATTTCCTGACTCACTCAGAATAATATTCTATTACAAGTAAATAATTTATAATTCAAAAGTAACATCTTCCAGTTTGACTTTAAAAGATACATAAAGTACAAGTCATTTGTTTGCCAGAGAGTTTTATCTATATAAGTACAAGAAACTCCTTGGTTTCTCTATCCCCTTGGGAAGAATATCCCATTCCAGACTACAGAGCAATTAATCAAAAACTGAAAACACTGTTAGCAGATTCCATCTTATACAGTTTCAGATGATGACTCCTTTCACAATTTTTAAACCATCCCCTGCCTTACTCATCATGTATTCAGAAATTAACACACAGATACCCAAAAAACTGAAATGGAACTAAACAGTGCCAGACCAATGTGAACACTCTCCCTAGATACTACAAATAAGACTCCCTAAAACAAAGGCATTAAAATCTATAGGTCCTAGACATGTCCAATCCAATCTGTGGTGTATTTCATTTGGTGGAACAAATGTCCTTGTGAATCCAACATGGGTGCAATTAAAAGAGTGCTGTGTGGTAAAAGGAGCTCACTCAGACAATTTGCAAAGAATGGAAATAGCCACTTAGCAGCAGGACAATGTTTTTCATTGTTTCTGACTGCTCATTCCTAATCTCCTAAGGAGTCCTATAGACTACCTCCAAAAGATGCACCCACAGACCAATATTCTTAACTCTACTTACAGCTAAAAAGAATTGACCCAATGAAGACATTGGTTTAATGACTTACACAGTTTTCCAGCTAGCCTGTTCCTCTAATACTGATGTTAAATCCCTTTTCTGTCTCTGCTTCATATGAGCTAACAGCTTCATACCTTCTGGTTTTGATCAAGTCATTTATTTGATTAATATAATTTTGTTTCACTTGGAACAGTTATTCTTTTTTTTTTTTTTTCATTTTTCAGATCTGATGAGCTCTGAGGCAGTCGTGAGTCCAAAAGCTTGTCCCTCTATTTTCCTCCATGTTTGTTGTCCCAATAGAAGATACTTATTTTTCCTAGAACTACTTTCAAACTAAAGATTAATTTCTTGATAACAAAATGGGAAAGTGACAGCCAAAAATAGCTGAAGGGTCCCGTTATCACAGGGCTCAGACCTTTTCTTTCTGATAAAGGAAAGAAAAGAGAAGGTTTATTCTTGAGCCAAGTTATTTTGTTGTGATTTCTTGCTTACTTGACCTAATCAGAATGCCTTGTGGCAAGCACTGTCAGTTGTGGCAGTAAGTTAAACAGCTGAAACCTTCACTGTCTGGCAGTGCTCTATCCTCAGTAGGGACTTCTGGTTTTACAGGCCTGCAGGGTAAGTTCCAGCACTTGAAAAACAGCTCAATAGAATCTCTGGAGCCAACAAGTTAATGACCAAAGGTTTTAATGGTCTACAACAACTGATGAGTGTAAATTTAAGCTCTGTGGGGCTTATCTGAGAGAAACTGATGAAAAGATACTATTTGAAGGGAGCTGTTCCACAGATTATGTCCATTAGGCATTGCACTATGTTTGAACTTGAAGAGCAAAGCAAGGCTGTAAAATCACTGACAGTGTTCCTCAGGATGCAGCCAAGAATAGGAAATATTTATGGACTGCTTAGACAGCTTTAGATCAGGTGATGCTGAAGTGCATTTTTCAAATGGTTGCTGGAGGTGAGTTTGTCCCAGTGGAAATTTCAGACCAGCAATCTTAATATTTTTTGTGTATTCCAGCTGCAGCATCCTTTCTGACAAGATACTGAAAGATGGTGATGAATCCGTGATTTATAATGCTGCGTTGACTTTGCCTTTCTTGGAAGCCACTCCTGTAATCTTCCCCTGCTACCAAAGCCTAGCCATGCAAACCCAATACAAATGCCTACAGATGTGAGCTGAAATCAACTTTATTTCATTACTGTCAGTAGGAAACAAAAGAGAGTGTAAAAGCTGCTAGTATGTCTCTCTTGCTAAAAGTATTGTTAAAGGGTGAACCCAGATTGTGGTAACTAGTCTAACTCAGCAGGTCCAACTTCCTCTACTTATTCCCTTTGCAAATGATGTTTAGTCACACACCAAATTCTTCTGCTTTGAAGTGGAGAGAGTAAAAAAATGCTGTCCTTTCAATAACATTTCTTATTCTCATTGGTTTAGCTGTGCTAGCTCTTTACATGGCAATATTGTTTATCAGAGAAACGTATTTATTATGATATTTGAGATACCACTATAGGCAGAGGCTTTTTCTTCCCTTTCTCTGAAAGACAAAAAACTTTAGTGGGCTGAATATGCTACTGTTGATGCACTTGTCAGAGTAATTTTTTTGTTAAAGACACCAATATGGAGGTATACAAAGCAGAGAGGGAAAAATCTAAAGGGAGAAAATTATTTCTGTCTTCCTGGTGTTGAATGATACTTGCAGCTTTCCTCCTGCAGATTTACAATTTTACATCCTGTTCTTTGCCATGCTGGCAAGATCAAGCCTGGAATGAATCTGTTAAGGACGTTGTTTCCAGCTGCCTCTCTGGTCACAATCTCACAGCAAAGTTGGAAAATACACAGTTAGGGATATCTGAACCAGGTAATTGTTGTAAAAGGAGAAATATCAAGGAAGAAATGTAAAAGAAAGTAGTTTCACTGCACTTAGGTTTTGTTTACTTTTTTTTTGGTCTTGTTTTATTGATTTTTTGGGGTTTTTTTTTTTATGTTTTAAGTTCATGGCTAGGAATTAGAACACTGACCTAATGCTATCATAATGGATTTCAAGAGATAGCATTCATAGTTGCCATGATAATAAAGCTTCTTTAGGGCCAATTATCCTCTGCTATAAATTAATGTCTCTAGCAAAGTTTTTAAAGGGAATTTTCCCATTCTGATTGGTTTTCCCTAGGGTTACTTTGTTAGTTTCATTTCAAAGAGCATTTAAAACACTATTTGGCAGATTGGCAATCTCTGTGCCCATTTATTTCATTTTAAAATATGATTGAAACATAGCTGTTGGAAAAAAATAAGGAAACCTTGTTTTTGGTCTAGTCTAGCATCTCTGCCTGTAATTGCCACTGTCTTTCATAAGTAATTTCCATGGAAGTTTAAACTGACCAGTTTTGCATATTTATATATAAAATTTGTTGAGCATGATTGATCCCAATTAACTTTCATTCCTTGTTTTCCCCAGGTGAAGCTATTTGCAAATTCAAATTCCTTCCCTGGTAACATAGTAGCATCCACAGTGCAAAAAAGAATAAGAGCAATGTTCTGGAAAGAGTTGCTCAGCATAGCCTCTGGAAAGGGAAATCCTACCGCAATGAGCTGCTGGAATTCTCTGAAGGTGCCTCTAAGCACAGGAAGAAATTACAACCATTTGGCTTTTATTTATTTTTTTTAAACTTTCCTGAAAATTATGAAGAATGGATAAAGTGAATTCAGACCTATTATTTTTAAAATCTATCAATAATTAATCTGTTGTGAATCAAGGTCACTTTTGAAACGATAGGAGATCTGTTTCAGCTAAACAAAAGGAAGGTCATGCTAAAGAAAAACATACAGTAGAATCAGACTTGCTTATTTTTGTTATTTTCTAAATGGTAAATACTCCTGTTTTTGTTGGCTTTTTTTTCTTCTCTCCTCCCTTTATAAAGAATTTGCAAATCTAGGCAAGTCTACTTGGCAGCAAGTGTTCAGTCATGCCTGTAATGATAGTTCTAATCACAATTCATGAGGTATCATGCATTCAAGTATGATTCATCCAACAAGAAAATATTCTGAAAAGAAGAAAAAAATAAATTAAATGGGTTCTGGTATTCTAAAGGTTGAATAAATGAATAGACTTGGGGTAATTTCCCACCTATTCACAGCAGAGTTATTAAAGGACACACAGATGGAGCTTTGGGAGTGAGCCCATCTATGGGCAGAGAGACCTTTGATGCCATGTAACAGATTTTTCTATATTTTGACTGTCTGTTCATGCCAACTCTTCTTCCTCCTCCTGGCCCTGGATACTTTATTAAGTATTAATAAGTAAGGAACTAATGGTAGTGGAGACTACACTGCTTGTGTACTGCACGTCTTACACTTTCTGTTATGTGATTTGTAAGATTATCAACCATTTGAAGGGAGGAGATTGTACTTTGTTTAGTGTTCAGTAGGATATGCTCTCACTCCTGCCTGTCCTATACCCTTGCACCACACTAAGAAGTATTAAGTTATTAAGAATGAATATTTGGCTTCTCCAGTAATTCCCAAAAATTGCACAATTTTAAAGACAACAGCAGTTTGATCACTGTACATCAGATATGTAATGTAGATTCATGAGTTTACTGAATGCAGGAGTATACATGCTCTAGAGAAAGATTTAGTCAGCTTCCCTCTCTGTCTGAGATATTTATCTTTACATGTTGTGCTGCAGCTACTTCTGTTTCCCTTTACTAATACTATAGCAACCTGCTGATGGATAGCTTGAAAGTCACATAGACACGGGGGTGGAAAAAGCTTCTAATGCCTGCAGAATGTGCCTTCTGTCCCTCATTCTGTACTGATGACAGGAGAAATTATGTTTTAGTTCTAGTCTTGCAGAATATCCCTTGTGTTATCTGCTTGGTCCATCGTTTTTCCTGCTGGAGTCCTTTAGGCCTTTTAAATAGTGTTCTTAAAAGCAGAGAGGATCTGCTTGAGGAGCACAGTATCTAAAACCTGATAAAAATTTGGTTTTTTGGTTTCTGTTAGTACAATGATGTTAGACAAAAATTGCGCCTCTCAATTTTGATATGTTTAACAATTAGTATCTTAAATAATATACCTCACTGACAGCCAATAGATTTGCTAAGTCATTAAATAAAATGAAAATTCTTGAATTTTTTTCCTACTTCCAAAAGGAGGATGATCCTGTTAATTTATTTTTTTCATAGTACAAGACATTTCCCTATTTCTTTTTTTTTCTTTACCAAAAGGTGTGCATGAGCATTTAAAAAAAAATATTTAAGAAATTCACATACTCTAATGCACATACTTTTGTAAATAATGGCAAAACAAGATACTTCAGTACAAAGCTGTGTTTTGATTGAAGAATGAAATCCTTTTGTAATGATAGTTCTTACATTTCCAGAAAAACATCAAAGTAATTTAAAAATAGCATATCTGTACTTACTTGTTGCAAAATGATACGTTCTAAACAACATGAAATCTTTCAGGAAGATATTTTCCTAATATCTATAAAACCGATGGACTGGAAGATATTTTTCTTGACTATATTAAAAAATTTTATATGTGTAAACAGTAAAAAAATAAAATTAGAAAGTTTAGGGACAAACACAGTTATTGAACTGTTAATTACTGAACATCTCAAAAGCAAAGTCACCAAGAGTTTCCCTCTTCATTTTTCTAATTTGCTTCATCCAAAATAGCAAAACCAGACAAGTTTATTCCAGGTACAATTACACTAGATTTCATACTAAAATCAGAAAGAATTAGTTTGACTGTTTATTAATAGACTAACCTCCAAAAATCTCTTCTGAAGGAAAAATAAAACCAACTTCTTGCTATATTGGAAGTACAATACATTCTTTCTAAATCTTCAAACAAAAAACGAAACTTGGGCATATAAAAATATTTTCAGTTGTTTTCTTCTTCCATCCTTATGTGCAACTTTAATCACTGAAACTTTTCAGAGGGAGAACCTTTCCAACACATCGCAGCATCAAAATAATTTCCAAAATGTTGTGTGTAGCTAACAGCTTTGGGGTACTTTATAAAGAGCAGTTTAATACCTACTTTGCTGTATGTTCATAGAGACATGAATTGTCTGGGTAAGCTCTGTTAGATCACAGACTTTTATCTGAAGTAGAAATTTTAGAAAACTCCATATTTGAAGTCAGAGCAGTTATATATGAAGATACTTTGGTATTACAAAGAAATTTTTATCTAAAATGACTTAGTTTTTAAAAAAAAATAGAGATCACATATTTTGTTGGAGTCTTTTTCCTGGGACAAGACAACCCCCCCCAAATATATGATTTCATGACTAAAAATATTTATTTGCTATAGAATTGAAATTCTCCTATCAGAATCATCAGAAGTATCTCCTGAGGCTTATGAGCAAAGCATACTTTGTCAAGAGACTGACAATATTCTGTGTCAGTCTACTTAGCTTTGACAGAACTGTGAAGATGAGAAGGCTGTCTCAAAACTAGACATATGTCTGTCAGAAACTTAGTCTCCATCAAATTTGCTAACAGCACCTTGAAAATAAGATTCTAATGGGCTTGGGGGAGGAGAAAAAATAAAATTATCCCCTATTGTCTTTGATTTTCTTTTAGTCAAGAGGGTTAAATTTATCCTACCTAGCTGAAGGCAAGAAATGAGAACCTGACTTCCAAAACTTCATTGGAATCACTGAAGAAATACAGACATTTTAAAGACACTGATTTACATCTGAAGTCAACTCAGTTTTAGGGTGTTTTTTGGGATGTATGTTCCACTTTTAGATGAATTTCAGAGCGTCTCAAGGTTTATCTGGATTTAAAAGCAGGATTAGATTATTTTCTCCCTGCATATTAAGACATGCTTTCAGTGGGGCATTACTTGCTCTTCAAGTTCATCTTCAGAAACCCAGAAGCATAATGAGGGATATTCCTGGCTTTGTGGGAGAAGAAAGGTGATGTGACCCTGCTGATGGCACTCTGTTCAGGGGAGTTTCTCTGTGTCCCACAGTGTGAACTTGGGTACATCCTGTTCTGCTGAAATGCTGAGTAGTGGTTGTGGTATGGCCTTTGGATTATCCACCAGTGACTTTGCAGGAAACAGGACTAGATCATGCTAATTCAACAGATTATAAGGTTCACTAAAGAGAATTGTAACTCTGAAATATTGATCAGTTGACTCAATACATATAAACATAAAAAACCGGGAAAAATTCTGCACTGAAGATGCAAGGAACATTAATTCCTCTGCCTATTTGGAGTGGACTGGTGACACTGGAGATAGACAATTTGCAGTATCTATCCTGGTTGCTGCTAGTCCAGACCTGGGGGCCCAGGTCACACCTTGGTCCTGTGTCTTATCTGCTGATTCCTATGTCTTGTATGTCTAAAGCATGTCAGATGTGATGACATGCCATTGCTCATATTTAAGTTATAAAATTGTGCCCAAGTGTCTGGTCTGCTGCATATACTGACTATAATTGCCTTGAATCTTAAACACCTACTTCACCTGTAGATAACTGTATTTCTGGCTGAATGCTTGAATCCAATTAAGAGGACCACAATCGTGTTGGTAAACAGTCTGTTGACAGATGGTTTTGACAAACTGAATTTTCCATACACCTGGCCTGCTTGAATAGAAGGAAAGACATTTCCTTTATATATTAGAAATGGACACTTGGAAAGAAAGGGTGGGATTTATATTACAGCAAGATTTTAGAAAGATCCAGACTATTATGTATGTATTTATAGTCTAAAAAACTTTATATTATCAAAAGTCAACATAAAATAGAAGGTTTTTTTCTTTTTTTTTCAATTCTGATTTTTAATAATTAATATTGCAGCAGGTATTCTTGACAGAATAGTTGGGCTGTGATATTGAGATGTACATCTTCATTCAGCTGGCTTTATTTAAAAGACTTAATGGACAACATTATTTTAATATGAATGATGGAAAAACTACTGCATTTTAATAATATTTATAAAGGCATTAACACTACAGACTTTCTTTTCTCAGTATACTTGAAGCAATTTTGGGGGACTACTCAGTTTCATACAAGAGGAGAAAAAACCCATGACAAAATGCCCAAATCTTCCCTATTTCTAGTCTATTTCTTTTTTTTATGAATTCAAATGATGTGTGAAATAGAATACAGACTGTCTCGAAAAGGTGAAGTTATGAACTATGACTATGCAAGCAGAAAAAGCAACCAGCTTCCAAAGAATTTTCAGGGAAATATCTGAAATATCAATCTGTTTTCCTTGCACATTCAGGATTGGATTTAGAATAGGTTGAGATTTGTAGATTCCTCGAAGCTGTTGGGAGAAGTAAAGCTTAATGGTGTGATAAAAGTTCACATTGTAACTATTCAAAATGTTTCTGTTGTTATCCTTACTCCTTTAAAATACTTTTTGTGGAAGAAACCTTCTAGAAATGAACAGGAATCCATACAGATAATGGGATCTGCCTTCATGGAAGAGTTCACAAACCAGGGTCACTGATGCTTATGAAAGTTTACTGTAACAGTGCTATTAACTAAATCAATATTCACTCTTCATTAATACGATGTGCACCTCCACAGTAATTGTTTGTCTCTGGGAATATTGATTTGTGACCACTTGACCCCTCATTTTTTTCTGTGCTTCCCTATGATAAGAATATTTATGCATCTCACTTAGTCCATTGCTTTGTAGTTAGAAAAACACAAATACAGTGAAAGATACGTGATTTGGTGGTTACAAGACACACACTATCACCTTATTCCTCTCAGTCAGGAGTCCACTGTAATTCTTACTGCTTGTTATAAACAGAAATCTCAGTCTCTCTGAGAATCACTGCTGGAAGCACTTCAGCAATTTTATAAATTAAATATATTTCATTAGAAGATTAAACAGTAGCCTGCATTCCAAGCATTTATATTGTTGGTGAAGCTGTCATCCCTGGGTTGTTGTAAACATCCATTACTGAAAATAATGGGCAAGTTATATGCATTCCTGTTTAGTTTCAGGTACCATGAGCTGCCCTCCATTCACCATTTGCTTTTCTCAATGCATTGAGGTAATTCCAACCAGGCTCTGTGCATGTATATATTTGTGCAAGAGAGTGTGAATGGACCATAAGAGTGGTGTCAAATAATTGGCAAGGTTTTTATGGGAAGAAAAGAAAAAAAAAGCCCATGTTTTATAGGGGTACAATCCTTGTATAGTCTCCATACCATAACAAGCCTTAAATTTCCAAAACTAGATGTAAAAGGGAAAAACAAAACCCACAGGATTTTTTTCCAAGTTATACTCATTTATTGCCAGCATGTATTTCTAACAAACGCCAGCTGTGTGGGAATGGTTGAGGGTGAATGGATTATGAGCTCTCTATTGGTTTGTGTCTTCTAGCAAAAGCAGGTTCAGCTGTGCTGGGTGTAACTGTCCGAAGCTGTCTAAGAGTAAGGTGTAAGGAAGGGATATCTGCATGATGGGCCTCTCCTGCAGCTTCCTTAAGCTCTTTTGTGATATTGTGATAAAATTGTGGTATACAATTTTTGACAAGCTTGTTTAAAAAGAGCTGATTTTGGACATACTCTCTTAGAGAAAGTACAGGTACAGGTGTACAGGTACCCCTCAGAGTGAGAACAACATAGCCTCGCTTGAGAAAAAGTGAAGAAAGATGTCAAAGCCTTTTACTTGAGGGATGCATTCTTGGTAGACATACAAAGTCAAAAGTGCAGTTTGCTCTGGCACTTGCTTTGGCACAAATATTCAGTGCAGATATAAGCAAAGTCATAAGAAAAATTGGACAGCCAATGATAGGAACATTAGTATTTTGCTTGTTGGCTTTACCATTTCACTTTTTAATGTTTTGCATTGTTTTGGAGGTTCTCGGCTGTTTGCTTCCCAGCTGATCTACCATAAATATGGCCACATTCTCTCTTTCTTATTGGAACAGTGTGGTTGATTGACCTGTGTGACAAACTTAGACTCTTTTTAATGAAAGGGGATAGGAAGGATGCCCTTAATGGGCAAAAATAGAAAATGATGGCATCCCTTTTATTTTCAAGACTGCACATGCTGCTGAATATTAAGGGCTTTATGAAACTGCTTGCTTTATATACCTCTGTGCAGTAAATATTGAAATTGTATTGGAATACTATAATTTTATTTCTTCTAATCTTGAGGACTTTTGCTGTGCTTTTGTTTTCTCTCAAATGAATTCGACTACAGCTGTGTGGGTTTTTTATCATGGCTGATAAAACCGTTTTTATACTGAAAAATAAATCAATCTGGAATTTGTGTGTATGGAAGAAATATTCTGGGTTTGCATTAAAAACAATCCTCATAACAGTTTTGTTATCACTGCTGCCATGCTGAGGAATATTGGAAGCTCCAATCTTCTATAGTTTTTTTTTTAACCTAAGTAACATAAGATGTGTTTATAAAATAGGTTGTTTAGTTTTAAAAATTTTAGGTAAAGCTGGAAGCATAATGGAAAAAGGCATGTTTATTTCCAGAAAAGTTAAGCTGAACTTTCCCTTTGACTGATGTTGAGAGACAATAGTTGGATAAATAAATCACCATCCTTTGTCAATGTGTGAATATGTGACCAAGGGTAGATTGGCATCTTCACATTACAGTCCCCTCACTCTGAAAGCATGGTCTAAACACCTTTAAAACCTTTCTCACGGGTAAATACCTTTAACACACTGTTGAAGAGAGATCAGTTGTAAGGCTCCCATTAGCCTTATTTAGTGTTATGGTTAAATTCCCATAAGTGACTTAGAAAACTTACTCTGCAAAACTGAATTATTTTGGGTTGTCTAACAATGAGAAGAACTACTCACCAAGGAATTCTGCAAACATAATAATTGGAGCATTAATTTACTTGTCTCCTTGAACCAATAAATTGTTTCCTATTTGCACATACTATGATTTGCTATACACTCATTCTTCCAATGATTCTTTCTCCCTGAGTTATTAAGCGTTTATCTTCCAACATTCAAATCCCCAATTATAATGTTAAATTGATTTAAAGAACTTTTATGCATCTATTTATTTCTGTTTAAAGCTCCCTGTTGAAAAACAGAACAAACATTTTATATGGTCCCAAAACCAGGGCAATGGCGAAAAACCCCTAAGGTTTGTTTCTACAAGATACTGAGTTTCCACACATGCTTCCTGCTAATCTTCCTTAGCTGAATTTTTTGCTTATACTTTACTAATGTGTTGCTGAAAAGAAAAAAGTAAATTTGGATGACGCTTATCACCTTATTACTTCATGCCCATAACTCAAAAATTTTCCAGTGATACCTGGACCCTTCTCTATTTGTTCAAAACTCAGAAGAAGCAGAAATCCTGTGTTAGAAGACCATTCAAATATAAAAGGATTCCTCTACTTTAAGTTCCATAAACACCAGGAAATTCAACTTTTTTTCCTGTAAAATCTTTTGATTTACAGTTAATCATAACTTTTATGATTTGAAGAGTCTGTATTAATTTGCTTATTTGAAGAGTCTTCATTGATCTGTTTATTCACAGATTTAAATTGAAATTATATTTTTCTTTGAATAACACAAATTCTAGGAGTTAATTTGCTACATATTTCTGTGAATATGGAGCAAAGTATTTTATAAGCTATTTTGTTAAACTGATGCATGAATATAGTTAGCAGCTGTTTAAAAACTATGGATTTTTAAACATCTGTAATACCATTAATCTCTCAAAATTTGCCTTACTTTGATTTTTTGAAACAAAAACTAGACTCAAAATTGGTTTTGAGGCTTGTAGCAAAATATTTTACTGCTTTTCTGTTGACGTCATTTTTCTAGGGCATGTGTTCTTGTTCAGAGAAGCAAATAACAATTGCTGGTTCAATGACACCTTAAACTTGCAGTCTTAGCTCAGATCTATTTATTTAAAAAATAAACCCCTTCTATTGCAGCTGTGCTTGGTGGCCTAGTTTCATCACAAAAGGTAAAAAAAAAAATGGCTTTAGCAGACTTTAAATGCAAATGTATTCCTTAGCAAAAATGAAAGAATCTGGATGTCAACAGCGCAATGTTGTTTAGAAATTAAAGGATTTTACTTATGCAGAACAAGAATAACTACATTTTTATTGATTTTTCTTAATCAGGTCAGCATGCTGTTTCAGCCACTAATGAATGGCACTCTAATTAAAAAATATGTAATGAAATAAAGTTATCTAAACTATGATTATGACAATACTACTGTCAATGATAACTCAGTGTTTCTTAGACATAAACTTTTTCCTAAATGCTAATAGAATTCTATATAGCTTATCTTAATATATCCTGTCAGAAAAAGAATTTCACTGACAAACAATAACACAAATGTTTCACTGATGAAAACAGAAGGGAGCATTTTGAGAGAAAGCAAGTATATAATCCTCTAGAGTTAATTTTAACTTCATGAAAATGTAGTAGACTATAGACTTTACAGAAGCAGGGTTTAATTTCTATCTTATTTAAGCATATTTGTATACACTTTAAACATACTATTTTTTCCATTGAATTTGTTCTTTATTACTAAGCTTGTGGTTCTTTTGGATAGCAAAAAAAGTACTTAAAAATAGTAAAATATATTGAGTCACTGACACCTTGGAGTATTTAAAAGACAAAAATGAATGCAACAGTGAACATCTAACTGGGGAATTTGAATGTATAAAGAAAGGTTTATGTCATTCATGTGCAGAGTTGCAACTTTGAGGTAAAAAAAGTCTTTATTTCCTTTTAAGGTTTGTATGAACTTTGGAAAAATCAAGACAAGTTCCTTGGAATAATTTGAAACAAAGTTCAGAAATCAGTGCATCCTTTCTTACTATAACACCATATGTTGTGTGCTTGATGTACAAATAGAATAAAGAAAAGCAGAACCTCTGTAAGTTAGTTCAGCCCCTGCAAGCTGCAAATTCAATCAGGAAAATCTGGCTAATGGGCAAGAGAATACTACTTTAAACAAACTTTTTGCCTGTCTTAAGTCTCTTAAATTGCTGAAGAGTAGCAGATTTCTCATAATACAACCCAATATAATATGGTCAGATCTGTTACGTAACCCCTGGAGATTTTTTGTAGTTCTAGACTTGATATACTAACTATAGCACTTGAGATTTTCTCCTGATAAGAAGGCATCTCCAGTCATTTGGAACATTTTCTAACTTTTAAAATTTTAAGCCAGATGGACTTAGACCTTTTCAAATATGCAAACCAAAGCCATGCTGTGGCTTGAGCACTGTCCTGTTCTGTGTACTTACTACTGGCATGTCCCTGACACAGAGCTGGCCAATGCTGACCACTTAGTACTGGATGCTGTCTCTAGGAGCCTGGTTAGGGGGTCCCAAGGGCCAGTAGTTTTCATGTGTACAGGGGTTTTTTTTAGAAAGTCAGAGAATTTAGCTGTACAAATACCTGCTTATCAAATATGCCTTTTTATCCTCACTGTCTGCAAATTATGTGTCTCATTTTATTTATGAGTACACAGAGAGCTAGAAGATCAGACAGAAATCTGGTGAGCTACAGTTTAGAAATAGTACCCTTTTTGTACAATGTTTTCCCTGAAAGAAAAGTATTACAAGAACCCAGCTTGTGAAACAGTATTAAACTTGCATGTGGTATTATCAAAAACACAAGGAAGTGTGATGAAAATGGCTTGAAGAAGTTATCTACTTTAGGCAAGATCAGCTATATCATACCTTACAGTTGTCTATTTAACTGACTGAAATCTTTTTAATGAGTCTACAAGCTCTCTGGGCACCACATTTTAATATTACAACCCTCCTAATTCTTGCCAAGTTTTTCTCAGCATCTAAAGTGCATCTCTCTAGCTGCAGGCTTAGGTTCATTATCTATCTATCTATCTATCTATCTATCTATCTATCTATCTATCTATCTATCTATCTATCTATCTATCTATCATAAATACATCTTCCTTCAGTCTTTCCTTCTCTGAATTAAGCATGACTCTTTAAGCCATTTCTAATAAGCAAAGTTTTCAAGATAATTCTTGTTGCTCTATGCTGGTGTCTGCGCATCTGTTTTACATCTTTCCTTAAATATTATGCACACTTGCTCAGTTTTCTAGCTCAGGAATAACATGTATTAAAGATGACCACCAAGTCTCATAGATGATGTTGCAACCATACAATATCATCTGGTATTTTTTGGATTGTCACTTACTGTAACTCTAACTAATTCATGTCAGATTTCAGACAGTTGTTCCCCTTCTTACATTTGTGTACTTGTCTGATGCTGGGTTCAGCACACCAAGTATCAATCATTTAATTTTCTAAATTCTTTGTTTTCCCTACTGTTAAGTGCAAAGGTATTGTTACTATTTCCCTATAATGTTGTGTAAAGAAGGTGGTGGTGTCCAGATGCCATGATAGCATAGTCAGAAGGAAAACGTCTATTTATTTGCAATTTTAAAAAAAATTGACTTAAACATGAGACTCTCTTTTGCCTAGTGTGTTACTTCCTAATGGTACCATTTCTGAGAACTGTTTTTATTAATGGAGTACACTGCACAAAATTTAAAAAGTATGATTATTGCCTGTTCCTGGATGAATTTCATGCTCATGTTATGTGTACATGTAGTATCTTAAGTACTGTGCCTCTCATTTCTGTTGCATTCTGTTGCAGAATGATTTGTGACCATAAAATATATTTGCAAGTTGCTTATGCTTACTGCAATGAATAAAATAAATATTTTTAACATTTTTTACTGTTTATATATCATTAACTTATGTATGTTGCTAAGTGTATGGCATATTGCTGTCCTCATGTAAGGAATGTTTGGTGTACCTAGCACTTTCTGGCAAGTGTGAAGTGTTGAATTATTTGGTGTTTATTTCTCCCTGAATGTAACATAAATTATATAAGGATTAATAGCTCTGTTAATTGTACATATCTGTTTCTAGTTCACCTGCATCTCAGTGCACCAGTATGCAGTACAACACTGTAATTATGCATTTCAAAATTAATTATATGCTTTGGCTTGAATAAAATGTATATTTAGGTATTAAGACTGAGAATAGTTACAGTCTTGTTTCAACCATTTATAATCACTATAGTAAGCAATTATCTTGCATCTATTTACACAATTTCAGAATTCTTACTGCTGTGAATGAGAAATGAGCTCCACTTGACATTTGAGGATATGCTGCATAGGCTAAAGGTCCTCCTACTGTTAAGAAGGTCATGACACGTCATTATATGTTGGTCTAATGATCTGTGCCACTTTAATAATTGGTACTTGAAAAGTTTAATCATAACAGTGAATAGAGATTCACAAAAAAAACCTTTTAAAAATGGCTGTGGTCCAGAAATAATACGTATATAATCCACCCATCTACCTTGGTTTATGCTCTCATCTCTTGACCTGAAAAAGGAAATGGTGGAAGTGCACACTTTATTAAATTAAAATAATACTAATTTTGCTTTATATGCTTTTGAGAATTTTGCATAAATTAGTATCAATAATTATGTTAGGTCCATATGCAGAGACTCCTCCTAAGATCTGATCTTGTTTGTGTTAAGTACATGGCTAAGAATTTAAATAAATGGGCCATACCTTTCCAGAATCTTGGTAAAATGCTTGATTCTTATCATTTCAAGGGCCATTGATAATTACATTTACATAAATAACTACTGAAAGCAGTTTACTTTTAATAATGCTTATACTGAATGCTGAGTGTCAAATAATAAACGACTGTACACTAAATGAATTATTCAGAATTATTTATCTAAGGGGAAAAATACATGTAGAGGGCTGCTGAATATCCTCCCTTTACATTCAGTCAAAATATGAACTCACATATGCAGTTGCTAGCAGAAGTATATATGCAAGGAAGTGTTTGATATTTTCATCTTGAAAACATATTATTTCCATGTGATTAGATTCTGTTTACAGAATAGCTTTCAGAAAAAAAGACAGACACAGTGAACAGACAACTCACTTTGGGGAACTTCTTGCAATTTAATTTATTTTCAGTTAACACAAAGTCTTAATTACTGATTTGTGTATTGAGAGAAAAGATAAAAAACAACACAAAAAGACCACAAAGATAAGAAATATTTACAGAACACCTTTCCTTCACTCCCTCATGCTCAGCCTAAGACACAAGTTCCTTTTGCTGTGGCATCTTTCTGCAGAGGTGCCACAGGCTCCTGGCTCACAGAGTTTTGGGACATGATGGGGAGTCTGCATTGAAATCAGCTCTGTGATGCCCAGCACAGGCAGGTTATGGGCACCCTCAGACAGAGCAACCAAACCCTGCTGTTTGTGCCTGGTTTACTGTCTACTTTCTTTTGATCTGTATAAAATATTCAAAAAGTTTCACATGCTGCTCAATGAGATTTCTTGTGGTCTAAATTGCACTTCTTTTGATTGCTGTTGATATTCCTTCACATTTTATAGTTCTGGGTTGTTTGTTTTTTTTTTTTTTTTTTAAATGCAATGAAGCATCCTAGAGATCATTTTCTATTTAGGAAGAGAGGAGTGTATTAATGTTTTGGTGTGCTTTTTCCCATGCTAATTCATGGTAAGTTGAAGAATGGTTTGAAGAACCTCAAGCATTCCTGTAATGTGTCATGGTCCAGACTCGACTCTAAACAGATTTAGAAAGTGCAGATAGGCAGAAATTGTGGCTTGGTGTGAAGTAGGATTTATTCAAGCTAATCCTTGCCATGGACCTTCCACAGTGCTATACATCTTCCTCTTGGTGGAGAAAGAATGGTTTAGGTTAAGAAGGGGCTCTAACAATCATCTAGAAGGAGAGGAACTCTATGTCAGAATTTTCCTAAGCAAAATCAATTTTAGGTTTATGGGAAGCTCCCTCCCTCTATTTTCACTGCATCAGGCAATCTGGCCATGCCTCATGGGAGGACAAATATTTAGCATGAGCTGACATCAGACACTTTGGCATCCTGTTTTCAGGGAATATCTGTTTCTTACCTTACTCATCAACACTGCATTCACTTCTTCTGGGACTTGGCCCTAAATTTTTTACCACTTGTCCAGAAGAAACGGGAATACATAATTTCCCAAATCAGCGTGGAGGGTTGTAGAATGGGAAGATGTTATTGTGATGAAAAAACCATGTTCAAAGAAACAAGAAACCTCTAAATTATAAGTGTTATCTCTTCATGTTGGTTAAAGTCCAATGAAGCAAAAGCTTGCCTCTCTCATACTGCTGACACATTGTATTTATTTTCTTTCATAAACAGGTTCTTTGCCTGAAGAAAGCCAAAAACATAAGCACAGCACCTGCTGAAGAAATTAAATAAACACACTGTAATAATCTGAACTTGTGAGTCAAGCTCTTTTACTTACTTTTGATTTCCATCAGCAACTTGCGGCCTTTAAAACTGAATTTCAGTTTGCAAAGCTACTTCTTTTAATGGATTGCTCATCCTGGCAAGCACTGCACTCAAAATATTGTATCTGATATTAAACTGTAATGACTTTAAACTCCATGTGAGGTATCTTTTTATCATACATAAAAACCTTTCCAGAAGCTTTTATTGCCTGTGGCTGAACACTCTTCTGTTCTATGTTTTCTGGCAGGATACAGAAAAACATAGTGGGTAAACTTTCTAGATGGTGGGGCTAAATTCTGCATTAAATGTGCAAAGTGATTTATTTATTTACTGTTGCAAACCCACTGTAGTTCATTGCAAGCCTTTCAGAAAGGAGCTTTAACAGCACAGGAACAGCTGAACTTCTAAATGAGGACTTGAAATGTCTATAAAATATCCTCCATGGGTATTTTGCTATGCCATTTCCATGCTACTGTGATGGTGATGACAGGCTTTGTTAACAGGGACAGGCAACTGTGGGAACATGTGTGAAGGCTTTCTTCACCTACATATAGGTTTCTGCAAAGATTTTCAGAAACAGTGTGCGTTAAACTCAGGTGAAGCAACACACAGTTGCTAGGATTAGTGCAGTCTGCCGTTTTGAAGTGCAGCTTGTACCCACTTTGATCATATATCTTTGTCAGAGCTGCCAGGTACCACTCTATAACAAAGTCTTGCAATGCCCAGCAGAAGTTCAAAATCAAACCATCAATGCATCCTTCTTTCATCTGTTTTAAGTCACCTGAAATTGAATAATCTTGATCCAAGATAGCCACATAGCTTTTCTTTTTAATTGAAGAAAATAGGTAGCTTTATAAAGCAATTTGTCTCATCAGGTTTTAATTGCATCTTTGAGAAATGTGGACTGTTCTCTGTTGGTATCTATTTCTTCTTATTTACTGTAAATAGACTTTCTACAAGGTAGTAAAAGATCTGAAAAACTTGCTGTGAACCCCTATATCAATTGAAATTATGTTTATCTCAACTGATGATAAGAGAATTGAAATTATTTCAGTTTTACAACCGTTCTTCTGCAAAGAGGATCTATTAGGATATGACAGATATGGAATCAATCAATCTCAAATCGAGCTGAAAATGTAAGAATTTTGGCACCTTTTTCTTAAAGTTGGCTAGAAACGTGGACTTGAGAAGAACTTTCTCAGTAAAACAATCAGGCATCAGGGCTATATCTTCTGCTTAAATCTGGAAGAAGGACATAAATCTGACCTGTAACACATTATGGGATGACCACCTTGCATATAAGGTGTAAGAGTGTTACCCAAAAAACATTTCCTGTTTTGTGCAGTCCTCATTTGGAAGTGTGTGAACTGAAAGTGGTTTTGCAGGCAATTTAAGGAAAGAGAGCCTTCACATACTTAGCTGTGTTTTGGGAAATGAAGAGCCCAGCTTTATTGAGACTCGTGTAGGTGTCATTGGTTATAACTATTGAAGTTTAAATGTTTGTTAAGTTTTTGTTGTTGTTGGTTTTTTTTTTTCCTCTTTTCCCTCTTGGAAACATGGATGACTGAGGAACTTCTATTTGTCCTGGGCTGCTGCATTTTAGCTCTGAAGAGCATGTAGTTATCTTAATTTAGACTTAAGAAGTTATGGGTCTGTGTTTCTTTGTGATTGTGACCAATGTTATTGATTAATTGTGTTAGATTTAGCACAATAAAAAATAAACCTAAAAAGCCAGATTTTGTAAAATTACCCTCAGCATTGCTTGCCTTGCAATGCCATTAACAATCCTTTAGTTTCAGGGAAAATGATTATATTTATTGCTCTGAAGTATGTGAATTCTTTGCATGTTTTTTGGAGTCCACCCACAGAAAAGAAGAAAATGCTAGATGGTTTTTTTTACTGTGTTAGTCCCAATTTATAAAGCTTAAGTATGTCTATATTTCAAACTAGATTCTTACCCATATTATAGACTTTCAAATGAATTACACTTCAAATAAAAGTGAAGAATGAGCATAGGTGGTTATAAATGAGAAATCAAAATATGCAAATAATGTTTGGTATGAAATAATGGATTATACTGACAAACTGTATTTAACAGTCCTATAATTTATAATCATGGTATAGATTAATGAAAAGTAGTAATGGTTGGATTTATTTTTCTTCCTTTGGAATGGAACTGCTTTTCTAATCTCTCTTGCTTCTGTTAGATACTGGAAGGTAGGATAGTAACATGAATCCTGAAGTGATAAAATGAACAGTATTTCACAAACACATTATTTTAAACTCATTAGGCATTTTGGAGGGTGAGGACAGGGTCAGCAGTAACTCCTGGAAGTGTCAGAGTGTGCAGTCTCCAAAATACTTCTCAGGAAAGTGGAATTGCTCTCTGTGTTCACATCTGGACAGTGCCACAGACTCATGTTTAGGTGAACATGGACGGGTTTAGTGCTATAACCTCTGTGAAACTCCAGCACCCATTCGGACAGAGATTTGCCATGTTGCCCTGCTCTTGCCTGGTAATGACAGTAAATGTCTTGTTTTCTCCTGAAGTGACACTAATGAACAGAAAAACTCTGTTATCTCTGCAGAATAGAAATATACTTATAGCAGAACCTACAGGACTGTGAATAGTTGTGTCTGCTGATTATAACTGGTAGCAGTTACTGAGGAACAAAGAAGAAGGAGTTTCAGGATCAGTGAATTCTCCTCTTCAAGGCAGACTGAGGCAACAATGGCAACAATGCCAGCCCAACTGGCATTGCAAGGCAGGGCAATCTAAGCAGCTTTCACTGCCAGCTCTGCACCTCAGTTCCTGTTACAACCCATACAGTGAATAAGATCATGGTACCTCTTTGGAGGGAGGAAGGACCTATTATTGTTATTAGTTATACCTCTTCCTCCCCTTTTGTTTTTGTTATAAAAAATCCACAGGGGCAGACACAAAGGCACTTTAAATGAAAATACATGTCATGACATTAAACTGGGTTAATTATTATGAATGCTAGATTCTATTATATTGCCCTACATTTGCTACTTCTATTTAAAGACTTCAGAATAAATAGTTGCAGAAATTATTTCTTTCTCATTGTATTAAAACAACAGCACAAAATAATTTTTTATGAGCCTGAATATCAAGCATAAATTTTCTTTTCATGTTGGCAGAATAACCTGCAGTGATTTAAAATTAATATTAAAAAATAACATGTATTTTTTCCTTAGTGGAGTGTGATACATGACCATACTTCTTCTGATTGTAAGGGTGAATTTTTTTCCTTAGAAAATACTTAGTTCCTATTATTTAAAAATTATTTTTGTTAATGAACATAGGCTGGAATTTTCATAGAAAACACCAGAACTGAAAAAATGAAAAAAAAAAACCAAAACCAAAAAGAAATTATGTGTTTTGACACTGTAGTATTTTTCAAGTTTTAATATTTTTAAATGCTTTGCTGCAACCCACTTAAAATAACCTAAGATTCCTTGAGTCAAACCACTGGTTTGAATTTGAAAACATTGTTTTGAAAAGCTGAAATGTTACTTTTCATCTGACTTGTAGAGAAATGTTCTCCAAACAGACATTATTTCAAAAATATCTATTTTGATGAAACACTATCTTTGTCACAGGAAAATACTCCACTTTGAACACTTGTGTCTAACTGCAGTGTCAGCAGGAATGTAGTGGAGTGAGTCAGATAGCTGTTGTCATGCTTTCTGGAAAAAAGAGTGCTAGAGATGGAAATGGAATTCAAATGTAAGAAAAGTGTTGAGATACATTTGTGTTTCTTATTCTTCCTTGTGCTGAATACGTTAATACCCCTTATCACATTTTAAAATTCAGAAAATAAAGAAGTATTCATCAGTAAGTCTGGACAAACCTCAATGTTTTAGGCAACATTCTAAGAGATGAACAAAATCAAAACATTTACAATGCTGTAAGGTTGTATTTACCTTTACACATATGAGAAATTTTTACAAGAGACAGCCCATTTATAACCATTAAATTTTTCATACAGACTGCTGACACAACAGGGACAATGTGGTTTTTACATACTTTTGCTTCCTCCAGTTTAATGAAGAGGAATTGCAAGATGGCTGCATCCCTGAAGTAATTCTTCAGCAGGGGTAAGGCTGAAATAGCCAGCAATCCTAATGAGGAAAAATGAAAGGGCATCACCACTTAATTCATCTCATTATTGGCTCTTAAAATGGAGATAAATGAGGCAGAGATAAAAAAAGGAGAGCATGAGACAGACATGCATTTCATTTCTGAGTGGTTGCCGTGCAGAAGCAGGAGCGTGTCTAAGCTGGGCTGTGAATGTGAATTCTGGAGTGCCATTGCCAGCTGCCAGAGATGCTGGCACAGTCGTTGCACTGACGACAGGTGGGCATTGCCAGGGATGCGATTGCTTTAATTGTACCTTGTCCGACTGTGCTTAACGTAATTTCAGGTTTCTACCAAAAAATTTAAAGTACAGTTGAAAGATCTGCTGTGCCAAGTTACATGCCAGGGGCCTCTCAAATAGCAGCAACTTGTGAGCAGGTTCTGTGGGAATCATTTAGTGCAGAGCTGAAATCTCTGTGCCCATAATGAGACCAAACTATCCCTGTCCTACACACACACACACACAGAGGCCTCATAACCATGTTTTACTGGAAGAGGTAACATTCACAGCATTGTCCAAGTGGTAGTGGCAGTTCCCTTTGTGTATTCCTCCAAGTCAGAACAGATTTAGCAACCCATAAATTTCACGCTATAATAGTGCATTGCATTCCTGCAGCATTGTCCTGGTTTGAAAAACACAGGTGTTCTAGGGAAAGCAGGGCCTTCTCTTGAAATGGAGAAAGTAAATCCCTCCCTCTGAATCAGTATAATTTTGAAATTAAGGGGCTCTCAGGCAAAGATATAGGGATAGGAATGACAGTTCTTTATGAGTATATCTAACAAGACAAACCAAACAACAACAGTTATAAAAATAACAACAAACAGAGCATTTACAGTCCTTTTTGGCCGGGCACCCTTCCCTGTGCTGCAGTTACTGGTGGTGGGCAGGGGAAAGTCCCATGCAGCTGCAGGAGCACTGAGGGTGATGATGTTTTCCCAGGTGGGAAAGGGATGGAGGAGAGTATTGGTCACAGTGTCGGTCCCAGTGCTCCAACATGGTGCTTGGAGGTGGCAGGCTGAAGAGAGAAGGTGTCCAAGCAGGGCAGCACTGCGGGGGTCCAACAAGAGAAGATGCAGCTCCCAGAGCTGGGATAGCAGGGAGGGAAGCAGCAGTGACCTTCCTCCTCCCACTCCAAGAGTGAATGAGCCACTGCCTCCCACCCTCCTTTACCTGCCCCTAATCTTCTAACCTCCCCTTCCCCCCACCCTCCAAGAGAAACTCCCAAAAAAGCAGGGAGGCTCTCCCTCTCCCCATCTCAAGGTCTCAAGGACCCAGCCATCAGTGCCTTAGCATGTCAATGGGAAAAAATTCCACACGCAGAGAGGAAAGGAAAAACCAACCCCTAAGAAGCATATACTGATCATTAATTATCCCATTAATTGAAAGCAAATGGAAAACCTCACTCTTCAAGAAGAATTGAGTCTTCCTGGAAAAAGATTGGATGTTTTGGTGACTGTTCTAAGTTGAAACACACCAGATGTGGGTGGGAAGAAAATAAAAATTTTGAAAAGTATCTATTCCTTTTTTCCTTTGAAATCCCCTTTTCAATGCAAGAGAACAAACTCTTGCCATTTGGTTAGATTTCTATTTTTATTTCTGCCTCAGTCTTATTTATACACTCTCCATAAATTTGTAAATTTATTGAACAAATGGAGGGTAGGAATATCTTTGATGACCAATTTAGATTATGATTTGTTTTCTTTCTGGTTCCTTTTATGTATCTCATAAATTCAAGGTTATTTATTTGCTCTGCTATGTAGTTCTTCTCCCCATGAATTTTATTTCTCTTGGATATTTTATTCTGCAATTCCTGAGTCATCAGCCTTGAAGAAAATGGAGGCCTGCTGCTCCTTAAGTCTTTGTTTTCTCTTTTGAAATAAAAAAATTCAGTTACAGAATGTAATTGGGTTATAAGCCATGACAGGTTCCTTACTGAGTGTCAATGTGGGAAGGCACAGGAAGGATCCAAACCAGAGACAATATTTCAATGCTCTCTAGAGTTAATAAACTTCCAGAATGTTCAGATCCTAGACTGGGTGTAAGTTACTGTGTTGAATGTGAAAAGCCATTTCAGTCTCTGGCACTGTCTTGGTTGCTTTCATTACTTTATCAGTGATGCAACTGAAAATGGAGCCATTGGAAATAATGATTTATGGAACCACATCTTGTCATTGTGACTTCCAGGAAATCAGTAAATATTCATGACAGACGAAAAATTAATATGTCATTCCTTAAAGGTATCCTGTAGCGTTATGAAGACATGAGATAAAATTCTGCACTTATAAGAATAAACGTGTTCCCTATATGTCAATAGACGTAGCCATTTACATCAATACTAATTTTTTTTCAGACCACTGTGTATGGTAGCTGCCCCATATGATCCTGTAGATTTATGGATTCTGCCACCAGCACTTTTTAAAATTAAAAAAGTGAAGGGACTTGAGAGATTCATTTCTTGAACGGCACATTTTTCATACTCTTTCATCAAAAAATATGACAAGTAGCTTATTATCTTTGAGAAGTTGCCATTTAGTGAGAGTATTGTCAGGATTTTATTATTTGGATGCTTTAAGTACTTGACATATTTTATTTAATAGTGTAATACTATAGAAACTTGCAGATTTCTTAAAGAAAATTATTTTGATAATAATCGTCTTAATAATTGATCAAATCTAAACAAAGAGTAACTTTTAAAAAAACTAAAAAAACTCTGAAACAGCTATTTTGAACTTAAAAAGTCTCACGTTTAATTCTGTTTAAGGTATCTTTTTTTACTGTAAAGTAACTAGGAGATATTAGCATTCTTATGATAAACACATTAAATGTTGCAAATATATGAGCTCAAATAATTCTGCTCCATATCTCTTCCTATTTGTCTATTTATAAAACCAATCCTCATTAAATCCAAAGGTTGCAAAAACATATTTCACAGATTAATGAATAATTATGTAGATTGTTGAAATGCCATTCAAAGAGTCAAGCCACCTCTCAGGAAAAATCTGTATTCAAATGCTTTTTGCTTTAGTACCTCCTCCTATCCAGAAATACACTGGCATTTGTAGCACATTTATACCAAATTATGGTTATCAACGAATCAGAACCAAGCTGACATAGCAGAGGAGGAGGTACGAGATTAGTTATTAGAGAATTCACTGAAATAGGAGTTTTGAAAACATAGAGGAAAGAAGAGAGAAAAAAATATAAAATTGATTTCAGATTTTTTTTGGAGCAGAGAAGGAAAATATTCAGAAAAATGAAATTCAGGGAAAGGAGAAAGAGATAATGTGTGTCATCTCCAGATTAGTAAACTGACATAGGCATATAAGCATAGAGAAGAAATGTTAGTCACTCAAACTCAAACAAAGCAGATTTATGTTTGGAATTAAGTAATGGTATTTCCCTATGTATTTTCACACAGATTTAAGGTAAAAGTCAAAACAAAGTAACACTAGATAGAACAAAAATGTTTTAATACGTAAATGCCTGGAAAACTTTCTGCATTTGCAGTGCTGTTGATGTGTCTCATGGGAATTTTATTTCTGTGCCCTTAGTGCCTCATATTGAGGAGTAAACTGTGTTTCCTAAGGTGCATTGCACATTTACTATACATTAAATTTTATTACAGTCAGCTGGAAATGGTGATAGCATGGCTATGAAACATAATCTTTCTCAAAAATTCTACAATGAAAAAGTAAAATGCAGATAAAGCAGCAATTCCTTTGTTTGAAATGAAGCCGAAATTTTGATTCAGGTAAAAGAGAAAGGTTTCTTTTAAAAATTTTCCAGTAGAATTTCTTCAGGGTCTTGAACACTTTAACAGTAAGCATCTATAAGTAGAAAGGGAGATGATTTGGACCACTGGAGAGCAGAACCCACTGGGGAGTAAAAGAAGTTCCACATTTTATGGGAGCTTTGGAAAATTGGCATAGAATGGATACTTGGATTCCTAAAAATCTCATTTAAAAATGAAAAAAATATTTACTACTTGGTTATCCATTTGAAAGATCTTTATTGGACTGCAAAATTTGTAAAAGTTGTTTTATTTATCTCCTGATCATCCAGGTATTCTCTTCACAAATCACATTGATGCATCTTTAACACTAAATAGCATTTAGTAATTCACTGCTGCCTTCCCAAACTAACAGAGATTTGTTTTCTCAGATCCTAATCCTACTGACTATTTATTCCTTCAGGAATGCCCTGCAACAATGCAAATTTCAGAGCATGCTTCTTGCATTTTATCACTGAATGTGTCAGCTAGATGAGAATGCAATCTAAATATAGGTTATGCCAAAGAGGTTCCAATCTCAGTCTAAAAAAAGAATGTATTTTAAATTATGCTCTCCCTCACTTATTTTAACTCTCCAGTGTCACAAAATTTAAAAAAAAATTAACAAACTGCCGAACATGTACAGCATGGAATACTTGTAAATATTTTTATAGACTGCAAAAGCAACAAACAGGCAAATTAAACAGAACTGGGCAAAATACATTAACACACTAAACATATATAAATATTTTTCAAAAAGGGCATTTGAAGTGATTGGTGAAGGGCACTCATACTTATTACAGTGATTTTTTTAGACTTTTTCCTAATGCAGGCTAAGATGGTATCCTTCAGCAAAACCAGAAAATGAATAGAAAATAACTGATCATTTTGAAGAGATGAATACTTTTTTGCTCTAACACAATTTTTTGTTATTGAACATATTTGTTTATCACAAAATCTAGTTTTCATTTTGTTGCTGTTGACAAACTATTTCACAGGTATTTTTGTAACTTTTAATGTAACTAATACAAAAAGACTATTTTCACTTCTATGTGTTGTTTTTCATAAATCACTCGTGAATAAAATTTTGAATGTATGGTGTTTACTGCTTCACATCAGCAACTATGAATTTCAACTGTATGTAATACAGTTGTAATTTTGCAGAAGGACTCACAAATTCCTGGGTTTGTTTTCAATTTTAGTCTACTTATACTGGGATTTGTGTATCGGCAGAATCTTTGAAAGTCAGACAATTTAATTATAACATCTGTGGAGAACTTGCTCTGCTTTAAAACCTAAGTTGTGGGCTTCTTGTATTGGAGAAACTTCCCAGAGACAGGTGCACTTACCCAATGTGGTTCACAACAGAAGTTAGGGGTACACAGGCAGTGACAGCCTCAGAATGGAGATACCTAACAAGTTGATGCAAACAGTGCTGGATGCAAGCAGATAGGAATTTCCTTGAGCCTGGCAGACTGAGCCTGGTCTACTTTAGTTTCTACTCCTCTGTGTAAACACAATCAAAACATCCCACTATGAAATACCTAGGACAGGAATAACTAATGGCCTAATGATAGCATGCATGGTTTGTACTTCAAAAGGATATTTCTGGCACCCCTTAACCTGTCTGTCTGCACAGAAAGATATAAATCCTTTTCTTTTCCCAAACCATCAGATCAGTGGATTCTCGTGCTTGCATTTCACTCCTGTTGAGTTTCTATACCAGCTGCATAATTAAATATTAATAAGGTTAAATGGAGATCAAAAGAGAAGTTCATGTGCACTCTGCCTGACATTAGTAATATCTAGATACTTAAGGTTTTCTCCTAGAATTAAGAAGAACAATGTTCAAGTTCCTGGTCCATGACTGTATTTCTATTAAGAAAATGAATGTATTAATGACTGTTCTCTGAGGGTAGTTCTCATATGTTAGGATTACAGTCTGGACTATGCTGACACTAGGAAAAATCTTACCTAAAGACTGTGTTTAAAAATGCAAGCACTGACAATTGATTTGCAGTGCTCAGGGTGGTTTCCTAGAACTCATTTAGAGCTATAGATGCAGCCAGACTGGTTCCTGACTGGTGGGATGCACTAGCCCAATTCAGCCAGAACAGACCTTTCTGCAGCTCTCTGTTGTACAGCTGGAGAATGTCTTTGACTGGAGTTAAGCAGACAAGAGAAATATTCTGAGAACTGAGAGCTTTGTATATTTGGAGCAGAAATGCAGACATTTACAGGGCTAAGGAGAAGACAAGCTGGCATCAGAAAAGATGACAGTGGAAGGAATATCCTAAAGATAGGTTGTGATCTTCTTGTGATTCAAAATGTGCATACTCAAATTAGAAATTTGTAAGTCATATTTAATTTGTGTATATTTTACCTATCCATTTCCTGACTTACCCAAAATGAGAGGCTTTTGAGTATCTGCTTGACAGAGAATGTTGTGATGTCTTCCCTAACAGAGAAGTTGTAGGAAGCGTTGTACTGACACAGTGCTCATAAGTTGCAAACTGGCCACTGTGTTATAGGTGATGACTCTAGTTATTAAAATACAAAAAACAAGTACATCATTATATCTCTGAATACTGTTTTAATGGATTTTTATATAGATTATTATTAAACAAACTGGACTTGATAAATATTAAACACAGCTCTTATCTAGAAATGTTTTTTGCCGGTTTTAATTTAAGGGGAGAAATTGGGTTCCAGTTGTCCTTTGCTACAGATTTCCTGCTGGTTCTTTATCTGTTTTTGAATGTCAATGAATAGGAGTTTCAGTTATTCATTAATATTCAAGGAGTGAAAATCTACTTGTTATCTCTTTGATTAATCCAGCCTATTGTGCCTTATAGCATCAATCACAAAACATTGCAGTGGGTAATGAATTACTATGTGACTGCAGGAAACCATAAGGGATATTAAACTAAACTTAATCTTTTTAACTAACGACATTCTAAAATGAATGCAGAAGATAGAATTTCTCAATAAACGGCAGAATGGAAGGCTTTCTTTGGAGTTTCTGATAGGTATTCTTGCAGATTTTCTCTATGAAACATATGCACACTAAAAATAAACATGTATCTTTATTTTTTCCTGCAAACTAATTCCAGTCTCTGGTGAAACAATTTTGAAAAAAAACTTAAAAAAATGTTCAAAAGTTTCTCTCAAAAACTTTAGAATTTAGTTTTTGACTTCTTAGGCATACTAAAAATAAAATGTATTTCAAGACATCCTTTTTAGGCCTTAATAAATAGTAAGATATGTTCATCTAGGTTCATACTGCTAAGTGAAAGCTTTCCCTAGGCAGTGCCCTGTAGGGAAGGTTTTCTCTTGCCCTTTGGTAGTTGCAGGTATCCAGAAACGAGCTTCCTAAGCCCTGCAGGTTTCAACTCACAAAGGTGACTGGAATGTCTAAGGATGTTAATTTTTGAAAAGGGTTATTTAAATTATGGGTGCAAAAGTAGACCCAAGAAAATATCTTAAAATGAATTGTCCTTTCCAGTAAGTGTTTAAACAGATATGATTTGTATGGATAGTCAGGTCCTTTTCCTTCCATTGCCTGTTTTATGCTTCCTACTTCCATAAACACAAATGCATGAAGAGTGGAAAATAGAGCATAGAAAATTTGATCTGTGAACACATCTGCTCTTTTTCAATTCATCTGCTTCATAGTTTTTCTCTGCACAATAAAAGTACAACTTTCAGTAAGTGTAGAGTGGTGTAACAAAGAAGTAAAGTAGGCTGGTGTGTAATGGCTTTCCACAGTCATACCAGAAGTGAGGTAATTATAGATTCCCAGAGTTCATTTTGCTTTAAAATCCTACTTCTGCCTCAATAAGTATTGGATAATGAGCCCCAAACCCCCAAGTCTAGATCTAATTCTACCATGAGATTTTAAAAGCTTAATTTCATGTAGGTGCAGAGTTTAACAGGAATCCTGTGACTTTTGCTTGAATGAAGGCTGCCCTGCTGTGTTTGCTGAAGGAGGATTAGAGAAAAATGGTATTAATAAATTATGAAGCAGTTAAAATAAACTGCAGGATAGCAGAACAACAGAGTACAAAATCAGCAAGAGAAAACCTATAGGTTTTACATCTGTACAGCTCAGAATATGAAATAGATGTGCAGTGCCTGGGACGCTTGCCTGTGGAAGGGAACAATGCTGAGTAGCTGTGATCAATGCCAATGCATTCGTTAACGTCTCAGGCAGAAGCAGAAATATGAGAGCTCATAGCCCTTTAGGAATTCAGGTGGCACTAAAGACAGAATTTTTGGAAGGTTTATCTCGTGGGACTGGTGCTAGCATAGGCAAATCTAGTGGTGTAGCCACAGAATCGCTATCCTTTTAAGTTTTTAATTAACAGATGGAAATGGAAGATTGGGCAACAGAAAAAGAACTTTTCTGTAGTTCAAAGTGTGTTTGGGTCTGTTTCTGGAAAGGACTGTTCCAAAACTGACTTTCAACTTTGTATCTAACTCTGTGTACCCACATCTTAACATGTAACTCCATATATCTGCCAGCTGAAAAGAGGAAAAATTAAACTATTTGGAATGTTCCACCTAGGCAATAACAGCATGTCATAGTATTGAGCACTGGAGGAGCCAATCAGACACCTATACATGGAAATACCATGGGTATTTCATAATAAACAATTCTGCAAGACTTTATATGGTATGGTTGCATTACTCCATAGGTAGATTTCTGTTGTGTGGTGAAGAGAAGGCACTGGAAGGGATAAAGTGGTAAGGGCTGCATGCTCTTCTCTGTTAACTACTTCTCTGGTTTTGTCAAAAAAGAAGCTAAGAGATGACAGATATGCCAGTTTGCTGGTTTCTACCAGAGAAAATTTAATGGAATAAAGAGATTTTGTGGTGGGAAACAGGGGAAAAAAAAGGAAAAAAAGCAGGCTTTACATCACTCATGTTCTTATGAACACAGATCTGGTTGCCATATTGCCTTTCAATGTGAAAAGCATAAGGGCAAACCTAAAGGAGTGCTTCAACCACTCCTTTCCATCAGGTGAATTTCAGAGCTGAGAATGGTGCATGGAATCACTTTGCACCTGCCAGCCTCACTGCATGTTGCTTTGGAGCATGAATCAATAAGTTCCAAAGGGGAACAAAAACAGTCTGTTGGGGGTCATTCTTTTAATGTTAGTGGGAGCATTTAGCTGCTACTAAAATTATAAAATCACTTTTAATACATGTGAACACACATTCTAAAGTGTCTACGCTGCTATAGAAGAATTTTTTAAAAATTGATTTTAAACACCTATATGCAACTTTCAGCCTCAAAATTTAGTGGATTGTTACTTTGCTATGTAAGTGTTTTTCAAGCAATTCTCCCAAATGTTTCCGTTCTCACACTTGGAGGGAGATGAGCATCAGAGAACACAAACTGGAATACTTTGTTTCCCACTATGCTGGGAACTCCTCAAAATACAGTCATGTCTTTTTCTTGAGCATGATGTTCACAGTACTGATTCAGGAAAGAGCAATATTAGCCCTTCCAAAGGAAGTGACATATGTTCCTCTAAAGTCAAGTATTTAGAACAGACTGGTGTGCTGATTTCCTGACTGCTGGGTCAGTATCCATGTCACTGAGATATATATACGTTGCTTGTTTGCCCTCCTGAAGGATTAGGGATTGTTGGATTTGTTGCCATGCAGTGTTAATTTACTTGGTTAAAATACAATCCTGTTTCAAAACCGCACACAACTTCAAGTTGAAAGCTAAAGTACTATTCTAGGAAAAAAAAACAACCCACAAACATAAAAGATTGGTTCACCTACTTTACTCCCTGTCATCTAAACTCAGTACACTAACCAATTAACACTACATGTGTTACTTTTGCACTTCAACACCTTAGACAGCTTCAGTCTAGGTACTGAAATTATTTGAACAGGTAGGATTTATAATATTGGCAAGAGTATGGCAATGGTAATAAAGACAAGATATATTTGATTCTATACCACTAGGAAAATGACCTGAATTTATTCCCCACATGTATATTTCAATAAGAAGACGGAATATTTTTCATCTGAATATCTCAGGAATGCTTAACATTCTAGCTTATGCATAATGCCCAAATTGTCTTTGAGAGCACCTGTCTGCAGCCCTTCTTCTCCAGCCTTTCTTCACCCTTTCATATGTGGTGACATCCAAGTGTATAGTGGGCCATGATAACATTTATATATTCAGGAGTTAATTGAAAAAAAAAATCTCATTATTCTTATTTCTTATCATTCCTATTTCTTATGATCTCTGCTCCAATTACAGCATAGTCCTGATGACAAACAGTCTAACAATGGCATGGACTGTTTAAATTATTGACAAAAGGAATCTTTTTATTTGTAAATAGTTGAGATTTTTTTTTGTTGTTGAGCATTTTTTGAAAAAGTAATGCATAGATGCAACTCACACGTGACTTTTCCCATTACACCCTGTTTGACTGTACTAATTTTGATATCAAAAACCTCTCCGTAAGCCAACGAGCTTACTAACTGCCCTGATATTAAAGCAGATTCATATATGTGGAAGAGAATGTGCCTTCTGCTGCAGCCACTATCAGAAGTGACCACTCATTTGTTGCTGCAGAAGGAGCCCAGACCAGAGCAGAGAGGTTGTGAAAATTTTGGAGTAGCTGCAAGAAGCACCCTCTTGCTGATGAAGCTGACAGCCACCCCTCCATTGGAATCATTAATTCTAGACAAATTCTGAAAGATCTTTGCAGCATCAGGTGATTTTTCTGGTAACCTGAAAAATTACTATGGTTCCACATGAGGTGATAATCTAAAGAGGGAAAAGATGTTTCAAAGCTGTCCTTTCTTAAGGTTTTGCAGTCAGAAGCCATTACAATTACTTCTTGAAATGGGAGACAGGGAGTCTTACAGGGAAGGTTTTGGGCATTATGATTAGTGGTAAAAGCCTCCTCAGCATCTATTTAGTTTTTCAGATATCTATCTATCTGCTTTACACAGCTAACTCATCACAGTGAACCACAGTATGATGTTCTTCAATGCCTGTATTTGTTGTGCTATTTTGTGCATTAAATCAATATAGGCTACAAGTCTTTACCCCAGAGTATATCTTGAGCAGTTTGCTTAATGTGATTTCCTTCTAGTATGCACTCTTGTGTTTGCTTATAGCCTTTTACTTTCACATTTTAAAATGATCACAGCCTAAACCAAGGGAGCTGAAAAACACATGACTCTTCCCTTTAAAATGCAGAGCCATCAGAGTCCTCTCCTGCAAAGGGCTGATAAGTGCTTTAAATTTTTCAAATATGGTAGAAATTGTGACCTTTTGCCTTTAGCCTTGATTAGGGTTGGGATTTAACACATGCTGCCTCTGTATTTTCTCTGATTAGATTGTCCTTGGGCAAGTGCATCCAACATGTGTTAGGCAGGTCAGTGATCAGTCTTCCACAGGGAAAAGAACAAAACCAGGAAATATTCATAATTCATTGTGATCAGACATTTAAGAATACACTAGAGAGATCTGCTGGTTATGGGAATTTGTTCTATGGCATTATTATTATTATTATTATTATTATTATTATTATTATTATTATTATTATTATTATTATTATTATTATTATTATTATTATTTTGCAATTAATTCTCCATAGTCTTTACTATATGCCTTCGTTATTTCAAGGCATTAGTATTTTTGACTTTGTGTCACACAAGCCAGAATTTAATTATACTCATATTTGCCTGTAGAAATATTTTATTCTTTAAAACAATTTTGTCAGGTGTAGAGAAAATGTTCCCTATTTTAAGATAAGTTAATCAGGCCAAGACAGGTACGTAATAAGAACTGCTGAATATTAACAGCATAAGACACTTTTTTGGAAGATTTTAACTCTGCTACATTTTAGTGAAGTAAATATGCATGCTGTATAGTTATTTACAATGCACTGTTCTCAATTGTATAAAATCTGTCACTTTTTTTTCCTAAGGTTTTTTACGCCTAAGTTGAGTTTAAAGATCTTAAAATGGTACTCTCAAACTGCAAGCTCCTGTACAGCTGAACATGAAGGAGTGAAATTTGCCTTTTTGCAGGGAACCAGTGTGATTCCTATGCAACACAAGTTCTACTTAAACTCAACCTCAGAAAGCTTAACATTTCTCAGAATCACAGAATAGTTGAGGTGAAAGGAACCTCTAGGGACCCTCTAATTCAATCCCCTTCTACAAAAATGGGGTTAACTAAAGCAAGTTGCTTCAGGTCATGTTAAGTTGAGCTTTGAATATCTCCAAGGATGTTGACTCCACAACCTTCCTGTGCAATCTGTTTCAGTGTTCAGCCACCCTTGCAATAGAGTAGGCTTTTTCTTATGTTTTAAAATAATTTCCTTTATTTCTGTTTGTGCCCGTTAGCTCTTGTTCCTGCACTGGACACCTCTGAGAAGAGTCTGGCTTCCTCTCTATTATTTCTTGCTGCTATGGATTGACCTTGTCTGGCTGCCAGGTGCCCACCAAGCCACTGTATCCATCTCCCTTCTCAGCAGGAAAAGAGGAGAAAAATAGATAAAAAACCTGTGGGTTAAATTAAGGACAAGGCAGCCAGTCAGCAATTACCGTGATAAGCAAAACAGACATGGAAATGAATTTAATTTTGTTACCAATCAAATTAGAGCAAGAAAATGAGAAATTAGAAAAAAATCTAAAACCAGCTTTCTCCAATTCTTCTCTTCTTCCTACACTCATCCTCACTGCCAAGTTTGTACCTCCTGCAAGAAGCTCAAGGGACAAGGAAATAGCTGTCACATTAAGTGACAGCTTTTGAGACTTTGTACCTTTCTTCTCACTATCTTCCCTTGTTCCAGTGTGGGATCCCTTACACATGAATTTCAACACTAAGTCTTCCCATAGGCTGCAGTTCTTAACAAACTGTTCCAGCGTGCATCCTTTTCATAGCACACTTTTTATCCAGGAATGGACTTTTCCAGTGTGGGTTTCCCTCAGAGTCACAGATTCTGTTAGAAAGCCTGCTCTGGCAGGATTTCTCTCTGCAGGCCACAGTTCCTGCCAGGAGTCTGCTCCAGCATGGGCTTTTCAAGGGGTTAATGCTTCTTTCAGGTATATCCACCTGCTTGGTGTGGGGTACTCCATGGTCTACAGGGGGATATCTACTCCCTGTTGGATCTCCATGGGCTGCAGGGTGGCAGCTGCCTCACCATGGTGTTCTCTTTGCTGAGTATGCCCTGTTTCTTTTGGACTGGAGACCCCTGTTTGGACACAGAAACGCAGGTGTGTTTTACCAGGGATGAACAAAGGGAGGAAGATCACCTTCTTTGACTTTTTGATTATGATATTCCTAATACAGACCATTGGCCTTAGCTGCAAGGGTACTTTGATAGATCATGTTCAACTTGGTGTCCAGCAGGACCCCCAGATACTTCTCTGCCAAGCTACTCTTGAACCTTCAACCCCAGCATATACAGGTGCATAAGAGTCTTTCTTTCCAGGTGCAAAATATTGCAATTATAATTTTAAAGGATCCTGAGGTCCAAGTCAATCCCCTTCCACAGTCTGTCTAGGTTTCTGAAGGCTAGCACAGGTAACTGATGCATCAACCACTCTTTCAAGTTCTCAATTACCTGCACACTTGCTGAGAGTGTACTCTTGTCCCATCATTCAGGTCACTAATGAATATACTAGATAGTGCCTAGCCCCTATATTGGGCTCCAGAACTACACTTCCTTTTATCTTTAACGTATTTGGAAACTATTTCCAGAAGGATTCTCTCTTTCATATTTCCAGGGTTTAGGATTAGGCAAATCAATGTGTAGTTCTCTGGCTCCTATATCTTGTCCTTCTTGTAGGCAGAAAAGACATTTGTTTTCTTCCAGCCCTGAATATCCTCCTTTGATCACCACGGTCCTTCACTGAATATATTGTTTACATGTTAATTATGGTTGGAGTTTACTACTCAAAGTTGCTGAGTAAGGAAATTTCTTCTGTGAAACACATTTTCTCTTGCAACTGCCATCCTTTTCCCCAGTTTCTGATTATTTGCAAAACAATAAGTATTTGGGCAGAAGTTAATTGCTTCTGTTCAATCATTTGACACATTCTTCATTACTTTTAGAGCATGTGAACTTTTCACCCAGTCACACTTACAATTAAGACTGATGAAATCATTAGATGTGCTGCAAACATTCAGTTTATCCATATAGAATTTGGCAGCATCTTAAAGGTCTTCTGTCAGGTTCATTCACTGTTTAATTATTTGTTGTTGATACTGAATAACAATATGATCACTGTCATTTGTCATTACACTCTATTGCAGGCACACATTTTTGACTGGTTCCAAGAAGATTTCAGTTAAGTGAACAGGAGCTAATAACATTTCACAAAAGTCTGCAGTTTCCTTGTGAAATACACCCACTATTTTCGTGCAATCCATGAGGAATAGCAATGAATACTGTAAGTGATGAGGAAATACTGTGACCTGCTATATTCAAATCTAACTTGCTTTCCTTGATAATTATGTGTCCTAAACAAAGTTTAATTTTGAGGAGTAGAACTCTCACTTGTTGCTGTTCAAATGTTTCTAAATGAAAGCTCACAATGCATGATCCATTTGTCTTGGTTAAAGAGTGTAGAAGTGACAGATGCAAAAGTGCCTTCAGTAACTTGTATTCTGTGATTCAGCTGCAGAGTCTTGTTGCACATTATTTTAACAACTTGTCTGAGAAAGTAGATAATGTGTGAGATCTTCCTTGATTATCCTATTAGGACTGAAGTAATGGAAAAGTAATGCTGTGTGATGATGACCATGCAGGTAATTTAGAAGCCATCTATACACTCACCTTGTCTGTTTTCTGTGAAATATTCCCTGTGGCTTCCCAAGGGGTAAAGCTTCATTCTCTTTACTATTTTTGATTACAAGCAGAATATAACTTTTTGGACTGTATCAACATTGAGGAGAAAACTTGTAGTTGACATTTTTTACCCAGATTTTTTCTTATGGAGAGATAATTCTGGTTTTAATCTATTTCATCCTCTATAGTAGAAGTAAGTAAACCAGGTATAAATACAGCACACGAGTACAAAACATGCTGAGCACTGAAGGTTCTGATATATATCTGGCTGATACATGAGCTTTTCCTCATGTGTATACACCTTTCCTCACACATAGATGGCTGATTAAATTATGCAAGACATCTATATCATATACTCTACTTTAAAACTCACACCCATAATAACTGGAAGCAGAGGGAGGCACAGAAAACTGGGGATTTGAAATCTTTATTTTCAATCCTTGCCAACTTCCACTTTTGTAATTCTAATCTTCTTCTCTTAAAAAAAGAAGACAGCATAGATCTTTCTATAGTTGGTTCCTTGTTCCATTTTCATCTTTTCCTCTAAATTGAAAAAATACCTTTTGATGAAAGGGCTTTCTCTACAAATGTGGCTTGTTTATTTTCGGGGAAGAAACTAGTATTAAAGCATTCAGTTTGGATGTGAATAGAAAACAAATATGCTGATTTCTGGAGAAATTTCTGTACTTTTTGGCTTTCTACACAAATGTACTTGCATTTTCAGATGGGGCATCTAATGCTAGAACCCTGAGTTTCTTTTTTTCATATCTCTAAAATTGTGACAGCAATTGAAATTACCTTGATTATGCTCACAAAAGTGATGTGAGGCTTAAATAATTAATATTATAAAGTACTTCAAAATTGTTAGTTTAAAAGATGAGGCAGCAGCTCTTAAAATCTGGGACACTTTTTGAAATCTTAGACAACATTGTTTAGTGTTTAGAGCATTGCTTAAATGTTGTTTGAGAGTACTACAGATAAATAGATGCAGTTTACCTGGTTATACAAATTCTATTAAATGCAAAATAATAACAACAGGTCTGGCTGGATGCAAGCAGTAAGAGAATTTTCCAAAGGAAGGCTCTAAAAGGTACTCAGTATGTTCTCAGCAGCTGTGAGACTTAAACGGGCTACTTTTGTTCCCTCAGAATGACTCACAGCCTTATCTGAAACACATTTGTCAAAGTGATCCAGAGTTGCTTATTACTGGGAATGCTCACTGTGGAAAGATTAAATCTGTGTACCACGGCAGCCCCTTTATACCAGTTAAAACTGCTGTGACTCATGATAGGAAGCAGAGTATATTAGTCTGGGCAGAACTATGTTAATGTACTTCTTCTGCTGTGCTCTGAGCAGTAGGAAGAAGTTCGGTGATAAGGGAACTTGCACCGCCCTCTCTCTGTCCTCCCCTGGCTGAAATTCCAGTCCTTCCTGCTGCTCTTTCACCCGATTGTGTGTCCGTAGCTGCTGACAGCACTCAGGCTGTTTTTGTTCCTGTTCCGTTGATGTCCTTTTTTCCACACTCTCCTGCAATGCCAAAAATACAGCTTTCAAAAGCCAGGCTGGTTATTTCTGCAGTGTGCACTGCAGATTCCAGTGGAGATTGCAGTATAGAGAGGATTCACCTCACCTGCCTTCAGGTGTGTGCATCCAAATTAGTTAACTCCTCTACAAGTCATTGCAGAGAAAGGCATGGTTACACTCAGGCCTCCACTTAATGGTGAAGTGAAACATTTTTTTAGAATTCTAGAAGGCATTTAGAGGAAATCTACACAATTAGATCTATGAGTTGGATTAGATAACCTTTCAATGTCCCTTCCAACCCGAGCTACTCTATGATTTTACCAATTTTAATAATATGCTTCACACCCTAACTGATAAAAATAATTGTGGGATGTATTGCCAATTACCTAAGGAGATGGGCCATGTCTTTTATATATATAATATAATATAATATAATATAATATAATATAATATAATATAATATAATATAATATAATATAATATAATATAATATAATATAATATAATATAATATAATATAATATAATATAATATAATATAATATAATATAATATAATATAATATTTTTATAGATATATGCCTCAATGTTCCCATTTATAATGCTATCATGAATGTTGCAATTCTGTAACTGAAAACATCAGTAAAGCAAGCACTGGCAAATGATAGGGAGTCAGACTCTCTAGTGTATTTGCATGTGTTTGTGTTCCTTCTGAAAGAGCAGTGCTGTCATGGGGAAGCTGGGTTTGGGGTTCTCTTTGAGTTTTTTTGGTTTTTTTTTTTTGTTTGTTTGTTTGTTTGTTTTGGTTTGGGTTTGTTTTTTTTTGGGGGGGGTTGGGTTTTTTTTTTGTTTTTAATATTATCACCTCATATCAGAGACTGTATTGCTTTATGAGAAAAAATATCAGCAACTTGTACATTTTTTCAGACATGTAGCAGTGTTTAGCTATTATTGTCTCTTTTGGTAGTACTTGATACCAGAATTTTCAACTCAATTCACAGCAGGACTTGTTGGTACACCCATAATCTGGGTTTGATGGATTTGTTCCTATCTGGAGCAAGTACATCCATTAATACAGTTTAAGTTCTGGCATGTCTCAAAGAGCTTTTTAGGTCTGCTGTATTTTTAATATTTAGATTCTACCCCTAGGATTGATTTCTCACCAGTGTGCCATCATTTGCTTGGGTAGGCAAATGACAGACAAATCTATTTTACACTTCGTTTAGATCTCATACTGCAGTCTTTCATCCTATGTAATGACCTCTATTATATAATTTTACATGCCACATATCTTAATGAAGTTAATATGGTTTGCAGTCCTAGTTTGGCATCGGTAATGTTTGTCTACATTTGTTGTCTACATTTTTTTGGCAGATGAAAATGATTTTTTTTTCATATTCTCATCATATGTCCTGTACTTCTGTCATAGGCACCTATGAAGTCTCATATTCATTTTATGGCGCTTAATAAATTGCAAAGTCCAATACCTGAAATGTCTCTCAACACTTCTTTCTGACCTTCCATTGTCTTCTATTTAGGCAGAGCTGTAGCTGATGATTTTATGTCACAGTGGCAGTTATTTTGAAAAGTTCTCTTTTTACCTTATCTGAGTGGCAGAAAGAGCAGCTTTAAAGGGATTTATGTTTCATTGAAATTCAGTCTTGTTTTGAGTGGCAACACTAGCCAAAACTCAGGCACATTATTTCCAATTTGGTGCCTTCCTTCTTGTTTCTTACTGTAACCCTGTGTACACTGTCTCTCAGAGCTACTCTAGGAGTCTCAAGGCCCTGCAATGTAGATTTTGGAAATAGAACTCATCCCACATAACAGGAGGAAATCATGCATACTTTTATATTTCTACTAATTCCATAGAAATTGTTTCACACTAGTGATGTTATTGCTTGGTGCTTGCAGATGTTATTTCTTGAAAAAATTTTAAAGCCAAATATTTTGAAATGGAATAAAGGCAATTGCTGTAATATTATACTCAGTTTATCAATTATTATTCTTATAGAAAGACTATTTTAAGGTAACACAAATTTTCCTCTTGTTCTTGTGCAGAAAATTCACAATTGTTAAAGAGGTGAAGATCTGGGTAAGGGGCCAGGTACATCGGTCAGGATGCAAAAACAAAGCAGGGAATAGTCTAAACACTATACTATGCAGGAGCTGTCAGCAACTTGTCCTTGCTGTCCCTGTGAATCTTGAGTCTGCTGCACAGTAAATTGCCTTTACAGTGTAATGAGGTTGAGCACATACATGGGACAAAATTTCAGGTAGTCATCCTTGCATAAGTATTGTTTAAAAAAGGAAGCAATAGAGCAATTAGCTCCACCATTCATAACATTCCAAGGGTATTGGGAGATGGGACTCTCAACAACGAATTTTTTAAGAATAATTTTCTTTCTTTAATACTGAAGAGATTTCCTATACTACCAGGTCTGATTTTCTTTCTGATTTTTTTTCCATTATGATAGGAAAAATTGAAATGAAATGAGACAATCTCACAGGGGTTTACTTCTAGGTGTTTCTTAATCTGCAATATGTCATTTATGAATCAGAGAAAATTACTTTTGTTTGTCACCTCTAGTGTTTCATCCAGCTATCCTTATTTTTCACTGGGTCTGATCACTATAAAACAAAATACCTCTATTAATACATTCTTTCTTTTATAATAAATCATTACAGTCAGATAGAGAGCTAAGAAAATGAGGAATGAAAATAGTTTCCCAAATCACTTGTAAAACTTTTTCATTTCCAGATTTAAAATAACAGAGATTTACATTTCATTTCAGGGCAATACTGTTTAGCATCTCAAGGAACCTTTGAAAGTCTTAGTTGTGGAGACCCAGGAAGGTATGTAGTAAGTGGATGTGGAGAACTGAAATAATCCCTACCTCCTTTAGGTGTTTTAAACTTAAATGAGAAATTTTGGCTGAATATTTCATGTGGAAATCTGACATTATCTCTTAGTTTCCTCATTATTTATATATCATGTACATTTGCTCAGTCTTACTGCTTTCCGTTTCTACAGAAATGAAAGTCTAATTGCCATATTTTTCCATAATTTCCTTTTATATATTTTATATTTTACATTAGAATTCAGGTTGACTTTTTAACTCTTATTTTATCGTCCATAATTTGCTCTTCTAGAGTTATGATTCTTTTAGAATAATTGGTTTGTGATTATCCCCCTATTCCATCTCTAAGTAGTCATTACTTTTAACTGTTTGCCTTTCTGCTTCTTGAGTAAAATCCAATGCCTGCTGTGCAGGTCAACAGTTTTCCTGGGAGACTGAAATTGCTGATTATGTTTCCCACAATAATCTCAATCATATACTGATTACACACTTACCTCTCTGATTGCCTTGATCCAGGCTGAGTTTCTCCCTGAAAACTCAAATGACTCTGAGGCCTCATCTACTAGTTAAAATCATTAGTGGCAACAATGTATCTCTAGATCTTGGTGTTCATTATTCTTTCTAGGAAGTGTCAGAACCTTCATGTAAGTAGGTTGGGCAAACTTCTTTTACTCAGGGTTATTTGCTTCTGGAAAAGCAATGTCTGATTTTCTTTCAAAGCTACTAATAGCAGTCTTCATCCACTTGCTAATAAAATCCCAATCTTATGTCTCAGAGGTGAACAATCAATACTTTTATTATTCAGACTAGGTAATTAAAAGAGTGATTTACCAATTTCAAATTTCAAATCCCTCTTGCTTACTTATTTTTTTGGTTTTGTTGCTTAGTTATGCAAATGCAAATCTACCTTTAATAACCATATTTGTCCATCATCCAAAACTCATAATGTGCTTGGTGAATTCAAATTCTACAGTAAATGTCCTGCAGGCAGTTTAATATGTAGGACTTTACACAGTAAAATCACACTGTTAATTGTCATCCTCACTGCAACGTCATTGGTCTTCCTTGCAAATGAAAGTTCAGTAATCTGGGCAATAAAAACTACATAGGACATTCCAGTCCCAATGTTGAGAGCATTTTTAAACCAAGTTATCTGCTGACACAGTTCATACATCCTCCTCTGTGGTGGAGAATAAGGTGTTTTTCCTGTCTCCATAGGGAAAAGGTGAACGAAGTAATCCAGAACCCATTCCAAATTTCCTGTTGCGCGTCTGATTTAAGGTTAGATAGTAAGCAACACAGCATAGAGTGTGTGCATTATTTTAGACATTAACTAAATTAAAAATAAGAAGTAATATGGCATAGGTTCCTGGTGTTAGAATTATCTATTATTTCTTTTAGAGCCACACATTTGCCTCTGTTGATGAAAGGGCAGGCAGGAGAAGGCACAGCCTCAGGGTTGAATTTTTGTGATTTCCACACACCATTCCAGCCTGAAGAATCCAGGCAAGTTCCATGTAATGTTTATCAGACTAGAGAAATGTGAATGGCTTTTTATTGCTGCAGCCCTGCTCCTTTTTTTTTCAACAAGACTTGTTGCCAGCTGCCATGAACTACACAATTGTTTCTTCAGTGTGAGCCCATCAGCTGTGAGCAAGGTGAGATTGTGCTAAACAAGGCAGCATATCAGCACACTCTGCAGATGCAGAGTGTATTGTTCAATGTCTTCCTTATTCTTGTCTTCTTCTTTCCTCTTTTTTTTTTTTTTTCCTTCTTTTCCCATCAGGACACTTTGCCACAGAAAAGATCCTTGAGGTGCTTTTGAACTGAGAAATATTCTCTTTCCCTTTTTAAGTTTATCACATCTTCTTGATATTACTGTACTTCTGTTCACACTATGCATCATGAAATAGGAGAAAGATAAGCACTTCTTACAATTTCTAGACAAGAGTGAGTTAAAAGTAGAGAATTTTGATTGATGAAATCTTTGGCTTGTTCCTATAGAACCAGAGAATTTGTGCATGTAGTATTTGATTTCCAGTCAGGACTCATCTAAGCATTGCTTTTGGGTATGTAAGCACAACATTCCCTTTGTGTTACTGTTTCATGTTACTAATTAACATGGTAACTGTCATCGAAAGGCCAGTAAGCATTGATCTGTTGATCTCCCAAAGTGATTAGCAACATGAAATTTGCTAATAGGATTTGCCTGAAACATCATTGAAAAGCAGAAAGGCCAGCTTCACCTGTGTAACAATTTAATGTGGATGGGCTGTCACATCCAAAGGGCGACTGTTTAGTTCTCATCCTAAATAACACTGATATTGCAACTCCACACAAATGTTGTTTACAGCTTTTCTTGCAGTGAACAAAGACTGCCCTTCATTACTCCAGCACCAGTCAGCAATACTTTCATATGAAAAATTTAATGATGATGAAATTGTCTCAACTGTTATCTTAATACTTGATAATTTTGTTATGAAAATGTTTGAAGAGACAAGATGATTAGATAAAAAAAGGAATGAAAATGAGACCTTATTTATTTAACTCTATGTATGGGTGTGACACAGCAAAAGATTTGGTTGAGTGAGGATTTCCGAGAAAGAAAATGACAAAGTTTGCCTGTTATCACATATTCATTTCATAGGACATTATCCATACTGAATGAAGCCAAAGAAAATATAACAGTTTTGTACTGTTCTTTCACTAATTTCTTGTATTAGCATTTAGGTTTTGATTGAATCTGTTAGTAAGGTGATTTTGGGATGGAATGTGATAGAGAAGTAATATTTTCCCAACATTTCCTAACATTAGATAACTGTAATTTTTAACTGAAAGTACTGAAACAGTCCTTCATCCGAGTATTGAAACTGTTCAATTTACATAATAATAGTGTGATTTACATATTTATTAGTTTCATTTAATTTGATGCAAACAAAATACTCTAATCTGGTTTGAGGATAATCTCTAACCTTTTGTTGTTCTTCATTTAATGCACACACATATAGACGCACAGGCAGACATACTCATGCTGGCCTTTATCTACATTTCATAAAATGTGTTTGCTTTTCCTCTAAACACATTTCTCAATTCTAAGAAAGAGATTTATTGGGGGAAATGCCAAGAAACAAAAAGAAAAGGGTGACCTTTACAGTTTTCTGTTTATAGTTCCATTTTTTGTTGTTGTTTTTATTGATTTGTGAGGTCTTCTCTGGGTCTGTTGATTTGTGAGGTCTTTTCTTTGTCATATCTGGGCTAACAAATGCAATTACAAAAGTTAACAATTCCCGTTTTTGAAGACAATGTTTAAGTGATGATTATCTATCTCTACATGTAATAGTTTGTTAATATTTGAACTGTAAAAATATTTCTGCACATAGATAATTATAAAATTTTGAAGTATTTTCTATATATTAATATTTGTAGTCCTAAAAATTATACAAAAATAAAATTCTGGGGGAAACAGTACCCCAACATATGAATTCCTTATCAAATGTTCAGTTGTCACCATGCATAATACTAATTCAAACACTAGGATGGAATCAGGAAATAAATACAATTCTCTTACTAACATTTTTATGTGTTATATCTCCACTACTGTTGCCATCAGGTAGGAGAAAAGATATGCAGAAGTAGCAGGCAAATCTATGATGTAATAAGAAAGTACAGAAGGAAATTCTCATATGAGGAAAAAGGGAATGCCAGAGATCTGAATGAGCCTTCCAATTAAACACTAAAACAGTGACTCCAAACGGGAAACATTTCAGTTTTGGAATTCTTTTTTTGATTGTTTAAAAAATTAGGTGTTTTTTATTGAGTGGTTTGTAGGAAGGAAAAAACCCAATTTTTTTCGAACTAGAAAGTAGTCACAGAAATTCTTTTTAGTCATAAATGCATAGATTTTAAAACTAAACTCCCTGTTTGCTGGGCTTATTCTCTTGGGACAAGCAGCCCAGTTGCAGCAGCCTTCCTTTCTGTTGCGTGTTCATCCTGGACACCTTTGCAATGTTGTATGTTGTCAGGTGAGATGTCTTTGTCCTTTTTTTACAGCATGAAAATGTTGGAGGAACTCAACCTGGAATGGAGTCAGCAAGTCCCTGACAGCTGCTCACAACAGCAGTCTTGGAGCATGGGTGGACCAGGTTCATCATTTTAAAGGCTTTACTGCTATTTGGATTCCCCAGCCCTCACTCCATCTATACTGCTTCTCCATTTTTGCAATAGTTCTGGTCTCATAAAAACTGTGAGTGTAAAGGCATCTTTATAGAGTATCTAAGTTAATCAAATGTAGAGAACAGATCTGTATAGTTAAATCCAGTTGTCAGCCTAACACTGAAGGATTCCTAAGACACGTTGAATAAAGACATATTCCTCAAGAAATAGTCATTCTAGGGAAGAAGCGGCAAATTAAGGGAAAGGTAGAACTTTGGAAACAAAAAGACAGAGAGGTGTTTCATTATTTGAATAACCTTGTTGCCCTGGGAGATTTAGATACCAATCAAAAGGAGCTGAAGTATATACATAAAAAAAATTAAGCAGGAGAAGTTATTTAAAGCCTTTAAAGAATAAGGTACAACGTAATATATTTCATTAGAAATATGTAAATGTATCCTGAATACCCTTCTAGAAAAAAACAAACAAGACACATACACTTTTCTTTTGAGAAATAAAATCTTTCTCCAATAAATTCAACATGAGTTTGGTATCTAAATTGATGCTATGACAAGGGTTTCAGGTATCAGGATTTCCTGCAAAGGAAATTATTTTAACCTCAACCCAGAAATCTGAGGTTATGATGGGAGACAGTGCAAGCTTGATGATTAAAAGAGGATTCAGATACAACTGTTTCTGAACTCTATTCTAAATTTCCTAATGAAATGACAAAGCTATCTTCCCTTTAAAAAGTGTTTCTGACAAAGTTCTGTATTTGAGGTTAATGAAATGTCTACCGGGTTGGGGTGTGAAAAAAATTAAAAGTTGGCTGAAGACATGATGTATGAAGAAAGGAAACAAGAAATAAAAGAATTATGAATACTAGTTCCGATGCTGGAAGATCTGCTAAATAATAGCAGTTGAAAAGAAATCGATGAAACCCTCTGCACATAGTTGTATCCTGTCAATGCCCAGCCCCACTGCAGTAAGTAGAAGCCTTGCCTTTAATTTCAGAGGACATAGGAAAAATCTGTGGAAATTTTGCATTCCATTATAAGCAAATAATTATAAGATGGTCCTAGATATGCAATATGGAGTATTCAAATATGGGGCAGAACCACTGCAGGAACCTCATTCTGCCATTTATATGGCAAGAAGTGTGTGTTTCTACTTACATGTTTTTTAATACCTTCATGTTGGAAGCACAGAGAAAAGTTTCTAAACTTCATGGAAATTAATCACGTGTTCATTACAATCTCTTTGCTGTAAAGAACCAATGTGACAAAACATGCTTTTAATGTTCTTTATATAAATTGCTTCCTACCAGCTAAGAAGTTGAAATTGGTACCAATATGAGCTGCTGCTGTTTTCATGAAGATGCTTTTGAAGGGGAAGCAATCCTTATGGGAAATTGCCATTTTTTTTTCCACACAGTGCTTACTGGTTGGAACAAAATAAGTAATTAACATTTTTAGGAAACTCTTGTCTTTTGATCTGTAAAGGACTTTCACATAAGCAAATGTTTTTAACATTACTTGCAGCTAAAGGTGACTTTCTATAAATATGTTAGGGAATAGTTAGCGTACAAAAAATTTTCCCAGACAGCTTAAGACTGTTTCTCCAAAGACTGCGAGGAACGCAGATTTGAGCCTAGTGAGTCATAGTGCAGAATCATGTGGAAAACTGGAAAGAAGGGGGAAAAGGTTTTGTGAAAAGGCCTTTGAAAGATTAGTCCCCGTGTTATAAATGTTGTTCTGCTCTTCTGTCATACATGCTGTTAAAGAAGATATTAATTCTAAACCACCGTTTGGGTACAAGAGTGTCAGGCAGCGTTTCTTATCTAGTAAGTCTGGGTCTGCTAAATGTCAAATCCTATTGACTGCAGTAGGTATTTACATGTGAATATCGAAGTCACTGGAATAATTTGCTTTTTCCTTGCCTGTCAAAGACATTTGTAGAGTGGAAATACATAACCTGAAACTGTTTTCATGGCACTTTCATGCCATATTCTCTAAAATCTTTTAAAAGACCCATGTCCACCCATGGCTCAGTTTCCCCATTCTCACTGTTTCTCACACCATACCAGCTGCCCTAAAGATTTTATTGCCTCTGCCTGCAAACATTGGCTCATGTACCCACAAACCACCCTGATTTCCATGTTACCCCTACCACTCTTCAGTTATCTCTGTTTATTTAGTTTTAAACTAAATACCTGTTCTTTCTCCACTCCTCCCACTTCTCCATCAGAAAGCAAAAACCCTATGATACAATTGCTACATTGGATAGAATGAGGTCTATCTGATATGATAATATGTCCTATATTCTCAAGGTTATTTTCAAAACTAGCCCATTCTTGCTTATTTTAAGAATATTCTACATGTCAATCTTCCCTTATATATATATCCAGGCTCTGTCAATTTGTCAGACTTGCTTTATCTGCAGGTTGTCTGTTATGTCAGCCCACAAAATAACATGTATACAATGAAGTTTTATATATAGAAATGTGGTAATCCATTTTAAAAATATGCTGTCTGTAAAATAATTGTATGTGGCCAAGATGGCTTTCAATTTGTACTGAAAACAGAAGATGCTAGGGTTTTTATTACACTTCTCTTGGAGGTCTGAAGTATTCATAAAAGTACTATTCTGCTTCTTAAATCTCTTGACCAAAAATCAGTTGTTCTTATCTTTTATGGGTGAATATATATAGGAATTGTAATCAGGTAGAGTGAAATTATAGCACTGTGAAATTACAGCCTGAGCATCCCTCCTGTTCCTGACTAATCCCTGCAACAAGAGTTCCTGGAGACTTAATCACAGGCACAATTTTTTGCAGGAAGCTCCAAACCATTGTAGTAATAATACACTTCTGTTGGTTAGTTTGCAGACCTAACATGACTGGGATTTACAACTTCATTGTAGATTTCAACATAAGACGCTACAAGAATTAACCTAAATGAGAAAAGGCAGTCTATATTTTGGTAAATTTAGAAAAAAACCCAGTCAAAATGGAAGCATAAATGTTGTATTTCTCTTTGCATTCTTAGTGCAGAGAACAAATAAATAGTGTATTTCAAAAGTTCAGTGTTACTGCAAATAATGTGATGTTTAGCTAATAGTAGATGCCTTGTGAGGTGGGGTAATTTGCCAAATCAATATTCAATTATAAATTTTTTCTCATTCTAATAACAAAATCAAGGGAGTTGAAAGATTTCTTCAGTAAAAGAATGAAGTGTGAGGAAGAGCAAAAACCATAGTTTTTCCACAGTGGGTGGCTTTCAATCTCTGCTGGAGGAAACAGTGGAATAATGAAATTCCTGATGTCCCTTTTGCTGGGTTTTCTATCTCTTTTTGCTGTCTGTCCTCAGGTGGATGTCTGGTAAAACAAATTCAGCTATTACTACCCATACTTGAATCATTAAAAAGAGGATGTCCACTGATTAAAAATGTTTGAACCAGACAGGAGATGAGAGTGAAAAATAATTGGATTACAGTATTGATTAATGCAAACTTCCATATTGCTTGGGAAAAAACAATTGGTTTTGATCACTTATAGACAAAAGCTTTCAGCTTATTTCCTCTCATCCTATTTTTCTCAGTACTTGTGTATCTCAGATGTTCTATTGTTTGTTAAAAACCACATTTTATTTTCATTTCTGTGATGTTAGTATTCATGAAGCAAAGAATGTGTTAATATCATTGTTATCTTGTTTTAGATAAAGATGGATTTCAAACAATTGTTTCTCTTTGAGGTATATAATAGGCCATGTAGCTGGTTGCTCATAGTACTTCTGAGAAAAAATATATTAAGGATATTGAGATTTTATGAAAAAGTATTCTGATTTTTGGTATGGTTATTCTTTAGGGCTTTTTTAAAAATAAGGTTTGCAATTGTTATACTTTGACTTTCATACATCCTTTGTCAAATCCTATGGAATTTGGAATCATAAAGGGACAGCTAGGCCTGGGAAGAACCTAGGCAGTGACTTTGCAGTCAAACCTATAGTTAGTCATATGTCTTTTAAAACTGATAATGATTTCCAAACAGTTTGAGAATTTCAAGCTTTGGCAAAAGTAATATAAATTACTTTCAATAAGTTTCCATTGGCATTTATAGGCATAATTTTATTAGTTTTATCACTTTACCATTTTCAGTTGTAAGTATTCACAAACCAAATAGGATTAAAGTGAAACCATGTATTCAGTAAGCAATATCTATGATAATTTTCACTACACACTACTGAAGTTTAGAGCAGGTGGAGATCTAGCATGGGCAAAAAAGATTATTTTTTGGGAAAACAAGAACAATAATATATAAATATTGTAAAAACTGGCAGCACAATAGATTAGTGTTCATTTCCATGTATTTATAACACAGTCCCTTTAGAATACCAAATAACTGGTCATTATTTTGATAGAGGCACTGATTGCTTAGTTCCCTTCTGTTTCCTTTGCAATCACATAAGCATTGTGACAATAACAATGAAATCTGGACAATGGCTGCAGAATTTGATAGACAGCAAACTTTTCAGTAGACATTCTGCAGTCTACACCAAAAACTGTTCCAGCAGAGTTGCTGTAGGAATTCTGAACTCAAACAAAGGCAACACTTTTAAAGAGCTCTGTTTGCTAGCCAGGATGCATTAGTGTCTTGTCATGTACAGTGTCAAATGTGTACTCTGGTCTCTGGCAGTGCTGCCAGGCTGGGCAGAGGTGTTGGACCAGTTCTGGTGAGCAAAATGGGCCAACAGTGGTCTAGAACCAAGGAAGTTTAACTTTATGTGGACAAGCTATGCTGTGCCAGGTGTCTGCTGTGATAGAGAATGGTCCCTTGATTATTTGACGTATTACCATAGATGTAACTTTATAGTTCATCCTCCAACAATTAGTGTGAAATCATGCCATCTGGCAGAATTGAGAAGAAAAACAAAATCCTATCATTTAACACAGGTAATAAAGCTAAATGCCAAATAGAGGAACCACCAAAGGACTTCCCCTGATTTAAGATTTTCACCATCTACGATGAACTAACTTATATGAGCAAATTTGAAAATGTGATAAGCATTAAAATTAGACAAAGCTAATAAACTTCATTTTTCAGAAAGTCTTTAATCCTTCAGATTCAGTATAATACTAGCCACAGCTATGCAGAATCCAGCTCAGAGATGACTTTGATTCAGCTGTGCTAGTGTGCAAAGCAGTTTTCTCTTGCATCTTTTTGCAAAATGTAGCCTGGTGATGTATATCCATAACAGCATTTACAATAGCAGTTAATAACAAAGCTTTGAGTAGTTCAGGATGTCATTCATCCTGTACTGTCAACAAATAAGAACACTATTCTTACCAAGTAAAAAGAAGTTCAAACTTAATCACAAGAATATAAATTAATTATATTTTTAATGAGTGAAGAAGTCTTTTAATGCAATTGAACTCCACAATTATTTGTTCCAAGACTTTTTAAAAGCTGAGTTTATAAATTTGTTCTGAATTTTTTTTTCAAAAAAAATATGGGGATGTAATCAATACTTCATCACTTTGAACTATCATTTTGGAAGGTTTTATTTTTTGTTTGAATTTCTAATGATAAATCCTGCTGCTAAATGCAAAAACATGTTGTAATTTCTCAACTAGCAATCTCAGGACCCTCAGACTGAGCTAAAAATGTGATGAATTCAAGACTACACTTCCATCTGAAAACTTTTAAAACATTTTTGAATTTTTTTTTCTCTATGCCTCATTTTGCCTTGACTTTCAGGTAGAATTGGGAAAGAAATCATTGAGATAAGAACTTTTGATTTATTTGTTTTTATAAGAAATAAATATTTTCAGTTTGTTAATATAGATAAAAAAAAACAAAAGCAAACAAATAATACAACAAACAACCCAAAAAAAAACCCAAAAACAACAGAATAAAACAAAGAAAACGATCAAAATAGTTAATACAAGTCCTTCCATATTTGCATAAGCCCCCTTTTTTGCATTTCTCTTCTACTATTTCTTATTGAATATAAGGCTACTTTCACTAAAATGTGATAAGTTCCCAAAGTGCTAACACTTAAACTCCACAAATTCCAGTGTGATCAATAGTGGGAGACATCATAGCAGTATCTTTAATAATATGTATTAAAAGAGGATCCCAGTCTTTAGATTATTTAAATGGTTCAGTAAGTCTAGGCACTAGTCTGCTTGGTCCTGTAGTTTCACATTTTCACATCACTAATGTGTATTACTGTGTGTATCACCTCAGAGTTTTTAATTTCGTTTCTTTTAGGATTTATTGACAGCATGACAAAGTTAAAAAGTGTATTTTATTTTTGCAGAATGTTTAACTGTGCTGGACACACACTACTATAATCTGTTTGGTCCCTTTTATACACTTTCTGAAGGTTATTCTTCTGTAATTAAAAACAAATTTTCTGCCTGGATGCTCTTTTAGGTTTTAATTATACGTATGCACATTTTGCACAAGTATATTGTTACTAGAGTCTTTAGTAAATGTCCAGATTTGATGAAGAAAATTAATCAAAACGGTATTGTGAGTGTTTTTACCACTGTGGAAGATTTTAGGGGTTTTTCTAAAACCCTACTAAATTTCCATCCTCTACAGCAAATAAATAAACAAGCAAGAAGAGCAACAGCTGTGAACTTTTGCTTCAGTAATATTGCATACTGGCCACTGGGATTTCCAGCTTATTGAATAACTTTATGGCATAGATATGTCTCTTGTCTTCAGCAGAGCTGGAGAAAGATATCATCTCTCATTACAATTCCGTTACAACTTCCCCTCAGTTGAACGTCAAAACTTTTCAGGCTCTTTTGGTCTGGATTGTTTGTGTTGTTAGACAGAGCTCAAAGGCACTGGCTCGTGTTTGTTTGACAGACTATCACTTACAGTGCAGCGAAGGAAGGCGTCTTCCTGTCAGCACAATCTGCCCACGGTTCTTCACTTCCATTACATTCTGCTGCATGCAGATTGTCACCATGGTGTTGCCTTAACCAAGGAATGAACTGTAGGGTTGAAAAGGGGAAAAAAAAGGCTTAGTACTCATATCCCTATGTTTTATTACCAGTGTGTTGTAAATCACCAAGCAGCTGATGACATTTAGTCAGGGACAGCAATCAATAAAGGGAAAATCAGAGCTCTTAGAATGCCTCTGCTGGCTTAGCCTGCTCAGCTTGTTCTGCCTTGTTCACAACATGCAGCAAACCTGAGCTTGGAATGTAGCACAAAGTAATTTTTTACCCCACTCAATTATAAATGCTTGGTTACTGAATATTTAATGCCATGATTAACAGTGTGATGATCCATGTCACATTTTTTATTTGTCCCTTTCATCTGAGGGATCTTGAAATGTCTTTCATATCTCTGATTACACAAAGACTACAGAAAGGTTTCTTAATCCAACAAGGGGGAAAAATGACTGCTTTAACAGCATAGCACATCTCATTGTTATTAATGATAATAATCATTCCTGGCACTGGCTGTAAGTTTCACCTTTTTTACGAGGCTCTCAGAAAGCAATTTATAATCCGGCATTGGAAGTCTTCACACACAGCAGTTCCACAATACAGATAAGCTTATAACTTATATCTACAGTAAAGGAATGTGGAGGCACACACATTAACAGAGTTACCCAAGTCAACAATGCAGTTATAATTGGAGATCTGAAGAACCTTGAAAGAGTTCACATATTCTCACCTCAATGTCCTATTTTCACTGTTATGACAAATTTCTGAACTAAATGTCAAGATAAGATGTGGCAGAATCTAGGGAAGAAAATCAAATTCCATCCTATTTGGATAATTAGTTTTTTCTAGAATTAAAAAGCTCTGCCCTGGTTGTGAGACATGAATACTAAAAATAAAAAAAAAAAAAAAAAGAGGAACTGAGGCACAATATGAATTTTCAGGAGTTCTGGAAAGTTAACAAGCTATTTTCAGGCTTACAGAGCAGAAAATTGCTATGTTTGCAGTAAAGGAGTTTAGTCATTAGGATGAATCCGGTGCACATACCAGGGACCTCCATGTACAGGATGAAAACATCAACCAGGTATAATGAGAAGTTCAGTTGCCTGAGACGTGGACTTGGGGGCAGCTAGCTGACAATCTCTGTGTGGAGGTGGAAATATCCATATGGCACATATATATCAGCTAATATCAGCCCATCTGTTGATGGCATACAAAGTCCTAGCTTTCACTTCTGTGTAGTGTGCAGAGATTCATATCTGGTTCCTTCATCCTCCTCCTCACCAGGTCTTTATCCCCTAAAGTGCAGACTGCATGCTTCTTACCGTGTCTCAGAGTGGGAATTGCAGTGGAGAGACAAATTTCATTCCATGTCTGCTTCCTGTCAGGCCACCACAAAGAGACAAATTTCATCATCCCATGCTCTCTTCCAGTCTCACCACCAAAAAGGCAAATGAAAACGTGAGTCTTGCAACTGGTGAGACAGGGCCTTGGGGAGCCTAATTTTACATCCTGAGTGAATGAGGGAAAAGAAATGCTGGAATCTGTCTGGCAACAAGAAGGTGCTTCTCTTTGAATGTGTTTTCATGACCTGCAAATTTCTTTCCATCAGATTATTCTGCATTTTTCCAGACCTCATTGCAATCTCTTAATTCTTGCATTCTTGGTTTCATAGTGGCTGAGTGTTACCAGACAGTGAGAAGAGTCTGCTCCCTTCAGGCAGGAGGTGTAGCATCACCAATGTCAGCTGTTATACTTGGTTCAGTTTGCATGTTGGGCATGTGCTGCTCACTGTTTTGTCTCCTGCTTTAGGATCCTAAGGTTATCTGTCACCATGTGGGACATCAAAATCTATCTCTGACAGAAGAAATCTTATATACTTAGGGGAGACGTCCTCATATGCTATAAATCCTCCAGATTAATTTGTCTTTCCCTCTAGGATGAAATTTATACTGCACTTCTTCCTCCTTCTCTTTCTCCCTCCCACTTTTTTGATTACCTTTGGTGATTACGTAGTTTCATATGTAGTTTTTTTACAAGTGTTCTCTGTGAGAGCTGGATTTTGAAAACAGAAATAAATACATCCAGATATCTTCTTTCTCTGCTGTGTGTCATAATCATTCCAAAGAAGATATTAATCTCAAAAGACTTTGGTTGTAAAATTGCTTTGGTTGCTTCTGACCTTCTTTTCACTCCTCTGTAGTCTTTGTACAGCCCCATTCATTTATCCATCAATTTTGAAGACAAAAACTCCTGAGAGTTTTTTGAAGAGCCAGAGTTTTGTGATTTTAAAACAAACATTGTGAATATTTCCATTAAAATTCTTTTTAATATTTTCCTAATTTTAGAAGCTTTCCATGTGGATTGTGTCACATTTCATTATAAATCCTAGGCAAAAGAGCCTATTAGACTGACAGCAGTAAAGATATTCTTAATTCCTTTAATATCCTTCCCATTCTGCAGACTGGGATGAGACAAAGAACACAAACCTTTCTGAAACAGGCATAAAGTAAACAGCTTTTTATATAGGTCATCTTTATTTAATATTCATTAATGCTTTATTGTTCATGGTTTTTTACTTAATCATATTTATTTACAGTAATTTCCCACTGCAAGGCAGTTTGGCTATGGCATAGTTTCTACAAAAAGGCTTTATTTAAATTTTTATGTAACATACAAAACTTATGCGAAAAATAGTTGGAAACAGCTTTTATGTAACTGTTCATAATTTGCAAACAGCAAAGTCCTTACCTTCTGTTCCCTTCTTACAAAGAAAAAATAAAGTTGCCTAAACTACACATTAAGTATGAAGGCTGATCTTTGTGGTCAATGAGACACGTGAACTCAGGTTGAGTGTAATAATTGTCCATAAATTTATGTGTTTTTGTTGGGGCTCTGAGACGTTTTTGTGAACCTGCATTCTCTGCAGCTTGCCATGAAGAGACCCCTTAGCCACATATCTTTGTGAGAGTCTGTTGATTACCAGAAAACCCTACAACATCAAAAATCCTTCACTGTTAGTAACCGGCCTCAGAACACATAAGAGGAATGAAAGTTTTAAAAATAAATTCGGGCTTGTGTAGAAAAGCCTTATAGTCCCTTAACTGTAAATTTGGTTTCTATCGAGCACAAACTGGCAACTATATTTTATACAACATCAAAAGAATTGAGGCATCATATGGGAATAGACTAACCTTTTCATTTTGTTGTTTCAATGGGCTAATAATTAATTCATTATATTTCATGAATATGTTAACAAATTCTTAACAACTGCACAGATCTTCTGTAATAACATGTTTAAATCAGACAGGTATAATGACCCATTACAACTAGATGTCTGAAAGGTCACAGGTCATCCCAAGGGTACTGCCTGCCATTATTAATGCATTAGTAGCTATTAGTTATACTGCTAGCCCTGATATCCTGCTATGAATTTTCTTATGAATATTTAGTAGGTGTAGTACAATGCTATTGTGAAAGGAGAAAAGTAAGAGATAATATGAAGATTAATTAGAGGTGTATCTTAAAACACTGGCATGTATTTCTCAGGATTTTCAAGAATAGAAAACTACATGGGCTTGGTCATTATTTAAATCCCACCTTCTTTGCTCTTTGTTCTGAAAGATTAAAAGCGGAATGCAGGTTTGATTGATGCTTTGCCCATCTTATTTCTGGCATCTGAGCTGAAGAATAGCTTTCCTGCTTGGGGACTGATTAGGATAAGTGGACATTAAATGTTGAGTTAAAAATAGTTATTTAAAAAAAAAACAAAACAGGAAATTCAAGTCAAGTCAGATGTGTAGAATAGCAGCAAAAGGTGTGTGGCTTAGCTTAAATGCTGCTTAGGACTTACCTTAAAGCTTTTTATATTATACAGAGACTAGAATGGTTCTAGTCTGACTATGCTTTCTTCTGTATCTGAGGGCTAGTATGAAAAAACCAAAACTGTCCCCTTGGCTGGTTTTTTTTTGTTTTTTTAAAAAATAAACTTATATGACAACCATTTTCTTCTTTTCTGAAATGAATGCTTATAAAAATATAGTGGTTTTTTTTTTAAATCAGAGTAGATACACCCTTTTTGAAAAGTCAGCACTAGGATATACTGTTGTTTTATGCAAGCTATAGTATTGGAAATTAATTTTCCCTTTGTGATGCTGGTTTCCTGGGTACACCCACAAGAACAGCCTACTCTGGGGGAGGGAGAGTGAAGCTTATTTGCACAGTCATTTGTAGACTGAGACAAAACCTGTGCATGGGGTGGGAGAAGGAAAGAGAGGAGGAAATGCTTTCCATAGGAAATGGAAAAGATGGTTGAGGAGACTTAGAATGAGCAATACCTGTGCATATTGTGAGGCCACAGGCCACATGCACTATGTACTTGCTGTGGTGTGCTGTCATAGCCACATACACGTGTACTGTCTCATGAATTGCCTTTTCTTATAAGAAGTGGGCTTACTGCCTGTGTTGAATTTAATTACACAAGGAAATAGGAGCCAATGCCTAGATTCAGTCTAGAGAATGGTGCTCTCTGATCTTCTTCCTAGTCTGAGAATCACAATTAAGTTCATGGTTCTGTATGCAGATATTTTAATGAGCCTTGGGAGTTTGCCATTTTGAGTTCAAGCCTTGCAACTGTTTTCATATGGAGACCCTCCAAGAACTTAGAGCCAAACCAGGGATCCAGTCACAGTCTGTGTCATCTGGTCAGGAATATAAAACACCCATGTGTGGTGGCATATATTGCAATGCAGACTGCACTGTGCTTGTCAGCAGTGGTCTGGGCCAAGTCTGAAAATTATTCTTTTTGCAGCCAGGCTCAGTCTCCAAGAACTGATATACTAATCCTAGAAGCCTGCATTATACCACTGTAGCAGATCTTATGTGCACATAATCACAGCCTTCAGTGAAAAATCTTTTTTAAAGGTATCATGGAATCATACAGACAGCCTTTCAACTCACACAGAGTCCCATTCAGATGACATGTATGTAGACTCTTTTTTGTCAATGCCTCTCATGCCTTCAGTTTGCAAGACAAAGTATATAATTAGTGATTAATCAATCTTTTCTCACATAACTGTTTTGATCAGCCAACACTTTAGTTGATAGACTGCAAATCACAGTTCACTTGCAGGAAGGATGACAAGGCTCCAGAAGCAGTGCCAATCTCATAAAAAATGGAATGAGAAAGTTGTGTTGTCCTGTTGAAGACCCAAGAGTCACTGATACAAAGAACTGGATGTTCTCTTCCTTAACTGAAATATCTGTACATTTTATAACTCCAGCAGAGAAAACTGAAGAGGGTGAGTATTCTCTGAAAGAGAGTTAGGCACATAGCTTGAGTGAGCCAGGGCAAAGGCCTGCAGCATGGCTCTACCTTACACTGTTTGTCTTGTGAAAATCCATCTCTACCTCAAGCACAGCTACCAAGGGCAATTAGGGCATAACTGTAGCAGTATAAATTCGTTTCAGCTTTAGATTGTTGCAGTTCTGTGAGTTATTGTTAAAATGAGTTTATATGCAGCTTTTTGGTGTGTGACAATCAGTCACAGATGACTCTGCTTGAGCATGGGGTTTGGATCACATGCCCTCCACAACTCTCTTCCATCTTCAGCCCTGCTGTGGTCCTGTGATTAACTTATATTAATAGCAAGACATATCACAGTTATAAAACCTACAATTTTTTTAATTCAGAGAAGTGTGGTTACTCACTGCCAAAACTGGTTGCTAAATTGGTGTCTGCAAATGTTGGTGCTATTATCTGTATATATGCTATGTTGCTTCTGCTACTCTGAGTAAGTTTTTAGGTAAGAGTAAGGCACCAATTGTACATGCATAAATGTATGTTTATGTGTTACTATTTAGCATTATTTGTGAGTAAATTTAAAAAAAAAATCAGTAATTTGCAGGAGGCATTCTGTATATTGTGATTTCCTTCCTATAATCCCTCTTTATTTCTGTCCAACTGGTTGTTTTAGCAACAATAACCCGTGAATATATAGAACCTCCAAGGTTACAAAAAAAAATGGACTGAAGCTGTTAAGTGGAATTACCTTAAGACATTCTTCTGAAGGAGAATCTGGCAGAAGTGAAAGATATTTTTACTTTTGTGGTTGTAGACAAAAACCCTCTGTTTTCTTTCATATTGCTTTCCACGCCCTCCAGTGTTGTTGGGACAATGGAAATAACCCTAACTGACAGATGTTCCTTTTGAAGTTGTAATAAATCCTTAAAAAACATTGCTAAGACAGCAACATCGCTATTCTGTGTTCTTTGATGTATTTGTTAGACACACCCATAAAAATTTAAATTGAATACGGGCTTTACCACCAGTTAAGTTGTGGAAGAAACTTTCATTCTTTTCCAGAACCAGAAGCAATTATCCACAGCTCAAAGCATTTCAGCAGACATAATGAGGGTATGATATTAACCAGTCAATTGGACTAATCTGAATGACTGTCAGTACTCCCAGCAAAAGAGGCCTTATTATAGTTACAGCTATTACACTGCTGCAGTTACAAGGTTACTTAGAAAGCTGAACTCAATCTATCACCATATTAGAGACTGAAATGCCAAATCATCAAACTATAAGCCTTAATATACCATTTAGAAATGGTGGGATGAGGAAGAGGCCTATATGAAAACTTAGAGAGCATAGGATCTCCTTGACATAATTTTTCTCCATATTCTGAACCACTCATTCATCTGAGTGATGTGTGGGAAGTTCCTCTATGTTTTGTCATCTTTCTGGAAGTTTTCTTCAGCTTGTAACTTTCAAGAGACCCTTCTTGCATTGTAGGTTCTCATTTTAATGAATTGATTAAAGAGGTTGTATTTCATTATTATGGATTTTTTTTTAAATTTTGACTAATAAGAAAAGTGAAAGAACTAGCATAAATGTTGATTCTACATTATAGGATATTGAATCGTAATAATCAGGGAACACAGTGCACTATTTCGTTACTAGTAAACATAGCCTTTTTTTTTTTCTCTCAAAACATGCCATTGAATATGTTTTTCATCATGAAGAAGCTTCAACTGTGCTTTATAGCAGAGCCATAATTAGATAAGACTGTTGCATATTACATTATGAATCTGGAGGTTAGAAGTGAAGAAGATCAGGACCGTAAAAGAAAAACATTTTCAGCTTAATACTGAGAGTTGGAATGAGGGAGAATCTGGAGCCGGATCTCAGGTCAAGTGAGCTCAATAAATGAACTAACAAGATTGATAATAAAAAGCCCCCACAAAAAGGTAAGGCATGAAGAGAAAGACTTCTATTCCAAACAAAAGAAACTACAAGAAGCACTAGACAGAAACACTAGTGTGAAGTGCTCTTTTCTCTTGAGTGGACTGACATCTTTCTTTGGCATCCTCATGGAAGTACAGAAAATGAGGGAGCCACACTTCCATACAATAGAGTCAAAGTTCTTGGCTAGAGTTATTTTCCTTCCAATTCAACAAACTGAAACTGAAAGGAAACCTGAAAGTTCTGCATTAATATACAAAATGATACAAAAAATATGAGCATTAACCTAACAGAGAAAGGTGTTTCTTTGTCTCATTTCTTATACAGGATGTCTGTTTTCACCAGAGAATCAAATCAGGCAGAGACAACTGGAAGCCTGGTACAGGCATGATCTGATTTTGACTTTGCATCTAGGCTTTTGATTGTCTTTGGGACCTGCTATTGGATGAGCTTACTTGCCTGCCTTCCTGAAATCACTGATTTAAATCTCAAATAATATATAAGGAATAGTAGCAAAGATATCATATGATAATAAAGTACATAAATCTAGTACCTAGTGGATATTCGGGTGTAGCAGCCTAGGACTCCTTTATACAATATTCATAGGTAGATGTGAACGTGCTTTAGCTGTACCCCAAACCAACTCTTTGCAAACCAGCTCCAAACCCATAGTTATATTGCAAGAGTTATTCAAAGTGATAAGCCCAGATAAGATCAGATTACTAAAATATTCATCTGACTAATGACTAGTGTACCCCAGCTTGTTGTCCCACCTTGATGACAAGATACCTCAGTCTCTTTTGTATCAGCCCACTGGTGCACAACAGTAAAACACGAGAGTATTCTGGCTGTAAGACTAACTTTATCTCCTCAATAATTCAGAATTTCTTTAAAAATATTATTTTCACCTCTTCTACCTCTATTTTAAGACCATGAGTAACTCTGAGTCTTCTGTTTTGTCTCTGTTCCTGCTTTCTTTTCTGCTTCTGATCCTGTTCCTCTTCTGCTGCCTCTGGACTCAGCAGTTCCTTCTCTTACTTTAGAATATAACCTCTAGCTCAGATTGCTTCCACAAGTAGCCACAAGGTGAACATCCATTAGTCCAGCACCAAGAGGAAAAAAATTAGAGGAATCTGTTTAACTGTGAAAGTCTTTGTATATTTGGTATGTATACATGTCAGCATTGTATAAATTATATTTAACTATATAGAGTTAAAGAAAACTTTATATATGTATATTTCTATAAAAAATTTCAGTTGATTTTTTTTCTAGGACTATAGGTATTCTCAATAGTTTCATGGGCTGCCTTCCACTAACAGATGTTTCAGGTGTATCAAATTCCATCCAAGAAAGGCATTTTTTGAGAATTTTTTAAAATAATTTAAACTTTAGTTTTGTTTTTTTTTATTTGAGCACAATAATTACAATTTGAATATTTAAGCAGATCTACAGCATTCTAAAATATTATCTCTTCCTCTACTAGTTGTTGAAAAGCATGATTTTAGTTACACAGTGTCCTGAGGAAAAAAAAACATTCTTTGTCCTTACTGGAGAAAAGTAACCACTTTAATATTAGATTAATTTATGAAGGATTCTTATAATTTTATAGTCTTATAGTTCACATAAAGTTTTCTTTCTAAAAGGTTCAGCTCAACGTTCATTTTAATTTAGCATTTTAATAATAGAGTGTTTCCTACTAGAATGTTTACAGTTGGTGCACAGATAAATCATAAACAGAAATTCTAATTCTTTGGTAGTTATTCATATGAGTTCCATTACACTGCAGGCAGTGATGCACTTCAAGGATTGTGCTGATGCTGACGTTATAAAGCAGGAGAACAAAGTTTAAATGGTCTGTAAATGTCAGCAGAATCCTGATAGTAAATTATGACCTTGCTATTGACTCCTGAGTACATTTTATGCATTTCATATAGTGAAAGTGTAATGCTCCTCAGATCACATAAACAAAAGAATAGCATAGCTCCCCAAATTAACGAATTAAAGAGAATATCAGATGTTTATCAGAAGCTTTGTGAAGTTATTTGGAGAAGTGAAAGTCAACTTAGGACAGCAATAATATCCAGTGGGTAGTATTGCAAGAAATACTAGCATCTTACTAGTATCTTTACAGGAATTAAGTTTTGGGCTTTTTTTGGTTTTTTTTTGGTGTGAACAGAATTGTGGGATTCAACATATTAAGCTTTCCTCATTCTTAAGCATAAAATTTGAATTCTTGCCTTGCTTTTCATTTATATATTGATACTTTGTTGCTTTGAGGGGACACATTAATGTCCACTGCAGTGTCTGTGTCCATGAATGAGTTTCCAAGGCAAACTGAATTCAATAATACCAAGTTGATTATGGATAAACAGAACCAGAAGTTTGTGCTTGACATATAAGTGACCTTGTAATCCTCTCCTTAGAATTCTTCCCACCATTCCTCCCTCCTGCCACTCTCCTTTATTGTGTTTTAAAATTAGGTTAGAAGGACTTCAGGGCAGAGATCATGCTGCCACTTACATTCCAAGGAAGAGCCTATTTTTTTAATTGCACTGGAAATGTACCTATTGTGCAGATAATTTTTTGAGTTCCTAGTTTGAAATGTTAAAATTTCCTATCATCATTCATAATTCTCATTCACATTCCTTTCATAAGCTTAAGTGGGATTCAAGGAAGTTATATGTTGCTCATTTAATTTAATTTAATTTAATTTCATTTCATTTAATTTCATTTCATTTCATCTAACATGATGTCCACTGGCTTCTTTCTTTTTTCAACATCACCTAAAAATTCCTGCCTTTACCTATTTTTTTCATATAATTTTACTTATTTTTGAAGATCTGGGTGTAGTCACAGCAATATTAATATTTTTTTCTTGGTATGCCTAACCTATCCCAAAATTAATGTGTCCTTTTGTAAAAACACAGCTGTGCAAATGAGCTTAGTAGGGCAGTGCTGGATTGTATCTGGTTTAGGATAAACATCTTCATATGCTGCTGCTCTTTTGTTTGGAACACAAAGGCCATTCTTTTTAAAAAGTTAGTCTGTTGGGAAAAGAGTACAACTACAGAGTAAAGGAAAGCTGTTAGAATGTGTCACTAGTGAAGTCAGTGCACAGTCAGGATAGGATTGAAGCTTTGAAATTTCTGCTAAAATCTTTGAAACATTTGGAGTTTCTCCTTGTCAAATGTCGATACCCTAGAACAGGAGTTCTTCCACTTTAAAAATAGTGGCACCTTTATTGTCCTTATCAAAAATAGCTACTGTCTTTAGCTGCTAAAAATGGCTTCTGATGAGTACACAATGCTGTACTGCAGGTACATTGGGTAGTACTTTAGAGGCCATAAGTATTCTGTGTATTAGAAATAAATAGCTTCTTCTAATACCAGGAAAATCCAAGTAATGCCTAAGTTTCTTGTGTATGCTGCATCAGAAGCCAGCCAGGAACAAATAATAAATCAGTATTGATTGAAGCACTCAGGAAGGTCAGAGAACCCAAGTGTTGAGAATTTGACAAGTGTGGTCAATAAAAGAGGCAAATCCCATTTGACCACTCAAAACAACTACAGTCCTTGAAATATTCACTGGAAACTTAATCAGATTTTTAAAAAATGTCTTACAGAAGCATTTTTTAGGCCCTGGTGAGATATTGGCTTCCATCATTAATAACCAGTATAAGGATGCTGACTTACTTTGTTTACAAAATCTGGGGTGCTAATGAAGCAAGATGGAAGCAGGGAACTAGTGAACTCTTCTCAAGGCATCTTCTGTCCTCGTCGAGTTCAGGCATCATGTGAGTGAGAAAAAGTCTTATATCATCTGAATGGGAAGACAAGATTTTAGTCAGAAAGTTTTGTAAATTCTTGTGGAACCTGGACCTACTGTTTCTATCCAGCTGCACTGTTCAGTGCATTCACAGCAGGCCAGAGCTGGGAGATCATTGCCTATGCCCATCTCACTGCAGCTACATCTTTTCACAGTTTCAGGTCCAAAGCTGCTTTCACCTTCCATGCAAAACCATTATCCTTTATGTATTTAAGGACCTGCTGAAGGCTCACTTTTACTGAGCTGTTTATCAGAGTTTGATCACTATAAAGATAAAGATGCACAAGAATCATGTCATACAGACAAATTTCTCAAAATCTTTAGGTATGGTTCTTATGCTACATCACAATTGCTTAGCTATAGGTTCTACTAGCAACACCAGATAAATAAGATTGGAAACAATTGTTCAAATAAGCATAAGAAAATGTGGATTGATGGTGTTCGTCATCTTTGGTATTAAATAACACAGGAAAAGAAGCAGTTAGCACAGACCATCCTCTCTGGTTGCATATATCTCTAGGAGTTATCTAAATGCATTTACTCAGACAACTGCTTTGGAGCTTTCACACTGATTTGCAGCAGAATGCTTAGAGACAAGTCATATGTCTGAGCTCAAATGCTGCGCACACAGTTTGCTGCAAGAAAAGGCAATTATCTTCTGCTTTATCTTCACTGAAGGGGAAAGACAAAAAATAGTCATAGAAAAGTTTAGGTTGAAAGGGATCTTGGGAGGTTATCCCTGCTGAAAGGAGATCTAATCAGATCAGGTTGTTCAGGGTTGAGTTTTTACCACCTTTGAGGATGCCATCCACAATGACTATAGGCAGCTAGTAGTTGATGAACACATTGATATTATTTCCCATATATCCACCTTAAATTTCTCACATACCAGTCATATTCAAACAGGACTTCATAAATTCTACTGCGAACCATTGAATCAAAAATTAGTTTCAGAGTTTTGATACATTTATTCTAAATTTTATACTACTGTAAGAGTTTTCATATGACCAAGAGATTTACAGACTTTTAATGTAAGCCAAATTTTACATCAGAACTTTTAATCTAAACCTTTAAACCAAAGATTTAATTCTGAAACAGAGTTTGTACATGCTTGGATTCAGTCCACGTTCTTATAAGCACGAATTTGCTGATTGAAGAAAACTTCTGATATTTCCCTGCAACTTTTTAAAATGCACCATGTCCGAATGAAATAGAAAAAACAAAAAAAAACCCTCAAGCAACTGGAACCTGCTTGTTAGAGTAACCCAAGATGTATTTTGTACTCACATTTCTGCCTAAACTAGAGAAGCATATAATCTACCCTTTTTAACCTGGTGCATGTTCTGTTAGACAATTTAACAGTTCTGATGCTGAGAAGTCAATCAAATGAAAACTCTTTTGGTTTAGCTTTTTAATTACTATTTTTTTTCATTTATGTTCACTGTTATGAAATAGAAGGAACTGCAAAACTCTATGACCTTGAGGCACAAAAAGATTCTTGTGAAGAGGTAATAACTTTGGAAGAGTGTACAGAATGTTAACAATTCTGGGCTATGTTGAAACAATTAACCACTCTATTCAGAAAGAAGATTAAAACCTCCCATGTGCTATAGAGCTGACCAGTGGCATGTCCTTCTACAGGGAAGATGCATGTGTAGGAGGCAGTAGGACTCTTGTGTCAGTCACAGCAGATGGGAGCAGGGAAGTGATTTTATGAGATGTAAAAAAATGGACTGAAAGATTGAAATGCTAAAATATTCTTGCTTGTCGTCAAGGGCAAGAGGATTTATTTTTAAGGTTTTCTAATCACTGAAGCAGGTTTAAGAATCCCTAATGCATAGCTATAAGTAGTAGCTGCAACAACATAGAAGAACTTGATTGTCTTCAGAGGTAACTGTTGATCTGTAATTGCAGAGTACTGAAGAGATCTGTCTCCTTCAATATCAGCATATTATCTACAGACACTATGGGCCTCTGCCTAGGGAAACCACCTCCTCATGCCAAACTTCAAACCTGCATGTTGCTTTTGTCTGCTCACAGCCATCTGATGGTTACAACCAACAAACACTGTCACTATCATTGAAAGTATTGAATATTGATTGTCATTCCAAGTTGACTCAGTCAGCTAAGTTGGCTAAGTCTACTGACCATAGTCAGTTTCTGAGAATGCTGCCCAGCTCTCCCAAGACCTCAGCACCACAGAGAATTTTTGTTATGCAATAAGACTCAAGAGATTCCCTTTACTGATTTTTTTCCATTCTACCCATCAGAATGGAAATAGTTAAAAGCAGTAATTTCAAGATCTGAATGAAATTTTCATGCTACACTTTTATCCTTAGCTGCAAACCATAATTGGATACTACTTTGTCCAATTTAAAAGGGTTTTGATATCCATGGTTGTTGTTTCTGCACCACCAAAGCCAAGGGAAAAAAATCTTGTTTGGCTGCAAACTCCTCGACATGCTAGGCAAATCTCTGTGCAGTTAGTTTCCCCTTGCTAGCAATAGGGTTATTTATGTTTCATTCTTCAGACTTAAAACCAACTCATGGATCACACTTCCCCTGAATTTGAAGGCAAAATTGAAAGCCATTAACTTACAAATACTTTCTAGCCCTGTCCTGCCTTGTCCTGCTGTCCCCTTCTTCAGTCAAATTATTTGGATTGATATGTATCTTTTTTTAATTTCAGTCAGCAAAGGTTCCTTTTACTTGGTTTTGCTTATGTATTGGCTTACACAAAAACCTTAATTTCAGTATTACTTTGATGTTATTACATAATCTTCTTCTTTCTCAACAAGTCTGTAAAAGTATGGAGTATTCTGCCTCTGTGTCTTTAGATAAAATCCTATTCTGTAATGAAAGCTCCAGTTTAAATTGATGATGGTAGCTAAAAATATGATATCCTAGCCAACTTTTTACTAATAATCTTCATTCCTCTCTTACTCTCAGAAGTAGCTCTGGCATTCATGATCTACTTAGCATCTGATGCCAATTTCATTAAAAGGAGTCCAATTGCAATGTACAAGAGTCAATTTCAAACTTTAGTGCCCAGAATTTTTGTTCAAATGTGATCACTACTTCTTGTGCATGTTAACAATTTTCAGATGAAATATTTAGATTTGAAAAATAGTCTCTGGCTTGCAAAAGGGGAGGTGTGAAGGCAATTAGCTCTTTCATCAACAGGGGGTTTTACAATGTGTCAGTTCCTGCTGATTTTCTTTTTTTACTCACAGGTAATTATGGAAGTTCTCCTTTTGAGGTGCTACAGAATATTTTGTTAGACCACAATAGAAAAGCTTACAATACGAAATTTTTATTGTATGTAAGAGAACTAGTAATACTCTTACTGTAGGCATCTCCAAAGTTATGTGTGAGCCACAGTATTTGATGTTCTTGAAAATAATTGTCCTCTCTTTACAGACTACACAGTTTCTTTTCTTCTTTTTTTTTTTTTTTTTTTTTTTTTTTTTTTTTTAAAGAGACAATGCACACAGGTGAGCAGAGGAAATATTGACAACTTTCCAAATATCAAAAAGTTATAAAGATATTCCAAGGTTTAGAGATAGGTTGTGGCAACTGGAGTAATAAAGATATGAAAAAAGGGTAAAAAAAGAGCAGACAAGAGATACCAGAATAAGATTAGGAGAAGCAAAAAGCAATCACAAGTCTTGAATAGAAAGGTGAACAGATGAACAGATTAAAATATTTAGTTGCCTTGCTACTATGGCAGCAACATTATTTCACAATGACTAGATAACATAGATTAGGGCTGCAGGATGGCTAGTAAGAAACATATTCTGAGAGTCCTAAGGATAATGCTCATGATTTAATGAATTTAAATGCTGAGCTTCAAAATACCTTCTGTGATTTTAGGAGTGTGATCCTGAGGCCTGTTGCAGACCTCCTACTCATGTCTACTAAATAAAAATCAAAACAGAAACTGTAAACCATTCATATCTAGCACAGAGAGGACAGGACAAGCTGATTATACTAAATTCCATTTCATATGGGGTGTTTTTACATCTAAAATTAAGTGGAATGTTTTTCTTGTGGTTACTTTTTCATTAATGTATGTTTCTTACACTGAATTTCCATTAAGTTGACATAAAACATTCTCTCAGATATTATATAAATATTCCTTGCCATAAAGAGAAGATAGGATGTGGAAAATTTTGTGTTTTCAGAAGAACAACTAATTCTAAACTGTTTTGAAGAATCTCGTGCACTATGTGGTTGCTAGTTAAATACCCTGGAATAAAAACTCTTGACCATGGCCCCTTCCCCTTCCCCTTCCCCTTCCCCTTCCCCTTCCCCTTCCCCTTCCCCTTCCCCTTCCCCCTCCCCTTCCCCTTCCATTTAGAAATATGTTTATAAATTACATTTAGATTTTTTGCTTTATTGAATTTGATTAGAATAATTCTGATACAGAGCAGAAATATCTGAATTTGTAAAGACCTCTGATGAAAAATCTATATGCACTTCAATGCATATTGAAAAATTAACAGAATTCTTTAATGCAAATCTGATGGAATTTTCTTTAATACAGTTTTGGCTCTGATACAATGTAACAGACAGACCAAATGCATTTATTTGTTTATAAGAGCTGACTAGATTTATTATGAACATTCTAGTAGGAAAGCAAACTAGTTTTACATTTAGAAAAGCAATTATTTATGTTTGCACAAATAAGATATGTAGTACCATATCTCAAAACACAGGAAACTGTTTCTGAAGTCTTGAGCACATTTCATTTTCAATTTTATAATCATTAGTGTGGCACATACTTTATTACTTCTGGCTGATAATATATATTTTTATTTGGAAACTGATATAAAACATGGAAAGAATACAAATCATGGAAGTGTAGAAATAGGTAAATTGGTAATCATTTAACATGAGAAAGAATATACATATACATTTCATAAGTCTGGAGTCTACTTAAAAATGAGAAGTTTATGGGAATGAGGCTATTAAGTGTAAAATTAATGGAAAACATGTTAAAATGCAGAGAATTTAAGTGGGCTGTTATGGATCACCTTGATTCTGGCTTTCATGTGTTTCACACTAGGGAGATGCCCTGTCATATTTTGTGGTGACATTTCCTTGATTTTTAAAGCACCTATAATACTTTGCTTTGCCTGTTCTAGAGTAGTGAGCTTCTATGATGCTTTAATTACTCGCCTATGATTTTGACCTTTTTTGATAATGACTAAGTCTTGAAGGTATCTTTAGTATGTTTTAGACTTCTGAACCCTACTGGAGAAAATATTTATTTTCATAGATATACTGGATCTTTTCACTGACTTTAGTAAGTGATCTATCACGCTGGGACATGTGATAGCATAAAGCCTGTGCTGCCCCTCGTGTGTCTCTGCTGCCTTGGTGCTGCTTTGGGATCCTCCAGGCAATGAAACAAAATTGCTCTTTGTGTTTCAGCCTGGCTTCGTGGTTGTTCTGGCCACCTGCCCATGCAACTCATGCAAACCCCAAAATTAAAGAAGAAAAACCCCAAACCCAGCCCAAGCCACAGTCTATTTACTTTATTGCCACAGCATAAAAGAGGAAGGGAATTCTTTGCTATCCAAAACAAGTCACCTGTCTGCACTTGCAAGAAGACAATGACTGTAGCTGTGAATCTCCCTGTAAAAGCCTTCCTGACAGTAACCTTTACCAGAAAGTTCAAGTAAGAGTGGCTATAAATTATTGAGCAGGTGTGGTGCCAGAGCCAGAGTGCCAGAGAATTTAGGATACTTCATAGAATTTTCTCTTTTTCTTGTGCTCACTTCATCCTAAGATTGAAGCATTTTGAACGGGATGATTTTTCTGTCCAGTCTTTAGCACAGCAGGGGCCTTTTCTGTGATTTGTATTGTGATAGTTATGAATCAGTACTAATAATCTTCACTAATATTTGCCTTGCTTAGGATTAAATATGGTATAAATGTCATTCCCATGGTCTGTTTTCAGAGGTTGATTTTCTACTTTTTATTCTGTGCCTTCTAATCTACTTGCACTTCTATTTTTATTTAAGTTGTTCTTTAATAATTCCTAATATCCAGAACAGTGACAACAAAAGGAGTGGAAAAAAAAGGCACTCTGGAGTCTATTTTAAAGGCATAGAGCAAAATGCCTTTTACAAGTCTTTACAAGTCATGCCTACAGTGCAAATAATGAGTAAGAAATATATGATAGGAAATGTCTGATTACCACAAATCAAAACAGAAATACAGCTGGCAAGTGATAGACATCACATTTTAATAGTGAGAGTTTTCATACTTTGTACACTCTCAAGTTAGATTTTATATGAACCAAAATAGAAGTTATTTTACATTTAGTTATTTTTCAGCTCAGCCAATTAGTGTTTAGTAAAAGTTTATGATTCTCTGAACTTTCAGATGATGGGCTGTCTCTGCTTCTTTAGTTTTTGTAATTTTTAGTTAGTTTTTTTTTTTTTTTTGGTAGGAGATGACTATTACAAAGTAAAGGAGGGGCATTGTCAACTGCTGACACAAAGCAAGCTTCTTTGCACCTTACTCATTCACATGAAAAAAGCAAACTCAGCAAACTAGAATGATCATGTCCTAGAGTGCCTAATAATTAAAACAATGCAATCACTATTTAAAAGCTGATTGTGGCAACTGCATATAATTTCCATTGCAGATCATCTAATCAACCATAAACTCTAATATGGTGGTAAGTGAAGAAGAAACTCATTTAGAGTAGGTACTTGCTCAGTATGTCCTATGAGCACATTCAATTTCCAGTGTCCTCAGGTTCTGCAGATAACATCTGTTTTTGCAATTCAGTTGATAATTCATTAGTAAAACTATTTCTGATGAGAATTCATAGACTCCCACTAGTTCTTTCATTCCTTTGGGCTCTAGACTCCATCTGACCTACCTTATCTGATCTTGAGATATGTTGAGATGTCCTCAGTTTTCACTTCCCACCTGGTAATTTTCTGCATAAAAACTTCACTTTAGCAAGAAACCCCTTGCAACAGACACCCATTAAAACAGTATATATTTTTGGTTTAGGGGATACACTTTTCTTGCTATGTATATCCTGATAAACTGTGAAGTTACATCAGTGTTGGTATAACAACTGTGATTAACATTTCTATAAGCAAGGATATTAGTAGGGAGTCACAGTGTGGTCTAGTATAATACATGATAATTTATTTAATCACAGAATCACAGACTTATAGAATACATTATTTAGGAGTACAGTACTGTATGGATTATACGGACAGGATCTTGTTTAAATCACCAAAAAGTCAAGAGAGCATTCTGGATCATCTCATTTATTTCTTGAGTCAATATTATTAAAAAAAAAGCCCATCCAAAAAAAGAAAATTAATATTTTTCATTAATCAGAAGAATCAGAAGAAAACAGTGTAATTTTGTGCGTTTTGAAAGTCTGTTAATATTGAAATAGAAGCAAGAAGAAGATGATAGAAAAAGTTACCATCTTGGCCCTTTTTTAGCTTTGATAAATGATGTATTCTAATAAACTTAAGTCAAAGCCCCCAAATTTTTATTCCTTCCTTTTTAAAGTCCAAAAGCGTAAGATTAAATGCTTACAATTTTGTCTTCTAAAATTCACTGCTAAAAAAATATTTCTTATTAGCTCCCTTAATGCCCACTTTCCCCTCAGCATCTGTTTAGTTATTTGTGGAAGCTCATGAGCACTGCCCAGAAGTTTTACGTGTCCATGCATGGTCCAGGTTGCAGAAACATGACCAGACTGGATGCCCTGTCAGATAAGTCAAAGGAAACTTCAGAGACAGACAGTCTTTTCTTACCATCCTCACTTCTTTTTTGGGTAGGAAGCAGTGTTTAGTAAACATCTCTTTTCTGAGCTAGATGGCAATGTATAATACTTTTTATGCCAGCACTAATTAGCTGGAAATGTAATAAGTACTCTCACAAGTCTACTTGAATACACATTTTCTGCATGAACTATAGGAGCACTTCAGTCGCAGATTTTAAAAATATTGAGAAGGTTTCTGAGTCACTGGTATAAATAACTAACAACATTTTTAATTGTGAAAATTATTGAAGAAAATAGTACTGTATACTGGTATTTTTGGAGTCTAAATGGGATGAAATGGGCAATTGTCTATCTTTTAATTTGATATTGGAGACCATGAAAGGACTTAATTTTAGCATTTAGTCAGTAATTGAGGCAGCAGTAACAATAATTGGTGCCTTTCCAATGTGGTGTGATGGATAATGATTGTTACCAAAGCATTTTAGGTGAAATAAAGCTTCTTAGGAAAACTTCCCACCATCTGGACAGAAGCTTCTCATAATTTGAATAACTGGTTATGTTTTCCTTTGTCAAAATAGTCGTAATCTTAACCAAAAAAATGTAACCAAATCTTAACCACTCAAATCTAAATTTGCCAAAAATTCAAACTATGGATGCTCACTCTGCAATCCATAAAGTTTTCTTTCTCACTTTTATTCCTTTTCTTTAACGACACCCTCATAATTAAGTTAAAGGGGTGTGTTCAGTTTCCCATTCTGATGAAAAGTTAAATTACACAGAAAAAAACCCATAACATTTCTTCAAAATCACTGTATAATAAACACATTAAATCATTACTATTTAAAATATGTAATGGGAATAAGGTCGATTTTTTCAAAGAAAATTATAAACATATACCTCTGCAAGAAAAACTGGATATGCGCCTAATATATTCTCCTAAACTGAATATTTCATGGTGGAAAGTACCACTTTTGATGGTAGGTCTTCACATATCTGAAGATTATCATTTGGGAGATAAGGCATGATAAACTGAAAGAGAATATATGACAACCATTTTTGACACTTTGGGTAAAAGAGAGAATATATTCAAGATACTACAATTTGAATTTCACCAGAATTTTCTGCTTGCTACAGATTCACCTTGTTCTGTACTCTTTCTTAAGGTCCCTTCCCTCATACCTAATAAAAACCAAAAGCTGGAGCCATTCCTGGCTCCACTCTCACCCACCATCAGCCATCCCATAGATTAGCAAGGTACCTGGGCCATGCAGGTGGTGGGCAGCAGTTACCCAGTTGGAAATTCTTGCTGCTGGAAGCTTTCCTTCCACTGAAACAGTTTTGCCCCATGAGCACAACTTTTTGGAAGGTATTTGATTGGGGTAGTAGTTATTGCCTGAAACAGCTTCACATTGCGACTGTGAGTCTGACATCTTCTCCCCAAAAGTCACATCTGCCAAAACGTGGCTGTTCAAAATGTCAGGGGAATTTCTTTCAACCCTTCTCTGTAATTAGAGACACAGGTAAACCAAAGAAGTCTCAGAAAAACTTTGCTAATTTCAATAGTTCAAGCTATATTTCTTGTGAACTTTCTTGAGAAAACCCAGAGCAAAAAAAAAAAAAAAAAAAGGATTGGAACTTGTTCTTATAGAAACATAGAAAAAAGAATGGGCAAGGGACACAATAGAAATAGCAGTCTGGAGGGAAATCCTTTTTTGGTGGAAAAGTAGCTCCTATGGTGATGTGTGAGTGAAAACTTAGAAGGCTGTGAAGCTGGTGACTCCTACAAAGTGATATCACTGGCATAAATCCCAGGCCAAGTACAAGAGAAAATTAAGTGGCAAACCAGGAGAAAGACTTGACAGGCCTCATTCTGGCTGTTCTTTCAGTGTCTGTGGCTGAAGAATGAATTCAGGAAAGGCTAAAGTATACTGAAAGGACTGCATGTTATTTGATAGTCATGGTGGAAATTATCCATGATGAGAAAAAATTGTTGAATTTAAGTTACCAAAAAAAATCCCAAAGGCAGGTGTCTGATGCAAGGAGTTTCTCAAAAAACACCACTTGGTTCAGAGAGTACCAACTCTTCTGATTTTCCACTTCTTGCATCATTTAAAACACTGTTTTTTTTGTTGTTTCTTGAGCATTCATTATCTAATTGTAAATACAGTGTTGTCACCTACTAAATATAAATAGTGTTTCTGATCATCATTACTTCTGCTTGGATTTTAATCACTTGACAAAGTTATTTGAGCCTAGTTTTCTTCTGTCAAGACAGTTTAGACTGTTGCATGCTGGATGAAAATATAATGAAAAACATGTAGTTTTCATATTTTATACTGCAAAAACTAGGGGAGGCTCTCACTTATTTTCAATGTTTAAAATAAAACAATTTTATGGAGCTTTTTTTGATTCAAATGAAAGGCTCATGAACAACTCAAGTTGGTAATGAGTAAGATAAATTGCCATGAGGATAGAGATCTCTTCATTTTGCTGACTACATTAGTGGAATGGTTCCCTTGATTGTTTTTCCACCGAATACAAGAATGTTTGTTCATTATGCATCTATTATGAAGAGAAAATTCCTCCAACAAAAATTTCTTGTGTTTTACTTGTTTTGTTGTGATTGTGACAAGCAAACATAATTTCTCTTCTATTTTGTTTGCCAAATGTGTCAGAGGCAGGCATTTAGATAAACCCATATATCAAGAAAACGGCTGGATTCAAGCTTTGCCAAGTTTGAATATGAAATTTTTAAGGAGGAGTATTACAGTATTTTGGTCAACTTACAGCAGAAGTTTTTGAAAGCCAAATTTTCTCCAACGTGAAAGTGCAGAACCTGAGGAGGCTACTCTAAATTTTGCTAGTAGCAGAAGCTGAAACAATGATGATCTGCTTTTCCCTACAATTGTCCTTCAAGCTCTAAGTTGACAGCCTGACACCAGGCAGTAAAACAGAAAGAGAGAGAGCTGAAGGAAAGAGAAGGAAGGAGATTCTCAGAATCATCAGACTGACTTTAGCAAAAAGATAAAAAGTGAGTTTGTGCTTACAGCTGAGGTCATCAAAGGTAACCCAGAAAGGAAAAAAAGCTCCCAGACTTTTGCAAGAGATCAATAGAAAACACTGCAAAAAGGATGGGGATCAGCTAGAAGAGAAGCTGATGGATCCTTGAGAGCTAGAGGGCAGCCAGGGTAAAATGAAATTACAGAAGACAAAGGATGACAAGTTTAAAGAAAACACCTGGTTGAAACCCAAAACCAAGAGATTGAGGACAATGTGCTGTGTCCAACATTTGTTTGCAAAGAGTGTAAAGGAAGATGGAAAGTAAAATACACCATAGACACAGTTAAACACATAATTATCTAAATCTAAGCTAATTTTTGAGGTTGATCTTTGAATCAGTGAATAGAAAGGACCACCTGAGGAAGACAGTTTGATTTCATTGTTTTATACAGGGGTTTTAAGGTTGAATCCCCTTACCATTGATCATATAGATGACCAGTTTAAGCTTGGATAATTGTCAACTATGTCTCTGATTTTTAGTATCAAGGAAAAACTCAAATGAAGGTACTCCAGGCAAGTGAGAATGATTTCTTTTTTGTGTTTTCAGAAAAAGACCCCAAACCAACATGGTGCAGAATCTGGAGTCACAAACAGAATGAGCTCTCTTTAGAAAGAGTAATCTGTAAAGGAATTTGTTTCATTCTGGACCTGGAGGGCAGCTTTATACCCAATATGTGCTATTGTGAGAGTGAATAACAGCTGAGTCTCACCTAGAGAAGCAATTCCTATCTGGTGAAGCTTGGCTTCCTGCAGAACACTGAAAAAATTGTTGCAGTGTTTACACTCTCACTGAAAAAAACCATTGTGTCACTTTTGCAATATTTTTCCACGTCACTGCAAGTTTAGACTGGTAGTAATATTCTAAAGGGAGAAAAGTTTTATCAGTCACCAGATGAGCGCTAAAAAAAATAGGGAGAAGAGGAGGAGGTGAGAGCATGTGAGGGAAGCAACATAGCAACACCAAGGTAAATGGAGAAGGAGGGGCAGGAGGTGTTCCAGGCACTGGAGCTCAATTCCTCTGCAGGCAGAGGTGAGACCATAGTGAAGCAGCTGTGTCCCTGCAGCTATGGGGGATCCAGGGGGAATGCAGAGATCCACCCACAGCCCATGAGGATCCATGGGGATGCAGAGATCCACCCACAGCCCATGAGGATCCAGGGGGATGCAGAGATCCACCCACAGCTCATGGGATCTGGGGAGGATGCAGAGATCCACCCACAGCCCGTGGGATCTGGGGAGGATGCAGAGATCCACCCACAGCCCGTGGGATCTGGGGAGGATGCAGAGATCCACCCACAGCCCGTGGGATCTGGGGAGGATGCAGAGATCCACCCACAGCCCATGGGGATCCATGGGGATGCAGAGATCCACCCACAGCCCATGAGGATCCATGGGAATGCAGAGATCCATCCACAGCCCATGAGGATCCATGGGAATGCAGAGATCCATCCACAGCTCATGGGGATCCATGGGGATGCAGAGATCCACCCACAGCCCGTGGGGGCTGCCCATGCTGGAGCAGGTGGATGCCTGGAGGAGGCTGTGATCCAGTGGAAGACCTGATGGAGAGAGGGGTCCCTGCTCCCAGGCTGGAACAGCCTGTCCTTGGAGGACTGCACCCCCGGGAAGAGAGAGCCATGTAGAAGCAGTTTTGGGAGGACTGCTGCTCGTGATATTAGGAGTCACACGGGGGCAGCTAATGAAGAACTGTCTCCTCTGGCAGGGGCTCCAGAGTGGAGCAGGGGGATGGACTCCTCTACCTGAGCAGTGGAAGAAAACCCCTGGGTGATGAACTGACAAAAAACCCCCACGGCCTATCTTCCTGAGCTGTCAGTGGGAAGGAGGGAAGGGGCTGGAGGAAAAAAGGTGTTTTAAGGGCTTATTTTACTTCTCATTATTGTCCTCTGGTTCTGTTAGTAATAAATTCACTATGCAACCTTAAACTGAACCTGTTTTGCCCTTGGAGTATTTTCTCCTCGTCCTTATCTCAACTCATGAACCCTTCATTATTTTTTTTTTCTCTTGCTGCCCAGCTGTGGCAGGGGAGAATTAGCAAGTGACTCTCCTGGGTGTCTGGTGTTGGGCCAGTGTCAAACCATGACAATAATGTGTACAGAAATATATTATTTGTTTCCATCACCTTTTGTGTGCTTGGTTTGTCTGTTTGTATGCTAATCTTGCACAAGCCAGTATATTCCTGCAATTGATAAATCAATCCCTCTAGACATTGGAATTCTTTAGGCACACTTTCAGGTATAGCTTGTGTTCAATTTATAGCAACCTGCCACTCTAGAAACAGTGCAATCAGCATCCTATTTAATGGACTCATTTAACCAAGATTCTCTCTCTTTCTACTTCTTGTTTTCTTTTTACAGAGAGGAAGTTATCCTTGACAAAAATAAAAAGGAATGGACAGTCTGCATTTGCAAAGTTTCAATAACACTTTTTCAATGGTTAGCTTGATCACACACTTAATAAAAACAATATGGCTAGTATTGTCCTAAGTCTGAAGGTGACCTTTTCAACATTTTAAATAAGAGGGAGATGATTTATGGTGATGCATCCCATCCTATTACACTTTGACACATATAAATGATGTGCTGAAATTCTATAATGCAATCATTCGCTCATGTTATCTGTAGATATTGAACTATTATACTTGCACTTCTATACTACCCTAATATAAAATTTATTTAGAAATCAGCTTAATTAATAGTAAAACAAGCAATGAATACTTAAATTATTTCTTTAATCAACTGAATAAATAAAAAATAACATGAACAAATATAAATAAAGTATTTTATATTTTATTGGAAACTCTCTTAATTCTGTTAAGTATTTCATTGTGACAGAATTTTAATAATTGGGTTAAAATTTTGGACCTTAAATTCCTCACAGTTATTTACAAACATCAGGAAAAAAATGTATCATGAAGTGGCACTCTATTTCTTGTTTCCTTTCTTTCTTTCTTCCTCCATTTTCTGAACTATGAAATAAATACAACATGTGCTGCAGAGCTACAGAACCACAGCATGGCTGAGGTTGGAAGATGTCTCTGAAGGTCATTTTTTCAACCCCGTACCCAAGCACAGCCACCTAGAGCTGGCTGTCCAGGACTCTGGTTAGATAGTTTTTAATATCCCTGAGGATGAAGATTCCACAACCTTCATGGTCAATCTGTGCTAGGGCTCAGTCACCCTCACAGTAAAATCTGAGCTTTATAAATGTGCAGATACTGTATATATTGTCAGGGGAAATTTGCATGGATCAGCATAGTTAGGCTTCATTGCAAGATTTTTCAAAAATCTGCTTTCATCTGTACTTTAGCAGAAAGAATACCCCTGTTTTTTTTCCCACAATGTGTGTATTTTCTGTGACTCACAAAATTTAGCTGCAATTTTGCTGTGAAAACAAAAACAACACTGAACATGACCACCTTCCTCTTGGTTCCTGAAGTCTCCCTGTATATTCTTTAGTTGAATAACCCCAGTGTTACCTTATGGTGTTGGAATTTGATGAATGCATAGGATGTCTGCCTCTCTGCTTTAGTGAGTAAAGGGACTGCTTGGGATGCTTTCTGTAGGCTCAGAACTATTGCAACTGTAGGAAGACAGTGATTAAAATTACAAAGATCTTCAGTCACTTGGTTCAGAGGACAAGGTTAGACTTTTTCTGTGATGGAAGACTGGGTGTTTTTTTGCTATTTTTTTTTTCTGCAGTTGCAGTCATAGCTGTATGGTTGCATGTGGGCTCTGGGAAGTGTTGCCTCCCCCTTTAGCATGGCAGGGACCTGCAGACATTTTTCCTTCTTTGCCACATGGGGTATAGGTTGCCTGCTAGGATCATCTAGGCATAACTCAATTCATTAGTCCCCTGCTAAAGTAACTAATGTTGTATTTCAAGTGGCAGCCTGTGCTGAAAGACTTTATATAACACTGAAGAATTCTTTTCTACATTAACATATATAATACATAACTTCTCAATTTTTATACACACCTGACCCCTGTAGTTTTTATCTACTCATATATTACTATTCACAGAATTCCCATAGTTTCAATATCTTGAAGAAATAGTGGTTTGTTATAGTGATGTATTTTTAAAAGCTTATTTACAGATATGATGGGATGCTTTTTCCCATCAGAGATGTGGTTTTCTCTCTGAAATACAGAATTAGCTGCATTATTCTGTCCTTGCTCTATCTGATTTTGATTTCTGCTACTCAGAAGAGGCGGAGTTTTAAAGGTATATTTCAGAATTTGTCTGACAATTGCACAGGAGTCTGAATATACAGTTTTTCCAGTACAGTCATTTGTTGTAAATATACAAGAAAGCTGTTCATTCAAATATTCCAGTTTGCATAATCAAATAACTGTCATTTTAAGTTGTATTTAACAATGGAGATGCTACAGATTGAATATAGATTCCTGAAGTGTTTTCTGCCTTATAAAGATACTCCTCTTCCCCCAACAAAAAAAAGTAATTAACAGTTAGTAACCTTGTGAATCTGTTCTGTTTCATCTGTAAAAGAAGAATGCATTTTGGATAAAGATCTCTTTCTGATAATGTTCTAGAAACTAGTTTATTAACACTTGGAGAAACAAAATATGTTGCTGCTTTTTCTTCGAAAATACATTGCTGATCTCCAGTTTTCCTTTTTCACATGAAAGACTTTACAGACTGAGACACTCTAAGTGTCCAATGTGACTTCAAATGGGACTAAGGGCAATTTCATTCAAGTTTCATCATTAGCCTAATAAGCAACCTTAAATGTTTTCTTTACCTGCACTTAGGTTTATGTCTCTATCTGATTAAAACCATGAGAGTTCTTTTGTTTGTAGTTTTCTTTGAGATCTCTGGAAAACAAAAACTTGATCAGAGAAGAATAAATACTATTTTGTCAATTATTGTGTTCTGGGTTGTGCCCCTCCATCAAAGATTGGTTGAATCCCTTCATGTAGCAGGTAATGCATATTGAATAATAATATTAAGTACCATTCTTTACTTTTCCTTGTCTGTTGAAGTGTATCCATCACTATTGATTCTTCCTTTGAATTACAAGAATTAGAGAAAAACACTGCTATTGCATACAATATTGTGACTATGGTGTTTTTTGTAGTATCCTTTGAGGTATACGCATATTAAGACAATTTTATGTCAGACCTGGCTGTGAAGGTTAATTTATTTTACTGAAGTCCAGGTGTCTACAGCAAAGATAGCTACATTAAATTATTTTTCTAAATGGCTTTTTTTTTCAGTCAGGAGAAACAAAAAAATTTAAGGCAGGAATCATTTGAGCTGTTTTAAATGTCACCTTGAGGATGAAAAAAATTGTGCTCTAAGAGTGCCCATTTTTTCCATGGATGGAAAAGGGACTGTCTAGTCCTAGCATCTGCACTAAATCAGATGAATCCCTCTTTGTGTGAAGGACAACAAAGCTTGTAAATGTCTTGAGGGTAAGTCCTATGAGGAGTGACTGAGGGAGCTGAGGTTGTTTTGCCTGGAGAAAACTAGCTAAATAGTTAAATAACTAGTTAAAATGAATTATTTATAAAATTATTTAGTTAGCTGTAGCTATTCTACATCTGGTTTCAGATGTTTATGTTCTACAGTGAAACATTTCTACTGCTGAAGTGTCACAGTGAAGAAGCATAGTAAACAATAGCCAGTCACTTCACTATTGGTTTTGGGACATTTTGTATAGCACCTAAAAGAAAAATTAGGACAGGATAAATAATGGAAAATATTAGCATTCAGCTTACCATTCTTCTGTGGCTGAAGAGTTCTTCCATTGTTTATGGATTCTGCTTCTTTGAAGGGAATATGAAGCTGAAGAAGCTGTCACTGGAAGTGCCCCAGTTACATCTAGAATCTGTCAGAAGTACATCTGCTAATCATGCTGCTTAGAGCTGCAACCTACCTGTCCATATCCTCCTCCCCTGGCAGCTCATTGCCTTTGTAGTCTGTAGGTTGTTGTGGTTTACAGGTAATTTCCAGATTCAGTTCAAAGAGCAAGTTAAGGTATAGACAAGTCTGAAATGGCACAAATGTAACTACTGCAGAGATTAGCTGGGGGTATCTTTAGGTGTTCTTGTTGTGTTTCCACTGAAATGACCAACAGCGAGCCAAGATTTGCAACCAAACTACTGGAAAATTGGTAGAAATTATTTATTCTGCAACTTTAACAAAATCTCTCTTCCCTTATTTATGGTTAGCACTCACGACCACATAAAATTCAGATCTCAGTCTTCATTTCTGTACACACCAGTCCTTTTAAAACCCCAGACAAATTTTTCCTCCACAAAAAAGCCTTGTTTGTAACTCAGTGGCTCTTGAGCTTTTAACTTCATCTCAAGCAAGAATATATAGTTGGCTTTGGTAGAAGCAAAATTCAGATGACAGAAAATAATACCTTCAGAAGGAAGCAAAAGAATATTTTTTATCAGTTTTAAAATGAAAAGAAAACAAAAAATATTGTCAACAGATTAATGGAATTTTGTCCATGATAATATTTTTATGGCTAAATTTCATTGCCATTTCAAATGATATATATCTAAACATGTGTGTGTATACATATGCTTGAAAATCCATATGCAGAGTGCCATAATCTATTATTTTTCACATGGGTCATGTGCAATACAAAGCAGAGTTTTATCTTTCCTCTTCCCTCTTCTGTATTAATCAAGCTCTCATTTCTTATTATGCTTTCTATTTTCTTTCTAAAGGATTAGATTTTTTTATTAATGAGCCTGACGTTCAAGTCCTACCAGTCTTGCTTGTATATCATTGAATGTCTGTATTTTTGTTAGCATATTTATGAAGTTTTGATTTTGATGCTCATTTCAGTAATTAATCATTTGGTGATCTAGATCTAAACAAACACACTCCTTGCCTGTAAGAGCAAATTTTCTGTCTGCCTCCCAACAACAAAAAAGAGTTACTCACATAAAACTATTGCTTATATTTCCCAAACTAATCTGAAATACAGGAAGCTTTCAATATGGTGATTAGCAAAAGAGGTTACTCTGTAAGGGGGAAAAATAAATCACTGAAACTGATTGCTCCATGCAGAGCATCCTTTAAAAGCACAAATAGAATCTGAGCCAGTACTAGCAGAGAGCATTCTAAGCTGAAGATTATGCTGTTATCATATCATGCACTTGAGAGTCCTCTGGTAGAAAACTTTGGGAACAATTACTCACTGATTTATAGAGAGGATATTAATGTCAGAAGATGCAGCAAAAGTGTTATTGAGCTTCAAGAATCTAAGTTTCCATTAAAAATAAGGAGCTTCCAGTTATCCTCATTAGAATGCAGAAGAGGTATAGGTAACAAACTGAAAAATTTCAGAACCATGGCTCAGGGTGATAACATTAATATGGAAAGGTTTTCTTAGTTCTCTGAAGTTAAATTCTGCACAAATCTAGAAAATGTAATATAGAAAATAGGAAATTTGAAGTAAATATATGGTTCTGGGAAAAGTAGTTAATAAAAAAGAAATAAAAGTAAAATAAAGTATAAAGAATAAAAATCAAATGTACAGAAATCAAATCAAATGTACAGAATCAAATGTACAGAAGTGAATAACAATAGGTGCTAAACATCTGTCAAGAGGATGGAACTAAAGGAGTTCAGGGAAAATATATCATCTTGAATGTTATCTCTATGCAGGCAATCACTAATATTAAAATCTAAAAAAAAGCAAAAATGTACCAGAAAAACCCAAACCTACAGAAGCATCAAAAAGGGCAGAATATAGCACCCTTAGGTAGGTGTTTTATTTCCAGCTGTGTTTAAATTGTACTTTTTCCTATGGCTTTTCCATGCCCACACAAGTCATTCTCCAGCTACATCCTTCTCCAATTGTGTGTGTGGTTTCCACACAAAAACTTGCAGCAGCAAGTGAAGCTTGACCTTTTGTTCCATGTTCCTCTCAGACCCCTGACATGTGGGGGAATTTGTTCCTAACCAAACTTGAAAACATGTCTGACTCAAAAATGAAACAAAACAACAGCTGAAAAACAACCTCTTCTTGCTTTTTAACACCATCTCCCCCAAACCAACAGAATATTATCAAATCTTAATGTTATATTTAACATTTCTATTGTTATAATTAACATTTTTATTGTTGCAATTAACATTTCTATAAAGCTCAAAAAAGGGAAAATATCAAGATTTTTTTTGCATATACAACTTTCAATACTAATCTTTAGACAACAGAACTGACTATGCTGAGCTTTTCTTTTGATCTAGCTGTGTTTGTTCTCTGGATGTTTTGCTGTTTAAGGTACAGATACTTCAAATGTCCTCTAAAGTGCAGCATGCCGATTTTGTAAACATGGCACATAAGTTTAAATCATGTTAAAGGTAGGTTTTTAATTAGATGAATATGGGTAATTTCTGATCTAGTGGTAGCTATAGCATGAATTCAGAAATCTATATGTGGATGAAATGCTTCCCTCCTTTAGAAGTTATACTGTGGGCATACCAAATAAAGTCTGGAGGAACTTTTTTCAACAATGTAAGTGAATTATTCATGAAGCCACTTTATTGTCCTAGGAATATTTGGAATATAAGCATTCCATGGGACTAGGTGGTTGGTACAGCTAAACAATCCCATGTTTTTGTTTGTCTGATTGACAGGTTGAGTTTATGACCTTGGGTGTCATTTTTCTTCATCATAATTCACAGAAGTGGCCTCAGCCTACATCATTAATTTATTCAAAATAAACTGTAGCTTGGAATCAGTCATTTTGTGCAGCTAATCAGGACCCTCAGAGGAAGGAAAGGATGAGCTTGATTAAGATTGCAGATTGAATTTGAGACATTTTATCTTAATTTCCTCCCTCTGTGACTTCTGGTATTTCTATCATAACCGTCTGCAAAAATCTTGACTATACGATCTATTGCTTAGTCCTCTATTCTTTAAAAGAACTGATATCATTCCATGTAGTTAGAGTGAAATTATTTTGGTCAATAATATCTACTTTTTTTTTCTTTTCTTTTTTTTTTTTTTCCTTTTCATTTAGACTCTAAAACAATAGGATCTATGTGTGGATTTTTTTTCTTTTTGTTGCTTGGGTTCTTTAAAAAATATAATACTTACATAGTATCAATCGTATTCCACACTTGCACATTTATCTTTGGCTAAATCTCAACTCAGCATAGTCTCAGAGTTCATAGCTTATTTTATTTTTCATAATTGAACGAAAATCTGCACCTGATTTCTCCTCACAGCTGGAGATTATTACTGTTATCCCAGCTGTAAAAAGGCTGATGTAGATCCAAAGCTATCCCATGGGAAAAATTGCACTAAAATAGAAAAAAAGAAATCATAATTCCTGCAATGAAGCAAACCTTAGGGCATTATAAAACTATGCAGATTTTGGGGGTGTAATGTCAATAACCTTATCCCTATGTCCGAGGATGGACAAGGCACATCCCCATTCTGCTTGTTACCAGAGGCACGAAGGGATGCCATGGGAGTGGGAGCAATTAAAGGAATGTAAGCTATTACATTCAGTATTTGAGGGAAGGCAATTTAATTTTGGAACCATCTCTCTGTTGGAGGTAACTGTTGCTGTAGGGAGCCCAGCTGCAGGAAAGAGGTTTGATACTGGATTGTGGCATACCCACTAAACTGAGCTTTTGTGTTTTCACTGAATGTGGTACAGGGAATGTGGCAGCTATTTCCATAACAGCACAGCTTACTCCTGGCAGATATTGAATAAACTGTGACTTCTGCCAGAGCTTGTTCCTGTGGAATTCAATTTAGACCCCATCATGAGTGTGAGCAGGTGATTTGGCTGACTCTTCCTGTGGAGATTAACTAGTTACATTATAGTGCCTGGATACTTCCAATGGGATCAATCAGGATATGTTAATTGCACCAAGATAATTTTAAAGTGGTGTAATGGGAAATTTGTTAACTTGGGAGAAATGCTATATTTTTAACAGTAAGGGGTATTGTTATTATTATTCTTTTGAACAGGTGGTCTAACAGCATGGAAGGAACCATGCTGCTGACAACAAGAGAAAAGAAAAGAATGCAGAGAAATGAACCAGCAGGAAGTTCAGAGTTTGTTTGGATAATTTGAAAAACTTATTAGTGGATGGTTCATCTGCACCAAGAAATACAGTATGCTCAAAATGAAGGGATTGCAGCAGGACTTTATATTGCTTTCTCAATTGCTTTTTTACTTTAGCTTCAGAAAGCTCTAACAGAGAGGAAAACCCTGGACGATGACGTTTTAGGCAATATTATAAGTTGTAAAAACTGTTCATTTGAAAGAAAAAGAGAAAAAAGTTAATGAAGATACTTGGGAACTTCTGGTGATGCTCTTGCTATGTCTGATCCTGTCTTCTTAGAGCAGAGAACTCACAAAAGAAAACTCAATATCAGAGTTAATTTGTTAATCTGATACTGATTGTTATGAGTACTTAGGAGCCCTGAGAAAGACAACGTTCATCCAGGGCCACTGCAGCAGCTCCCATTGCTAAAGGTAAAACAAGATTCAGGAAGAATGGGACATTGTTGAATGCAGCCTCTGACAGAAGATGAAAATTGCTTATGGTAAGAAATGGAAGAGAAAAGATGTGAAAAGCTGCTTAAGATGCGGGGAATCAGAAGCTTTCACAGACGAAAGAGAGGGGAATTGCAGAATTAGGTCACTATTGGAAAATATTAGATGCTCCACAATAAACTGAGGCTTAGCAGTGTGCTTGTTTCTGTGGTGGAAGCAGCTTGGGGTTAGACCCAGAGGGAATTGCAGTTCCTGCAAAGGACAGACAGAAGTGAATGTCTACTAGGGCTAAACTCTGGGCTAGCGTTACAACTTCTATGAGACAGACAACAGTGTATGTCTTCTCATCTCAGTCTTTTATTTTCCTACTGTATCATAAAGGACAGATTCCCTCCTTTCTGTCATGTAGAAAACTTATTCTCCAAGTTCTGGGAGTGTTTCTGACTGTAAACCCTGCTTGGAGGCACCAGCTGCTTCCACTCAGACGTGAGTTAAGTGTTTCTAACTGTGGATTAGGAAAAAGCTTAAGGTAAGCTCTCTCCATGATTTTTTTTAAAATTAGCCAGCTCAGAGAGACCTTTTTCAGCAGGCTCATTATTGCAAGTCCAGCACTGAAGTGATTAACTCTCTCCATATGCAGCATATTGACCTTGAGTACCCCTGTTCCAGGATTGTGGGTTCCACTTTGGCACCAGCAGTTGGCTGACACAGGGCAGGGTAATGTGGTGTCAAATACTTGCACGAGCTTTCTTACAAGAAAGTTATATATGTGGAAGGTTGGAGCAGTTTTGAGACATGAAAGGGGTGGGATTGCTGCTGCTGTTCAATTTCCTGTTTCATGCCACAATTGTGGCCATGGGCTACTGCTCTGTGACACATCTATCTGCTAGTCCAGCCACCCAACAAGCAATAAGGCAAAATCCTTGTTGCACGACAGCAGACAGTTGAGTGTATGGTTCACATAATTAAATAAATAGCCTAAATTTTAGAACAAATTTGGTAAATTCAGAAAGTAAAGTAAAAAAGCAGAAAAAATTACTGTCTGACTTAATCTATTCATTTTCACACTACCAAAATAAATGGTAAATGCACAGTAGATATTATCAACACAAATAATTATTTATGTAGCCCTTAAGTCCATGCTGGATCATTAGATTTTCTGGAGACTCATTTTAAATACAGGATAACAAGTTTATATAATTAGTTCAATAACTTGTTTGTTTACATTTCTGCCATTGCCTATGATCTAGGTTGGCTATTTTATTTGTAGGGATGCAGCACAATATGGTGCAGTGATGTGACAGTCTGCAAAGTGATTAGAAGGAATAAGGGTATTTTTCCTTCACATACACTATTTGCCTTTAGAGGGACAAGTAGGGCTGAGTCAAGGAGGAGATACAGAGTGGGCTGGAGTAAAGCAAGTGGCAAATGTGTCCTGCATTATAAATGCAATGTGAATGGCAGAGCTTGTCATTAATCACTGGATATAGGGAGGGACATTTCTAACAGAGGATTTTTATTTAGTATGTTTATTCAACTTTTAGAATATTTATCTTATGGGGGGTAGTAACAATTGAGACTAAGAAGTCTTATTTATACAAGCATATGGTGAAATGTCTATTGACAAGATTATTGAACTGTCTTATAAAACACCTCTTAATAATAAAAAAACATTAGATATAGTTGTCACAACCTTAAAAACACGCAGTGATTAAATGGGGTCATAGAAAAAGTGAAAACAAATCAGAATTTATGAATAAATCAATGGTCTCATCTGTACTGTTGTCTTTATACATTGGTGTTAATATGTTTGGGATGCTTACTGTAACAATATATTTCATACTTCATGGAGATCTATGAAAGCTATTCCTCCTCTTATCACTTTTGCAATTTATTCTGAAGATCTACAACTCATAGATGTCAGAATCTGTCCATATCAGAATGAAGGTTCTGGGGTTTTTTGTAATCATTCAGTGCACACTGAGATATTTTTGGGACATATATTTGTAATTATCTCAGTTACTGTTCCTCTGGGGACCCAGGACCTACCCCTATGGTAAATCCTAATATTGCCTCCACTCCAATGAGTGAATTAACTCCTTCTTCAGCATTGCATGGCAGAACCCTACAACCCGGGAAGCTCTGCTTCCCTAATACTTTATTAGAGATAATTATATTAAACATTTTGCCAGAATATTAAGCATGAAGGTGCTTTAGCCTGGAGAAAAGGACTCTAAGGGAAGAGCTTGTTGTTCTCTAGAGCTCCCTGAAAGGAGGGTGTAACCAAGTGAGGATCAGTCTCTTCTTTCAGTCAACTTTCAACAGGACAGGAGGAAATGACCTCATGCTCTGCCAGGGGAGATTCAGGTTGGTAATGAGGAAGAATTTCTTCACTGAAAGGAAGGTTAGGCCCTGGAATGAACTGTCCGGTGAGCTGTTGGATTCACTGTCCCTGGAATTGTTCAAGAAATGACTGGACATGGCACTTAGTGCTATGGTTTTGTTGACAAGTGAGTGTTCAGTCCAAGGTTGGATTCCATGATTTTGAAGGTCTTTTCTAACCTTGATGATTTTATGATTTTATTCTATTCTGTAGTTCTATGAAATATCTGATTTATTTGATCCTTCTTAGGCATTAGTCTGATAAAATGTAAAACAGTACATAACAACAAAAAACCCTATCTAGAAGGGCAGAGCAGTGAATGACCTTATCAAATGTGTGGAAATTGACCTTATCAAACATGCTAAGCATTCTTCCATTATTCTCTTTTGCATTGTAGTCATTTAATATTTCATTTTTCTGTGATGCTGTAGTGGTCATGACCTGTGAGGGATCCCTGACTTGCAGGTGTATGAAGAGGGAGACTAGGATTCTCAGGGCTCTACAATACACAAGGTAACAGAAGTCTCCAATTCTGAAAATGTCTTTATTACAAGTTACTACAAAGCTACCATTATTAAAACCAAATACATATATATATACACTATATATACTAAATACAAATATATATATACTATGTATTTGCAAAATTATTACCAGGAGAGCAATTAAATTTAGATATATATATATGTATGTATATATATATATATATTACTAGAGTAGAGCCATTACTGACTTCCAGCTATGGAAGCAAATATATGCTCATGAACATTTTTTTCTGTGTGTGTGCACCCCATAAATGTATCATGCAAGATGTTATTGCCACAGCATTCACCAAGTTGTTCCAATCATTGAAGAAGAAAACTGTCACTTTAGTGATTATGCCTGTCCTGGTGTCATGGAGTGCAAAGTCAGGCAGGCATCTCCAGCAAGACTCTGATCTGTCCAGGAGACCTTGTGCAGGTCAAGCACTGGAAAAAGAGAAGCTCTTTTTGAGTAGGCAGCAATTTACTTTTTGTACTTTTTACTGTAAAGCCATGAGTGGTTCACATCAGCAGTTACTGGAACAGTTATTGCTGATTCCTGTTTTCCTGGGAGATCAGTTTGTTATCACGATTTCCTAGTCCTGGACCCATGAAGGTTTCTTTGTAGTGCTGGCTACTCCCCGTCACAGAGGTTTTAGGTGAGCTTACCAGAGATGTTTTGGGACTTCAGCTAAAGATATACCCCTTTTTGTCAGGATGTTTACCAGGTCACCATTGTGGCAGCTTCTACGAGGTGTATGAGTGAAATTATTTAGGTTCTTAAGCATCAGTTTTATTCTTACTTGGGTGAGAAATTTAATTGCTTGTCATTTTCAACAAATGTGAAAGTAGTAAAATAGTGTTCCTGACATCTTAGAAATATAACTGTATACTCAGTTTTATGACATTTTGTTTTCTACACTTCTTGTATCAGGACTCAAAACACCTCTATTTGAATAAATTAAAGAAAATTTCTGGATAAAAAACCCAGTGGTTTGGTTTGATTTGGTTAGGTTTTGTATAAGAAGATATAAAACATGAAGTAGCTTTTTAGTTCTGAATTACAAAAGTACTTGATTTTTTTTTTCTTTTAGTGCGGCATGAAATTAATTCTAACTGCTTTCATACCTTTTTAAGTTCTAACTGCTTTCATACCCTTTTGGAAGACTGAGAGATACTAAGTGATTGTCCCAGAGCATTGAAATGTGTTTGGTCATCATCCTCTTTTTATTCTCCTTTCCTCCACCAAATCCACATGTAGTGCAATATCCATACAGTTAAAAAAGATTTGCAAAAAATAAAGGTTTTTAACAGTCCTTTAAAAATGTTTTAAAATGTTTAAATGTTTTAAAAATTGTTTAAAAGTGTTCAGTGATATTATTACATTTATCAAGTGTACTGCAGGGACCAATAGGGTACCATAGCAGCATACCAGCATTTTCTAAAAAGTAAGAGCAGATGGTGAATTAAAGGAAAAAAAAAAAAAAATTAACAATTTAACCCACCAATTTTTGGAGCATTTTAGGGAGCTATTGTAATTCCAGTCTGTTGGAGCTATACCTGTTTTCTGTTCCATCCTGCAGGGACATCCATCGTTTCTTGTTCAGCTAACTAGCCATGAAATACCCTGAATACTCTGAAGACCAATGTCGGGGAAAGCTCTCCTTTGGTGCTGAGGAGTCTATCTGTGTGCAGTTATGAAGGAATGGTTGTGAGACAGCAGGGAAAGAAGAATAGATAAAGTAAAGGTTTGTCCAGCTACTGCACAAGTGATTACCACCTAATTTTTCATACCTTTGTGTGTTTACAGTCCTACTCTCTTTGTATGAGGGTATTAGGTGCCAGATCTCTCATTATTCAGAAAATATGTCCTTAAAATGAAATAAAATACTGGACTGAGAACATGTATTGAAAGGGAGTGAAGACATCCTAATTTCAGTGCTTGTTAGGAAACTCCTTCATTAGAAAAGCAGAATAAAATATTTTATATATATATCTCTATATGTAGTCTCCATATGCCCTTATGGTGGGCTTTTACCAAAAGGAGAGGGAATTTCATCAAGGAGACAAAAAAAAGGTCCCTAACACTGACAATGGATATTAATCCCATTTACCCTCCCTATATTCAATCTCTTTTGCCTTTCCAATCCACACTGCTTTGGACACTGCATCTGCTCCCTGCATTCATTGTCAGCACCTGCAAACCAAGGTAGGAAGTGCCAGTGCTCTAGCGGTGTTGAGAGTTTGTCCCCCAAAAGACACAATCCTGGACACATAATGTCACTGCCTAATGCTTTGGTCACCTGAGAAGCAAAAGTAAGGAGGAGATACCAAGCTTTCTCTGGTACTGAGATGCCAGAGTCTAAGCCTTTCTTCATCCCCTCATGGTGACATCGTGAGCTTGAACCTCAGCCAACCGAAAGATGCAAATATTTCTTGAAATGACAAGGAATGAATGTCAATTAGCATGACAAAATAACATTGGAAATGATTTTTGCCGTATCATGCACATTTTGTTTCTTCTTTCCTGCTAAGAATAAGAATTTATTATAACCATAAGGCAAACATATCTTTTTCTCCAGTGTGTCCTGATAAATATATCTTTGTAGCATGTAGCAAACAGTATCATCCCTAACACAGAAAGGTAAAAAACCCAACAGTAGCAAATTTTCTATAATGTAGAAGCAAATGTATTGATTGTAGATACTTGGTGTTTGGCCCAAATTGTGGCTGCAAAGTGTCAAATGTCACTTTTCTTGTGATTTTTCTCTTCCCTGCAACATCCTGCATGCATCCAAACATTCACAAACAGAAAAAGCAATAAAGCTGAAAGGCTTTCTAGAAAGAATAATGTGAAGAGTGAAAAAGATCAGCCCTTTTCCAGTCTACATTATTTAGCAATTAAGTTGTAAGCTCCCTTCTCCTTTCTTTTTAAGAAGTGGTAAATATTTTAGTAGACTTTGGATGATGGAAAAAAACCCAAACCTACCAGCCAATGAACAACAACAGAAAAAGCAAAAACCAAATGCAGCATAAAAGTAAAGGGAAAGCAATTGAATTGCTAGATGGAATAAGTCAAAATGAACAGATCAAAACTCTCTTAATCCTATCCTGCCAATTGTAGACCTCAGCTGAGATGGAACTCTGCTGACATTTCCAGAGTTATAAAAAGGGGAGTATCAGAGAAATATATCTGGTTAAATTTCTGTAAAATTCTTGATTTAAGTAAGGGTGAGGTCATCACCATTGCTAACACTGTAGAGGGGATGAACATCTGGTCAACATGGAGGGGAAATGAACATTTTTGTAAAACTCCATTGTGTTCAGCCTGCAATATTTTGCAGTATACAAGGAAATTACAGTAGTGCTCTTTTATATGCCAATAATGGACAGTGCCCAGAGAGATTTTTATATCAAGCAATTTCCAGAGAAAACAAATAGGAAGATTTTGGTTTATAAACACTTAATGACTTTATTTGGTTTCTTCAGTGCATGAACAATTTAATAGAATTTAGGCTTTAAAATTGCACCAGTGAGAAACCACTTTAGAGTCCAGTGAAGAATGGCATTGTCACTATGCCAGCAAAATAGATATGTTTTTCATATCCTGTGCTTCAATTCAAACTATTTGTGTGTATACAGGATAATTTATCAAAGCTGAATCCTTCTGTACAGAAAAATTCTGTGCAGGCAGATCCTCCACCTCATTTGTATCACTTCCTGCTATCAGGGAACTTTCAGAATCTCGGCAAATAAATTTTAAATATCCTTAATATAAACATTTATAATAATCTCATTTTATTATGTTGAGAATTATTGTATGCAAAGTTCAGTACACAATACTGATCTCATCTGACCAAGTTCAAATTAAACAAAAAATTGTATAATGCTTACAGTTTGTATATAATTCTAAAAATATAAAATAAATATAAATTTAATTTAAATTTAAATAAATATAAAATATTTTGATATGTATAATTTTTAGCATAATAATGAAACACATGGAATCTTTGAATTTCTAAGATGATAGGCATTTGAAGGTGTTGGAAATTTAGCTTTGAATGCTTCTGTCTCTCCAAATTTCCATGCATGAAATTTTTCTTTTAGATTTTGTCCTGTGTTTCTGTGTTTTATTTTTAAATTAAAAAAAAAAAAAAAAAAAAAAAAACAACGAAAAAAAACCGGAATGGATGTTTTGTTATATATTTCCATAGATAGCCAAAACCTGAGATCTATTTTTCACTTGACTTATTCCTTCTCTTTGCGATTTTGGAAATAGTGTATGCCTGTTCATATCTTAGTAGTTTATATTTATTTTTTGTTTTAAAGATTAGATCTTAGTTTTATCCTGAGAAATTACCATTGTAAACATCACCAACTAAAAGAATTTTTGTGTTATAACTGTTCTGTAGAAACTTTATTGGCATTGGTCTACTTTTATATCCTATAGGGTTTTTTGTCAGTCATTTAGTGGATTTAATACCTCCAGTGCCCTTTTGTTCAATTGCATACTTCTATAAAAGTACTTTGGCAACTTTGGCTGTGAACCATTTTACCTCTGCTTTGCACAGAGTCTAAATTCTTCAGACTGTGGATCAGAAACTTGGCTTGCAAAATTTCATTGGAGTGCAGGAAACTACTATAATTCACGTAAATGTAGTAAATTTCACTAGGAGTCAATGACATAATTATGCTTAAAAATGTGATTGAGTGCTGTCTTGCATTGACAAGTTAAAGCTTCTCTCAATTTTAAATTTTAAGACAATTTTTTTTTGGGTCAAGAGTTGAATGGAAATATGTCAGAGCTAGACCTATATAGAAAAACTGGAAATCATATTAACAAAGTATTATGGATAAATCTTAGCTCTAGGTAAAAGAAAAAACCTTTTCAGAATTATAAATCTCATATTTCCCCAAACCACTAAATGTACAATAGAGACATGACATGCTAACAGCCTGTAATACCTTCAGCAGTGCAAAAAATTAACAGCATAATGCAGAGAATTGCATTGATGACTTATCATTTTTTCATTATAACTTTTTAAATAAATTATAGGTTCTGACTTCTGCAAGTGTGCAGTATGGCTATTAGTTAATGGTTTTATTTGGTAAAAATTTATAGCATAGAAATGATGGCTGAACAAGATGTTGATGATCAAATTATTATAATGGAATCTATTTATAAAACCAATTTTAATGCATTCTTATGTGCTCTTTGCTTATGTTGCTTCTGTTCTCAGAGAGAGCATGTATTTATAATCATACATTGTCAGTAGATTCAAGGTTAAAGACAATGTTGATTGCCACAGAATGCTTGATTTTACAAATTGAATGTGTACTATGTGTATTGCTCTCTTTAAATATCTTTGTAATGCAATTGGTGATAAACAGTGTCTGTGACAAATCAATATGCTTCTGTCTCCTTTGACATGTCCAGTAACCCAATTGCCACTTTTTTTATGTGTATGTGTGAAATACCAGATGCTTCTGAAAGTCTTTTGAAATGAATGACTAATCTATTAAAGCTCCATTGTTAGAAATTTTGAATGAATTTTCAGTACAAACAATGGAGAATTAAAGACCTCCCACCACTGTTAATATGAATTTTACATGGAACGTTCTACTTCCATTTTAAAACTTTCCATTTGCACCACTAAATTCCTTGAATACTAAAATGCATGGAGTGAATCAAATAACATCTAAAACAAGCATGAAAGAAAGTTTGAAGAGCATGAAGTATGTAAACATCTGGTCATAGTACTTAACAGGAAATAGGCAAAGTCAGTCCTCATAAACCCGAATATGTTTTGTCTCCTTAATATCTATCTTTTTTCTAGAGCAAGAGGGAAAGTGTGGCTTTTATAAAGTGTCAACAGCAGGGGTTTATAATATATACTATAACAACTACTTTTTGCTAATCTTGATGTTATGACCTTCTGTGCAGCTTTGCCTACTTCCTTTATAATCCATCAGCCACACTTTTTCTATAATCTTTTGAAATAAAACAGAGAACATTAGCTAAAGAAATTACATTATATAAAAAGATACTATCAGATGGAAGACCTCTGTTTTTAATTTACTTTCTGTTGACACAGATTTCTATCTGCTATCTCTTTTCCTTATCAGGCTGATGAAATAGAATTTGTGCAGTGGATACATAGAAAGCTCACTGAATGGCCATCTGTCATAGTCAGAAAAAGTGCTATCTGTCATCAGTGGAGACTTTATTTACTCCTAAAAATTTTTCCCCATACACAGAATATCAGCCACAGTGTCCTTGTCCTCTGCTTTGAACAGTGCAGTTATTAGAAAAGAAGGAACTCTTGCTAAATAACATAACCTGCCTTTCTTCTCATAAGTGTTGTTTCATATATCCAGTCTGTACACTAAACTAAAACTCCAGTGTGGAAACAGTCCCAGGAGTATTTATTCAAAAAGAGAATAAGGTAATTACCTATTTTAAAGTATGTCTGTAGTGTGCTCTGCTGTGCTGTTTCCAGAGTAAAGCGGGACTGTGTGCTTCACCAGCTTTATCCATCGTGGTTAAGTATTTGAATCTCAGTATCCTAGATCCTTCTGACATATTAAATGTAGAACTTCAGACAACCATTTTTATTTTAATATGATTTTTCTAGACTTAAATTAAGGGGATTAAATTAATGTTAAAAACCAATTACTGAGTAGCTTTTCTTCTCATGAAGAACTGCTTTAGAAATCTCAGACTGAAATGAAAGAGATCAGAATGCCTCAATAAACCGTCTTGTCTCTGGCTTATCATTGTGTTCTCTTTGAAAGAAGAAAATGAAAACAGTAGAAGTAATAAGTATTTCTATAAAAAAATTTCACAATCTAGCAAGGCACTGAGTTCCTTAAAGTCAGAGAAATATTATAAAAGTATATACTTTTTGAACCTCTTTTGAGGTGGCTCTTGCAGTCTACACTATAATGGGCAGTTTTCTTTTTAACTATGGCACACTTAGACTCTGATCAGAACCTGTACAAATGAAAACCTACTCATATGAAAGAATTTGGTAGCTGCTTTCTGAATATAAATTTCCCTTATATTTCTAGTTTGTTAAGCAAGGTCGTTTTTATTTAAAAAATATACTCCAAAATTACAGAGATTTAAGACCAATATGTTCTTAACATAATCTTCAGTTCAAGAGAAAACTTTAAGATTTTCAAAAGTATCAGTTTCATCTTCAATTCCAGACCTGAAGAGACTTGTTGTTTTAATTATTAAGAATATCCTAAGCATGACCAATTATATTAAAAAGTAAGCAAATCAAGAGACTCGGAAATTAAAGATTAACTCCATAATATCTTACATTTAAAACTGTCCCACGATGATGAAGAACAACTGGTATTTTAGAGAGTCTCTTAACATGGAGGCAGTAAACCTTGATGAAGATGTCACTGCACTAAGAATACAGAAGAAAAAAACTAAGCGAGGGGGGGAAATCAACCTCTTTGTCAGAAATACAGTATTGACACAAACATTTTAGTTCAAAATATGCTTGGGAATTTCAAAATGGCTAATATTTTAAGTGATCATGAGCAGCATGAGATTGAATATGTGGAAGTGACAAATATAAAGTGTGAAAAGCATTCTCCCCTATAGGAATGTGCTACACAATAATCACAGTGCTACTGAACTCAAGCTGTGCCAAAACAGTATCTAAAAGACATGGATACTTTCTTGGTAATTGGTGTTTCTATTTCCTGGAAGAATCTCTTTCGTGTATCCTTCAGGAAGATGCTGTCCTTAGGGCCATGTTGTTCCCTGCCACAAAAGGAATTACTGTATTAGTGCAAGCAATTTTGCATGGGACCTTTTACTAGGACTGAGGAAATTCCCTTGGTTGTATGAAACAGCCTAAATAGCACCTGCTTTTAAAAGGAAAAAAAAAATCTGTATATAAATTAAAATCCACTCTTTGCCCTCAGCAAGGCAAATCTGAAGGGTAGATTACAAATACCCAAATTACTGTCATGAACTACTGGAATACTGACATTGGTTTCATTATGTAAAGGTCATGACCAAAATTTTATTTTGCATATGCACTGCAAGAAATATACACAAATCTCTTGGATAAATATCATTGTGAAGTAACGTTACGTGTGAGCCTGTAAGGATGGAGACACATAATGGTAAAGCTCATTATAGTCCAGGGTGCTCTGCACAGTAAGAGAAAGGTAATTATTTAGGGAAATGTTACACATAATGTTCTTATTTGTTTATCAGGATTTAACAAAGATTTTTCCTCACAAATGTAGCTGAACTATTGGCAGTGCAGAAAAAGTAAGGAAGAATGGTGCACTGAAACAAAAACAAAAACAAAAACCACTTAGCAAATAAAAGGGAAGAAAATTAGAGACAACATCACTCTCAAATAATTGCAGTGAGCAGTTAGCTTGGCATTATAGTACTAACTCTTTTCTTTTTCCTAAGGATAGAAAGAATTAATAACAAAATAAAATTTAGAAATTAAGAGTACTACAGTGTACCCATTTAGGATAGAACCTATTTCTTTAAGATAATTTTATTTGGAATATATTTTAAACCAAGAAAATGTTAATTCTGACTTCCAAAAAAAAAAAAATCTAAATGACCTATGAAACTCTAGGGGCAGATTCTTAAAACATTATCAACTACATCAGGAGATGCTGTACTGGCCTGAAAAAGAAATTTGAAGTGATGACTAATAAGAATAGTGGTTCTCATTGGCGAAATGGGCTCATCTGAGCTGTAGTTGTTCTTTGGTTTTGGCTTTGTGTCTGGCTACTGCCCATGCAGCACCACAGCAATTCAGAAGTATTGTGAGCTTTTTGTTCTGGGTTTGGAAAACCTGCAGGAATAACACAATTGTGTTAATATCCACCTGGCTGTTTGGAGACATCTGTGTTTGAGCTAGTGCCCCAAAGCTCCTTTTTTGGCCCGTGGAGTACTATCCCTTCTGAATTGAGCTACCCCAATGTGATGAACTATTAGAGATCAGATTAATCTGGCTTTTTTAATGAATATATAAAGACTCCTAAAAGGCTACGTGTTGCCAGCGGGCGCGAGGCTGGCAAGTGCGACCTGGTTTAGAGGGAGACTACGGCGGGTACCTTAACCCTTCCGGACACGGCGGATAACCTTAACCCTTCCAGACACGGCGGTACTTTTTACCTCGCCGCCACGGCGGTACCTTAACCCTGCCGGACAAATCACGCGTGGCACCAATATGATGAACGGTGAAATGCGTTTATTTTCTGTGAGCACCCGCTTAAGTATCCTCGGTGTGCCCACGTCACTACCTTAGGGGTTGGTAACTTGGAACGTCATGGAGAAGGAGGGGCCCTAATCTCCTCGTAACAGCGCGTGATCTTCCGAGCGGCTGTTCTAGCTAACCACATCTCCCCCCCTCCATGAACAATTAAACTTTAACAATAACATTGGAAACTGGGTAAACAACTGGTTAGCAAACATGCAAATAAACTGGTTAGTAAACGAACTGGCTTAACAACTGTTTAGGTTAACTGTCTTTGTTGCAAAAGCATAACGTTGATGGTGCTTAAACGAGCTTTGACGAACTGTGCAATCTTATTAAGTAAACAAGGTCCGAACACAAGTGCAAGCATAACAACAACAACGGGTCCCAACAAGGTAGAAATGATGGGGGCAATCCATGGGTGCTGAAAGAAAAGGGAATTGAACCAATTCTGTTGTTGGAGCTCGTGACGACGACGCTCCAGTCTGCTTTTGAGTTCTGCCATAGACTTACGAATTGGACCTGAGTGATTTACATATGTGCAGCATTCCTCATTTAGAGCAGCGCACAGTCCTCCCTGCTGCATTAACAAAAGTTCCAGGCCTCGCCTGTTCTGGAGAACCATCTCTGACAAGGAGAACAGAGATTCTTCCAGCTTCAGGATGGTTTTGTGAATTTCCGGGAGGTCTTCATCTATGGCTCGTTGTAGTTGTTGAAGGCCTTGTTTTTGCGTGGCCAGAGACGTAATGCCTGTGGCTGCTCCTGTTCCTCCGAGGGTTAATAATACAGCTAGGCTGACTGCGGTGGCTAGTTCTCGCTTCGCTCGGAGTGGCTCTGTCTCGAAATGCAGCATTATTTCATCATCTGTGTGGTACAGGATTCTGGGGACGACAATAACTTGTACACATAGGTCGTTAGACTCATTAAAATGTTTTATAGATACACATGGGGTAAGTCCTGTAGTGTAACACGCGGTTTAAATGGATGGATGAGCTGCACAGCTCTTTGTTTTGGGTTTTAATATTTTTGTTCCCTATGTTATATCGGAACCCGGGATCGAACCAGGGACCTTTAGATCCGATTCGAAACTGGGCTTGGCACAGGAAGGGCATTGTTGTCTGTGTACAGACTGCCTGCGCCATCCGTCCCGGCTAGGCCTTAGGCCTGCCTCGACCTCACTGTCCGATGGACAGGAAGTGGAGTGATCGGGGACTTCCGGCAGACTGTGCTTTTTCCTTGGACTCCGCCCCCTGGATTTTTGGTGGGTGGTGACCGCGCCCGCCATGCTCCGCCCCTTTTCTAGGGTTTTCTTGGCCAAATAAGGGAATGTCTCAGGGCCCGCTCTCTGATTGGATTTAGGTGTCTCCTCCCAGCCAGAAACCGCGCACTCCTCCCCCTGATGTGAACTGCGCATGCCCGTGGCGGGAATTGGGTAGGGGTCCCGCCCTTCTTTTTCACCCTCGGCGCCATATTTTGAAGCATAGGGTGGTGGCGTTGCTTCTATTTGATTTTTACTTTTATCACTGGCACCGTCGATAAAGGAAAGGGAACCATCGCGCTGAGGAAGTGTTTTGGGGTTAGGGTTAATGTTAGAACTGGAGGTCGGGGTTGGGGATTGGGACCGCGACAACGAGGGAGTGTTAGTGTTTAACAAAGAATCAGTGTTAGTAAAATTGTCAGGAACACAAGTCTGGGTTGCAGCTCCCACCCCCAGCTTGGGAATTACTTTTAAACACTGTTGCGCCGCCTTCCAAGTTTCTTGCTCGTTAAGAGCCTTTTGCAGAGCTGTTTTAACTTTGCCCCAGCTCTTGAGGCACTTGCTCGAGCCGGACGAGATAACGTCCTCGGCTAGAGCGGAGGTACATTTTACCCAACATTCTGAATGCAGAATATCGACAGGGCAATCAACAACATTCAACATTAACAACCGCGTAATAGCAGTTTTAAAATCACTCACTTTACAGTGAATTCCCCACTGCGCATGAATTTCAGAAATTACCTTTCCGAGACTCTCCATCTCGGCGGTACCGGGAGCGTCCTCCCCACCGAAGTCAGACCTGCTGCTCCGGTCGTCTCCTCCTCCAGCGTGTTTCCCGTCGCCCGCCGCTCAGACCCGTGTGTCGGGGAGTGGACCGGGTTTCGGCGTCACTTCGTTGCCTTCTATGCCTCGACTCCCGCTTCCCGGGTTTCGGCACCACTTGTTGCCAGCGGGCGCGAGGCTGGCAAGTGCGACCTGGTTTAGAGGGAGACTACAGCGGGTACCTTAACCCTTCCGGACACGGCGGATAACCTTAACCCTTCCAGACACGGCGGTACTTTTTACCTCGCCGCCACGGCGGTACCTTAACCCTGCCGGACAAATCACGCGTGGCACCAATATGATGAACGGTGAAATGCGTTTATTTTCTGTGAGCACCCGCTTAAGTATCCTCGGTGTGCCCACGTCACTACCTTAGGGGTTGGTAACTTGGAACGTCATGGAGAAGGAGGGGCCCTAATCTCCTCGTAACAGCGCGTGATCTTCCGAGCGGCTGTTCTAGCTAACCACAGCTACGTCAGGTACAGACATTTGCAGTGTAAAGTCAGGTGAAATTACTCTTCCCCTTAAAACTTTGATACCATCTATACAGTTTCTTCCCTGTGCTCCTCTTTCCTTGTTGCAGAAGTTGGTAATTTGGTGTTTTCTTGTCAAATAATAAACTTTTGCTTTTGATACTCAAAGCCTTTATCAATAAAGGAGGTTTTGCCCTGATTTACACCATGAAAAATGTGGATTCCCAACACTATGAAGATACAAATATATCCTTTATAAAAATATAAGATGCAGTGCTTTTATCTCCGTGCCAAGTGAAAAACAGTCACGTGACAGGTAAAATGATTGGATTCAGTTCTTGACTCTCTGTATTAAACCTCCTTCTCTTGCTGACAAGATGCACGTACTTGTCACAAACTGGAGTCTTTTCTACAGAGGAAGTGAGATACCATTTTCTCCTCCAATGAACATCTATGCTAAAAAATGTGAGCTTCACTAGAAAGTACTAACTAAAATATAGTGATTGCTGGTGGGTGTCCATGTAATGGGTTAGAGAGATACATTCACTCTCTTTGTAAGAAATTGACTGCCCAATGGTACATAAGAATCAGGAGAATTCATAACTGAAAAAAGCGGTTTATTTCTGATTAAAAAGAAATAGACTGTATGGATAAAATAAAGTTTAATTTTATAATGTGGTTGCCTTGGTTATGTTTTTTTCAGAGTGGACATGCATTAGATCCAGTTCACTTTGATACACAAAATGGTGACATTGGCATAAAACTTATGTAAAAGTGAATAATCATACTTCTTAATTCTTCTAATTTTAACTTGTTAACTGTGTTCCCTGGTGCTTTTTGAACTTTGTATTTGCTTATTGATCCGTGGTACAGTGAATTTTGTCTCACAACAAAAAGATGTGCCTGAAAATTAAATCACACCCATATGCCACTGAAGTAAAGCCTTATTAAGCAGAGAAATAGAACAATAGTCCATAACTTTAACTGTTCTATCTGATTCTATAGCAGCATTTTCTACGGCTGTTAGGACTAATGTTTCTCTACTATCTCAGAACATTTTTATAGTATTGATTTTATTATTATTATGCTCAATAAACTTTTAGTATTTTTTTTAACAAGCACATGTGATTTTTCCTGAATGATAGTCTCACAGGGAAAGGACGCCTTAAACATCTCTGAATGTGTAGCATATCAGTGAGATACAGAAAGTCTATTATATAGTTACTTCATTTCAGTGTGTATTAGGCAGAGATAAGAGCCTTCTGTTTGATTAATTCTCTGCAAAATCTTCTATCAAGATATTAAATATAATATAAATATCTTTTAAATAGTCATATTCACTTAATAAATAAGATATCATCAACTTTCTTTACTACAAACATTGTGCTATTCTTCTGTTTCTTTGGGAAGTAGTCATAGCCTACAGCCCTAAGGAAATAAAAAATGCATTTGACATGACAAAGGACAAGGTTTGCACTGTCTATAGCCACAAAGATTTCTTTCTTTCATTTATTGTCTTAGGTACTTAGAAGGACTAAATTTGTAAAAATGGCACAAATGTAGCAGTAAGTACAGACAATCTAGAAACTGATTGTCAATCCCTTGAAAGTCAATCTAGGAAAAAAAAAGTGCACCCTTCTAAAATCTCTACAGAAATGCTATTAATGTAATACTGTGCGTTGAGAACAGAATCTAATAATAAAAACATGACTACAGCTAAATTTGCAATCCACATTTCCACAGTCTGTAGAATTCCCATGATAACTTTATTGCTTCAAATTATATATGCACTCAGAAGCTGGGATTTGGTAGAATATAGTTAAAATTCAAAGCACAGGTTGTTATGATTGTTCAGATCACACATATCAGATGCCTAAAAAAGAGAGAAAAAGGAGACTATTTCAGCTAAAAGGATAGTATTGTGACACCACTGAATACCTACTAAGTGGTTGTTGAATTTTGACTGGAAATCTCAGTAGTTTGTAGTTGGTCTTCAGAATACAGAAATGAGGAGATGGCTTGAGACATCCTTATAACACTGAGATTCCTCCCATGTGTTTGAGACACTAATCCCAGATTTTCATCCAGAACGCTTTTTTATTTACTTTAATGGGTTTACACTGGCTAAGCAATAGGCTGGGGATCCAGATCCTTGTATTTACTTTCTAAGAGTTGGCTGTTTGCTGATACATGGGTTGCTAGAGAACACATAGAAATGTTAACATTTAGCAAACAGAGCAAGTGTCCCTGACTGTTGCATTTTCTACATGTGTTCTCAAAGTTCACGTACCAACAGTGGCTGCTGAAACAAAAGCAAAGAAATTTCATTTAGAACGTGAGTCCCTGAGGATTACTCACAGGCACCAAGAAACTTGGTTCAGTTCCCAGGATAGCCTATGAGGATTCAAGACTACAGTCTTTCTTTTTAACAAGGGAAAGAAATTATGGCACAAGACAGAGAAAGTAAATTTTTAGAGCTCACTGATGTGAACAGTCTGCTGTTGTTTTGGATTTTGAACCTGTGCTGCTGGCTATGACTGGCAAATCAGACTTATGTTGAACAATGCATATGAAAATGAAAAAAACCTTGATAGTTATGCTGTGATATTTCCACAACACCTTCTCCTAGTTTCCAAATAATTGTTTCATGGAATCTGAAGCTATTCTTATATGTTGCAAAGGATTTCTCCTCCACTGGTTTTCTCCATTTAACATGGATAATCTTACAGTTTCTGTAAAACACACTAATTATAAACTGATAGAAAGGATATCTTGCTTTGTTCATGTGAATAGGCCACATCCCAGTTTCACTTAATGTCCCCCTGGTCTTTCACTTAAGACCAGAGAGAACACTGCTCATCATTATTCATCTTCTCACTGCCACTCATGGTTTTGTAGTCTTTCGTCATATTCCATTTTGGTATATTTTTGCCAAGCTGATGGGTCTCAGTCTCCTTATGGAAATTGTTCTATCCATTTGATGGATAACCATTTTTTACTCCTTTCTGAATATTTTTCAGCAGTACTAGTATTCATTCTGTATTCAAACTGTAGATATATAATACCATTTATTGATGATTTGCAGTTTCTTCCTCTCTTTAATTTCTAATAATTTGTAAGGTTCTTTTTGTTTTTCTGACTACTACCTACTTCTGACTAACATACATTTTTATAAATCTAATATCATTATTATATTCTCGCCATTCTTAAGAATAAATAGTCAGCTCAGAAGTCTGTCTCTATATAGGTCAAATCAGAGCTTGGTTTTCCCCTGTCTTTAATTTTATATTGCAATTTTACTTCATTCCATTTATGTCTTTGTAATCCAACCAGTATTAGAGTTCTTTTGTAGAACTTTTTGAACCTCACATGTATTAATCCTGGCTGCTAGGGTCCATATTACTTGGAATGCCTCTTGATGCAACCCCTTTTTCAGTTCACTTATAAATGTGATGAGGAAATGGATTTAAATGCTGTGTCCTCCAGTCTGGAAATTAAGCAATTCTGTTTCCTATCTTTTAATTTTGAATTCTACATGCTCTATATATTCCATACATTTACTATGGTGAGGTTTTTTTCATCACACTTTAACTTGATACTTACATGCTTTAAATATAATTTTTCTGGGGCATATCCCACTGAGACATGGACATAACTTTCCCCAATGTTCGTTCAGTCATTGGTCCTATGGACCTTGCAGGCACATAAACCTGAAAGGACACATTCTCTTGTGTTGTTTACTTCAATCTATAATCTAATGCAGATCTCAATCCTATTTCCAAAAGAAATTTTCACACTGTAAAAACTGATGTCCATACAGTATCAAATTCAGAAAAATTAGGAGAATTTCTCATTCAGCTTTTTCCATCACTTCCAGAAGCTATGAATTAGTTATGGTGAACTCCATTCCTAGGCTCCACAGCTTTCCCCATGCCTGCACAGAGAACATACACACACTGCTCAAGCTTATGAAGTCCACTGGGTGTTGAGGGGCCAAAAGCTGTGGTCAGTAACAACCCAGCTCATTTCACATATAAAAAAAGTCTAAACACACATAGTTTCCTTATCAGTTACTTGTTCTTGCCTTTCAGCTCTTGTTCCATGAAAGCTCTGCTGTCACTCAAATTTATTCCTAAATCAATTTAATAGCTCACCAGGTAAGTAAAATAAAGAAAGCTTAAAAAAAGAAATCTGTAAACATAAACCACACACTACACACAGAAAAAATAACCTTTTTTTTTTTTAAATTTTAACAGACTGTGTTGTAATAACTATTGATCTCTCTTGAGACTAGAAGAGAGCATTAACTTAAGCTAGTGGAAATTTCTGGTCTTGCTAAACGTCTTTGCTAAACAGCTTCTCAGATAAAACATTCATTTAGTTATCTTTTTGCTCCCCCCCCCCCAACAGATCACATCATTCATCACATCCATTTTCCTGTTATCAAGTGCCTCTCTTGGAACTTGTTGCTGTTTAACACAACAAAATAGTGCCTTATTGTCCTCCCATCCCTCCAGGAGAATTGCTTGAATGAAAATTGTCTTAGATTTGCTCAATCAGCAACTCACCTCTTCTTCATGGCTTCAAAACCAGGGTGGATTCGGTCAAAGAACTAATGGAGAAAACATTCATTGTGCTTTACCTGTTTATTATTTTATGAGAGAAAAACCCTTGGTTTTGAATTTTATACTATGTGAATCCCACTTGGAATTAGGTTCTTTCCTCCTTTGGTGAAAAGGGGATCAAAATAAGGATATTTAATGTAATTTGGGAAATATTAAGACAGAGATAACTTACATTACTTAAACCTTATGCTTTACTCTGGCAAATTATTAGGTTGCTACACATCACTATTGTATAGAAATCTAGAATGCTTAAAATAGCTTTTCCTAGTTCTTCTGGTTATTCAAGTGGTCAGAAATTTTTAGTGGTGAGTATGAACATCACAAAACCTCACTGTTATAAGTTTCTAATCAGAGAGCCTTGAAAAAATAAGAAAAAAATATTTTCAAGTGACATCCAGTTGTTACTTTCACTGCATTCAAATACACATATAGCAGTTCCACATTATGTGCATTTAAAAAACACTTACTGTGATTTAGTGCAATTTTATAGTACAATACTAATGTGCTAAAACTAAATTCCACTCCTTTCTAAAATGCAGCATGGAATATTTTTCTTTCTTTGGAGTGATTTTTCTTCTTCCTCATTTTCAGCAAATTCTAGCAAACATTAAGTATGCTACTGATGCTTTCATAGAAGTACTTATATGACACTTTCATTCTGTTTTTAGACTAATCTGACTTAATTATGAATGATGCAAAGATTATAAATGATTGGGTTGTCTTCTGAAAATGTAAATTGATTTTACATGCTTTTTCTCCTGCTTCTTTCTAAAGCAGACTTAATGTTCCAAGCTGAAACATCTGCTTTCAATAAAATCCTTATGAATTTTTCCCAGCAAGTGCACTTGTAATATGTAATTTCTCTTTTGTTTGCAGCTATTTCCATAGTTTTTCCTTGTCTTTGTTTCACACTTATAAAGAAAGAAGCTACATCCCTCATCTGTCTGATGTATTTCGGCATTTTCCTTGGGATGATGGACCTCAAAGCTCAGAATAATGTGCAATAGCCATTCATGACTTGGGAAGAGATGTTCCCTTAGGAAACATTAAGCCCAAGTGGGATCTGCCATTACAGCTGCAGGCCTGTTCTCGCCAGAAGGGTGTAAAGAATGGAGTTGCATCCTAATTCCTTTGGCCTCACCTGGTGTGGGGAAATCAATGTGTTGCTCTGGAGCTTGTCTCTGCAGGTGTTGTGCATTAAGAGGTACAACAGAAAGCAAAGACTTCTGTGCAAAGCACACAGCATGGTGACTTGTTTTCCCATAGCACAGAGAAAGGACTCAGAAATCTCTTTCAGCTCTTCTTGTTACAGGCAGTTTTGCATTTCAGGGAGAAAAATCAAGGGCAGCAGGTATTTCAGCTTAATTAGAAAGGGAAATTAGAAAGGAAGGGGAGCTTCTTGGTTGCTCCATCTGACCACTTGCAGTGTCTCTGGAGGGGCCTTTGGCAGAGTTAAAACAGGACTAAGACATGTTTCTGTCTCTTGCACAGAAAAATCTTCCAAATCTTCTTGGTTCTCATATCCATGTCAAAGCTTATAAGTAATGTGAAGAGCTGAGTGCAGTGGTGTATGAATTCAGACTTTACAAAGGATTCCAGGAACCTTAAAGTATAAACCTAAGACAAAAGCAAAATGCAGCCCACTAAACAAAATCTCAATTTAAATGCTTTTTAAAATTATTCTATACCAACTTCCAGTGCAAGTAGCTATGCACATAAATCTCAGAAATAATTTGCAGTAGCACCTGAAAGTGCTAATGTTCCTTTTTCCCCCCCCATTTTACTTCTTTGTGGCTTGCACCCCACAGCTTCCACCCTGCCTCCCCAAAACTTTGTTAATAACCTAGATGCAGACTAGGTATGCTGTTGCCTGGGGCTGTCACAGCTTTAATACCTACATTTCCTTTGAAAAGCCTAGCAGATCGTTCTGTTGAGAGGAACAAGGAAATATTTAGGGCGTTCACTAAGCAGCAGCTGCTAATTCCCCTTCCTTCCCCTGTACAGTTCCAGAAGGATCAGCAAATTAGGTCTTTAAGACATGTCTCCCACTTCTCCTCCCCCTCTCCTCCCCATCCTCCCCCAACTTTATCAACTATTCAACCCAGCTCTTCAACTCAACTCTCTCCCTAACTTACCTGTGGTCAATTTGAACACAACACTCTTAAAATGGGTAAATTTTACTTTTTTCAGGTTTGTGAGTAAACTGGACAAGATCCAGGTAAGCGTTCAGATTTCCTGAAGGCTTTTATAATTTTGGAAAGGAAATGAAAGGAGAGCTTTTTATTTTTTGTTTAAATTTCTCAGTACAGATTCTGCTGTGCGTTGGTTTCTTGTCCTGCAGTCAGTCAGATGATTTCATTCTCCAAGGCTACACTCCAGAAACCATCAGAAACCCCAACATTTGTTTAAAATACCTTAAGTATTTCCTGCTAATCAGTACCAAATCTGTTAGTTTTTATTTATCTATATTCATACTCTATACTGTGCTTGTGATGTTGATTTCTTCTTATAACTCCACACAGTCCCAGTCTTTATGTTGAACTACGTTTTTGAAGACCTTTAGCCTCAAACATTCCTACAGCATACTGTCATTTGCCAAATAGCTCGAATATAGCTTTTCTGTTGCACTTCTTTGCATGTGTAAAAAGAAAACTGAGGGAATAAGATATAAAAAAAAGTAAATCAGCTGACAAACAAAATGTCAACAAGTGATTTTTCACCATTTTCTTTGAAGAGTCAGAAATTAGGGTCTTGGAAATTTTGGCCATTGCTTGCACTGAAATTTAGTTATAATCTACAGAAAAGTTAAGACAGTTTCATTACATTATTGGGATACTTCCCTAGACAGAATATTTAAAGTTCAATTTTTATAGCATCACAGTGTATAGTATAAACGGATTATCATTGCTACTCATTCATACCACAACCACCTGTTCCATTTTCTTGTGTTGCATATAAATTTCAGGAATTAGAGAACTCATCCTTTCTTGAAGTGACTGAAATGTCATGTCCCCATGAAAAATAAGATACAGTGATCAAAGCTGGAGGCAATAGCTGATCTAGTTTATGCTTTTAATATTTTTTGATTTTTACTTTTAATATTTCTGATTTTCCTTTTTATTTCTTTATTTTTTAAATTTTACTTTTCAATACATTAAAGTATGTTTTGCAGTTACACACCACATTTTCTTCCAATGTTACTCACTTTTATTGTGATTAGAATTTTACATTAACTGTTAATGTTTTTTACTAAAAACCACGTTAATTGTATCATCTAGTTTCAATTAGCTCTAATAGAGTGCATGTATAACGTCAGAGTCTATTGTGCATATCCTCACATAGATGGGAAAATGGAGTAAAAGCTGTTATTTTTATGTCCTGATGAATTATATTCCATATTATGTTAGATTAGCAAAATACATGACTAATGTCCCATGTACACATGAGCTGTGACAGCATTTCTGAGTGTTAATAAGTCTGGCTTAAGAGCACTGGCTGATGTCCAGTTTCTTTTTTCTTTTAATGGTAAATGCAAATTAAGTCCACATCTCATTATATTTAGTAATTTGCTTCTAAATGTTCAAATCTAGATTTTGTTGTTGCCAACCTTTATACTGTAGTTCTCCAAACTAAATTAAAAATAATAATAAAAATAAAGTAATGATTTTATTTGGATTAGAGCCTGAAGATAATTGTTCTCTCTGAAAGCACATTGCAAAATTGCACATAAACAAATTAGTGGCTACAGGCAGCACTTTTTTGGATTTGGAGTTACTGAATTTGTTTGTGAACTTCACTAGTATTCAAACCAACAGAGAGGTTTTTCTGTGCAATAGAACATAAGTATCAGAAAATTCTGTTACCATTTTGTTGTTAAAATAAAAACTTTAGTTTTTGCAGCTGTGAGGTACTACTGAGACTAAGGACGTGGAAGGGTGCTGGGGCCACAGATGTTGGAATAAGGGTATGGCTGCCTGAAACCCTGTAAGACACATCCAACAGCAACTTTAAGAGTGGTTTAGAGATCCTCCCTTGGTGCAAACTAATCTGTTCCCTACCACCAATAATGCTTTTCTTAGGCAGAGTGCAGCTGGAAACTTTACTTCTTTCTCTTGTGAATCTGAGCTCATAGAATAATGGAATCAATAGAATAGTCTGGGTTGGAAGGGACCTCAAAGATCACCTAGTTACAACCCCCCTGCTGTGGATAGGGATACTTTCACTAGATCAGATTTCTCAGACCTCCATCCAGATTGACCTTGAACACCCCCAGGGATGTGGCAGGGCATCCACAGATTCTCTGGGCAACCTGTTCCAGTGCCTCATGACCCTCACAGTAAGGAATTTTTGCATTCTTCCAAGCCTGGATGGTACTTGGTTTGCAGAGACATCACAGGTAGGTATGAGTCCCTTAAATGGTGATCATAGCCTGAGCTGCTCAGAGGTAACTCTGGACCCAGAGATGATGTACATACAAATATGGTTAGTCCAAGGTAGATATAATTTACAGTGCCTGAAATATTTGGTTTCTAGAGAGAAAGTAGCATTGTCCTTAATGTGCTGCTGGGTTCAGAATAATAATTTTAAGCACTCCTGTTTAGCAGAGACTACAATCTTAGATGTTCTCCAAGTATCTACTAGCTCCTGGGGGCCTTGTGTCATAAAGAAGTGGGAACAGAGGACAATCTCATTTGTCCGAGAGGCAGATCAGTTCTTGGACTGACAAGGAACTGCAGCTGCAGTGAATCTTTGCCTGCAGAGAGGGAGCACCTAGGTTTTTCACCTGGAACAAGTGAATATAAAAGCAGGGCATTTTTCACAAGTTGAAAACAGTGCTTTGAATCCTTCCTAAGTACAGTGTAGATGAGAGGCAGATGCAGTGGGTACAGATTGGTTGAGAAGCAGTGCACCTATGATTGTGGCATAGGATACAGAAATTATTGATGTTGCACTGCATTTTGCAATCCAGTATTAGATCAGACCAAACAGTGCTTCCTTTGTGGTGCAGTAGACATGATCAAGCTGCTCCAAAGAATATTTGTGATCCAAACATTCTATGTATGTCCTATATGAAAGGAATAAAAACATACTGCTTTTCCTTGGCAATAGCCATTTGAAAATGCTGAGACTAGGTTTAATGGTAAGGCTATTGCCCTTCATGCTCTCCTGGTAAGACTGTTCAAACCATGTCTGAATATTTGATGGCTGGACCATAACATACTGTGACTTATTATTTACTATTAAATTACACCTATGTGACATGAGTGAAGATTGCAAGTAAGTGCTGCTGCTGTTAACCCCCCAAAAATGAGGTCAACTATACATGTATCTTCCCCAAAAGGCTTTGAAACATCTTCATAATTGATTGGTGAATGAAGAACAAATAAGCAGATTGAATCTGATAGAATAACACTTCACTGGCCATTCCTAGCCTTTTTTTCATGCCAATATGATTCTAAAGAATATAAAATGGTAAAGGGAAAAAAAAGAAAAGAATACAGGTTATTCCTTGGGCAAGTATCCCCAGCTACTTAAAGAACAAGTGAAGAGGTCCAATTTATTTCAGAGGCAACACAGTGTCTGGAATTCGACTGCTTTATAAAGATGGAACCTCTGAAGACTTTCTTTGGTGAAAACTATCATTGAAGCAGACAATTAATGGAACAGGGTTTACTGAGACTTATTTATTACCTACATCACGTGCCCTGCATTATGTTGCTGCTTTTAACTTTAAGAGCTTTCCTCAAAAGGAACATATATAGTTTTCCAAGAAATCTTTTCTTCCCAGTAAGTGTCTAGACATTGCTTAAATATGGACTTATCACCTTTATCTAGGGAAAAGTGGATCTCTGGAGGGACTGTTTTAACTCCTACTAAAATATGCAGCTAAGAACAACTGGTCTACAAAGGTGTAATTTCTCATCACAGGCTTTAGAAGAAACCTGGGGTGATTAATGACTTATATTTATTTGTCTTTTGAGATAAGACCATTGGTATGTTTTCATTTAAGATTTCTCTGCATATGAAGGGAAAAATAGGTTAAGTGTAATAATAGGCTTGATTCTGTATCTTTGAAATTCTGTGATCAACTATTAGATACACAGACAGTCCTAAACAATGGCAGAAGTAATGACTCTATTTTTATTCTAGGAAATGGTTATTGAGATAAGAATGAACAAATCTGCTCTATTTTGTTTTAGACTGTTCTGTGAGGGAACATTTTTCTGTGATTAAATTCTAGTATGTTTCTAAGCAAAAAGACTATTATGTTTTTATAACAGATTCATCCATTAATAGATAAACTACCATTCCCCCCCCAAATTATAAGTTCCTTTAAATATGTAGCAGGATGTTTAGCATCCTAGTAATGAGCATTTTTGATTTGGAAAGTTGTGATAGATTTCTAGGATATGGACTGGGATTACCTACAGAGGTGAAAAGGAGAGCTACATTTTCTTTTTCAAAGGTTACAGACCTGTGTTTGCGTTGGACAAAGCTTTTGGAAGCAAACACTGTAACTAAATTGAGAAACCATACATGTATTTCATTTTAATACTATGAGCCACTAAGGTATTTCAAAGAGATATCCAAAGTTACTTGTCTATACTGAAAATCACATCTAAATAGTCCAAATCTGAAGACATCTGGCTGAAATACACATTTCTGGTATGCAGCTCACCTGTAAAATACAGGTTATCATATATGACCTATAATTTTTAGAGATGTATATTAAAAAGGTTTTGCATCTAATTTCCCCCCCAAATTAATTGTTTCTTTGCATGTGAACCCACATGGGATTCCTTGCAATAATTTTGAATACTTCTATTTTATTCCTATATTATTGTTTTAAAGTTCTCTACATTTATTAATGTTATGAACTTCGGTCCCCCTTTTCAAACCATTTTTGTTTACTTTATTACAAAGCTACTTTCTTAGTTAAGCATCAAATATCTATGACAGAAAAAATTTAAATGCTTTATAATCATCCTCCAGAGCTCAAGTAGTAAAGAGACCATTATTCTGAAATTGAGCACTACTTTGTTTTTTTCCTTTTTCTTTCACTGTCAAATCTTATTGGAGTCAGAACTTCCTAAATGCTGGTCTACAACCCTATTTTATACTGATTTAAAATTACATATTGCACTCTATGGTGCTAATCCAATTTTACAGTCTTATGCTTTTTATAGGAGCAAGTGACTGTGATTTAGGTTAGAGTGCATTAAAATTCTGATTATGTCGGAAGTTGTGACAGATCAGGTAAGGACATGAAAAGGGAATTCTTCAGGGCAGAAAGGACAGTCTTATCTGATGTAGGTGAACCAGATACATAACAAATATTTAATGTTTTTTTTAATAGAAGAACATCACAGCTGTATAAGAACATTTTCACTAGAAACCCTCCATAAAAAGCAGTCCCATATGACTTCTTATATTTCACAAGTCTAGGGTATGAGAAGTGATAGTTCCCCTCCACAACCAGAAGTAAATTATTTCCAAAATAAATAATTCAAATCTTATTTATATGTATGAAATGGAAAGAGAAGAGTTCAAGTCAATTGGCATTTTTTCAGCATCAAAACTGGTAAATCAAGTAAACCAGTTACAAATTCAGTATTGGTAAGGACATTTTCTTTTGGTCTGTTTGTTCTGTGTACATGCATAAGTCCTCTGAGCAAGAACTGTCTATTTCTGTAGGTACCCAACTCAGTGCACCTTTTAAATTATGCTTTTACAGAAATAGTGTTCTTTGAACACCTGTTTTGAAGACAAATTTTGGACTAGTAGCTTTTCTTGATTATATTTTAGAGTGAGCTTTGCTTCTGGAAATTTCTTAGATAATGTTTTAATAGGTAAAAACAAGGTTTCCACCTTGCATTCGAACAGCTGCAAAAAATGTGCAACAACTTTTTGTGGTCTTAGATTGTTCCTTCTTCTATTGCCAGGTGAATATTAATGTTCAATACTTTAATTGTCACTGAAAGACTACTTTATTTTAGTCATACATATGCTACATGAATAGAAGCATCCATCCTTTTAAGTATGGGCAGCTTGGTCTGTCCTAGAAATGCAGTAGTATAATATCTTTCCTCAATTATTTTCGTCCTGACTCAACCCCTGTGACTGAAGGCATATTTCTGATCTTTTTTGAATTCTTCCTGTTTCAATCAGCTCAGGAAACACATCTTACCACTCCCTCCCTCAAGATAAGTGACCTAGGGACATTTTACTGTTCAGTCATTCATCTGTCTGAGAAGAACTGAAGCTGCTAGACACAACAGAGTGGGAGGAATTCTGATGCTGGTGAAGTGATTTCCCATATTTTTCTACAGTTAGAAGCTCATTTTTCCCAGACAGGCCCCGGGCAGCAGTCAAGGGTTTATGTAAATTCATTTCCAGCCTAAGTAACACATTGTCATTTTCAGCTCTTTGCCTTTTCTGATACTAAGTAAATTGAAATTCTCATGCTAATTCTTTGAGTAGTTTTGAGTCTGCTTTTTCCTTAGGTTCCCACAAACAAATGTCCTTTATGCTTTATTAGTTTCTTTCTGGGAGCTGTGTTGATGAAATGAGTTAGAAGTGTGCTGCATGTTAGCATTGCCATCACGTACAAGTTTATTAGTGTGTTTTATCCACCATGTGCATTGATCCAGGACCACCCTGCAGTACCACAGTTGTTTCTTTTAAAATTAATTCATGGTTTGTAGAAGGGAACATGGCAAAGACTGCAGAAACACGGCGGGTTTGGAAGGACTGGCCTGAAATAGACAGTAATAAGGAAATAACCCTAGCAATCCAGAGGACAAGAAAAAGGCAGAAAGGTAAGTTTTGCAAAATTTATGAATTCCTGTTCAAAATCAAAGCTTAAGAGTTTCTAGAGCATTTACTGGGTTGCTTTCAGGGTGGATAAAACTTTGTCACTAACAATTATGCTCCTGCAAGGCCAAAATCCATGGTCACCAGGCTAGGGAGCTGTGTGAGATTATATTCCTGGACATTTTACCTGATGAAAAGATTACATGTTGTTATCACTCATGTGATATTCATACTTTGCTTACTCTCTTAATCCTTTATTTCAAGAATAATAGAAGTCTCTCCTGAACTTGTGATAAAATTTGTGAGTAAAAAGCATTAGAATTCTGCAAGACTGTATTTATGAAATGAAAAATGATTGGTTGAAAATTCTCTCTGTCTCATAAAGTCATTGTTTCAGAGCTACCTGGAAAAATAAATTGAACTGTCATTACAGAATTCTGTATTGATGGAATTAAACAAAGTATATATGTACATAGTGTCTGTCCCATTCACTTTGAGAGAACTCAAGTCTGATATTAAAAGAAGATGAACATTCACATTTTATAACTAAATAAATTGTAGATGACACGATATCTGAACAGTTTAAGTGAAGAAAGTCTACAAAGTACCTGTGTGTTAGCTGGTGCTTAAACTGTCTGGTTCTTACTTGCATTTTGTTTCCCTTTACTTTCTTTTAATAACAGTTCTTCCCTTCAGTATGGAATCATAGCATATCCTGAGTTCAAGGGTCATCAAAGTCCAACTCTAGGTCTTGCACAGAACTGCCCCAGGAATTCCACCATGTGCCTCAAAGGATTGTCCAGGTACTTCTTGAACTCTGTCAGGCTTGGTGCTGTGACCAAGGTCCATCCATTTGAAAAGGAAATTATATTTTAAGGATGAATTTAAATTGTTTTATTAAAAGCAAAATTAAATGTAAATGAATCCAATCTCAGTTTTTATCTTTTGTTATAAGCCCAAGGATGTGTCACAAGCATGTCTAAGAATTTAGGTAAGAATAGTGTCAAGGACACCCACATTCTTGCATAAGCACACACTGTTAAGTAATTGACTATTACTATGCATGAGGTTCATTCTTTGCATGTTCTTGGTATTTTGGGGTATTGTGAGGTCTACCATATCTTAGTGGTTGATTCTTACAAATATATTCTGCAGAAGAAAATATGGAAACTATTCTTTAAAAGGGCACTCCATTTGTTATATTATGCAGAGACACTTTGCACAAGAGTGGATCATGTAATTTAGACAGGATGAAGAAATCTTCTGCTATGCTCTTCGTCTATGAAGGAATCCTGAGAACACATGGTCCCACCTCACCTTATATGAGAGTCCAACCACAGAATTAGATAGGTTTTATTTATGCTCTTCAACAATGTTCATTTTCTTGAGATGCCTCTCCTACACCATTCACAGTACTCCTTATGTACATGTATGTGCAGTTAGGCAAACTAAAACTCTGAAGGTTTTAGTTAAATGTTGAAGTCTTGGGAAACTCATATTTCACTTTTTTTTTCTCCAGACACCAAAGGCAATGGAAAATCAAAAGAACATTTTAGGTCACGTGTAAGAATTTAAATAACTTAAAGATGGTCACCTAAAGTTGTTAGCATTACAGTTAACACATACTGTGAGTGAAACCATTCTTGTTAGGGATCAGTTAGACCACAACTTAATACTAAATTTCCTTCTTTTATCATCTTACTGTAATCTTCAGACTTAAAAGAATCCACTTTATAACTTTGACATCCAAATGATCTCCACTATTTGGAAAATGATGGTTTGGAAAATTTCCATCTATGATTTGAAAAACATACTTCTTCTGAAATGATGCTTATTATTCAATATAGAAAAAAATTTGGGTTTGGGTTTTTTTCATAAGAATAAATGCATTACCACTAGTACAGAACAGCCTTCTAGGAAATCAAAATATTTTCATGAACCACACATACAACATTATAGAACATACATTTATAATGATATTAAATTTATGAAGGATTTTCTCAAGAGACATCCATATGTAAAAAAAAAAAAAAAACCTATGTGAGTAGCACACAGAAAAGACTGGCAAAATTTTTATTTAGTGTTCAGTTCTCAGTAAAAATGGAATTAATTTCCTAGGGTGATGACTACTAACATAATACATAACAGTCCAATTACACCTTGGCATTGATGATGTCTTCCTTATTGTTTATCATACTATAATTCAAAAGTTTATATATAAACTAATTTAAAGTAAATCCAGTCATGGAGATTAGGAAAACAAACACAGGCTTTGTCTTTCATAGGAAATTTGGCAATAGAAGCTATAACTCAAATGAAAATAGCTATTTCATTCAAGAATATCAAAGAGCTCTTTAACTCACAGAAATTAGAGATATTAAACCTAAATCATTGTCTAGGTTATTGCAATGCAAATTCACTTCTGGGCACGTTTTTAAATGGCATACATTATTTCCTCCAAACTGTATTAGATAAAGTCATGGACTATTACACTGTTGTCATTCAGCTCATTTTGATGAAAAAGCAATTACTTATGGCAGATTAATGCAAAGACTGGCCATAATCACAGTAGGTTAGGTTGAGAGTTTATTAGAAAAACACAAGCCATTTAAATTAACCCAAATGACCAGCATGTCAGTTCAAAAGAAACATGTGCTTTAATTTGTTAAACTGTAACCTTTGCTATATTAGAAAAATACTTTGACACAAACACTTTACAAATGTCAGCAGAAAATCCATACTCCATTTCTTCACATTGGTTTTGTGACACAGTGTTTGCTGATATTCGTCAAGGGATAAGTTACGATTGATTTCCTTCCACCCTTACTCTTTTCTCTTGTATTATGGGGAATTAAAGGGCAAAAATGACCTGTTTTTTTTTTTTTTTTCCAGACTATTCACATGGATATGCTACCATAGGTAAACTTAACTGCTGCCTGGAACTTAAAGGTCAACAGAATCTCTCAAAAAAGCTCTCAATGGTAACAGTTAGAGAAGGCCAGAGCATCTCAAGACAGAAAAGTAATGAAGAAAACAGGAGGACGCATCTGAAAATAACTTGATTTAAATAATCGTTACTATTTCTTCCTTTAGGATAGATTCTATTAATATTCCTAACTCCTGCCATCTATCCCTCTCAAAAACCCCTATCAACATAGGATTTAAAGCTTGTGTTTATAAACTGGAATTTTGTTCCCATTGAAATAATATTCTCCTTTTGTTAATGCATTTTGAATTGGATGAGAAGGTATGACAAAGACACTTTAGAAACACTCTCAAAGCTAGATCCCATGAATGACCCAAGCATAGGAGTTGCTTCATTTATACTCCTATGCTTTCAAATATGAAAGTATATTTTTGAAGCTGACCATGAGCTGTTACTTCACCTGACCAATAAACACAAATATAACACGTATATATTATGACGCATCACAGAGGAGGGCTAACTAAGGTTCTTGTTAATAGACCCCTTGGGGCAGATTAGAGTGAAGCAACACTGAATGACTGGTGTGAATATATATATATATATATATATATATATATATATATATGTATATAGGGTTTATTTTGTGGCAATTTAGTTGCAATGGAAAGGAGCTCTATCACCATTTTGGTAATTATCTATATCAATATAGTAACACAAAAGTATAGAAATACCTGTTAAGAGAATACATAAGGAAAAGAAAGAAAAAGAAGGATAAGAGTAGATAGGGGAGACAAGAGAGATCACTGCTCACTGATTGTTGCAGTTTTGATGTCTGTTGTTTGAAGTGTTGTCACAGTCTTGGATCTGTCACAGGTGGGGGAAGCACATGCAAAAATGGTTTAGTGGGCAATATATGCTCAGATTCAGGTAGGAATGCCCAGGTATCTCCCCTAGGAGGGAATTTTACACTGTCTCATGCAGCACTTTGGGTCATGCATGGCCCTCTGGTAGAAGGCCCCAGAAACGAGTCTTGGGGCACTTTAGAAGTCTTTGATGTTTCATGACCCCTTTTAAGACACGACCCCTGATTCCTGTGCTGGTGTAGCTGAGTCAATTATGCCTTATGAAAAGGGATGGGTATCTTAAGACCTAAATGTGAATGTCCCCATTCCTCCCCCAGGGGTGAGGGTGGAGTTTCCACCTGAGCCTCATCAGGAGAGAGTATATTGGCATGATAAAAAACATAATCTTCTATTTATCAGCCTTTTCACTTATCAGACTCAAAACCCAGCTTGATGCTAAGTAAAGATCAATTTGTCTTGGTCATCCTCTGGTGGCAGGTGCTCACCCCTGCTGCACCTGAGCTATTCTTACACAGATCAGAAGCTTCACCACCACACCCCCACCCCTCCTCCCCTTCAGCTGTGGGGGGAAAACCCAGTCTGAGAAAGGCACCTGCTGCTTTTGAAAATGGCTGATGGTTTGACTCATCAACTTTTTAAGATTTCAGTCTCTCACAGGAATTATTAAATACATGTATGCATACTTATTGTATGTATATGTATATTTGTATGCATCTTTACATGTACACCTTAGGTGGCTTATTGGGCTACCTGAGAACTATTTTTCTTGGATAAAGCTTTCAAGAAACTACAAATGATTTTATTGATGCTGTATCGAGACAGTGCAATGAAAAAATTGCTGTTTTTTGCAGCATAGCAGAGGCAACCCAACAAAGCCATGTATTTAATATGAATGTGAGTTTTACATATTTACGTTTTTATAGTCCTTTAGTCTTCAAGAAGCAATGTAGTCAAAACGAATACTCAGAGAATATATCCCAACACAGACACTCCGAGACTTGGCAAAATTTCATCTGTTCAAATGGAATTATATTTGGAATGTTTACATAATTGTTTTGCCTCAAGAATATTTTCCTTTCCTCTGTTAAAAAGGATGGGCACTCTGAGCAAAAGACGAGGTAGATGGAGATATAAGATTTTGGTACAAACATGAAAGGAATAAAAATGTATTTTTTAAAAAAAAAAGTATGCTAACAAATTAATGCTGTATATATATCTAAAATAACTAATGAGAATGAGGAAGCAGATTTTTCAGAAGGTAGTTATGATGAGATGTGTTATGTTCTCCAGCATTTGAGGGCAAAGGTGGAAATGATTTGCCGTTTCTAAAAATTGCCAGAAATTAGTAGCAGAGGTTATACACTAGCTCTTCCTGACATATGAACCTCATGCTAATATATATGGCCCTCACTGATTTTAGAGAAAGCTGTCATAGATTGCATCTTTGTGTGTGATTTAACAAATGATTTGACTATGTAAAACATGGTCCACAATTAGGAAACAAGATTTAAAAATTAATTGCTGTTGATTTACAAAGGAATGTAGCCTCTAAAGCCATCTGTGATAGGACAATCCAAAGAGATTCCCACTCCTTGCATGGAATACTTTTTCTATGCTGGAATAAAAGGAAGAAAATATAATGTAATGGATACATTTTGCAAAGAGATTAGATATCATGATAGACAATGCACTGGTCCAGGTGAGTACTGCACAATTGAATTCACCTGATTTCAGTTTAAAAAATATGACCCATCAGTTTTCAAAACCATAAAGATAATAACAGTTTTAGTTGAGACATTGAAATTCTGCATTTTGACTTTTTGAATGTCATTATTCTCAATGTAAAGTGACAAGAAATTCAACAAAATGAAGAAATCCTCACTGAAAAGAAAGAAAAAGATTGTTTTTTTTCCTTGCAATAGAAAATGACATAAAAAATTCCAATGTTCTTTTCAAGAGAGCAGTGGACCTTTGTAGAAGTTTTCTTTGGTTGAAAGACCAAGTAGCTTAAGTATTTATTTCCTAGGATGTATATTACCATATTGTTTAATAGATGTCAGTGATATGATACTTGAACCTTTTTGATTAAGCTCCTGTTGAACTTTAGGCTGAATTAATCAACAGTCTGTACAATTAAAATTTGAGATTATTTAAGAAGTCTTCAGAAGCACAGACATTATAATATGAGATAATTATTGTCGTTGTTATGAAAGAGTCTGCTATATCCACTGGGAATGTTCATCAGCATCCTGTAATCAGCAGCTACAGAGAATGCTTAATTGCAGTTATTTAGGTGACATGTTGATGCAGTAGTAGTCGTAGTGAAAGCAGAAAAGCTGTATGGAAGTCGTGTGAGAGGATATTAAAAGGAATGTACATCAATATAGAAAGCCTGTGGCTGTTTATACTAATTTATCTTACTGTTAAATTACAGCATAAAAGACCATTTGGTTAACATTTTTTCCTATCTTTGATACTCATTCAAAGGAGAAAATATTGCACTATATTTGATTGTCCAGAGTTAAATGTTCATGGTCTATCTGAACAGTTTTAATGGATAAACTACACAGAAGAAAATGCAGTACAAATACGGATAATTCTTGCAACTCTAAGGCTATTTTTAACATAATTTTTCTGACTAGATTTGGTTTTAAAACTGGTCTGTAAGAAATTTTGAATGCACATTTTTGCACATTTATGAATGTTATGTAGTTAAATTCATATAGATTAGTGAACATCATTGCTCTGGGTTATTACTTAATTCCTTCTGGACTTGTGATGTTTTAAGAATTAGGCTCAACAAACAGTACTAAGTTTGGTTTTAACTTAATAAATTCTAAAAAAGCACATATTACATCCATAAGTCAACAAAATTATTTTTATCCCACTTTTCATGTAACAAAAATAAATTTCTACTCTGATAAATAGCAATATCTTGCTATCAGATTTGGGCTTCGTATGAAACCAGTGTTAAATATACACAATCTAAGAATATTTTATTTTTTAATGTACTTTTCACAATCCCATTTCACTATTAATTTTAATAACCTGTACCTTCAATTTTATAATAAACTCTATATGTAGTTAAAAAGGAACTGGCAACTAAATGTGAAATTTCCTTATAGCCATAATCAGACTATTGATTCACCAGCATGATATTATGCATGCATTATGTGACATTTTACAAGAGTTAAAAAAATTATTGATGTTAAAGTTGAAACACTGTGAATGTCATGACCCCCAAGTGCTTTATTTTAAACAAAATGTAGATAATTTATGAGAAACCTACTGAAATATTAAGCTTTTTCTGGGCAGTTTCATTAAATCATAAATGTTTCCATTTCATTCAAAGCAGATTAGGTTTTTCTATATTTACATATCCAACTCAGCCTCTAGGAGAAGTTTTTTCTCTGCTTTCATATGATTAACTTTATGAAGGTCTTAATCTGCCATCTGCATGCAGACTATCTGAACATCTGAAACCGAGAATGCAGAGTGACATTTTCTAAAAAGGTACTAATTGCATGCAACATATTGCAGGAGAAACAGGGAAAGCTTCAACCTCTCCCTGCCATTTTGAGTATCTAAGGAACTATAATTAGAAACTAAGTACCTGAGTAGTTTCATAATTTTGGCTGATCAGAACCTTTAACTCTAGTCTTTACCTCTAGATTTAATTTTTTTTCATTGATATAAAAATATATAGTGGCTTATTGATTTTACATTGCTGTTCAAATTCAAATATGTCTTATCTAAAATTAAAATTATTCTTCCTGTATAAGCTATTAGTGCATAAAAGAATGGGAAAGTCAGAGAGAGCAGGGGGTTTATTTCTTTGCTCTGTGTGTTCATTCCTTATGCTGAAGAAAAAAGACTTTAGGACAAGGATCAAACAATGAATGTAAGGTTCATGGGTGTAGTGATAGATATGTTTTATTTCTCTGCCTAAACTGAGAGATAAAGCTGCTCCATACATCACAGAATCCCATAATCACAAAATGGCTGTGGTTGGAAAGGACCTTTAGAGGCCATCTGGACCAAACACTTGCTCAAGAAAGATCACCTGGAGTTAGTTTCCTAGGATCTTGTCCACGTGGCTTTTGAATAACTCCAAGGACTGAGACTCCACAACCTTCCTGAGCAACCTATTGTAGTGTCCAGTCACCTTCACAGTAAAAAGAAATGTGTCTCCTGATGTTCAGAGAGAACCTCCTCTATTCAATTTTTGCCCTTTTCCTCTTGTCCTGTCACAGGATATTACTGAAAAGATCCTGGCTCTGTCCTCTCTGCACACTCCCTTCAGAAGTTTATACATTGGTGATATCCCCAAAGGGCTTTCTCTTCTCTAAGCTGAACAGTCCCAATACTCCCAGCCTTTCCTCACAGACGAGATGCTTCTGTCTCTTAATTATCTTTATGTCCTTTCATTGGATTCTCTCTACTGTGTCCATGTCTGTTTTGTACTGGAGAGCCCAGAACCAGATGCAGGATCATCCCCCTTGGCCTGCTGGCAAAACTTCTAATGGAGCCCAGGACACTATTAGGCTTCTGTGCTGCAAGGACACACTGGTAGCTATGCTCCTGGTGCCCACCTGGGATCCTCCAGGTCCTCTTCTGCCAGGTGGGTGGCCTCCAGCATGTATTGGTTCATGGTGATTTTTCTCCTAGTTAAAGGATTTTTTACTTTTCTTTGTGACTTCCATGAGCTTCCTTCCTGTCTGCTAATTTCTCCAGCCTTTTGAGGACCCTCTGGACAGCAGCACAGCTCTCTGGCAAATTATTGGCTCCTCTCAGTTTTGGGTCATTAGCACACTTGAGGGTACACAGTGCCTTGCCATTCCCACCCTTAAAGATGTTTAAACAGAATTTCACCCACTATTGGCCCCTGGGTACACTACTAGTTATTGGCTTCCAACCAGGCTCTGTGTCACTGATCACCACCCATTTTTGTTGATTTTTAATCCCTTTTTGTCACATCACCAATGACCTTTCTGTCGGTCACTCTTTCACAAGACTGCTGATTACTCTGTCCCTTTCCCATCATTCTTAGTTTAAATATCTGATGATGACAGAACCCAAAACCTCACAGACAGGCTTGTCCTATTAATGCTCTTCTGACACCCATTGTTGTTGATGTCAGGGTTGAGGAAAACACCACCTGAGCCTTTAGACCCTTGATTACTAGTCCCAGAGCTCTGGTAGCATCTTTTGATACTGTCCACATTTTCTTTGTCAGAATCCTCAGTCAATGCCCACATGGAGTGAGAGTAGGGTATAATAGTCTAAGGAATGAACCCAGGCAGGCATAAAAAAGCCTTTAGGTATTTGATTGGGTTGACAAATGGGTGCCTCTGTCCCTTGCAGCAGGGAGTTACATGCATGACTTTCTTCAAATTCATTGTGGTGACACTTGAGTAGACAGATAAGTATACAAAATAAATGAAAATATTATTAAGTTGTCTTAAAAATTGCTTTTGTGTTCTGTTATTTCATTTTCACGGTGTATTATGACTGCTTTTAGGGAGTTGTAGTGATATAGGAAGTATAATAAATATTTAAGACCAAATATACTAATCTTTTGTCTCTGTGGGCTCTGACTATGGCGTCAATGCTGCTGAAGGGTCAGAGCAGAAAAGCAATGTTCTGAGGAGACTCTGTCTAAATATGCATTTAAGAGAATAAAAGCACCAGGAAAAAGCTGTAACTTTCTCCTTGTGTGGTACATTTATTTCTAAGACAGATAGTATGATTTTGCTGCCAGGTTGATTAAAGGTAGAGCTAACTGCCAAGAAATGTGAACCATTGTTCATTTTTCCACTTGGGATAGGTTTTAAATCCACAATCCCTTTTCCCACCTGGATCTGGAACATCCTTCTAGGAGAATATATCAATAGAAATGGAGTCTGACAGTGTAACTGGTCAGGGGGAGAAAACCCTGTGTTCCACTTCACGGTTTTTTTTTTCCAGTGCTGTTTCTTAACTTGCTGCAAGGAGGAGGAAACATTCTCTCAACACCGCCGTAGAAACTAGGGAAGGCAAGTTTGTTCATTCACTTTAGAAGCTGTGCATCACATAGGTGCAGGTATTTGGTGAAAAAGAACCCAAATTGCAATGAAGTTTTAGACCATACAGAGGACCTTGTCCTTCTGCACCAGTATGCATCCAGGAGATTTCCATTCAGACCAGAAAAAATCAGCAAGTTCCATCAAAGTCAGGCAAAATCATAGACCTTTCAGATTACTACTCAGGTGGAAATATCTAAATATCAGTACTGGGTTCAAGGAGATTTTTGGAGCCTCCTGCTGTTAAAACTAGAAGTAGACCACTGGAATACAGGAAACCCCTCTATGCCATCATTAAAGATTTCAGATATTCAACATGCACTAATAAATGCAGGTCCTTCCAGTAGTATTTGTTTTATAGTGATCTTTTTTCTCTATCTTTATGCTTTTATTCCATAGTGAGGATTACCCATAAAGTTTCTCTTTGTGTTACTTTAAATGATTGTGCAGTTGTAATTTTATAAATACAGGGCCAATGGAGACCATTCAAAAGCTTAGGGCCGAATGATATTTTTTATTATAAGTTGTCCAGAAAGCATATGAAGACTTGGAGAAATGAGAGCCTCCCACTTCCTTTGGCAGTCTTTTGCAATGGCTAACTGTAAATTCTGTATTGTACCTTCTGTCTTTACCACAGCTGAATGTGTGCCCAGAGCCTTTTGAGCCTTCTTTCTAGCAGTTTCCAAAACGACTTTGCTGTTTACTATGTTTCTGCAGATTTTCTTTCAGTGAATAATATATAATGTAATCATAATTTTAAATTGAATCTCTGAGACTTCTCATCACCACCTTTATAATCTTTCTCCACACATATTATTTAGTTGAGTCTGAAAATGAAAAATGCCAAATCTACAATGATCAATGAAGAATAAATAAGAGATAGTGATATATCTAGCACTTTTTTAAGGGGAAGCATCACTTGCATAAAATATAATTAAAATATAATGGACTCCAGATGCTACACAATCATAATGTGTTTACTTTCAAAGCAGAAGACAATCAGACTGAGGATGAATCCTTTTTAAATGTCTTTATTTCTCCTCTGAAAAATTACTTTGGTAGATATAAACAGCTTGTTGAAGGATGTTAGTCATAGTTTCTTATTCTACCAGCTGTTGACTCAATGTATCCAGAATGGTTTGTACATCAAATCCATTGTTTATCTGAGCTAATCAAATGTCTAATAATATGTGAACAAGTTGATACTTGATTATTATTTTTGATTAACTAATGTCATAATGTTCTAATTTCACATTTTCCAGTACTGAGGCTGGATATTTAACTCTGTATTAAGGAACAGGTATTCTCTCAAATTCTTCAAAAGTAGGCTTTTAGATTTGTATTTGGGTTTAGGTTCAGATATATTGCTTATTCTCCAATCATGAATAATGACTGTTGTCAAACCATATAAATTTTTGCTATAGTTCCCATTAGGCATTTTATATGGTAGTCAGATTTCTGAGACAGCACTATGTACATATTTTAGTAGATTCCCCTGTATATACACACTACAAACATACAACTATTTTTGTAGTTGTTTCTTTATTCTTTCTCTGTATCCATGATTCAGTAGAAAAAAAAAAAAAAAGAAGAAATGTATGCACACAAAAGTCGTGGAACTCTGGAATTTTAGTAACTCTGCCTACATGGAAGAAGCTTAATCAAACAAATAAAGTGTGAAATATAAATCATTTTTTTATAATCTTTTGTTCTATTTTCATTTTGCCTTGCAGATATGATCAGTGTGACTCGGTGATTACGAAGATGTTTGTTATATTACCATTTCTTTTGGCTCTTTTTGATTCTATTTTTCAGCCCAAGGGAGACTTTTTACATGTCTGTCAACTGCGAGGCAGAATTTGATGCTCACCTCATTACTCTGAAGAGAGAGTTTTTGAGTGAGGACCAGCAAACAAAATACCACAAATCCTACCCTGTACTTTCCGAGCTTCAGCTGAACTTACAGTCACTAGCACATTTCTAACCCCAATCTCTTTTACTATCTCTCCAAGGATATCATTAAAAGTACTGGATACGGTGTATAGAAAAGTAAAAAAGCATAAGATGTAGTCTGCAGTAGGCTGTATGCCTTATTTATATAATAAACCAGGTTCAATGACATGTGATATGACATGGGCCTGAGAAAGCATCTGCAGTCACACAAATGATAAAAGTAATTCAGACAGTGTTTTAAGAGTAGATGGAAAGCAGATGACAACACTTCCTTAGAGTTATCTGTACAATGCAGGCTATTAAAAGTTTTCAGAAAAGACTCTGACTTTTTTCATTAAGAAATACTCAGTAGAAGGTAATGACTCAATAACAGCTCCAGTTAAAAGAGAGGACTGATGACTGATGGAAAAGCAACAGGTACTTGCACAGAGGAACCTGTGAGCATGTATATGACAAAAGTGTGTTAGTGAGCAGGAGTTTCAGTCCTTTCAGATACTACAGCATTAATTCAGAGCCCAGGAATCCACAGTTACTGAAGGATAATCTTTTCCCATTAGTTAGATTTAATTGTTAAAGGCATCCTGGTTAAACATGCTGGCCCTGTTGAAATCAGTGGTTCCACTCCCTGATTCTTAGTCCACTAGGAAATTTGTTTCTATAATAAATGGGAAACCCTTCTTTTTGAATTAAGAATTTGAAAAATTTGTTTGTGCTTACATTTGTGTAGCTATATCCCAATTAGCTTTGGAATAAAACAGATAATGCATGATAAAAAAATTCAAATCAGGTCCGTCATTGTGTAAAAATGCATATCAATGTAACTCGGAATGGCGACAGTTAAATAAATATCTATATAATTTTCTAAAACTTGTCATTATTATTTTCCTTAGAAGACAAAACCAATAACACTAAGGTTAATGACCTTGTTAGATAAAAATTTAATTTGTGATAGTTCTTGATGAATATGTTGATTTTCATGCCAATCATGTCAAATAGAGTAAGATTAATCCAGTGTTACTTTAGGCTTCTAGAAGGTAAATCTCTTAACCTAAATTAGTTGTTTAGGCTGTCTCTGAAATCAACACTGAGAGATTTCAGGGGACAATTCAAATTTTCCTATGAGAAATATATAAAAGAAAGATAGGTGAATTCTCTGGATGAGCCTGTCTGTCTAGGTTATACCAAATTCCTAAAGACAAACTGACTACAGTTATCACAATTTAATTAAATTCATCTAAAACTCTACTGAGTTTAAGTGGCAAGGTTTTAGGAGCACGGGGACTATAGGAGTGGTTTCTTTAAGAAACTGCTAGAAGTTTCCTCTATGTCCAACAGAGCCAACACCAGCCAGTTCCAAGATGAACACGCTGCTGGCCAAGGTCAGGACCCAGATGTAAGGAGGGAAAAACCCATGCAACAGCAATTGCAGCCAGAGGAAAAAAGAGTGAGAATATGTGAGAGAAAGAGTTCTGCTGACACCGAGGTCAGTGAAGCAGGAGAGAGAGGAGGTGGTCCAGGTGCTGGAGCAGAGATTCCCCTGCAGCCCTTGGTGCAGACCATGGTGAGGCAGGATGTCCCCTGACAGCCCATGCCAAAGCAGGTGGATGGCTGAAGAAGGCTGTGATCTCACGGGAAGCCTGTGCTGGAGCAGGTTTCTGGCAGGACCTGCAGACCAGTGGGAAGAGGAGCCCAAGATGGAACAGGTTTGCTGACAGGACTTGTGACTCGGCAGAGGACCCACACTGGAGCAGCCTGTTTCCACAGGTCTGTGCCCATGGAAGGGACCCATGCTGGAGTAATTAAAGAAGAACTTCAGCCTGCAGGAAGGGCTTATATTGGAGAAGTTCATAAAGGGCTGTCTTCTGTGTGAGGGACCCCATGCTGGAGCAGGGGAAGAGTGTGAGGAGTCCCCTGACTCAAGAGTAAAGAATGGCAATGTGTGATGAACTGACCACAATCCCCATTCCCTATACCCCTGCACTGCTGGTGGGGAGCATAGAGAGAATTTGGGAGTGAAGTTAAACCCAGAGAGAAGGCAGGGGGTTAGGAAAAGTGTTTTTAAAGATTTGGTTTTATTTATTGTTATTTAACTCTAATTTGATTGACAATAAATGAAGCTATTTTTCCCTAAGTTGAGACTATTTTGTCCATGACGGTAACAGATGAACGATATTTCCCTGCCCTTATCTTGACCCACGAGCCTTTTGTTATATTTCTGTCCCATGTCCAGCTGAGGAGTGGAGAGAAGGAGCAGCTTGGGAGGACACTGATGTACAGCCAAGGTCAATCCACTACAACAATGAATTTCTCATCCTTCATAGATTCTTCTAAAATATAGATATTTTCTGTGCTGTTACATGGGCCTGTCAGGTGTGCATGTACATTTGACACTGAGCATGAAATGTGCCTGTAGGTTGGAACATCTGATTTTATACATCGGGGTTACCAGAGTGAGCTTTTTGTGACAAGCTATTAATCTCTGAAAGACTCTTCAAACGCAGAGAGATACTTTCAGTGATGATTGTTACTCTTGGTTCATAATCTTAGACAGAAAATAGGACATTGCCAGACATCTAACACATTTTGACACTTTCTGCAAGCAAAGTTACAGTAAATGTCCTGTATGATGCAGAAGGCTGGACTACTGAAATTAAAAGCATTGATATTTATTTGTCTGATGCTCAGTATGAGATTGTAGGAGAAAATTATACAGGGACATCTCATCATAGCCTATTTATACTTAGAGGGGGTTTTATAAGAAAGATGGAGACTGACTTTTTCATAGACTCTGTAGTGATAGGTCAATGGGTTAACGGCTTTAAACTAAAAGAATGTAGATTCCCCCTAGATATGAAGAATATTCTTTTTATGATGAGGGTGGTGAGACACTGAAAGAGGTTACCCAGAAAATTGATAGACATCTCATCCCTGGGAACAGTCAAAGTCAAGTTGAACAAGCTCTGTTTAATCTGGTCTAGTTGAAAATGTACTCACTTTAGAGATTTTGGACTATATGTGCTTTGAAAGTCCCTTTCAATCCAAAGGATCCTCTGAGAGACATTGCCCTTTTAATATTTTATGCAATCTTCAAATCTGAGAAATTCTAGGAAGAGAAGGCTCATGTTTAGTGTGGTAACTAGATATTACTGCTATTAAAAGCTCAATCTCACCCCAGGTTGACCAGGATAAATAGCAAGAGTTGAATCTGTATTTCAGCTGGCTAATGATTAAGAATCTAAGACAGTTGTTACTGATATGAAGACAGAGGTAGCCCTCTAGAAGGTGATTCATCTTGCCTGTGCTGGACTGCTGGACTTTCAGCTCACTCTTAAATATCTATCCATCGCCTGGAATGGATGCCATTATCCACTGGGCAGGGCGTAGTTGTGATAGAATGGGCAACATAAGAAATAGTTTATTACTATGTGGAATGTTATCAATATTTTCTTATAACTTCAAAGAGAGAAGCTTTGGTATGGAACAGTCATTAATTTTTCTGTTTTCTTCACTGATATTTGGAAAGTTTTAAGTTGAAAAATAAATATCCCAGAAGAGTCATCTTTGAAACATGCTTGCTACAAATATAGTATTTACTCTATCCTGTAAAATCCTGGGAGAAACTTATGTCTAGGAAAAAAGAGTAATTGACTTTTCATTTCTAAACGAGAATACAAGAAATATTGAATATAACACAAGAAATATAAGGCAATTGAATATAATACAAGAAATATTGAATACAATATTATACTACTTTGAACTAGAATCTTTTCAAAGGCGTACACCTCTCCAGAGATGTTCTCTATGTTTACTAGCTCTTGTTTAGAAGGTTAATTTCATCCAAGTGTATACTTTTATTTCTATGTCCTCATCTACAAAGAATGGAAACATTCTTACAAGATCAGGATTATATGGTACATGGTGAATAGGATAGATTTTCTCTTTCTCCACAGTAAGTGGAGAAAGGCAGAGAAAAGTGGAGAAAAGTGAGTGACAAAAGTTTAAAATTTTTGCATGGACTTTGTGTAGAGGAGCCAAGAAGATTTAGCTTTCAATAGAATGGTTGAAGTCTCAGTCTTTCAAAATGATGAAAACAAATATGAAATTACACTGAGACATGTACATGTAAACTTAGAAAGGATATCCTTTATTTTTAAACCAACCATATTGTCTTATAGTCCAGCTAAGTAGCAAACTAATTATTTAAAATCTAGCCATAGATTTGAGGTGCATACAGTCAGAAACTTTCACTGGGATTCACATTGGATCTGAAACATTTGGTTTTGATTTCTCTATATTGTAGAAGTATGGTACAGTTAAACACAACCCCTTCCAACCTTTGAGGCAACCTCATGTATCCCAGAAAGCCTCTAAGTCCTTTCCAGGAGGATGTGAACCTCATATCAGCCCTGTGCCATATCTGCAGGTTTGTGATGCTGTTGCATATCCAAGGATGTCTCAGACAGCACCAGACATGTACCTTTAGTCATATCCATAATTTAAAATTAATTTTCTTGTTGTTAAGTGTTTAAAGTAAGTGCTGAATAGTTCGTAGCATCCACAATACAATACAAGACAAGACAACTCCACTGGCTGGCCACTACCTGCTTACTGCAGAGGAATAGACTGTAAACTAAGAATAGGCAAATAGCACCCTTATATTTAATAGCAAACATATTTGCATGTCCTGAACCTGAACTGTATCTTGACTTTATAGAAGCAGCTGTCTGAAGAAGAAACACTGAACATGGTGAGGTGCAATGGCAGAGAACATGAGATTTCACCATGCATAAGGCTAACTAGGAAAAGCCTTCTAGCTAGGAAAACTATTCTCTACCATTCTAATGGAGCCCCTGCTTAGGGCAGTTTTAGTGCTGAGTGCTTTTGTTTGTAAAAATAATCAAAACAAGAAATTTTATATAATCTGATAAATTTGTTGGATGCTCTCAATTCACAAGATTGTTTCCACTGAACTGTTAAAATAATCTATTGTAGCATTTATGATAACATTATGTACCTATTTTTATGTTGTTTGACAAATCAATATATTTGCTGATATAAGTGTTTAAAGGCTTACAAGCTAAATAATAGTTTAGAGCTTTTTATAAGTACATAACATAACATACACTATACTCAATAATGGCTCTGTTTGGAATTATCCACTTTCTAAGTAAAACAGAATGCACCAAATTGATATTTTCAGGAAAAAGTCTAAGTCTGAAGTTTTGCTAAAAATTTTAGGAGAAAGAAAATAGAGACTTTCATGCCATTGAACAGAATTGTTCTTCAATCCCATGAATTATTACTAGATATGTATTTTCAGAATATTCAAATATAATTGTGTTCCAAATTATAGGGAATCTTGAACTGGACCTGAAATTAAACCAAGGAAGCAGAATAATCATATATAATAGTGCTAGTCTAGCTTAATCAGAGTCTTTAATAAAAATTTGCCCTCATTGAAACAAACAATTATGAGGCTAATCCTTTTGTGATTTTCTGTGGAAAACAGGAGATCAGGTGGTATAACCTGCAAAGTGTAGTTAACTTTGATCATGAACTTAGATGGACAGGTTTAGGATGGATTTGTTTAAATTACTAAAAATATTGGGGTTTGTCCAGAGACAGAGAATTACAGTGCACATTCTTTGCAGCTACTGCAAATACTTTTATTTCATTTCTGTAAATAGTAGTTGTTTCATTATGGAAGAATTTAAAAAATCAAAAGAGCAAATAAGCAAGCAAACAAAACAAACAGACAAAACCCCAAAACCCAAAACAAAACAAATCCAAACAAACAAAACAGTGAAATTGGAGCCAGCATAACCGGAGTAAAATTGTACAGACTAATATTAGCACTATAAAGGACATAATTAATCGAACTGAATGATTAAAACTCAACTGAAATACTCCTTGATTTTAAAATGTAAGAAAGGGATATACTTATTTACATAATTTTTTACATCAAGATGGCCATGTATTACTGGTAATGTTTCCTTGCTACTTTTATAGCAGTAATTTGAATAATATATGGTCTTTAAAATTGCATGAAAATAAATTGTAAACATTAAATTATAAACTATAATTCCACAGGACATTCATTAATATGTAATTGAATGACAAATTAAGACTTAAAGAATGGCTAACATTTTTGGAAACCCAAAGTACTATATTAATTTATGGTTTAAGATAAGGTTTGCAAGCCATGCTATTTTAAGGGGAAAGTTTCCCTTTGATAAGCTGCTAAGTTCTATACTATAACAGTAACTTGAAAAATATAATTTTAAAGTTGGCATTTTCATTTAAGTAACATATTACATCCAATTCAAAAGATTTATTTAATTATCGTTGTTTTTTTAAATTTTGCTTAAAATCATATAGAAAAATGAGATTATTCTTTCTTTGCCATGGGAGAAGTTGTGACAGTGAGTTAAGAGTACTCTTTATTTTTATGTTTATAACCAGGTTAATTTATTTTGATATCATACTGGATTTCCATTAGGGGTGATTTCATTAATTCTTAACCTTCAGTTGCAGAGTATATGAGAGCAATACAGTCACAGAAACATGGTATTTGTTTAAATCATAGTGGGACATGCTTAATTCCAAAATTTTTCAAAAGCTTTCAAAATTTAAAATGGATAAATGCAAATAAATATAAAAAAATAATGGTTCTGAGCCCATCACACAAAAAAAAATTACATGAAAATACATAATGTTTAAATAAACAAATATCAACAGCTTATTGAACAACATAATAAATTCATTATTATATATATTGGTAGGTATAGTAATATGTAATATATATATAATATTTAAAACAATGTTAGTCACAAATTATCAGTTATGGCTACCCTTCCGTTATTTTAAATCTTAGAAGATAATCATGGGAGTCATATATCTAGGATTGCACTGATATATATATAATATATTTAGACCATATTAAAAAAAGATGATGAAAAAATTTTGCTTGAACAGTAAAAAAGACTACTGAAACCTGATACCTTCTACACATCCTGTAAGTCGTGGACAAAGTATGATCCAGGTCAATCAATTTTACACCAGGTATCCACTGAGACTTTGCTTTTGGGCTTTGCAGAGTGCACAGTGCAGGTGGAGGTTCTCTCTGAAGTATGTGTCCTGAGAGTAGGATACACATACACCATTTGCACACATCACAGAGGGAAATCCTGTGAAAAGTTATGCCAAGCCCCTCCATATTTAGAGAATGTTAGAACTCAGCAACTACTCACCTTTTATCAATTAAATCACATTAAAGCTGACACACCTTAACTCAAATGTTGTCAAGAAGGCCCAAATCTCCTTGGTTTATCCAGGGGTTGTTCTGACCCACCTTCCCCCTTGTTGTCTGTGGTGGCCAAATGGTTTGGCAGTGTTGGACATGATACCAGGGTGCAGGTCTTCACTGCCATTTGCAATGACACATATTCCCCTATATGCCCCTTTTTCTGACTTTGCCATTTCTTCTTCTTCTTGCCCCTAATTTTCAATAAACTACTTTATGACACTTTATTGTGATCGGTTTTGGGCTTCATTTTTGTGTTTCTGCTTATACTGGAGGCTCAAGAGAAAATGCACCACTGCTTTGTGCTACTGTGTTTTACACAGGATAGGATTACAGATACATCAGTATAGAAGCTGTTCAAAACTGAGAAATCCAGCTTAAAAAAATCAGTTGAAATACTCAGGATCTCAGTATTTTATTTTAGACAGTGAAAAGTGTTTGGTGCTTACTTTCTGATCAGTGAGTAACTGAGACTATCCTCTTAAGATATTTTAATTTATTTTTTGTGAACACTTTCTTATGCTAGTTGGTAAAAATTCTCTGGGGACTTGTGGAAACTGAAAATAAATGAGTCTTTAAATCAGGGTGAAAGTGTTGTAAGGAAATTTAATGGAAATCTCAGGTTTATAGATCCAATTACTATTTATAATCTGAAATTTAATATTTTTAATAAAAAATTTGGTTTCCTAGTTTATAAATGGGTATAACTAAATTTAATCTTCTATGAACTACCAATTTAGTAGAAATATTCAAGGTTTTGTGGTGGCTTGTTTGTTTGTTTGTTTGTTTGAAAGAATAGGCTTGTGGGATTTTTTTTGTTGTTGTTTTTGGTTTGGTGGGTTGTTTTGTTTTTTTTTTTGTTTTTTTTTTTTCCTTTAGTTATTCATCAGTATTATTCATCAGTATTAAAAAAGAAGTTTGTGGGATTTTGGGTTGGTTGGTTGTTTTTCTTCCTTTAGTTATTCATTGGTATTATTGACAAGGTCAGTAGAAACATGCAGTTTTACACCACACACTTCAATATGAATGCCAAGAGTTATGCAGAGCTTTTAGTGGCTAATTCAGAGATGTAATTCAAAATTTATTTTAGCATCACCAAAAAAAAAAAAATTCATAACCTTTGTACTTTCAGAACATTAGGTGTGTGAGATGACACAGATTTCCAAATATCTTAGGATCAAATCTGAGCAGGATCTGGAGGTACCAACCTGAAATGAATCTGAATTCAAAAGAAATGTATCTTTTTTTCATTCTATTATTGCTTGTAAAGTTATTGTAATTAAATAAACACAATTCAAGATTTCATGCAAAAACAGTGACTCAAAAATTTCAGACTAATATTCACTTGAAAAAGTTAAAATATTTTGCTTTCTCAAAATGAATTGAATTTTGCTTTCTTTTTAAACTGCCTGATTGTCACAATATTAAGCTTCACTTTCTGATGAGAGGTGTTAAACTTTAAGGCTCCTTGTCCCTGTGTAGACAGATTTCTGCATGATGATGTGAACCAGATAGCCTCATCTTCAGAAATCAGTGATGGAGAACTTATTCTCTAAGGTCCACCCCACTCCTTACACTGACTTCATTGTCAGTGGCAGAGGAAATGCTGCTTGATGCTGAACTGACACAAAAGACAATTTCTGGATCAGTTGCATTGTGATGCGACTTTAAAAAATCAGAAATAAAAGTGAAGGGTTTGTGGCATATTGGTTTTAATCGTGGAGAAAAGGATTACAAAAAATATTTATTAGGAAAAAATAAATCTTCTTGTGAAAACTAACTGTCCTTTTCCACTTGCACCATACGCTCTGTACCCTTGGCACAGATTTGGTTTTTAGTGCCTCCTTAGCAGGCTTCTGAAACAGCAGTTTGCCTCTTTTCTTTCCATTACTTTGGTAGTAGAAGGATTTGGGCACATTGACTTTAATGGGACTTCATTCATTTTATTGGCTATGCTCCAGCCTGTCAAGCCCACAAATGTTCTGTAGCTGCTCTTATTTTGCCTCTAAGATAGTAGATAGTTAAAGCAGTTTATTTCTACACCTGACTTTTTTTTTTTTTCTTTAAATATCAGAGAGACTTTGAAGGAAATTAGGACGAGAAATCAGAGGAAATGCTCTAGCATGATATTGCTACCTTAATGTAGAGGTTTATATAACATTTGACAGGAATTATTGCATATAAAATTTTGCAGCTGAGCAAGTATGCATTTCCTACACCGAGCTGAGATCTTGCTGTCAGGTGCTATGAATTTGTACCAAGAGTGCAATAAAAGTAACATAGATTTCTGTTTACATATGTTGTTATACAATATTTAAAGTGTAAAGAATTTGAAAGGTTCTTAATGGATGGAAATGTTTATGCTAGGGGAGATGGAGAAATGGAATAAGTAGTAGGAGGCATATGGTAACTCAGATGAGAAACATTTCATGCTGGGAGACATTCCTCTTCTGTGGTGTGTTAAATAATCTGGGGCGGATGTTTTTCTTTGTTTACATGATGTTCTGAGTGAAACATTTTCTGTGAGTAAATGAGGATTTTAATGAATTTTAGACAGTTTTGCCTGAGAGATGTATCTAGCTATAAAATATACAAAGATAGCACGAAATGATGCTGGCTTCATTGTTAATATTCTGTGCTTTTATTGTATTAGTTGAAATAACTCAGCCAAAATGGGGACTTGCTGCATACATGTGTATAGCTGTATATTTTTCACTGAATTGCAATTTCTCTAGGACCTCAAATGATGAAAAAAGCTCTTTAAAGCAGATGACAAAATAAGGTTTTCTGTCTAAAGTTGTGCATGTGAGTTTGAGGGAAATTATTGTGGAATAACAAGAGTACAATTTAAATCTTGCTGAAATGAAAGGAGTGTTGTGGCATGTGGCATACAAAACCCCCAGCCTCAGAGCCTGTCTCCAAAACCAGAATTTGCAAAGCTAATTTCAGTTTGGAGCAAGGTGAGATTGACAGCTGCCAGTACACTAAGTGCTGGGATGCCCAAACCAATCAATAAGGAAATGTGGAAGAGCAGAGCATTTCTGAAATGCTGTCTCCTGCAGGGACTGGACTCCCCAAAGCTGGAAGCCAGAGTTAAGTTTTATTGAACATTTGCCTGATAGAAGCACTTGCCCAGTAAGTGGTATTCTGCTTCCTGGGATGCTGATGGAGTTTTTATTTGCTACTTGTTGGATGAAAGAACAAAAAAACCCCACGAATAATTCTGAGACCAGCCACTCAAGACAGCATCTTTCCCACTGGACAAGACAAACTCCTAACATCTGCTCTCCTTTGGCCTGTGTGGCTTCTGCACTTCTTGCTCAGAATGCCATAGTTACTCACAAAAACAGCAAAATGCAGTTACCTCCCACAGCTTTGTAATTAGCACAGTCTGTTATGATGGACCAGCTCCAATCCTAACCTTCCTCATCCTTTGTTGGGGAAACTCAAAACTGATCACCTGGAGAAGATATTCTAAGAAATGAGCTATGGGAAGTAATTTAAGTAAGCTTTGTGCTTTGTGAACCCTGATAGAACAGGTTCCATAGAGATTTTCAATAGAAATTGGTAGAGGAATGATTGTTTTATGGTCATTGAGGAGGACAGACCTTGAGGAGACAGATACACAGTGAGCAGCTCAGGCACAATACAGTGTTTGTTTAGGCATTTTGAGAAGTTACTATACAATACACTACTCTGTCTCAGACATCTGTGGATGTTCATTTCATTTCATTCCAATGTCTGTCCTTTTTTTTTTTTTTACCTCTACCAATTCTCTGAACTTCAGTATCTCCTCTTGTTTGAGTGAGATTGGTAAGTCCAGATACTCCAGTTAACCAGAAAATGGACTTGTAATGCCATTTGTCATTGATGAAAACATGTAAAAATGTAATTTTCTTTTTCTCAGAAATAACTGCTGGGATTTATTTCAGGTAACTTCAAATGTACTGCTCTTAAATAGATGATCTTGAGATAAAATTTTTTCTAATTGCTTTGTCATATTAAGACATACTCTAAAAGCTCCCCATGAAAATGTCAACAGGAGTCTTTTACTTTCTTAGAGCATTCAGGGAGTCATAGTAGAAGATTCAAAATATATTTATTTCTTAATAATTCCTTCTCTTAAAACAGTTCTAAAATAAAATGCAGTGGATAAGTGACAAGTCTAGAGATAAGATCGCCCCCAGCAACAGACTAGTGATTGATTGATGTGTTATATATTAGCTAAAAAAAATGATGGTCTTCACATTTTTCCTCCTACATCATAGTTGTTAATCTTAGCTGCATTCCAACATAGCCCTCTCTCACAGAAATATTTCAGAATTATTTAAAAATTAGGTAACAATCATCTATTCTGTTCTTATTATTAGCAGAATGTCAACTGTCCCCTGATGAAATACATGTTTCTGTTGTACAGACAACTTTTTTGCAGGAGAAGATGATGCATATAAAATAAGGCAGAAGCAAGAAGGTATTGCATTTATTTTGTAAAAAAACCTATGCAGTTTCAACTTATGTACACAGCAGCATACTGAAGATTTTAAAAATATTATTTTTATATTTATTTGCTTATTTATTTGAGCCTTGTCTGACAGTGTCTAAATGAAAACTTCAGTTCCAAATTTTGTTTAAATCTACAATGTCCAGGGAAGTAACTTTTTTTATCTGAATCTGTAGAGTGTTCATATTTATTTTCCCTTTCTCTGCTTAAAGTTTGAATCCCTGGCGAGTATCTTTCTGGTGCTGCAGTGAATATGCTGTAGTTGTACAGAATAACAGCAGGACACCACTGACATTTTGTTGATAAGATTTGCTTTAAAATATATTCACAGACAACCTGTCTTGCAAGTATACATTACTGTAGAACCTTTATCAATTTCAGACACGCTCAGCCTCTATCATGCATAAACCTCACAGAAACTTTTGCCAAGAATAGCTATCCAAAAAGATAGAGAGAAAGAAGGTAAAGCGTTTTATAACATTTCAGTTCCCTGTTGTGTCAAGATGGAGAATAAAAAACCCTCACAGTAATAAATTAGTATTTTATTCTTCTACGTTTATTTCTCTGCAAATGTCTGATGCAAATGTAGACCATTAACATGCTCTTTTTGTCTTTCTTTTCTTTTTAACAGGGTGGATCATATATCTAGGCATTTTTTCCCTTTCTTTCCATTTATTTCTTCTGAGAAACTAACTTCAATAATGCCTTTTTAGGTTTTTCTCATTGTTTCTATTCCCTTCAGAGTCTCTAATTTTGTTTTCTGGGTTATGTAAAACACATTGAAGTTAAAGTTTACCATTTTTATTTCTCAGTTCTGGAATGTCACCTATTTTAACAGAGAAGATATGTAACTGTGGACAAACATACATTAGTTTCATAATGTCTGTTTGATTTTATTGAGGAAATCTCCCTTATATAATTCAATTTGCTGCACTGAAATGAGATCTATGCTATCAAGAAGTATTCAGGTTGCTAATTAAATTGAAAGTCAGGTATTGGCAGTTGTTAGATCCTCCTGTAATACACTTCAACCCCTGACACGGTCCCCACAATCCTACACATTTGGGGATGGCTTGGAAGTTACCAGGTGGGAAAAAAAATGAGAATACTGTTTTACAGATGGCTGAATGTGAGCTGGCAGTGTGCCCAGGTCACCAAGAAGGCCAGTGCCTTCCCGGCCTGGATCAGCAATGGTGTGGCCAGCAGGACCAGGGCAGCGACTGTCTCCTTGTACTCAGCACTGCTGAAACTGCACCCTGGGTCCTGTGCTCAGCTCTGAGCCCCTCACTACAAGAAGGACATTGAAGGGCTGGAGTGAGTCCAGAGCAGGGCAATGGAGCCAGTGAAGGGTCTGGAGCACAGGTCCTACGAGGAGCAGCTGCAGGAGCTGGTGTTGTTTAGCCTGGTGAAAGGGCAGCTCAGGTGGAACCTTTTGCTCTCTACAATCCTGGAAGAAGGTTATGACAAGGCGTGTCGGCCTCTTCTCTCAGGCAACAAGTGACAGCACAAGATTAAATGGCCTTAAATTGTGCTGAGGTCAGGTTAGTTTGCATATTAAGAAGAAAAGTCTTCATGGAGAGCTGTCAAACATTGCCACAGTCTGTCCTGTTAGGTGATCATCTTGTTATCCCTGGAAGATTTTAAAAGACATGTAGATGCAGCACTTGGGGACATGGTTTAGCATTGGGCTTTTCAGGGCTATGTTAATGATCCCAAAGGTCTTTTCCAACCTAAATGATTCTATGAAGTCTAGGTGTAGATTGTGAACTGTTTCAAACTGTGCTCTGCTTTCTCTTTTGTCCAAGCAGCAAATAGATGACTGAAAAACTCACAAACCCTGCATAAATTAGAAGTCTAGGTTTTGTTGCCAAGACAAGCTGCTCTATGAGTCAGCAGAATTTCATATAATGGTATTATTTTCTTTTGTATTTTTCAGCTCTATAATTTTGCATTTGCTTAAGAAAGAAAATATAGATCATAATTTTTGGGCAAGTGATGAAATGGAATGGCTACTCCTGGAAGTGTTGCCTGTACACTGGCGTCCAATTTTGTAGCACTTTTGTACATTCAGCTCAACCTCCTAGCTCTGGGTTTCATCATGCTGAAATCTTCTGTAGATCTGCATTTTACTGTCTCTTCCCTTGAGCCAGCTGGAATCCTGAAATAATATGGCTGTGTGCATTCATTTCTGAGCTGAGGCTGAAAGTCCAAGAGGAATCATTAACTATCTTAGGGAGGAACTTTATTTTCATCTTTTGTATCTGCATGTTTCTTTGATGCAGTGCAGTTTTAGGATCAGGTCAGCTTTGGTTTGATGGTCTCTTCAGAGGATGCTGAAATAGAGGGTAGGTGTTGCACAGTGTCCTTGCTCCTGCACAGCTGCTGTGCTCAGCACTGGCACTGTCTCTGTCAGAGGAAGAGTATTCCTGGAAACCCTGGCTGCCACTGGGGACAGCTACAGCAGAACTGTTTGCATCAGTGCAAAAGGGTCTTGCCTTACAAGACAGGGCTGCTGAAGGTAGGATGCCTGCCAAGAACTGGTCCTGACCTGTGCTAACTGCTGGCCTGTACTCATGGGCTCTTGTCACTGCCAAAACCTGTGCTGGGGGCAATGATAATAAGCTACTAATGGAGAAAGCTGAGCTCCCGTGCCCCAGATTTTTTTCTCTCCCTAGTATGTCCACCCTTAGGCTGCAGACAGCACTCCAGCACGTCCTCCTTTTACCCTTAGCTTGCTGCTACTCCTCAGCTCCTTGCTGGAGGTGTAAAGGGATGTTTTTTTCTATTTCTCATCTTTGAGTTCAAGGCAAAATTCATATAAAGTTTTAACCAAACTTTTGAGTCTTTCTATATTTTATTTTATTTTCTCACAGGAAATATCTTCCTTTCCTGCATGTATATACTACAGTTTGATGCTAATAACCAAAATATCATTGCCTATTTTAAAAGTAAAAAACCTAATGGTCCTGAAGTTGTGCTTTCATATCTCTCAAATGTATTCCAGGGGGTTCTAAGCCATAAATTGCTCGGGTTTTTTGTATTTAATTCTTTTATTTGAACATAAAATTTTCTGCTTATTAAAAATACAAATTCTATGTCTACAATTACCAAAAGCTTTATTAATCATGGAAGTTTCTAAAAAAAACTCCAAAGTAATTATATCTTGTAATTATAAGAAAAAAGCTTCCAACTACTTCTTAGTGAATCACAACATTTACCAGTTTGGAGCCTGCAGCTATATGGATGAGATTAGCTGCCTAATTGGAGAGGGGAAGAAAAAAGAATGAATAGAAAATTAATTTTATATTTTAAAATAGCTTGGACTTCTATCTGATTTGCAGTGAGAGTCCCTTTTGTGTGGGTTGCTTTTTCTTTTCTCCTCCAGAAGCCAGTAAAGGAGCTTAAATATGCCATTATATGTACAACAAAGTGATTGCAAATTACAGATATTTTTTGAAAAGGAAAACGGGGAAGGTTGGATAAGGCCTGTCTGCTGCTTTCAAGGACTCTGGCATAAAAATTCTTCTTTATACATGCTGTGCCCTTGGCAGTTTCATGAAAGTGAGGCATCATGGAGACTAAGGAACATCAGAAGGAGGAGGAGGAGTTATAAGAGTGGGGCGTCAGTCTTTCACTAGTACTAAGTCCCTTGAAATTTTTCTTCAAAAATACAAACTGTTCTCAGACATCTCCAAAGTTCATTTATGAAACAGACTGATAGTTTCAAGAGTGGGAGTATATCTCTCAGTTGTTATCCACTTCCAGGTCTTGATCCAACCAAAATTCTCTTATAATGTGGAGTACTAATGGAGAAAATCTATGTAACTTGTACAGGCTACAGCTGGTACATCAGAGTTATGCAGTACTTTGAGAAACTTAGCTCAGATGCTGAAGGTGACTGAGACATGACTGCACAGCCCAAGGTAGAATGACATACTTCTCAAACAGGCTAATTATCCCCAGTGCAGGCCATGAACTGATTTCTTTCATTCTGGTATAGGTAAAATCTTCACTGAACCAGGATGCTGGGGCATGTGGAGGAATGTCTCTTACTGATTCCTATTGAACTATATTGGTGTAGTAATAAAAGTGTAATTAAGAACATCCATGCTGCTTTGTATATGCAAAAAATTATGGGACACAAAATCAGAGGTTTCTAGGAAGTATTTGTTTCCTGCTGTTATTTGTTTCTTTGCAACATTTTGCAATGTTAACTTATTTAAGAGATTTTGTGTGTTTAGATGTTGGTAGCTCGAGGTTTAATTCATCAACCTCTCTTCCGTTCAGCAAAAGTAATGACTAATTAGCATTCATCTGCCATGCTGTAAAGTTGATAGAGATGGTGGATGATATTTTAGCTGATTGTCATGCAGTGGGAATGACAGAAATAGCAGTATCTGGGGCTAACTGGAATTTGAAAATGGGGTTTCTTCCAAGGCTGGCAAATCTTATCTAGATCATGCCTAGGGAGAAATGCAGTAACATATTTCGCAGAAGATAAGATTATGCTGCAGGAGAGGAGATATAAACAGGTGGTCTTGGCAATGGCTAGATTTTAAATCTAAGCCTGTATAGCTCTCAAAGACGGAGTTAAAATTTTCTTTACGAATAAAGGTAATTGCTTAAATGAATTATTGCAAGTACAAGTAATTTTCTTACCAAAACTGGTAAAGTAATAGAAATATAGGTAGGTGTTACTATTTAAAATTGGGTTTGGTGACTGAGTAATATGATTGAAGTATTAAACTTCCATCATCCACAAATACTTTCTAGCTAATTATATCTAGGGATTATAAATGTGGACAATGCAGCATATTTCTTATGGGGGTCCTGCTGGAAAACATGAGCCAGCAGTGCCTTTTTGGCCAAGAAGGCCAATGATATCCTGGGGTGCATTAGGAAGGGCATTGCCCACAGGCTGAAGGAAGTGATCCCTCTCCTCTGGTTCCCTGGTGAAGCCTCAGCTGCAGTGTTGGGTCCAGTTCTGGCCTCCTCAGTAAAAGAGAGACATGGAAGCTCTGGAGCAGGTCCAGCAAAGGGTTACAATGATTGGAGTGCTGGAGCATCTCTCTTAAGAGGAAAGACAGAGGATTGGGCCCTCTTAGCCTGGTGAAGATTAAGAGGGGTTTTTATCAACGTGTACAAGTGCTTGCAGGGAGAGTGTCAAGAAGATGGATCCAGGCTTTTCTCAGCAGTGTCAAGCAGTAGGATGAGATGCAACAGGCAGAAACTGGAACACAGGAAGTTCCAAGTGAACATGAAGAGGAACATCCTTACATGTGTGACTGAGCACAGAAACAGGTTGAAAATGGGTTGCACATGAAACAGGTTGCTCAGAGAGGTGGTGGAATTTCATTTCCTAGAGATATTCAAAAGCCATTTGGGCACAATCCTTAGTAATATGCTGTAGGGGACCCTGCTTAATAAAGGAGGTTGAAGCAGATAAACTCCAGTGGTCTCTCCCAACCCTCATCCTTCAGTGATTTTGTGAATCTTTGACTAATGAAAAACATCTAGATTGAAATCTATTTGGATGACAGGCTATGAGATTTTAATGTGTTTCAGAAATACATTTTTTAAAAAATCCTACAGCTTGGCAGCACGTGTGTCTTTATTACACGTATGCAGGCTGTTTGGATTTAGGCTCTTATACTGAGTGTGTCATATCTGGTCCAGATAACTTTTAGACTACCTATGCCTCTTATCCTTGATAATTTCAATACAAATTGCTGTGGAACAGAACTGCACAAATTAGTTTTTGTCATCAAAAATTTCTCCAGAAATGTAATTTCAAGTCCTCTCAACTGTTTATTATAGCAAGCGTTCTACATGTACCTTGGTCCAAAGAACAGTCCAACTCCTGGCCCTTTAGAAGACCATCCCAAGAATCACACCAGGTACCTGAGGGCATTGTCCAAACATTTCCTCAACTCTGACAGGCTTTATGCTGTGAGTTGTAGACAATTCAAATGTAAAGCAATCCTTATCAGGGTAAACATTTCTGTGGCCCACCGATTTGGATATACTATTACTCAAGTAATTTTCAGATAGCTTGACTCTTTTGTGTATTAAAATGATATTAATAATAAATATGTTGAAATTAGAATCTTTAAAAAGCAGCATAAACACAACAGAACTTTTCTGACTTCTTAGCCATAGAGATGGAGCCTTATAAACCTGTGAAGAAGGACAAATATTTTTTCCCCTCTAATATAAATTCTAGTATGTCTGAAAGTTTTCTGCATCATTACCTTGCATCTCTCCTCTTGGCAAGGGGAAACATTGGTTTCAGGAAAAGTTCTGAGAAAATTCTGAGAGACAGAGAGAATGAAATTCAGTCATCTCATTTCCATATATCATTTGAAACTCTCAGACCAAATATCCAAGAGGTATTTGTAATACTCTTGGGATACTCTTAGTACTTTTAGTAGACCAGTAGTACTCTTAGAACAAGATTTTTTTCATCACAGCTACTTTCTACAATACTGATATTAAATTAAAATCAGAGAATCAAGAAGTAGATTGTCACTTTTCAGTGCACTTTTCAGGACAGCATTCTATATTACTCCTTTTTGGGGGGAGTAAATTTCAGATTCATTGACACTGCATTGTGATCACCTTGGCATTCCTTGTATCACTGTAGCTTAGGCCTTGTTGCATCATTTTAGATATGATCAGAGAAGCAGGGGCATGTAGCATTATTCTGAAGCATTCCCCATGTTACTAAGTTTCTATGTATTCTCCATCATTGAATTCTGTAATATGTTTGTGTATTTTTATATATGCATATGCATTATGACAAACTCTGTATGACAATGCCAAGAAATGTCACTAGTGTTAGCTTGTTAGCCATGACATATTAACTTTCTGTCCAAAATGATACTGACAAGTCAAGAGCTTCTCTAATTCAGGATATGCCAGCTAGATGGCTTTGTGCCTGTTACCTCTCCCAGTAGGAAGCCTGGAGGGATGGGGGTGAAATTAATGCCAGGGCATGTGGTGTTTAAAAGCAACATAGTAATTCTATCACCCCATCAACAGATAGAGAAATCTGTGAATTTTTTGCAGCCTTTACGAATAGCCACTTGAAATATCTCTGGAGGTTTCTACCATAAGGCTGCCTATTACTCTTATTTAGTTCCTAAGAACATCAATTAAGCTTGATAAAGCAGAAAAAATGAATGTCACATTTGGTATACTTCTGGCTGACTGCATTGATTTTTGGCTTCTGAATAGATTCAATTATATGGTGTAATTCAAGCTTGTCGTGATTGCAATTTTGTTGGATCTCCTCCTCCAATAACTTCTCAATTTTCTAATTTCCCATGGGAGATTAAAGGTCACTCTAAAAGCTACATTTTTAACATAGTTGGGCATTAGATTTGTTAAAAACACTTAGTAAAATTAATGAGTTTAGTAAATGCTCTTACACACAGTTGTCAAAAATCTGGAAACTTTAGAAACAGCAGGTCTCCAAGACACCTTCACTGCTGGAGAACATCGTGGCTTTAAACAGCAATCTGTCATCATTTTATGGAAATCCAGGCTTGTAATTAATGATGTTCAAGGTTTTATTCTCCTTTCATATTCCTGATGTGTGGTTTTATGTGTATACTGCTGCTATTCAAGATATTTCCTTCATGACCATTTTCCACCTGCCTCTTACCTTACAAATAATTTTAGATATTGCATATTAAAGATGAAGCAGGAAATAAAGCATAATTATTTACCTTAAGTTACTATCACTAAATTCACTTTATTACTGTAGTGATGCTATATTTGATATCAAAACACTGACCTGATTCCAAGTTTTAATGAGTAAGTTCTTGAATCTGGGGACAGCTGATACAGTTCCTGTATCTTTTCTGGCTCTACAGGCCAAGGTCTTCAAAAGAGTCCTTTTTTCCTAATTGTCAACTAAAATAGGAAAGTGCTGTTTCCCATCAGATTAATAACATCATGAATAGTCAATGAAATAAGAATGTATTTTCTTCTGAGAATAAAAAATAAAAAAGTTTGAGGTTTTATTTATAGTTAAAAACATGAATAAACATGCTTTTTTTTCTTCTTTGATATTAATGCCGGCGACTGTGGTCCAGTGAGAAAGAAGTATAGGCAAAGATTCAGTGATATTTTTTCTTTCTAGTGAGATCAATTGATATAATATTGCATGGTTGACAAGCAATCCCTTATTCATAATTCTGTGTTTTGCCTGTTTGTTTTCATTTTGTTTAACATTTTGGCGGAAAAAATTTTGCGGAGCAATTGTACTGAATGTTCTATATCTGATTTTTTATTTTCTCTTTGATGAAAAAAAACCCCAAAAATAATAAGAAAAATCAGCCTCATTCCATTGGACTAACTTCTTTATTCCTTAAAGTCCTTATGTCATGGAAACACTTAAGTCAGTACACAAACAAGACTTTGCTACACTACAGACCTCAATTTGCTTTACTAAAACATATTGAACAATTTGAATAACTGTGTTGAAACTAAAGAGAACATTGAAAGAAATACAAATTATTTCAGAGAAAAGAAAAATCCACAACAAAACCCAGAGCATTATAGCTGTCTGAAAATGTGTTTAATGCCAATCCAATGCAAAAATTAATATCAACTTATCAACTCATTCCACATTCTCAGCTGTCTTTTGGACTGTGACCAAGAGGAAATCTTTCCTCCAAGGCACATCCATTGCTTCCTCATTTTAATGTAAGGAAAGATTTCAGAGCTACCCATGACTGAAGATTTTATGATGGGCAGGAGTGAAAAGGGGAAGCACGAAGCTTTTAAGTAGCCAGCTGGCTAGAGAGTGATAAGTTTCTCCTTTGCCAGAGAATTCCCTCCTGTGTTAGAAAATGGATCTGTGAGCTTTCTCTGAAAGTTGAACAGCTTAACCTCATCATCCAGTGAAAGACCTGGATGCCAAACCTTGTCTCTGAGAGACAGGAATAGACACAGACAAGGTGACAGCAGGAGGAAATGCTTCCCCCAGAGGGGGGCTGTGCTGGTTAGGACTGTGCTTTCCAGAAAAGGTGTGTTTTAAGGGACTTATAAAAAACTGTGAGTGGCATGAGAAGTGTGAATGTGTATCAGTTTTTTACTGTCTTTCTTCAATATATTGGCAGTTATAAATAGTCAAAGAAGGGTGATTATTTATACAAATGGAATTTGATGCTGTAGGGCACAGGAGACATAGTTGTCTCATTCATTGTCAGCCACTGCCAAAGGCAGAAAACCCACGATGGATTCATAGAACTGTAGAATATACTGAGGTTGAAAGAAGCCATCACAGTTGTTGAGTCCAGCTCCTGCTTGGAATCTCAATATAACTCATTACAGGGGTTTTTATGATCATATGAGCAGGTTTACTTCCTCCAAAATTGAAGGAAAGAGTGAACATCTCGGATATAGTTTGCTGAATATGTACATATTGCTTTTTCATGGGTTGCATAAAGGAAATCCATAGTGAAGACAATGAAGCTGACCATGTAATACTCATAGATTTCTTAACTACCATATTGACTTGCTTGAGTGGCAGTACATAGTTTTTGCACGCTGTTGGTGCATTAAGAGAACCCCAGAAAACAGCAAATCCAGAATGAAGAGGTTTACAAACACTTCACCTGCTCAGGTAAGTCTCCTACTTTAAATCCTACAATGCCTCTCAGTAATGTTACATGATTGACTTCAGTTAATGGGGCTATTTCTTAGGGAGGTCTTTACAGCCAATTTTGAAGACTAATTGAGTTAGGGCAACTTCTTCTGGGTTCATTTGTAGTATGCTCCTTGGGGTTGTCCCTTTGGCCACAGCTCCCTCACAACAGATTGTCAAGTGCAGCGGATTATGTAACAGCAAATCACCCGTGTTCTTGGGCTGTGTTGTCTGCCCTCGTTTCATTAAAATAAATCTTGATTAATAGAGCTATTTTAATGAAAAGTACTTAGATAGCATGGAATCCATTTGCTTAAGAGGCTTTGATGGTGTAGGCTGAGCCTAATGAAAACCATATTAGTCTTAGCACAGCAGCACAGGTGACACTTCAATGCAAGTATTTCGTTCCATATAGTGGATTTGTGGAAAGAATCTTATGGGATTAGCTGGCAGATAAAAAAGTTTAATCTTTTAATTTTAAGGTGTAATAATTAATTTTCTTAACTGGAAGTCAATTAATGTTATTGAATCTAACTAGTTCCTTTTCCAGGGAACTAAATACAATCCAAGAAGAGCATGAAAAAGGGGAAGATGTTTCCCCCTCATACTCTTTCTTGTACTAGAACTAAGCCATCTTTTTAAATCAGACTCCAGTGGGTTTAGGAAAAAAAAGAAGAATGCTTTCATAGAAGGCACAATTAAATAATGGAGCTCATTGCTACAATGTATTTTGGCTACCAATAATACGAATTGGAATAAATAAGAGAAGTTCAAGAGAAACAGTTTTATCTGTTTGAGGTGGTTAAATGTTGTGATCCAGCTACAATCACACATTGCAGAAAGTAAAACTGTGCTGCAGGGGAGAGTCACTTTATCCTTTTCCTTTTTCTTTTTACATTCCTCCCTTAAGCGCTGCTGATGGTTTCCATCATAGACAAAATAGCAGGCTAAATTAATTTTGTGGCTGCCTCAATGACAATATTTTCACCTTTTTATTCAAGTATTAATCCCTTATAATCATAACAGTAGAGTATCACATGGTTCTATTGTCTTTCTTCCATTGACTGACACACAACTCAGGGAAGAAATTCAAGGAGTCCTCTCATGATTGATAGTGCTGCTACTGTGGGGTGATTTTCTCTGCTCCTCCTTTCCCTCTCCCTGATCCCACATGATCCTGTAGGCTTTCCTGAACCAGCTCCCAGGAGTTTACATGGCCATATTGTGAGTTAGATCACCTCACATATTCAATTAAAAACAATAAATTTATTCCTACCGTGCTGATTAATTTTCAGAAAAATACTGAGTTGATCTGATTTGCAGCACAGTGACACAAACTTCAGGGCTGGTGAAAAGGGTAATGGGGGCAGAGGGTCAATCTTTTCACAGAATGTCAATCTTTAAAACATATTTTCCTTTAAAATAGACATTTACTACAATGTATTTTTATTGTCTCTGTTGTAAGTCCCATCTAAGAAAGAAATACCTCTTAAACTGGAACTCTTAATTGTGTGTGTTCTGCCTGGAGTCTTGTCTTCAGTAGATTTTACAGTTCTGTCAACAGTTTTTTAACACAAGAAGGAGTTTTCATTTCTTGTGACAAAATTTTTATATACAGTTTCTAAATCTAGACTCTGTCTGAAGTACACTTCAAAGTAGTGTCTTCAAGAGAATGTCTGCAATCAGCACGTCTCACATGTTAATATTCAGTTTGTGAATGTGATAGGATGGTATTGTCAATAAATTATAAACTGCTAATCATGTTATTTTATCTGATTCTTTGAATATTCTCAACTTTAATATTAGGTTGTCATTTCCTCTAATGGCTTGACAATACTCCAAAGTAATATTATAAAATGTAATTTTTTTCCTAATATTTAATGCAATTTATTTACTGTTTAGTGTAGATAGGAACAATGAAATGTGGAGTTCAGTGCATTTACTTCTGCCTGAAGGTTTCTTTAATATCATGTTTTCTATAAGTGCTTTAGATTGTCCATTTTGAAAAGGATAACTATTTCCCTTACTTTCAGTTTGGTGGTTTGCTTGTTTTCTGACATAAATCAGTACACTTCAGTACAGTGAGTTGTTCCATCATTTTGTTACCATTCTCCTCTATGGTGTGTGTACAGAGTTGGTACTTTCAAACTCTGTGAAGTAATCTAAGGCACTTTTTCACCTTGGCTCCCTATCTTGACTTGCTCAGAGCAGTCTGGACTGCTGCCTGCACATCCCTGCTGACACATTGGTCAGGTTGTTCTCTGGGCTCTGGACACTGCACTGGAATGTGGAGCAGCTGCTTGAGCACATGAAAGATCTTGCAGGTTAGACAGGAGACTTTCCATGGTGCAAAAGCATCTGAAGTCCTAGTAGGATGTCCTAGGTGATCTCTAACAACACTATACACATATTTGGAGTAAATGATATTTCTTTCTGTGTCATCCTCCCTTTCCCCACATGTCCTAGGCTTTCAGATCTGCTTGTGTCTCATCCTGTTAACTCATTAATTGCTGAATACTTCATTGTCTTGGTTGTCAGATCAAAGGTTTAGAGATGGAAGCAAGCAGGTGAAAGCACCTGGAATGAAGGGAAGGACAACAATCAGAAGCATTTTCTTTGCTTATCCTCCTATCCGTGGAATAAGTTCTGTCTTACTTCTGGGTGCTGCTTACTGGAGAGCTGGAGTTTAAACACTCTGATTTTCTGTTAGCTGGGTGGCTACCCAGGACACAGGGGAAACCGAAATTATTTGTGCATCTAGCCATAAGTGATTTGCCTGAGGCTATTTGAGAGCACCGTGGATGGAAGCTGAAGCATGCAGTACACTAAGCACTTGTTTGTTCTTCCTCTGCACATTTGTGCTGAAATTATGGTTATTAAAACTGTTCATTACTGTCAAAAGAACTTCCTGACACTTGGATCCGAGTAACATCTTATGGAGTAACTTGAAGTTTAACTTACTTACTTTATAAATTCAGATATAAATTCATGCTGTTTAATCAACCCTTTCCAAGACTGCATGAATATCAAATGTACAGACAGTGTACCTTCTTGATTGCAGTGATATTTTTAAAATTCATATAAATAATTATGTTAATTAAGTCATTCAGTGCCAGCCTCTTATTGGAAAGCCTGAACATAACTGAATAATTGCCTGTCAGGAATACATAAACCAGGTCAGGGTGATAAAATTATTTTGTTGTATATGTGATGTCCACATATCATTCACCACCCAGTGTGTGTGGTACGTGGTTGCAGTCTCTAGTAAAGCAAAGTCTACCTGTCCATAGGGATTTAGGAATTAAGAATAATGTCTCTGAAATATTTCGTACCAAAAAAAAAGTGTCAGTTTTGTTGCACAGTTGGACATTTGTAAGACATTTACCATTTATAAGACAACAACAACAAAAACATATTAATCTGTTTATTCCATTATGCAGTGCCATTCTGATAATGAGATACAGCTGAAAAGAGACACAGAAGACTGTTTTTTCCATCTGTTCATCTATCAACCTTTCCTTGGCATAAAACATGAAGAATTTGTTTCCTTATATAGCACCACAAGTGCAAATATAAATCTGATTTATATTTACACATATCTTAAAATATGGTATGGAATTGGCCTTTGATATATGGAAACAACATTATACATAATAGCTGTTAGTTACTCTAAGTACTTAGACAATAATTAGTGTTTCTGTTACTCTTACTCTGCTCTCACCTGCTTTAGAAGTATGGGCTTTACGCTGTTTCTGTTTCTGAGTGCAGAGAAACTGATAAGAAAAGAAAAACAGCAACTTGCTCTCTGTGTCAGTAGGGGTTTGTTTGGTTGAGCCGGCTGTGCATTTCTGTGAAGGGTGAATATTTCTGTTTGAGGATCAGAGTTGAGGGAGTTGTGATTTTCCACATGCTAGCAGGTGAAAAATGTAACAGATGATTGCATCCAAGAACATAACAAGAACTCTGGAGATAGGGGTCCAAGTCACTAACTTTCACTCACTATCAGTTCTCCATTTGAATGAAAAGGGAAGCAATATTTTCCTTTCTCACAGAAATATTGCCAGGGTAAATGTGAGGCTATATATAAGTAACAAAAAAGCAACCATGAGTACTGCAGTAGGGTAGGTATCAGTAAATGCAGGTGGCCTGAGAGAATCTTACATAAAAATTATTTTCTTGTCCTGCTTTTCCTTTCTTACAAGTATTTGAGGGGGTGTGAGTAAGAGGCACTGAATTATTGAAAATGTGAATCAAGTGCACCCATGACAGTAAGAGTTGCTGGTGCTTAACATCCTGAAACTGCTCTCCTACTCTAACCAACTTAATGACAATCTTAAAGGTGTAGTCAGGTGCTGTAGATGTGGAATGGGAAGGAATAACCTTGTTAGTACTTCCTAAACAGAGGGATCTTTGTGAAAATGTCTCCAGGTTTTGTGATTTTGCTGTGATTTCACAACTGAGACTAAATCCTGTTCAGTCAGGACTGAACATTTTTACAAAATAAAGAGGTCTGCTTTAAAACAAATCTTTCAACATGTCCTGGAAAACCTCAGTAACTTATTGTATTGTAAAAGAAATAATAAATAAGTAAATAGGACAATAAAAAAACTTTTGTCAATATATCACACTGCCTTCAAAAGAGTGCAATGAAAATGACAAAAAATATTTACAGTCTGAAATTTCCTGGTCCTTTGTTTTAGAAGAAAGTGTCTTGCACAATGGAGGAATGTACTCTCAAAGTGAACATTTTGACAAAAATTTCTGTCGCAGATATGCAGCTGGGCATGAGCTCCCACGAAGGAGTGGGTTTTTTTCTCTTCTTAATGATGTGGGGAATGGATGAGCTAGAACAGGGTTGCTATAGAAAATCTGGTAGCAATATTTTAAATTAATTTTCCCCATGCAGAGCCTGAGTTTCCTCTGACAATGAGAAATCTCCCCTTTTTAACTCAACCCATGAGTTTTTTGTTCTTATTTGTCCCTCTGAAGAGGGGAAGTGAGTGAGCAGATTGTGGCATTTGACTCTCAGCAAAGCATAGCACCTCAAGATTGTCTAAGCTTTTTTGGCCCAGCACTGGTTATCAATTCACTAAATGGATAGCACAGTGAAACAAAGTCCCTATTATGAAGGAGGCCAGATTTGATGGTAAAATGATCCCCTTGGCTTTAAGTTTTGAAGCCATGAAACCTATTAAAACTTTTTGCACAGCCAGAAAGGAAGACAAAGTTTGACCTGTGACCTCAACTATATCAAAGTTTTGTAAGATTAGAGCTGTTTATGGTTTAGTAAGAAACTTTTTAACTTGACAATTCTGTGCAGATTCACTGAAGCAGCTGCCCTTGCTGTGGGTGAAAAAGGCTAAGTGGTTTAAAGGGTCAGTCTTAATGAGGAGCTATGTATGTAGAAAACCAACTTGAGAATGGACTCTGCTTTATATTTGTACATTGACTAGGAAAATGAGAATCTGACCCATGGCTATCATTTTGACTGCTTTTTCAGTGCTAGCTACTAGTTCTGTAAGCATTGATCTGGTGGAGTCTGATTTATTATGGATTTATATCTCTTGGTTAATTGTGTGCTTCAGCTGAAGCTCTGCCTGTGATCAGAACACCAATAAGGTTTTTGTCACAGAACCTCTGGCGTCTAATTTTAGACTTTCTCTGTAGAAATCATTTTGTGACAACTACTGAGAGTCATAAGGTCCTTCCAACATCAGGTGCCTATTTTTCACTAAGATCTTATATATTTTAAATTGTCTTTATATTTTACCTGCTCTGTCATGTTTGGCTGAAATCAGACAAGGTGTTCAAAAGTTATTAGAGAAACACTTTTTCTTTCTCATATACATGCACAGACACAGAGACTGAGCTGAATAAGCTATAGCTTCTCTGGAAACCAGGCTAATAAATAGCAACAGTGAAAGATTGCCTCATTCAGTTTTTTTGGAGTCTGTGGTGAACGCAAAGTGTACTCTCAAAGTGCACTCAAAGGAAATATATTTGAAAAAAGAAACACCTAGGCATGCACAGCACCACATTTCACTACAGATCCTCATAGCTCTTGAGCAGGACCAGGAAATCTCTGAGTTTTGGGCCAGCATGAGAAGAGAAGCAAGTATGGAGTGTTGCTGATGGCTCCTTGCCTCTGGCTGTGGGTCAGAACAGTGCAGATGTGGTCTGGAATGTCCTTGGTGCTCTAAGAATAAGTCTGTGAACAAGAAGGAGAAAGTGCACGTGTGAAAGGACGGAGGAGTGGAAATCTCACAGAACACAGAAGAGGAGAGAAAATCTGCAAGAAAAAAATCTGACAGTTAACTATGCTGGGAGTCTATACATATGAAAATATCCTGACATTTCTAACCATGAGGCAGTTGCAGATCCTAGCATATATATTACAGTGTTAAAGTATGACACTTATTTCTGTTTAGGAGGAAGTAAGGGCTTTGAATAATGTTATTGGAGGGAGATTTTGCTTTCTTTTTGCAAAAATCCCATTACTCTCTATCCATTGTTTCTAAATCTGAGACTTCTAAGGGAAATATGCAGGAGATTAGGTACACTTGTAAATAGAGTAAACCATTGCCATTTGAAAAGAAGGGAAATGTGAGACATTACCTACTGGAATTTCCTATTGAGTAATGCAGACATTATTTTTGCCACTTCATTACAGAATTTTAATGTTGTCTTAATAAAAATATCATCCTAATTGAAATCTTCATATCACTTGAAGCTACATTCATCTTCACAAACTACTGGACCATAGCTAAGATTATGATGAGTTCTGATAGCTGAGGAATAAAAATATTGGAACAGTATGATTCTCAGCTGTTTCTATAACTGCAAATATCAGAAAATCTGAAAGCTGTACTGCATCTGAACTAACTTTCTTTTTTGTCTATATTTTCTTGAAAACTTGCTATTTTTGGCTTTCTTTCAAAATTTATTAAAGCTGAAAGATGAAAAGTTTTTCTAGTTTTGAATTTAACTAAGAGTGAATTTAAAGATCTAGATAAAACTGTTATACAGTTCAAGGCTCTTCACTGGAGATATTCGATTATCTGTATTTAAGAATTTGAGAATTTATCTCTTTATACAATACAAAAACAAAGAACAAGATCAGTAATAAAAAGAAAATTGTTATTATCTGTAATTTATGAATGACCACATTAGGAATGGTCAGAAGTTCACATCAGTGCAGTTAACTTGAAGCTTCAGTGGGGAGAAAACACCCTGACTGTAATATAATGGAATAACCACATGCTTAATCTTCTTCTGATTATTATTCTGGTCCTCCAGGAGAGAAAAACAGAAACAAAAAAAAAAGAAAAAACACCAGCAAACAAATAACAACAAAAAAGGAAAAAAACCATCCACAAAAAAAACCAGTCCAAACCAGAAAAAAACAACCCTAAGCCCTCCAAAAGCCTCCAAACCAAACCAAACCAAACCAAACCAAACCAAACCAAACCAAACCAAACCAAACCAAACCAAACCCAAAACAATAAAGGGGGAAAGGTCATATTTACCATGAAGCTGACTTGGTTTATCTACTAATCATATAGCATGGTGATATAGGTTTGACTCTTTTATTTATTTTTTTTAATACAACACATTATGTTAAAGAATGATCATTTTAAGAGAGAATTTTCTATCATTATTCTGATTGCTACAGAAATGTAGACACAGGTAAGACAGTGCTACAAATCAACCAGATGTCACTAGAAAAGTCAGTAAAAAGCATTTCAGATTAGAGTGACAAACATGAGTTAAGCATCAGAAATAATTCACACTTAAAAGCATGAAGAAACCAACACAGGAGTTGTAACCATATGTTTTTCAACTTTGCTTTAAGATTAAAATGTTTTAAAGGAACAGTTGGTAGTGTAATTTTTTTTTTCTGGAACAAACAGATTTTTTCTTTTCAAATTCTCGATCCAGAGTTCTACGTTCTACACGAAACTAAATGTAACATGCTACCAAATTTAAAGAGGCAGCAGGTGGAAGCTAAAGGAAAATCTTGTACCAAACAGATACTTAATGAACATCTGCTATTCAGGATCTGAGATGAAACAGCTTTGCAATAAAGGAAATTGGATCCATGGAACTTTTAGAGCGAGCATTAAGAGCATCCTGTTTCCAAATGCGTCAATGACTTCATGCATGTTTTCCCTAAGAAAATATTCTGTAGAGACTGTAGCATATAGGAAGAAACAAATAAACATTTTTTTTAACCTCAACTGTAGGATAAAATAAAACCTCGTTTTAACAGATTTTATATAAGCCTGCCTGAAAAGTGAATTTCAAAAGGCTTGAAAATCTCTAAAATGTCATCTATTTCTAACAGGAACATATGAACACAAGCTTGATTGTAGTGAATTTCCAGGCTTCCTATCTATGATGGAGATCTGGAATCAACAAATACCTTCATTGTTGAGGCTTGAGGTCACAAATACCAGTACTCCATAAAAATGCTTTTTAGTATATCAACAACAGTGATTATACACCAGCAAGATCATGTAAATTTAGTGAAGAAAATAATCACAGTTGAATTTGCTCCTTTTGACATAAAAGTAGGAAAGACCTGACAGTTAAAAAACTCTTTAAAATAAACAATGTTGCTAGATATAATATTGCAAAAAAATTTACAATGACCATAGTAAGTGAATAACCTATTGAATAGATTTTTAAAAGTTCAAATATAGAAAGTTACAATAGTAGAAGAAAGTTCTATAGTATGGTACTGAAAAACCTATAGTCTAGGATCTATCTATATTCTACCTATACATTCTGCTTATATTCAGAAATGAAGTGACACTTTCTGTCCTTTTTTATGAATAATCTTTTTACTCTAGTTTGCAATTTGGAAGGTAAAATAGCAGATGGTCCTGCATTTCTTTCCCTGAATATACTTAGAACTCTGCTTCTGAGGAAAATATAAATCTTTCTGGATCATCCAAAGTAAGAGTTACTTTCAAAAAAATTCAATGTCCTCAAAGTGTGGAAAGGTTACTCTAGACCCTGACTGACAGATTGGGTTAGAAAAGTAATTTACTATTAGTGCCAAATGATTTTTCTATGATTCTTTGTGGAAAAAAATATTCTTGTCTTTTTTTTTGTTTCTGGAAAGAACCTTGTAATTCAGCAAGTCAAATTCTTACCATTATAGACTCATGTCACAGGGAAAACGTGCTCACTTCACATAGTTTAAACCAAATTGGGATTGAAGTGGTTTATGGATTTATCAATGACACATAATTAACTGGCAATCACTGACCTGTGCTTTCAGGTTTAATATCAACCATACAACAGATTAATCGCAACTCTAGAAACTTACAGAATGCTAATTTATAGCTGCAAGTTTCTGAAACACTCCCTATACCATATTTAATTAAAAAAAAGGGGCTAGTCCAAATTCGCAGGCCATGTGGGTTACACACAGGTGCACACGGATGCACAAGCCCCCTTTCCCCCTGGAAACCAGCATGCAGGTTCTCTGCTCACTTCTCCCTGCAGAGGGAAGATGAGGGTACTCTAGCCCTCCACACCTCCATGCCAACTCCAAAACCAATCAATAGCCCCCAGGGCACTCCCCTGTGCCATTCCTGATTGTGGTCCACAAGCCCCCTCATGGTGGGGGGCTGATCCTGGCACCCCCCATGGTAGGCTGAACTACTCCAGCCTTCTCCTAGGAAGGGGAAAAGGAATCACTGCATGCATGCTACTCTGGTCTGTCTCCCTTCCACTAAAAATCTTCTACACTTTCCTCCAAGGTTACACACAACTATAGACATCATCTAATCAAAGCCTATTTTTATAAATGGGGAAGAAACTTCTACAGTAAATTCTCTTGAAATTCAACGAATTTCATCTTCTCACAGAGAACTTCCTCTACATTAATTTCCATCTTCAATGTATTCATTGACCACTTATGATATGTTGTTCTTATATCAGTATTTTTTCTACTTCCATTTAAAAATGGCAGAATTTTTTTTGGCAGAAATTCTATCTATCCACTGAAGGATAGAGTAGAAATATTTTAAAAAAGGTTTAGAAATTTCACGAGATTAATTTTATTCGAATAAGGTGAAAATACTCCTTTATGGGGAAAAAAAGCAAACAAAAATTTCATAGTTTATTTTATAATGGCAAGTGTAAAATTGCGGAATTTTCAGCAAAACCAGTGGTTGTCATTTTCTTTTATTTTGTTTCAAACAAGGCAGTAAAAGTGGACTTAATCTCCAGACAGGCATCTACATTTATGTGTCTAAGTGCAGGTGTACACATGTGCCAGTTTTCAAGGCTCCTGATACTGTCAGTGGAGCCCTCAGTAAATTAGTCAGTGGAGCCAGGTAGAACACAACTCACTCTGAAGAAGACATTTAAAGGCCCATTCAAATGCCCCACAGAGCTGTCTAATGCTCTTTGAAATGTCTTATGGCATCTAAGAAATTCACAATAATTTCTGGAAGATACTTTGGATAACCTGTGCTTATTCATGTTGGTAGATGAGGACCTGGTGGAGTACAGTAAATGAGCTTCTCTTTCAATTAACTCAATAAATACTTAGCTTAGACCTTCTTAAATGTAGGCACATACACCTGGGTGTCTCAGTCAGCAGCTGATGTCCACTTGTAACTATAGTTTTATGGAGACCTGTGTTTCAAGCAACCTGTAGATGTAGCCTCACTAGACATGAGAAATGTATGAAGTAATGAAACAGGAATGACCACCTAGTTTCTGAAAGAGAAGTGAGATTAAAAAAAGTGTTTCCAACATGTAAAAATTACTTACTTGATCTATTTCACTCCGAAATATGTTTTTAGTTTATCAAAGTCCAGTGGAAATCAAAAGAACTTAATTTTCAAAGAAACATTTTGGGTAGATCCAGACTAAATTTCTTTTGGTGTTATTTTCTTTAGTCTTTCCACTGAAACAGATGCTTCATTGCTTTTACAGTTCACTAGCTCAGCAATGTATTCATTGATTTCTGTGGGCACAAACTCAGATTTCTTAATGATAATGAGGATCTTGCTGTTCACTCATTCCCAGAAGATAGAATCCATGAGTTTGTTCCTAGCATCACCCTGTTCTCTGTTGCGTGTTTACAATTTTATGAAATTCTAGAAAGTTCTAAATATGCTTACTTACTCAGAAGAAGGAAAACGTTAAAAGAGAAAACTGAAAATTTAAGAAAGTCTTAAAGCTAGATTTAACATCTGGGAGTGAACTATGTTAATAATCCCATGGAAAGCACACCACAATACCACTTTCTTTAGTTTCTTGTGCAGCTTTGCCAATAAAAATATATCTTTCTTTTGAATGTATTGTTCTAGGTAGGTACAGAAAATGAGGAAAAAACAATCCTTTAAAATAAGCAAGCTTTTAATAGATCTTGGACACGTTACTTATTCTATGGATTTTCTTGTGTATAGGACAGATACCCCAGGTTTTTTATCTCTCCTATTCGACTTGCTGGGTTGCTTGTGCAGAAAATTCTCAGTCCTTATTTAAAGACTGGTTTGGAAAGACAGAGAAAAGTGCAGATTTTGTTTTTGAGATTCAGTGTTATGCAGAAGTAAATGTTATGAGCATTTGGCCACAATTAATTCAGAGAAGAGCAGTGTAGGATCACCAACAGGCAGGTTTTATCTCACCAGTTTTTCATTATAGCCATAGAAACAAAGATGTTTAGGCATGTTTCCTCATTGTATATTTGATTTTGGAAGGGATCAGAAAACCCAGTTCAGCTCTACTACTGTTTTGCATTCTGGGTATTGCACTGAGATTTAGGGACAATTGTTTCTTGGAGTCTGCCTACAAGACAAATCTTTGACAAAATCATCAATTTTCATTCCTGTTAGGAATTTGAAACAGCTGATGATCTCGTATAACAAAATTTGGTGCCCTAATGAAAGATAACAATCCTCAGAAAATCCTTCTTCCTCACAGCTCATTTGGTTTATGAAAATATCTGTAAATGTCTCAGCTCTAATGTGTCCCCTGCTTTGTTTTTCTCAGAATAACAGAATGGATAAGCTTGTAACAGAACACAGTGTGTCATCTGATCTAATCTCCTGGCTCAGGCAGAGTCATCCTAGAGCCCATAGGATTGTTGTATCCAGACTGCTCTTTATACCTCCAGAGAGGGACAATCCAAAAACTTTTTGGGCAATTTATTGGTCTGTCACCTATACAGTAAAAATGTTCTTTTTCACATTCAGGGGGAAATGCCAGTCTCTGCCTGTTGCCTCATATTGCTTGGCACCACCAAGAAAAGCCTGGCTCCATCCTTTTGACATCCTCCCTTCACATACTGGTGCTCCATTATGGCTTGTGGTCATTGACCAGCTCTTAACAGCACAGAACAGAACATAAAGAGGATATACAAAAGTAGATAGCCGGATAACAGGTAAACGATAAAGGAAGGGGAAGGTACTCCTTGCTGAAGAAAGTTAGGTCCAGAATTTAAACTCTTACTTTTAATTTTTTTGTTTTTACCATTATGTGCATCCTGTCCTACATGTTCTATATATATGGGGACTATATAGGCAACCTTTGTCCTCCACAGGAGGAGACTTTCTACCACAACACTTTTACTTTGTTCCCTGACTTCTAAACATGATACAGTTGGTAAAAGACTCAGAAACAACTCTGTTGGAAAGAGAAGGAATGCCACATTGCAGTCTGTCAATATTAATAATGGTTTTGCACATGAGGAAATTACTGCTGAATTTGAATAATTATGGGCAAATGCATCAACAGAGAGGTGGACATTTTAAAGCTTCAGCACTAATTGCCTGTTTTGTTTTTTTTCTTAGTGGGTTTCTTTTAATTTTGTCTTTGAAAACATGAAAATCTCATGCTCACAGAGAGATTTCTCAGATGTGTAAAATAAGAAAGAATAAATTGAGAAAGAAGAAAGGGCTAAAAATGTAAAAAAGACATGACATTTTGTTTCACATCAGAGTACTTTTTCCTTTTGAGCCTCACTAATTTCTTGCTGTTTTCTTGTTAAGGCATGCATATCTTAAGGACAAGACATTTAATGAGATGCAGCTATGATGTGAGTATGGGGTTATGCAGCTGTCTGGGCACATCCAACATGTGCTGCATAAACAAATACATTGCTAGATGGTATTACTATTGTAAAACTTTTTCTCAAGACCCTTGGAAGCCTTTACCTGTGCTGATGGACTAAAGATACAAACCAATTTAGGATTAAATTTCTACATTTCCCTATACTGTCTGACTTCCTTGGAGTTGGAGGAGTGGTGTTCTTCCCTGATGGTCAGTTCAAATTCCAATTTACCCAATAAAATTCCATTTCCCTTTGATGGTGGACATCAAATAACCTTTTCTTTAGCTATGACCTTTAATAATTTCCAGATCTATAGTAATGACATGAAGGTTCTATATTCTATTATTAGTGTAATCTCATCTGCCTACCCTATTAGTTTTGCCCTTTGGATCTTCCATACTCTTTAGCATATACAACTGCATGTGACACTTCCAAGATCTGACTAAAACTACATATATATTACTCTCTTCAGATGCATAATAATTTTTATACTACTTTTAAAAGACTCTTCTCAATTTGTATTTTTTTAATGGTGAAAAAATGCTAGTTGATTTCTTAACTTGATTTATCATAACTTTCACAAAATATTACATTAACACAAACTATTAAGCACACAGCTGACTTCATTGGAGAACAGTATATGTCAGAAGTATTAATGATGTAATAGCAGCTGAATTGGGGTGCACATGGATTTATAGAACAGATCTTAAGAAAATAAACCAATAAGAGACACATCACACATAAGTAAGAAAATGCAAATTCTATTAAGTAAAATATGTGTTATCTTGAAATGAACTCTGTTCACCTTGGAACAGCAACTCACCAACAAATGGTGACCACTTTCAATATCATGACTTTTCCAAGCCATTAAACTGCCAAAAGAGCCTTTCTTGATCTGTCTCTCACATTCTAAACCAACTCTATTCTAGCCATTGCTTACTTTCAGCATGAAAGTCTATGTTTGTTATCCTTGCCTTAACTACTTTGGAAAATAATTTTATTATTATTGTAATTTTTGTTTGACAAAATTTCACAGCAGATCTTTGGTTTATTTTTTTTTGCCAAAATTTATGGACTATCTAAACTCAAATATTAGCAAAATTTATCTTTGCACCATGGGAACCACTGCTTTCTGTAGCTGTAATCCACGTTTTGCATAAAAATGTGAATCAGAATTAACTTTTTAAAGATTCTGCTACTTATGAGTATTAATATTTTGTTGGTTGGATAACAACAGAATAAAAAGTGAAGCTTCTTTTTTGACCCCTGTCATCAATCCAGAAAACTATTTTTCTTTGAACTCCTAGCAATATTCTGTCCATATTTTCTTATGTGAAATATTTAGAATTTAGGATTTCCTCCACCCCCCACCATCTCTTTCAAATAACCTGGATTTTCTCTGTCTAGTTCCTAAGGTGGCTCAGCTGCCTTAATAATTGTCTCAGACTAGACTTTAATTACACTTTATCAACTAAAAACCATTGTTTGTGAGCAAGCTAACAGAATTTGCAGTGAAGTTGAAGATCATGTTGTACAAGGAGAACATATATTAGAATGTGGCAACATCAAATAATGGAAATCAAAGGCAATAACATGAACAGAGAAAGTGAAGCAACAGCCTTCCAAATTATACTAATTTACTCCCTGTGACAGTATCCTGGACTACTCCAACCAGTTACCGAATCTGATTCCATGGATTCAGTGAAAAGGATTATGTGGAAAATATTGTGGTCTTAATTTTGGAGGAGTTATCCTACAGAGGAGAAAAAAAGAAACAGAACGAAGAAAATACCAAGTAAGTATCAATAAAATTTTCAAGATTTTCGTTCACTATGCGGTAGGTCGGTTTGTTTGTGTTTTTATTGCTGTTTTGTTTGTTTGTTTTCCCCAGTAACAGCAGTCCACTATTCTGTTTAGACCTTTCCATATCTGCTTCTTCCATATAATTATTGAACTACTTTCTAGTTTCAAAGGTCCACATATTACAGATCATTATATATTCTGCTTGTCTTGTGAGCAGATGATTTCTACGCTTAGCAACAATTTTGTATACAGGTGAAATGCATAGTACCCTAGCTGATTTCAGCTAATTATGATGTATGTAGGAGCTGAAAATCAGAGAAAAAGTCACCTGAACTATTAATCTTTGCTATTTCACTTAGATTTTTGATAATATTTACATAAATTTAGCGATCTTTCCTAATGTTTATTACACCATTCACCTTGGACAGGTTTCCAGATCTTGGACAGGTTTCCAGGAAGGTTTTGTGGAAAGTTGGCAGAGTAAAAAACACCTGGTTTTATTTTTTTCTGCCTCTTTGCCCTGAATTATGTGCCAGAACAATAAATAAATTAAAGCTGTTGATTGTCACCTTACTGTCCATGAAAAGAGAATTATGGAATCAGACCACTTTTGCTTTGCTTATGAAGAGATGGAGAAAACATCTATTGGTAACTCACCATCTAGAGAGAGATAATCTAACTGGAGTTGACAGGTCTCCAAAGTGAAAATTGTAACTTTGGATCAGGATTAGGCAATATGGAAACCCATCACCAGAGATAATTAATTGAACTTTTTAAAATACAACTGTGGCTTTTGTATTTTACTGTCTTATGCCCATAACATGAGTATGAGATGCTTATTTTCAGGACTCCAGTTCTGGTTCCTTTTTCCCCCTCTGTATAGTACAAAGTAAAAGGCCAAAATGTTCCATGTGTGATTTCTACTAGCCTTTGATACCATGGTTAAAATTCTGACGTTGAGTTTTCAGTTAAAAAAAACATCTTTGACTCACAGCAAATGTGAGTCAAGTGTAGGCTGTACAGATGAATTGTAGCTTGAGTTATAATTTAAGTCTGAGACCTGAATTAATACTGTGATGTGAACATAGATCATGACATTCACTGTTAGTGGAGATCCCATCAAAATATGAAACACTGAGAAGGAATAATGCATTTTCTTTTCTAAATTGTTAGGCATTCTAGGAGGTGCTTTCCGTACCTACAAGGTCATTCTTAGCCTCTTTAAGGGGGAAGTGCTGAAATGGTGGGGACATGCAAAATCTTTTCTGCACTGACGAGGAGGAAAAAATAAAGTAGAAAATACTGTTGGTCTTTATGGAAAAGCCTCTCTGATCTGAATTTTTCCCACAAGTTATCAAGCCACAGCTTGAAATACTTTCAGGAATACTCAGTAAGAGAAGACCCCAGGGAAAAGCTTTTTTCCTTATTCACCTTTTTTTTTCGCCAGACATTTTCAGTTTGCAATTTAATTTTGTCACCATCCCTTAGGAGAGTGTTCTCTGGAGAAACACATGAGAGATTTAAGCTCCACAGGAATATTTAGGATTAAGCCATAAATTCTGACTAACTGGCGTACTTAAGTTTACTCCTGAGCTTTTTTCTCTTTAGTATTATTTTAGTAAAGTTTTTGATGGATACTTCACAGAGAAGAAAGAACATTTTCTTCTGGTTTCCTCCAACAAATTTTGCTGTGGTGGTTTAACATCATCTGAAGTTAAACTCCAAATAAGCAACTCCACTCTCCCCCACCCCTTCTTGTAAAAGAGGGACAAAGTCAGAGACTATGAGTCGAGATAACAATTTACTGAAAGCAAAAAGAAATGGTATAAGAAATGCACAGTATCAGTAAGAATATTAATTACAAAAGTATACAAAAAGGGAAGGTGTTTTACCCACAAAAAGGTGTCCACCACCTCAGTTTATGTGACACCTTCACAATGAGGTGAGTGGCATGGAACAGTGACTTAGCCATCCCTACATGGTGCTAAAATCCACCCCCTCTGTGCCTTTCCCTGACTGTAACATCAACAACTTCTCATAACCAGGTACTCTACAATTGCTAGTTTAATTTCAGGGTGAAAAGTCTCTGTGATGTGCTTATGTGAAAGTCAGATTTGCTACATGTTAATGTAGGAAATGAAAACTTAAACTGAACAACATAGGGCCAAAAATGTAGGGTCATACTGCCAACCCCTTGATTGCAAATTAAAATGACAAAAGATTTTTTGAATTGGTGTGTCTTAACGTGAGTTTATGGTATCCCCTATTGTCTACTTTACACCAGGTATAAGTCCTATGCTTTTAAGCCTTTATTCTAAGCCTTTTTTTTTCCCCCTACCCCCTTTTTAACTGCTCAGGTAACATCAAAGAATTTGGAAGAAAACATAATAAAAGTCACTTTAATACAATGAACAGAAATAAGAAATATGCATCATGAATTAGTTTCTTTTACATTATGAAAAATTTTAAAAATAGATTATTTTATGAATTAAACACTCAATTGCAATAAGTTGCTATTAATTTTTTGTTCAAAAATTTCAACTGAGACTTTTTATACACACTACACTAAAAAAAAATGTTGACATCAGGGGCTAATGTTAATGAATCTGTCAAATTCTTGGACACTTATGCTCTTTCCCAGGGCTGAGTATGCTGTTTCTGTGACTGATGTCATATTTGGTGCCCTAGTTACAGGAAGAAAGTATGGAAAACTAATGTCATAAACTTTAAAGATGTATTCTGTGTCTTAAGGAAATTGTCATTGGCTGTCAAAAATGATAATTTAGTTTTGACAAGTTGTTCATAATTTACTCTATGTGACAAATTGAAAGTGAAAGATATATTTTATTTTCTAATAATACTGTTAGGTTTAGATTACTTTTGTTGTTATTACTATTTGTTTGTTTTTACAGAAATTATTACTTTTTATAGCAAGATATCAAAATATTCAAAAGGTCATTTATGTTAATATCTCCCAAACATTTTACTACTGGATAGTTTAGGCTAACGTGTTCCTTAAAGCAGAGATAGAGCTAGATCAGGTTGCTAGGTAAGTTTTGAAATTCTTCAGGGACAAAGGTTCCACAGCTCCTCTGGAATCCACAGCCAGATCTAATGCTTCAGCACACTCTGCATGACCTGGCTTATTTTTTTTTTCTCCCTTGTATTAGTAAGCTTTCTTAATTTTTTATTTCTGTGTATTTTCCAGATCCGATAAATTACCTGCTTTCTTAACCAGACAAGACCATCCTTTGAGACACAGGCACAGTGCACAATAAAATTAATATTACCAAAGGTATTTGGTTTTAAATTTTGAGATAATAAGGTCTGTATAATGCTAAGATAAACTATAATACTGGAAATTAATTCTGTCTTTTGTATTACAATCTTTGACAAATATTCTATTTTTGGAACTTTTCTTTTCAAATTATAATCTTAATAAAGACCTAAGGGGATCTAAGACTCTTTACTTGCCAACTTGCATAGGATAAAAAAAATGCACAGTGGGAATAAAGCATAGAAAAGCATCATCTGCATAAACTACTAGAGGAAGGAAATGGCAATATTAAAGGACATTGGGAACTTAAAGGGATCATTATTGGTCCAGTTGGTCCAGTCTTTTGTTATTTTGGAAGTAGCTGAGTTTGTTTTATATTTCATGGGGGTTTTTAGAGTCATAGGACCATAGAATATGCTGAGTTGGTATGAGGACCACCAAGTCCATCTCCTGGCCCTATGCAGAAATCACACCATGATCCTGAGAGCTGTTCAAACACTTCTTGAACTCCGCCCCAGTGCAGAGCTGGGTGGGACAATCCCCTCTCTTGCCTGGTTGGCGATGCTGTGCCTTATAAACCCCAGGACATGAGTGGCTCTCCTGGCTGCCAGGGCACTGCTGACTCATGCCCCAGATGCAGAATCCAGCATTTGCCCTTGTTTAATCTCATATGGTTGGCAATTGCCCACCTCTCTAATTCATCAAGGTCTCTCTGTAGGATGTCTCTGCCCTCCAAAATTGTTGTTGGAACAAATTCAGTATTTCATTGAGTACTGTGTCCAAGGCATTACTGAAATTGTTGAAGAGAACTGGGCCAAGGATGGAGCCCTGCAAAACCCCGACTAATGATGCCAGCTTGATGCTCCCCTATTCACAACATTTTGTGCCCAACCTGTGAACCAGTTGCTCATCCATGATGTGACATGGTTAATCATCTGTTTCAGTTTGTTTCAGGCATTGTGTCTGAGTTGATTCAGAGTAGATTCAAGTTCTCTTTTGGGCTACTTGCAATTACAATTTGCAAATGAATGCCTAGTGTGACTATTTGAATGTATGTGAAAGTATATGCATAGTTCTGTGCAATGACAGACAGTTACAAGGAGCATCATAATCCTAGTAGCTGGAACAATTGGTTGTCATGGATTTCCTGCTGTGAAAGAGAGGCTTTGGATATCTTTTGAGCATTGTGCTATGCTGACATCTCAGACAGAACTTGAAAACAACACCACAAACATTTCTAGTACTCTGGTGAAAATATATGAGGCTTCAGGAAGCCTAGAGGCCTTGCAATCATTACTGATTTTATGTGAAAGGCAGAGTTTTTTTCTTGCTTTCCAGTTTCTTTACCAGAAGCTGTAGTGGCATTTTCTGTAGTTAAGGTTTTATAGGACGAGATTTGAATATTCATATTTATTTATAAGCATTCTTCCCCTTCATAAAAAACCCCTGTCTCTTTAAAAAGGGAAACATCGTCAGATATCACACTCTAAAGTGCTCAAACCTTATAGGCTAACAACTCTACTCTGGACAGAAACAGTTATTGGTTTACTATGGAGATACCACTCCAGGGGAAAAATTGCTGTGATTATAAAGCTATTTTATTATGAAAACAAATGGTGCTTCTTATTCAGTAATCTCCTCTTGCAATAATTGTATTTATCAATAAAGTATTAAATAAAGAAAAGAAGAATGACACACAAAATTTTATGTATGAATATATATATGAAAAAATGACCTGCTGGCAATGGTCACTCCAGTCAAAACTTGAACTGGGATGGGAAAGCTACTCAGCTTAGACTGAAACTGATCCATGGACCATTCCTGCAATTTAACAATAGAGAGAGCTGTTCCTCAGCACCCAGGGTTTTGCTCCACCACTGTGAAGCTTACTAATATTTTTGTAGCTACAAGCATTTTTTCAGATGGCATAACTTCCTTTTTCCCCCACAGGAGCTTAGCAGATGGTATATTACAAGAAGACAGTTCCCCAGTGTCTGTGTTGCTTTTATGGCCCATTTGCATTGAATTAATTGAGTCTGAGGACATTCACTATTGTCATAGTTTTTGGACAGAGTTCAGAATTCTCCCATTCATTTATTTATAACTATTCTCTCTTTCTCTTCCCCCTCCTATTGAAACTGAAAATGTCTTCAAAGACACATTGGGGTTATCTGGAATGCTTTCTGGTTACTCTGTAGCCTCTAGGGTGATGCTGGTCTCACACAAAAAAACCCACAACCAACCAAACACAATATAATCCACTTAATTTTATTTAGAGTACCAAACAGAAGCATATAGAAAAAATGTGCCCAATTCAGGGGGAAACACTCAGAGAGACATAAAATGAGACAAATACAGGCATTGGGTGATCTACTGGCCATGTCAGAAGGTTCTCTCAAGGTGCTGTCATCTGGCACTATTGCACAGTTGCAAGACAGTTTGAGCAGCATGACTTAGCCTGCAGGAAGCCTTTGGTTTTTCCCCATCACATCTTCTGGGGCTCAAACCACACCCCTGCTGAAAGTCTCTGGGGTTGCCAAGCCATGTCCTCCTTGGAAACTGCCACCCTGGGATCCTGACATGGCCCAGAGGACTTGGTGGGCTGGGTGAGTCTATATTTTTCTTGACCAGTACATTCAAAACATATTTCTGCTGCTCTTTGCTGACTCATTGCAGTCTTGTCCAGTTTTTATTTATGTATCCTGTAAGCTACTAAAATTTAGGCTATACAGCAGTACTATCTGCTAATGTCTACAAAATCCATTTGACTTCCTTTATAGTTTACAAAGAAAAGTGAGTAATTTTTCTGCCTCTCTGAATTGCACATTAACATGAGATTGGTATTATTGTAAAAGTGTGTGTTAGACTCTTACTATAAAAAAATCTTGTAAAAAAGCTCAGCCACAGATGTCTATGCTTCAGGTGTCTACATGAGATGATATCCCTAAAGAGCCTCTTCAGAAGTCATCTGCAGTTCACAACACTTGGTGAGTGATACATTGGAAGATATAATACATCAAGAAATGACCTGAGAGTCATTAATTGCTTGTTATTCTGAGACACTGTCCTTTTGAAATCTATACATAGAGTCCATAAAATTGATTTTTCCTACTACCTTTTTCTACCTTTTCTCCTTAAGCTGTCCCAAAATTAAAGCTGAAATATTCACATTTGTGTAAAGATTATGGACATTAGGAAATTGTGCCTTATGCAACTGGATACTTAAAATGTGGCTTTATACCTTTAATTCCTCTCATATCAGGCTTTATTCCAAAAGAGAATAGAGGAGAAAGGAGTCTCACTATGACTTTCGCATGTTGGGCTTTATAGTTAAAGAGAAAAGAAAGAAAAGAGAAGGGTCAAAATACTTACTTGAAAATACATTTTCATTATTTTTGTTTCCTGTAGCTACCATACAAGATAAAAGCCACAGAAGACTCTGGATTTAATTCTTATATTTGGAGAGAAATAACTTCCCTCTGTGGATTAATTTACTTGAATGACAATATTTAGAAGCTCCATTTTCATGACGTTGGGTTTTTTTCATTTTTTGTGTATTTTAATGCTCAGCTCTTGTTCCACGTCATTAAAATAAATAAAAAACAAAGCTGAAAATTCAATTTGGAGTTTGTTTCACATTTTAAAACAAATGACTGAGTTTGTCCTTGCATTAGAATTAATTAAGCGTGTCTCTATTTTTGTGGAGCATGTTTAGGGGAATGGTAACATCTAGACATTTCAAATGAAAACAGCTCATAACAAGATCAATAGCATGACTTTCTAATTAAGAAATTCTTGCTATTATTCAAGTACTTACTATAATCAGTTTAACTCATTTACCAGCAGGGGGCTCACGATTAAAAATTTGGAGGGCTTGAAATGCAAAAGCAAACTGCTGTCTCCTTGTTACAAAAATATATTGCTAAATTGCCTGACATTTTAATACAGCAGACTATCAAAAGACATCCAGCAACACTGCTGTTACACCAAAGGCTGCTAAAATGAATTGCTATATCTCCCTCTAGGAGCCTCACTGATTACAGATATTAGATGATTTTTAGCTTAAATATAGACTTAACAGATTTAACATTTAACAGATAAAACAGCATGAGAGATACTACAAGCACCAGGCTGTTTATAGTCCATCACTGTAGGTACACTACTCATATGGTGTTGATTCTCCAGCACCCACTGCCTAAGGTTTCACAGGGCATGGGCCATTTTCCAGTTAACTACAAAACCAGAAGGTGTTCAGCTGCTGAAGGATAAAAATTCTGGGATGATGGTAAAATTTGTGTGACATTGTTATAGGAAAGAGCTGTTTCTTTATTTATTTTTTTTTGTACAGATGAGTTTTTCATGGACTGTGAATGGAAAGCTTCCAAACTCTTTGGATCTGCCTTGGTAAAACATAATTTAGTGCTGCTTTGCTGGCAACCTAGTAATTAGCATCACACACAGAGTGAGCCTATTTGTCTCCCTGTGATAAATATAGTGTACACAAACAGAGGATACTCACATGAACATAAATATATGTTGACAGCCCTATAATAAAGATGAATTACATTTAGCAAGTCCGGTAGTATGCTAAGTTTTTCTGATCAACTTACAAGCACTGGTATATGAAGTAAATTGGTAAGCACTTGTGATTAAAATGAAAATGTAAGAAGATACACGTGAAAAAGTTAGGAAGCATAATATTAGTTTTATTTCAAGTAGTTGTTAGGGTGAAAGGGAATTTGTTAAGATGAAAATGTATTACAAATCTGTGACAGGTTATCATGTTCAAATCATGCCAGAATTGTTTGGTTCATGGACTGCATCAAGGATGAACTCAGACTCAGTCAAAATTCTAGCAATTGTCTATGAGTGTGTGAGGAGTGGAAAACACTTGTATATATTAAAATATAATTATTTAAACATGTTTTTTAATTTGTGAAATTTTCCAATGGCTACTTAATAAAAGTAAAGGTAATGAAAAAGTGAATTTAAAAGCCACAATGGGTCATGGAAATATTTCATATAGTAAGGTAGCAATCAGAAACCTCAAGGAAGAAGTAGAATCCATCTTTATGGAATTAATCTGCTTTTTTCCCTCTCACAATAGAGAAGATTTCAAGTTTTTCTGACATAGCCAAAATGCATTTTCAACAGCATGCATTTTGAGGCAAACATAAGTCTTAGCTGTTTATATCGTTCTTCTCCACATTAAATATTTAAGTTTTCTTTAAAACATCAAGCAAAAACTTAGATCTGCAGTTCAGTTGTCTAGATCTGTACCTATCTTCCAAAACTTACTACAATGCCTATTAAATATTTAGTAAAGGTAGAGCAGAGTCCCTATGAGAGACTGACAACATTCTTTATCAAAGAACTTTATAGGATTGCAGAGTACTTTCAAGGTGTATCTTGGCTGTGATCCCTGAAGAAAATCAAAGGTAATTTTGTCATGGACTTTGGATGAGTCACTAGGTTATAGGGTAAGGAAACAGCCAGAGACTGTGCTATGGGATTGAACCTCCCATCTCGTGGGTTTTGCCTCAGAGCTAGAGTGGCTTTTCTTACAAACCTTTCCTAAACAGAACATTCCAAAATAGGAAGACAATTCATTCATCCCCATACATATCACTGCTTTAGGAGGGGTTTTCATGAGAAAAGCGTTTTTTTCTCCAAATAATTATAGATAAAACATACAGAAAATATTATCACATAATTTAACAAGCTTCCTGTATCTCATTTTCAGATTTAAGTATTTAATTTGTTTGTCTTGATATGAAAAGCAAAGATTTCTGCCTGGCAAAGTTATTTCCAGACCAAATAGCAGTATTGGAGAGTTTTAATATCTTTTACATAAATAGATAAATAATGAAAACTAACTAACTAACTAACTAAAATTCTATTTCATCTGACAATTATTTCAATAGGAACCTCTTAAGATGAGTTAGAAAGAACAATAAGAATGAAATAAATAAATAAAAAAAACTTTAAAAAAATGGTATTTCAGTGCCATTATAATATGAATATATTTCAAAATCTCTAGAAATATTAGTATAATGAAAGTATGAAGGACTGCAGGTCATGTTGGGCAATTATCCTGATGTCCAGCTGTATGAGCTCTCATGATTCATGATTTTTTTCTCATAGCCAGAGAAGAAACCTAAATTCTTTCATCACCCAAGGATTATTTTTATGTGCAGCAATCCATATTGCCTACAGTGGAAATGTCATTCAGGAACCTTCATATCACAGAAAGTTCAGAGTTCAGGGTTTCCACAAAGAAATATATTTGAAAAGGTAAAAAGAATGCATGAATGCTCTATACTACTCACCATCAGGGATAATGTATTCCTTTCTTTTAAATTTAAGTTTCTTTGATATTTTAGCTACTTTAATCATACTGCATCTCAGTATTTTCCTTGTTAAGCCATAGAAATAGATGTCTTGAAGATTCTCAACTGCATTAAGTTTTTTCTATTTTTTTAGTCTTGTTTTTCTTTGTTTGTACATTTGTGTTTCAATTTGTCAATAGCCATATTTAAGTGGATACACACAACTGCCACTATAAGTTTAAAAAATAGGTTTCCACATGCTAAAAGCACAAATAAAATTATTTTCTATTCTCACTTACAGTAACATTTTTTTATCAAAAGCCAGTTATTTTCTAACACAGCCATAATGGATGCTATCACTGAATGTTGTCTTCAGCAGTTCCTAGATCTTTCAGAAACATTATTTTCCATTGTTTTCTTTCTCAGATATGCAGTTTGCTGCATTAAAATGTATTTTGTGCAAATATGTTTATTAAGTAGTCGATATTTGTATAAATAGCTACCTTATTGAATATTTTATTTTCATTTTCTTTACACCCTCACTTCAGATACTTATATGCATTGATCCTAAACCCTCAAGCCTTCACACCTCCAGGCTGAACAGTCCAAGTTACCTCAGCTTTTTTGCATAGAAGAGGTGCTCTAGTCTTCATTTTTGAGACATATCTTTAGCAGAAGCAAAGGCGTGCTGTTGGAATCTGCAATTTCTTGCTCAAGATCCTTTGTCATCTTAGTAGTCTTCTTCTGGACCCTCCCCAGTATGTCCATGCCACTCATACTGATGAGCTCCAAACTGGACAAAGCCCTCAAGGCATGGTCTCTGCTGAATGGAGGAGGATTACCCCACTTGTCCTGCTGGCAACACTTCTAAAGTCAACTCGGATACATTTTTGCCACAAGGGCAGACTTGGAGCTCATGTTCCTCTTTACCAGGATACCCAGGTCATCTTCTGAAAAGCAGCCTTCCTGATGGCCATGCAGGTGTCCAGAGTCCAGTATCTAAGGGGTCGTGGGGTTATTCCTCCCCAGGTGCAGGACCCTGCCTTTCTTGAATTTCAAAAAGCTTTCTCTGTCCAGTCCTCCAGCCTGTTTAGATCCTATTCTGAAGGTCTTCATATCCATCTGGGGATTAGAACTGCAGCATCTTGTGTCACCACTGAACTTGCCAAGGAGGAATCTGCCCCTTCATCCAAGCCACTGAAGAATAAGTGAAACAATACTGGAGCAGGAGCTCCAGCTTGGGGCACACCACTAGTTACAATCCTCCAGCTAAATACAGCGACTCTGAGCACAGCTTTCCAAGACCTGACTTTTTATCCCGTTCTCAATTCACCTCATCATCCACTCATCCAGCCTGTGTTTCCTGAACTTGCCTAGGGGAGGATGATATGGGAGAGATGTCAGAAACCTTGCTGTCCAAATAGACAATGTCTATTGCTATCCCCTCATCTGTCTCTAGGTAGTTGTCCCATCATATAAGTCACTGGAATCAGGTTGGTTAAGCATGATTTCCCCTTGATGAATCCATATTACACTTCTGATGTCCTCATCTTCCACTAGAGATGACTTCAGGATAAATTGTTCTATTGCCTTTCCAGGGATTGAGTGAACTGTAGATTTTGAAGATTGGGTTTTAATTTTTTTAGAAGACTGGGCTGGATATTTACTTTGTTCCAGTCCTCATGTACCTCTCCTAACTGCCACGATCTTTTAAAGATGTTTATGATTTTACTATGACATCATGTACGTATCATAGTCTGTCTGTTTTATCAAATATATTACACTTACATAGCTCTTTTTATGTGCCAAATCTGTTCTTTCAGTCCCTGAATTACATGTCTACTTAACAAGACATTCTCCATAAAACCTTATTCCATTCTGTAAATGAACATTGTACTATGTCTTTCAGTGTTTTGTGTTCAAGTTGAGAATTTCAGTCTTCAAGGAAAGGAAAACATGATATTCTTGATTCAGCATATAACTTACACATCAATAAACCAGCACAGGTTTGGGATTTTAAGTAGTGAATACTCAGAATAAACTATTTGTGAACAGTCCACTGCCTAGTAATTATTCATGTAAATTGAATAATAGGAAAAATTCACGATGAATTATTCAGCTAACTCTCTTGCATGAGTGTGTATAATCATTTATTAAAATCTTTACAGTATATTGAACAAGTAAAATGCTGTATTTGCTTGTTCTAAAAGATGATAGCATGCCAGAAGTGTAAAATATTTCAAATGAATGAATGTACAAAAATAATCAGAAAGTACTTTGAGACACAAAGAGAATGATGGAATGATAATATGTGGACATTTAAATTCAATTATTTTAAATAATATTTTATAATATGGTTAAAGATTAGTGAGTTAGTTAAGTTTGGTGAAGTGATATCAGAAAAAAAGTCATGACATTTTTTATTTGAAGATTCAAATGTACCAAATATGTTGCTTGGATGGTTTAACTGAAGCTTGAGAAACAAGATATATACCATAATTTTCCCAAACATTGTGTCTAAGAATGTTTCTGTAAATTATGAAGTGTAGTGTATTGCCCAAGAAAAAATCTAGCAAGTTCAAGCTCTCATGAAAAAATTATAATTATAAATTATGATTTCCTTGCCTGCTCTGTTACAAAGTACCAAATGCATTCTACTAGACAAAGAAATCAAGTCTATTTTATCAGGGAGAATTTTTTATTTCTGTGCTGAATGAAAACAAACAAACCACTACTAGCAACACCTTCCCTTAATCCATAAACCAAATAATTGAAGCCTCAAAACATATCAGCCAATTCTTCAGGTAAGGGAATTCCTGTCCCTCCATCCCCACTCCTACTTTCTTCACTTTGACTTGACAAGTAAAGAGTTGCTTTGTGCTCTGGAAAGCAGAAAATGTGCGAGATGTGTAGTACTAAGGGAGTTAGGTTATTCTGAGATGTTATTAAGCAAGCAGATTCAATTAATTTGAAAGAGACACTTCAGAGAGAGGCTGGAACTCTGTGCCAGGTGGGCTGAGCAGGACTTCAGATTCTTTTCTACAACTTATCTGTATTTAACAGACCACCTAAACAGATGTAAGTTTCCTCTGGAGAAGATTAGTACAAAATTTAAAAAAAAAAAAAAAAAAAAGGAGCAATTCTGGAACTGTGATTAAAAATCACTTAAATTTAGTAAGTGTCTGTGCAGTCTTGAAAAATGATAAAATTCCTGGGCATCGCTCTATTTAGCTGAAAATTTTCCAGATGTGCCTCGCTAATCAACTCCAGCCAAATTCCCTCTGGTTTACAGAAATTAAGGAGAGAAGCCAAAATTCTGAGATAAAACAAACTGTCTCAGCAGTATAGCTGTGTAAGGTCCATTTTAACAGAAAAGCCAGACTTTTAAATTTTGTTAGAGTAGTATATGAAAGTTTTTAAAAAATACCCACACCTAAACCTAGATATTTGTATATTAATTATATTTTACATTCATTTACACAAATATATTTGTCTGTATAATCTGGCTAAGCAGATGTGTCAAGAATCCTTCTTTTTGCATCCTGAAGGTATTATGTGCATGTGTCCTGTTCCCATGTTGTCACTAATTGTCCACTTTAACTACTGTAGGAAATAAGATATATGGGTATAGATTGGTTTTTGAACTAAACCAGAGTGACTGTTCTTATATTCTGATATTTATGTTCTCCTGTTCTGATCTACTCCCAGCTCCATGATAGTCCACTTTTTTGGATTTACTCTAGCACTAGTGCTCCACACACCTTGGTTTCAGAGTGGTTTCCCAAGTGACTATTCTCCAGGCAAAATGGATTCACAGATATGTCTTGAGGTGATACAAACCCCAATAAAATGCCCTGATCTCAAGCATAAAACAAAAGTAAATTTGTTCCTGAAAGTAGTGTATTAAAAAAAAAAACAAAAAAACCAAAAAACCAAAAAAACAAAAAAAAACACCCAAGAAAAATCCAAATGCATGAATGCAAAAAAATGATGTTGTCAGAACTTGTTTTGTTCAGATATTTCCTAGAGTGGCTGAACTCCAGAATCTACACAGATGAGAAAATGATAAAGAAAGTGTAATAAGCAGGTAACTATTTTGAATTATCTTGTATTAGTCCCTCCCATGTTTTAATAGAGTCCTTCCTACTGATAAAATGGTGAATTTATTTTTGGTTTATTTCTTCTGAGAGGCAAAATTCTTAAAGATATGTTTCTTTGTTTTCTATAAAATATCTTGGTAATGCACTTCATGGTCAGGTATAACTTCAGTTTTCAAGAATGCAGTCTTTTGACTGAAATAGGTTATAAAACATAAACCTTACTCAAAACTGTATTTTCTCTGCCTTAGGTTATAGCTTGATTACTTTAATAATTGAGTTTTATCATCATAATTACCATAATAATGTGATATGTAGGTTCTCCCAACAAAAGAGTTTGTCTTTAGGACAATATGGCTATGCAATTTTCTCTGCATCATGAAGAGTGAAGTGAGGGACACAAAAGCTAAATTATTTGATTAAAGGAACAGAAAACATTTGTGTGAGAGTAGGGAAATAAATATATCATTGTGGGTTTCCTACATCCTTCTATTAACCTTTACATCAATCAAAATATTTAAAATATATGAATCTACGTTTTTGTAAATGTGTTGTTGTAGTTGTAAGATACTGGTTTTTTTCCCATCAAGAAGTAGTAAAAATTGCCAGAAGCTGTGAGAAAAACATCAGTGTACTAGAAGAAAACAAGTCTGAACTTCAGGCAAAGTTGTACACCTTAAGGCCAGTATTTAAGTGCACAGTTAATCCAGACACAGTCAACACTCAGAAATGCTGCTTGAGTCCTGTAGGCCAGAACAGCTCCAGCAGCTGTAGAAATATATGTACTAGCCCACACATGGGAAATTAAAACTCACAGAAAGAGAGTGAACCCAGAGGAACAGGTATTGATTCTTCATAGAAATGTTTTATTATATAAGATGGTTCTAACCAAATTGTTTTTTAAAGCCATATTAAGGTGGCAGTAGTAGCTTAAATTGTTCTGGCATATACCCAGCACGGTAGCTATTCCTTGGGTAACAGCACTAGGGGAAACAAGGGCCAGCCAAATAACACCTGTCTCTTCCTAAAATACCACTACCACTCCCAGCTGAAAAGCTGAAAAGAGATCCAAGAGCAGCCAGGAGAATTTTGGTGCTTCTCACCACAGCTCACTTGACAAAACTGCAGAACTGCAGCTGTATTTGTGTATTGGCCCAGGTGCTGTGGTGGCAGCAGGCTGATGCAGCAGCGAGCAGAGCTGGCTTGTCACAGGCAGATCATCTCCACTCCCTCACATTCTTTTCCCCATGCACCAGAGGATGTAAATCTTACTTTATAACTATAATAAGATCTTGAACTGAGCTGAGACCCAGTTTCTTATCTAGACCAAAGCTCTACTTATCCCAGCTGAGAGAAAGGAGAGAAAATAGTGTTTTTTAAATCTAGTTAGTGCCAATATTTATTATTATTTTCTTTAGAAAATAAGAACTGACAGTGAAATGTTCAAAACCCCTAGGGTAATAACTTTCTTAGACTTCAGAAATACCATGCAGTTGCTATAAATCAAAATGCCATGTGTTTTCATTTCCTTTCCTGTAATTAAAAGTTTGCTTTGATGTTTAAAAGCCCAAGTATACCCAAGAGTAGAGTAGCTGCAAAGTGTTCATATTTGACACTTCTGTTAAACAATGCAATTTATCTTTTTTTCAATAACAAAAATTAAAAAAAACGAAAAAGGAAACAAATAAAACGTAACTGTTGTTTAAAACCTTACTTGTAAAACATTTGCTATAATCAGTTCTTCCTAACAGACAGCAACAAAGAATAAGTGAAATCTGGAAGCAGAACACCATCTTGCTAAGGAGAAATGAAAACTGCTGGACAGTGCAGTTTTAAGAGCTTGATGAGCTGAGTAAACACAGTGTTTGAATTAAAGGACAAGGAAAGAATCTGGGAGGACTTGCACAAAACTCCAGTGAAAAACTGCTAGACAAGTATGCCATTCTGTACAGAATGTGTTAAATCAGATTGATTTGGTAGGGTCCTACTAAACTGCAGGATCTGAGAGTGCTTCTTGGTTCTGGGCTCTGGTTGTGCCATGCCTGAATATCCATGGGACACCTTCTCCCCATCCTTCTGGGTAAAACCCCAAACACGGGGGGTCAGAAGGCAGCGAGGATGAGGTCTGACTGGTTCACCTATCTATGGGACTGAGGCCTTAGTAATTCAGTGCATACAGATCATGATGCAAACACATGGAAAACACATGGTTTAATGGAGGCAGTTTCATGTATTGCGTGACTGGACATTGAAAACCTTGTAATGTGAAGAGGGGCTGACAGAGATGGGAATGTTTAGCCTTGAGAAACCACTGCAGGGATCTGACCAATGTGTATAAATATCCAATGGGAGGGAGTATACAAGGCAGAACCAGACTTTTCTCAAAGGTATCTAATGGAAAGACAAGCTAAAATAAGCACAAATTGAAATAACTGGAATTTCATCTAAGCATAAATAAAGAGTATTTTGGGGTTTTTTGTAAGAATGTTGGAACACTGACACAGGTTGCCCAGAGGTGGTGGAGTCTCCATCCTTGGAGATATGTTAAACCTAACTGGATACATCTCTAAGCAATGTGCTTTAACTGATCGTGCTTTGAGCAACGACACTGGATGGGATAGATGGTCTTTCTAATCTCAGCCATTCTCAAATTCTGCAGTTCTGTGATTTTTATACATATGTGTGTAGATATATTTACCCAGACACACTAATACATCATATCTTATACCATATATATCATATATCATATATATCATAGATCCTATATCATATATCATCATATACATGTCTAAATATATATATACATTTAAGTATAAATTTGCATGTAGTTTAATTATCCTTAACTTACACATAATGTTGCTGTTATATACAGGAAAATTCACCCAGAGAAGGCTTGTATTTGTTAGAGGATTTTCTGCTATTATCCTTCTATATAATTTTTGTAAAAGTGACAGGCTCAAGAGAGAGAGAGCAGTATTAGCAACAAACAATTTCTGTGTGTGATCATGTGCGTGGGTGGACCTCACAGCCCTAATTCACAGACTGACTGAAAGGAATTAAAGAGCTAGACTAAAAATTTATGAACTAAAATAAATAAGTGAATTTTGGGGAAAAAAAACTTCAGGAATATATCACTTGCTTTTGCTGGAATGGAGTAAATTTTCTTCAAAGCAGGACTTGCAGTGTTATATTTTTATTTGAAATCAAAACGGTGTTGGTAACACATGGATATTTTAGCCATTGCAGAGCAGTACTTGCACAGCATGAAGACTTTGCCTGTGTTTCACTCTGTCTCCCCCAGCAAGCAGGCAGGCAGTAGGCAAGAGGCTGAGAGGGATCACAGGCAGGACAGCTGACCCCAGCTCACCAAGGATGTGTTCCAAACTATTTAACACCATGCTGGCCAATAAAAGTGAAGAAGGCATCTTCTCAAAGTAGCTGGTGCTTGAATATTTTCTGGACAGCAGTCTGCTCATGAAATATGAGTGACTATGTCACCTTTTTCTCTTTTTTTTTGTCTTTTGTTCTTTTCCTTCCATTGCTTGAGTACTTTTATTTTTCCCAGGATATTTTCTTGGAAGGATGAAGTGAATGAGTAGCTGGTGGGTGCCTAGTAGTACTTATAGGGTAAATATAGATAAGATACTAGGAAAAAAATCTTTTCTGTGAGGGTTGTGAGGTACTGGAACAAGTTTCATGAGAACTTGTAGTTGCCCCATCTCTTGAACACTGGAAGTGCTCAAGGACAGGTTTGATGGGACCCTGGGCACCTTGATCTAGTTTGCTATAATCTACTGGAAGGTGTCCCTGCCATGGCAGGGGGTTTGGAAAAACATGATGTTTAAGGGCCCTTCCAACCCAAAATATTCTACAGCTGTAGATTAGTGGCTGCACAGAGTCAATCCTTCACTAATGTGTATGAACAATATCTAGTAATTTCTCCCCGTATGTATCCTTACTGATCTTTAGTACCTGCTGATGTGGATGTGCACATAAATCTCAGGCTGTGATTTTAAGTTTAAACTGTTTTAAGTCTGGACATGTTATTTCTGACTGAACTTCAAAGAAAAACTACCACGATGAAAATACAATGAAAGCAAAATTCAAAAATTGCTTTGTTTGAAAAAAACCCAAAAACATAAGATCTTTATCTTTCTCGAATGTGATTTTGTACAATTAAAGTGAGAGTCCAGAAGATCAAATGGTGTCAAAGTTTAACCAAAGTAATAATAGTTTCTAAATTTTATTCCTTTCCCAGTTAATTATTTGCTAGTGTGACAAGAATGTGTTTACAAAATATATTGGTTTCCTCAAGTTCTTGTTGAACTCAAATGACACTGGAGCTGGAACTAATTGGCAGTTCCAGCAGGGATGAATAAAAGAAAAGAAATAGCAAAATGACAAATTTTTATCTCACCTCTAGAAACAGCCTCTTGATCTTTTGAGATCAGTAGCAGGACACTGAAAATATAATTATATGGCTTGTACTGTAAAGGACTCCACGGATAGAAAATAAAAAATTCCTGTCAAGTCTATCAAGTATTGGATAAATACAACTTAAGAAACAAAACAGAAAAAGGATAAATAGCTCTAGAGTTTTGAAGAGCAATTAAAACATTTGGGGGTTTGGAAGTTTTAGTATTCTAGTATGAATTTTATTCTTAGATATGTTTCATTTTTCCCCCAACACATTCTAGCTGAGAATGAAATTGAATGAAGCTATAGATTTGTAGATGTATCCTGTACTAAATCCTTCTGAAATATTTCAATTCTTTTCCTGGAAAAAATATTCTCCAAAGTCACCATGAGCAGATAGATTTCTTAATAAACCTAACTCTATGGTAAGATTCAAACTTTCCTACTCATGAATCACAGATAAAAGGGCATTGTTTGGATGAGATAGTTTCAGTCAGGTCAACCATCTGAACTGATCTACACTAACTATCCAGATGTTATCCATGTCTATTGGATGGATTAAATGGATACATTCATTGCTTGGGAGCCTTTTTCCTTTTTAATGAACCAGAGAGAACTTGTGAAAAAACAGAAGTTAAGAATAAAATTTCAACTCTGTTCAACAATTTAACATGGAAAAGTGTTTTATCCAGTTTGATACAAACACTTGTTATTGCCAATTAAGTTATAAATCTCAATATCAGAGATTCCCATTTTGAGTTTGGTAAGTGTTTTCTGAAAGAGGATCTGCCATTAACTGCTAGACATCTCAATGCTTTAGAGGCCCAACCAAATTCAAAATCATGGGGTTTTCTAAACCTAAACTTGTATCAAAAAGTCATTGCCTTTTAATTCATCATAGAAAATTATTTTCTCTTCTTGCTTGTAGAGGCACATTCAAGTTTTGTGCAATCCCACTGTGGGATGTTATCCTAACCTAGATTTTTTAAGAAATGTCATGTCCTTCAGAAGCAGGTACTTATAGCAGCACATGTACTACCTGATAAATCAGCACCAGTGTGTTCCACAGTGACAGACAACCCTCTATCATGCTCACATTTTTACTGCTTTAAATACACACACACATACACACACAGCCACACACACCCACACACCCCCCGCCACACACAAAAGTCACTTTTAAATTTATATTTGGAAGATGTATAACAGTTTTTTGTTGTTGCCATCACTAAAAATTATATTTTTCAGAACTGGTGACCTTCTAACAAAAATTAAAATAATTCTGTCCCAAATGGGGGAAAAAATCGGAACACTAAATTAACACAAATAATTTTTTCTTCTAAAACATCTAAATGCTAGTTCCAGTAATTTATTTTCTTAAAAACACCTTAAGGTCTGTGCTACATAAATGATGAATTTTAGCAGAAATATTCAGTTTGTAAGATGAAATTTACACTTGCCTTTAACTTGTAAATATTTCCTTGATTAAATATTGCATAGTCAATGACATTACAGATATGACTCATAAAACTTCCTTAGTAAATCATACCAAAATATTAAAGCTTAAAGTCATGAACTGCATAAATCAAACATTTGTCATTTGTATCTTAGTTTGCTTACAATTTAATTTACTCTATGCTACGTACAGGATTCCCTAGAAGTAAACTGAACACAGTAATTGTAAGATGAAGGGCTATGATTTTTAGCAATTACTCACTTTGTGCTGATTTGTGAGGAAGAGGCTTAAAAGAAATGTTCATGTGATTCAAATTTTTCAGATGTATCTGTTGCTGTGGGCCATGGTAAAAATGCTGTACATATACCAAGGTTGGAGAAAATTCTTCCTAAGTAGCTGTTTGAGCAGGTGCCATGCCACCTGGATCCAAACTCATCTGTACAGGCTTGTAGGGTTAAACAGATTATTTTTTGGAATTTAGCCATACTTTTGAGTCAGCAGTAGAACAAGTATTTCAGCCAAGGATTCTTGTTTCTCTGGAAGTACCTAGCTTTTTTTTGTAGGTCTTCCAAGTCTCTTGTGTGTGAGCAGATGGGCATGTTCTCCTCACCTATCCTGTTTTCCATGCAGAGCTGTGATTACTGATTGTGCAAAGAGACAGAAAAGGATTACATTTTTATGTGGGTTAACAGCTTCTCATGTCTTGGTATAGTCTCTTAAGGACTTAGAAGGTAGAGCTAGGTGAACATTGCCTATATGGTATGAACTATTTCAGGCTTATCTCCTGTCTTCCTAAAACATGTCCACAATCTCACTGGATGAAACTAGAGATGTGAATCTATTGCCTACAATCAATTATGTTCTATTTATGTTGATTATGTAATTCAGACTAAAAAATTAATTTCATTACCAATCATCTGGGGTATGCAGTACTCCAATGATCCCTTTTCCAGCTTGAAAATAAGCAATGGATTTTCCCTCCCATGATATTAAAACTGTACTTATTTTCCAAATCTATTTCAGATAAAAGCATCTTTCAGACTGCAGGGTTTTATCATATCATACACAAGTTTTACCTAAGATAAAGAAATTTTGTTTTGGAAGGTACCTGGGCATTCAGGTGGGAATGTCCAGGTACCTTCCAAAACAAGAAGAACCAGAAACTACAGGCCTGCCAGGCTCAGTGCTGTGCAAGATAACAGAGTAGATCCTCCTGAAAACTATGCCAAGGCATGCAGAGAATGAGGAGGTGACTGATGACAGCCAACGTGGCTTCATTATGGGCAAATTGTGCCTGGAAATTTGGCAGCCTCCTACAGTGGTTTGCAGAACTGGTGAGTTAGGGAAGAGTGATGACTGATATAATCTACTTGTCTGTGGTCTTGGGCAATCCCATTGCCTTGTTTGTGTCTCTGTGCTTGTCTCTCTGGGCCATGTTCTCAGCTTCACTACTCACTGACCCTGCGACTACGAAAGTTTTAGCCACGTCCTCAGCTTGGGCACAGAGCAGAGCTCCTGGGGATGTGGGACTGGGTTCCTGCCTCTAGGCTGGAGAGGTCCTGGACTGAATCACCAGGAGGAAGAGGTAACACTGTCTTACATCACTTAACACTTAATTTCATCCCAATACAGAATTAAATATATTTGGAGTTTCAAAAAAAATAAAAAAACGGTGAAGCAGGAAGACCCCTTTTTGTAATCTCTTGAATGCCTTTTTGATTTGTGACTGTGTGTTTATCTAACATCTAGCAAAAAGGAAAGCTTTCAATAGTATCAGGTTTTAGATGACTTCATAATATTGTATTGAAACATACCTTCTTTTGAATGATGTGTCCTTATGACTATACACACTTTTGACTAAAAAATACATTGAAAATATATACATTTAAAATGTCATTCTGTGCAAAAGTTTATATCAATACAAACATCATTTATAGGGAAAAGCAAAAAGGTTTAGACTTGACTTTATTTTGTAGAAGGGATTGTAGGGCTTATTCCTGTAACTTTTAAAATGCTGTGCTCTATGCAAAAAAATAGGTTCAGAAGTTAACAATCTGAACAAAGGCTTTCAATGTAATTTCTAGTTATTTCTCAAGTAACGCACTGTTAATTTGTATTCTGATTACATTTTGTGTACTTACCTCTTTCAAGTCAGAAGCATTACACTGCTAGCCATTTCCTCCAAATTAGGACAGAAAATGTTAATTAACAAGACATCCCTGTTTTAGACCTTCAGGAAAATTTTCCTTCCTCCCCCAAGCCTTTTCATACAAATCTACGCTTGAAATTATAGGTTTAACTGCACTTCCAGACCTCCACAGGTCTTTGACTTTTCCATCTTGAGACATTGTAGTGGTATTGTTGCAAGAACTGGCAAAGCCCCCCAATGTACAGCATAGATATGAAAAAAAATTATGTCTGCTTTAGGCTTATTAATTTCTGGACAGATTCTATGCCACATTATATATGGTATTTCTAATGAAAAGAATGGAATATCAGTGGGAGTTCTCCTGAGTAGTTTAGCAACTGATGGTTAAAAATGAGGAAAACCTAAGGTACAGCAAATTAATGTTACTATAAAATGTGAAAAATTAGACCATCAGAATACCATGTTTATTTGTATATTATTCTGCCACTAAGCTTCTTTAAAACATTCATGGGGGTAGGAAAATGTATTTCTCAATAATTGAAAGAAGGCAGGTGCAAACTCAAGTCATGTGGGGATCTCACTATTTTATAAATTCTATTAGTTTTCCTCCAGTAAACATGTCTAATTTCAAAGGGGAAAATAAGTTCTATAATATAGACACAATTCCTTTTTTCCTTGCCTTTAAAGGTCTATTATGAGTCAGAGTAAGGAATATCACACTGTCTGGGACTTTTTTTATAGAATCCTGTTTGGACAAGCTTTAACTCATACTTCTTTATTGTTCAATTCACACTGACTTCTCTTCCTCAGGGCTGGATAAAAATTCGTTATCATCTTTGAAGATCCTTCAAAGCTTAGTGATGTCCAGATCTGTCCATTATTCCTGTCTTTATTATCTTACCTGGAGTTTTACCTGATATAGGACATTCTCATCAGTGCAGAATTATAGTGAAATAAAATAAGATTTTTCTTAACAAGTCTTTTAAATACTTGCCTAAAGATACTCCCATGTTTAGCACATAAAATATATGTCTTGATCTTATAACATGTCTTATGTTTTAATGGAAATTCTTGTATTTCAGCTTGTCCTTTTCTTTTGTGTTTTCATTGGGTGACACTGAGAAAAATATGGCTCCATTTTCTTCATTAGCCTTGACATGGGTTTATACACATTGATCAGTTCCCCTTGAGCTTTCTCTTCCTCAGATGTCTATCATTGTATGTCACATGCTCCTTCATGATCTTCATGTCTCTTCATGGACATACTCCAATATGTCTGTGCCTCTTCTACTGGGGAGCTCAGAATGTGAATCAGCATTCTACACAGGTGTCACTAGGACTGAGAAGATGGCAAGATTGCCTTCCTTGCCCTGCTGGAAGTGCTGTCTGCCTAATGTTCCCCAGGTGCTATTGCTGCTCTCGGGCTGCAGAGGCACAGCACTGGCTTATCTTCAGTTTCACGGGCTCCTCCGGTCATTTTCTGAAAAACTCCTTTGGTGCTTCAGCTGATTGTCCCCCAGCATGTGCTTGTCCAGGGAGTTCTTTCTCCCTAGGTTCAGGACTTGGCGTTTACCTTTGCTGAATTACATGAAATTCCTGTTTACCCTTTGCTCCTGACTTGTTGACGTCCCTTTGAGCAGCAGCAGAACCATCTGGTTTATCAGATCCCTTTCCGAATTTTGTAAAAGAACAAATAGACTACACAGACCTGTCTTTGAAACATAGTAGGTAGGTTATTGGTAAAAAATTAGGGACCACGGCAACAAAGGAAACTTTATGGTTGGTGTTTACCACAGGCTGCCTGATCAAGGATAGCCTATTGATGAAGGCAATAATTGGCCATGTCATGCTGGCAGGTTGTGATCTTGCTGAGGGAATTCAAGTAACCTGACCTCTATTGTAAAAGGGGCACAGCAAGCTGTAAGGAGTCCAGATTTGGTAAGTGAAAAGGATAATTTCTTAATCCAGGTGATAGTTTGATGAGGGAAATGTCACCAGCCTGTTGCATACCAATATGGATACACTAACTAGAAATTTCAAGACTGGTGGCAGCCTGGACTGCAGTGCTCATGCCCTCATGGAATTCACTATCTCAAGAGCTACAGGCAAGGTGAAGCCAGGACACTGAATTTTAGGAGAGCAAATTTTCAGCTATTTAAGAGACTCCCTGGGAAGCTGCACTCAGAGGCAAACAAGCTGAACAGAGCTGGGTGTAGAAGCCCAGAAGAGTTAATGTGTCTCAAACACTGATAGCCAGCTAACCATTGAGACAGCCAAGGATTGCTGGTAAGAAAAGTATGTAGCTGTAGAAGGAGCCCACATGGAGATAGGGTAGCACTTTTCTGGGACAAACATCCTTGTCATGTCTCCTGGAGATAAGCACAACACAGAACCGTGCAAGTGTGGGATTGAGGTCAGGAAGAGACTGTCAACCAAAGGCTTACCCACTGGGGGGGATCAAGACCTTCCACCTGTTTTCAGGAAGGTCTGCAAGAACTACTGGGCATGGTAATTAATTTCCATTGCAATTGAGCAGTTTAGCTGCAGGATAGGGAAACTTATCTATGAAAAGGTGCCTCCATAAAGCCTGGGTGGCATGCCCCAAACCCTGAAAACCCCATCAGGTGGATTAATGCTGGAGTCAGGACTGGTGATTTTTATTTCTTCCTTTCTTTCTGTCTTCCACTCTTTCTCACCTAATTCACTAGACTTTTTATTCTAAATCCACCACTGTGTGTTTATGCTGTAGAGGACTTACATCAGAGAGAAGTCATTATGCACCAACTCCAGTCTCCTGCACCTCACCAAAATAACAATGTTGCCTGAGCATAATCTGCAGCAAAACCAAGGAAATCAAGACTAAGGAGTGCGGAGGAAATATTTTTTGTTTAGTCTGACCCTGAAAAAGATTCCTTAAATGCTTATCTTTATTTTTCTTTTATTTTCTTTCCTTTTTTTTTTTATTTCTGAATAAACCTAAATCTATATTCAAAAGATTATACTGAATGGAAAGAAACCAAATTTTTAAAAAGAAGTAGTTTCTTAGTAAAGACTGCTTTGCCTTTGCTCTTCCATTTGGTCTTTGCTGAGGTGTCAAGATTGCCTGTGGCAGAGCAAGGTGCTTTGCAATGCAATGGTAAACAAAAATTCTGTTCTGCGTGGGGGGTTGGGGACCTCTCCCCATGTAGCCCTCCCTACTTTGTCATACTGTAAACTGCCACTAGCATTTAGGTGCTGGATTGATGCTGTTTAATGCAAGACAAGCAATTGAGGTGTGATGCAGGTGTCCTGTCAAAGGAGTAGTCCAGCACCCCACAGCAGGACTTCTTTCCTCAGTCTGTGCCAAGGACAGACACCTGTCTATGCTGCCCTGCCATCACTGTCAAACATGGGAAAGAGAGAGGAATGGAGTGCAAATTGTATTTATGTTCTTGGCAGGCAAGGGAAAAAGGGGGATCTCAAGCTTAGTGACACTGAGAATGGCACAGAGAGAGAGGGAAGATGCCTGAGGGAGGATGACTGCCATCACTGCAGCTTGACAGTCTCCCAGGGCAACTTAGAGGAAAAGAAAGAAAGAAAAAAATCATCAGCTCATGGATTATGTCTGCTTAGCAACCAGCTATAGCACAGAGCAGGGTGTTACCCCCAGGGGCATGTGGTGTGGTAATAGCACAGCCACACATCACATTTCCTGAACAAGACAGATCCTGTCAGGACTCCACACATGGCCACACATGGTATTGTCTCTGATTGTTTGTCCTTGGCATGGGGAAAAAGAAGCCATGCTACCCACAAAAATGACACCGCACACACTGTTTCCTGCCCTTAAAATATGCCTCTCATGCTCCTAAAAGCAATTAATGCAGCTTTTATTACCAAATGTTACTTCATTTATGAAGCATTACCTAGAGAATCTTGCTACCCTTGCTCTTTTCTTGCATTTCCCATGAACCCAGTTCAACCTGGGCACACTCAAAAGAAATGCTAAACCCTGAACTTTCTATGCCCTTCTCCTTACCCTTCCTGACACAGGTCTGTTTTGTCTGCTGAGATCTGTGAGGCGCTGCAGAAATCTGGAGTAGGCACCATTTCTAATCCAGCCCTACCAGAATTTGATAGAATCTATTACTCTGTGGGCACAAAATGTGTGCTTTTGTTTGACATTCAGGGTAAAAACAAGCATTGTTTAATTCCTCTCCTAGGACACACTCATGGATCAGGTTATGCAGTTGACAGGAGTACTTCTACAAAATCTCATCACAGCTCCTCGGGGGCACTAGATATCTTTACTGTGCAACCATCTAAGGTGCAATTGTGCCAGCTGTGCAGCCTGTTGAGCTCACAGGATCCCAGTCTGACTGCTTTTGTACTGGCAGGGCAGTAGCATGGCACAAAGAACACACAACACACTGGACAGCACCTTCCCATACAAACTGGGCTACCAAGAGATAGAAAGGGAGCTTCATGAGTATAAATCCATTGCACACTAAGCCTGACCCAAATTCATACCACCTCTCCTTTCCCTTATCTCACTCTTGTTCCTGTTCAGATGTTCTGGTGGTTACACTTGAATCCAGGATACTACCATCCCACAGCTTTGCACACAGTCAGTAGGTTATTAGGACAATTTTACTGTGAATTCTTTCTTGTTTTTTCTTCAAGTTCTACAATGGGTCCAACTCAGACCGTTTTCAAACATGGCTGTGTACCTAGTTTTCTGAGGAATGAGGGCAGCCATCACCAGGGGTTTGAAGTCCTTTCATTTAGAACCATAGGCTGACCCAATGCAACCTCCATCTGGCCTTCCTGCAAAGGGCTATCCACTTCACCCACATGCAGGAGTGGGTCAAGTAACAAAGGAACACGGAGGATCTGCAGGTCTTGACTGTTTAATCTACTGAAGTAAACCTTCTCTTACAGTGGTATTATTTCCTGCAGCTCTACGTGTTCCATTGCCTCCACAGTGCCTGCGGTGCCTGTGGTGGCAAGGATTGTGAAACAACACAGCATCTTTTTATTTATTCAATGATTTTTTCTGCCCTGATAGCTTCCCTCTGCTTTTGTATCTATTTTTCTTTCCTATTAAATACATCTCTGAGCAGTAAAGTTTCATACAGTAAATTTCATAATAGGTTTATGTTTTCTGCTAATGTTGTTGCCTGGTGACTAAAGGATATTTAAGTGCTCATGTAGACAGCATGAGTACAGAGGAGAATGCAATATTGGGAAAGAATAACCAACATGACTACATTTATGAAACCCTAAGTGTGATCTGACTGTGGCAAGGGAACAAATTCTTGTGAAAATATTTTCCTGTGTAGAGCATGGAGAAGAAAAGTACAAAGATAGAACTGGAAATAAGCAAAAAAATAGCAAAGACAAAAAGGACTCCTGAAAACAAGACATGAAGCTGTATCTCCCATGAAGAAGCAGGAGCTGTGGCTGTCTCTGTACTGTGCAGCAAGACTGAGCAAACAGACAAAGAGATGGAGAGAAGAGGGTAGAGATAAATTCAGTTGATTAGCAGAAGAGGAGGACAGAAAAACCAGATCTATTTTTAGCTGCTGTTACAGTAACAAAAAAGCCACAGAGCTTGTTGCTCAAACGGAACAGGCTCCAGGCAGAGTGGCGCAGATGGTCTCCCACCCTTCTCTGTCGGGGCTCCTCTGGGGTCAGGGGGCGAGGCTGGGCACCAGGGCATTGGAGGAGCTGGGCGAGCCTGCTCCTGCTGGAGCAGATCGCTGCTCTTTGCCCGAGCTGCATGGGGCACGCAGGGCAGCGTGGCACCGAGCCTGCCCGTGCCTGCTCACACGCTCACTGCCGAGCTGCCAGCCGGCTGAGCATCTCCTGCCAGAGCCTCGGGAGGTGGCAGGGCCCAGCTGGAGGGAGCATATGGCCCATAGCTGCTACCAAACGCCCGCATCGTCCGCGATCGCATCGAGCAAAGCATTATCTGCCAAGATGTGGCGCTTGGATCTCCTCCAGGAGGCCTTTTTTCCAGAGGGTAACTTTGAATACATGAATGTCACAATCCCTACCATGGGCCTTACCGTACGCAGAGCCCAGTTCTCCCTTGGAGAAAACGAGAAAACCTCATCTGGTGATGAGAGAACCCTTTAGCACTCTAGATTTGTTTAGATCAACTTGATGCCTCCTTTTTCAAAGAAGTGACTAAAGGAATTCATTCTTTCAAACCTGACTGGCGTTTTGTTGAAATCTGATTTCAGGTTGTTTTCTAAATTTCTCTATCCCTCTTCCATAAGTTTCTGTTGTGTCCCTCTCTGGTGCAGCTACCTGTTAAAAAAAAAATTAAAAATGCACGCTGACACTGAAAAGTCTTCAGAGCCAATCAGGTCTTTTGGTGAATGGTACATCTTTCTTCTAAAACAATTATTAGGGAAAGTATTTACTAGAGTGATTTGTCCTCTAGAAATAATCATGGTGCATTATTCTTCCATACTGCACTTAAAGTGATTAACTTGTTGATTGCTTTGATATATCTAATCTGTTTGTAGTCAGAGAGAGAGGATCTAATAAATCGAATAAAGTTGCTGAGGAGATATAGGTGATGCATCTTCCTTGAAAAGATTGAAGTGTTTTCCATCATGACTATATTTTGTGCTTTCTATTCAGTCATCTGCATATCCAAATTAATTATCCTCTGTATTGCTGAAACTAATTTAGTTTGAAGGTTCTTCCATCTTTTCAATTTCAGCTATTTATGCCCCATAATGCAATTCTATCTTCATTTTTTTTTGCTTACTGGTAATAGGGTTTCTGTAGAAACCTTTTTTCATATCAGTATCTTGCAAGCATTCTCTAATAGGATTCATCTTACTGAGTATTACAATTCAGAATGTGATTGACTAGGATGAAGGTAGGTAGAATAACTGTTAGATGATAGTTTACTTTTTCAGTATTAGAGACCCATTTTGGGTTGAGCCAAATCATCTATATCCTTTCACTGACTCTAAAAAGGCTTTAGAGGGGTCAACTGTACATTAGTACATGTGATGTTCAAAAATACAGGTAAAATGAATAACAGGATCTTTTGCACTGAGCTTTGCATACATGAAAATCTTGTCTAGGATTTTTGTTGAGTATGCTGACTTAAAATTTTTCAGTCCTGGAATTTTCTTGCCTACAATATGTTACAATACAGACCAAACTTATAGCTTGCCTATACAAGTAATTTTTTATATGATGGCCTAAATTTGTTCCTATAGTTCTTCTCATATAGGCTTTTTACTTGTATTCTAGTGTCAATTCTGAATATTTTGGGGTGTCTACTTAGGATCCAATGAGATAATTTTATTATTATAAATAATAAACACATTGCTTTCCTTTGCCTTATTCTGCATTGCAGGAACACCTCCACAAAACAACAAACAAAATCACCCAACTAAAACAAGCAAATCTTTCATCCTTCTCTATGGGTTTTTAAGGAAAATATTAAATTGACAAATATTGCATCTTATAAATCCAGAAGCCCATTTGAAACAGGACAAAAGTGCTCAAAAGCCTGTTCTTACACTGTGGAACTATCCTTTCTGTTCTTCTTTCATTTACCTTGCACAGATTATTTTTGATATCTCTTTTGCTTTTTGATGCTTTGCTTTATCAGAGTAGATATCCACTTATTATATTAAGATTTTCTTTATCCAGAATATTGCTCTGTTGCTCTGTATAACATGTAATTTTGTGTATAATGCAAATGGTTCTACTTCCTTTGCTAACAATTTCTCTTTTACAGGCTGCTTAAATGGCATAAACCCATGGCCAAGCTAATTCAAAATAAATTATCTTAACTATCAGAGGCACACATAACTCAGCAACATAGCAGTCTCTTACAAGGTTACTTGACTTCAGGTTAACTTTATCAACATATCACTTCACTGCACTGAACAGACACCCTCTTAATGTTTTCTTTAGCTAAAACCAAAATTCTGTCCTTGTATGAACATGCCTTTGGAAAACCATTGGTTTCAAATCAGTTAAGCAGTCCTTTGGGTTTTTTCCCACCTACTTTGCCCAGCTTGTCATTAGAGAATGTGCTTTTAATTAATCCTGTCTTTTTCACCAGTATATATTAGATAAACAGCCAGATCAATAATATCTGCCAGGTCTTGCATAGATTTGATTTTTTTCTCCTAAACTATGTAAATCTCTATATTTCTGATTTCAAATTTTAATGGATGACTATTTGTGATGTTATTCTCTAGCAAAGTTGTTCCTCAAAACTAGTTCTCTTCTAATACCGTGATTCAACTGTTTTACCAAAGATTTTCAGAAATCATCTGAAATATGTTCAGTTCTGGACATCAGAGTGGAAATGGCCAAGAAATTGCAGTAGAAAATTATTCAGTGATGTCTGAGAATAAAACATGTTTTTCCATTATGTATTACGGATTATGATAATCAACTGTAAGAAAGGTCCAGAAAATCTAATTAATTAGACAGCTCAGTAAAACTCATAAACCTGCTTATGTCCTTTAGGAGTCTTCCTTGGACTTTCATAAGTTTAGCATCAGGTAAAATCTTCAGAGACCAATTTAGAGAAAAAGAGAGGTGTCAAACTGTAAAGAATTCTTTCACCGTGGATACCATATAGTCACTGGAGCACCATGAGCCCTGAATAGCAGTGCTAAGAGAATGGATAAGACCTGTCTCCACAGAGCCTCTGGGCACCTCCAGGATCTATGGTAGGAATGGCTGAGGATCCTCAAACTGGGTGCTCTGGAAAGGGGCTTTGTCAGACTACTTGCACTGTTTTTGTTGGGGGCTCATATATGTCTTGTGGAAGAGGATTTTGAATTGTCAAAGCATAAGCCCTCTCACCAGGCCGTCCAACAGTTTGATTAAATATCCTTACGGTGCAATTAAGAAACATGACATTTTAGTATATAGCTTTGGTTTAGTAAAATTGGTGCAGTATGAATTATATTTTTATAATTGCTGTGACTTTGAAGAAAAGACAGCTCCCTAGAACAATTAGTCCCTTTTTAAACATTTTATTTTGTTTGCAGTTCTCAGTTATAATTTTATGTAAAGTCTCTACTCTCTTTTTATTTTATCTCAATTTTCAGCCTGGAGATTGCATACACTTTATTAGGCAATATCACTTTGAAGAAAATCTTTACCTTTATTTAATAAAATTATTGTGAAGTTACTTCTCCCTGCTGTATATTAAAAAAAGAGGGGGGGGTGGGGGGGGGAGGAAAAGGGACTTCTAAAGCATGGGTCCCCATGGGGTCACAAGTGCTGACAGCAAATCTGCTCCAGTGGGAGGTCCTCTTCTCATGGGTCCATGGGTCTTGCCTAGAACCCTGCTCCAGCATGGGCCACACACCAGGTCACACCCTCCTTGAGGCATTCACCTGCTTCTTGAGGCATTCACCTGCTCTGAGGCATTCACCTGCTCCTTGAGGCATTCACCTGCTCCTTGAGGCATTCACCTGCTCTGAGGCATTCACCTACTCCTTGAGGCATTCACCTGCCCCTTGAGGCATTCACCTGCCCCTTGAGGCATTCACCTGCTCTGAGGCATTCACCTGCTCTGAGGCATTCACCTGCTCCTTGAGGCATTCACCTGCTCCTTGAGGCATTCACCTGCCCCTTGAGGCATTCACCTGCTCTGAGGCATTCACCTGCTCTGAGGCATTCACCTGCTCCTTGAGGCATTCACCTGCTCTGAGGCATTCACCTGCTCCTTGAGGCATTCGGCCTCCATGGGCTGCAGGTGGATCTCTGCTCCACCATGGACCTCCTTGGGCTGCAGGGAGACCTTCTGCCTCACCATGATCTGCACCACAGTCTGCTGAGGAATCTCTGCTCTGGCAGAGCACCTCCTTCTCCTTTGCTCACCTCAGTGTTTGCAGGGCTGTTTCTTCCACATATTCTCATTCCTGTCTCTGACTGTAATTGTCCAGGCTTTTCCCCCTTTTTAAATACATTTCCCCAGAGTCACTCCCACCCCCTCTGATGGGCTCGGCCTTAGCCAGCTGTGTCCATGCTGGAGCTGAAAGGCTTTAGCTCCATCAGACACTGGGGAAGCTTCTGGCAGCTTCTCACAGATGGGGGCCCTAGGAGACCCACATGCTGCAAAAGCCTTGCCATGCAAAACCAATAAAAATAGAGAGCCTCTGTTTGATTGAAAATGCTATCCCTCCACACTATGAAAAGTCTTGAAAATGTCAGGTGTGGGCTTTAGAAACAACATGGTGAGTTCTTTCCAGATTATTTGTGGAGAAATGTGAGAACATCTAACTACCACTATTTTAAGAGTGTTCTTCCCCTAAATCTTTCATGGGAAAACAAGAAGCAAGGTTTGAGATAACCCAGGCCATGACTTGATTATTTAATAATGGACTTTGCAATGTCAGGTTAATGGTTGGAATAGATGATCTAAAAGAGTCTCTTTGAACCTATATGATTTCATGATTAGATAGATAGAGTTAGTTTTCTTCATAATAACTGATATGGGGCTATGGTTTAGATTTGTGATGAAAACAAAGATGATAATGAAGTGGTTTGTTATTGCCAGGAAGTGCTTGACATAGCGTCAAGGTCTTTCCTGCTTTCCCACTTCACCAGCAAGAAGGCTGGGCTTCCCAAGGAACTGAGAGGGCACACAGATAGGACAGATGACCCCAAAGTACTCAAAGGATATTCCATACTCTATGGCATCATGCTCAGCAAGTAAAGCTGGTGAAGAAGGAGAAAGAGACAATGTTTGGAGTGATGATGTTTGTCTTCCCAAGTCACTGTTCAGGGTGATGAAGTCCTGCTTTCCTAGAGATGGCTGAACACCTGCCTGCCCATGGGAAATTTTGAATGAATTCCTTGTTTTGATCTGCTTGTGCATGGCTTTTGTTTTATTTATTAAACTGTCTTTATCTCAGCCCGTGCATTTATGTAGTTTTACTGCTATGATCCTCTCCCACATCCCTTCAGAGTGGGAGAGAGTGATTTGAGTGAATGAGTGAGTGGTTGTGTGGTCCTTTGTTGCCAACTAGGGTTAAATCATGAGAGGAGTGATTGCAAACTTTTTAATCATGTGATCTGTACCAAGCTTTTCTCTTCTTTACCTTGACTGGTGCAGATTTCTATATTTCACTTGTGCCTTGTTTCCCCATTAAGCATCCTCATAAGAAAATATTAGCTAAGTGATAGATTCCTCTTGATCAAGTATGCATTACATTGGAGAAAGATTGTGGAAAAAGCCAATGTGGGAGTGGGTCAACTCATAACACATATTCTCATATGAACTCACAGCTAGAACCTGCTCTGTGACCAGGTCACCACAGAAGGGAAGGACAAATTGCTCTACCCTTAAATAAGCACTTGTCCTAAGAATAGCCCACACAACCTCAATAATTTTTACCTTGTGTAGACATAGGTTAGGCCAGCCAATATCATGCCTGGCAATGAAAAAGCTACTATGTACACAAGGAATGATGGACTATCTGGGAAAGATGAATGCTTGGAGCAGGTAGCACTGTTGTGGCTCCCATCCCATGGTCTCATTTATTTTTTGGTCCCCTTGGAACCATGGCATTTTCTCTTTCCAGTGCTGGCTACTTACCTAGTATCTTTTAATGACAAATATGACAGAGCAATCATTCTGTCTTGTACAAGGAATGTTCCTTTTGTCAGGCACAGTATTGTTGAAATAATGATGCAGTTGACTTAATAAATAGAGGGATAGGTCTTTCTGCTTCTGTATCAGTAAATGAAATAGTGAGTGAAAATGGTCCTAAGTATTTTAACAGCATAACATTAAATATTGTTAAATAGGGAATCTTATTACACTCTCAAAAAGTCTTTTGTGTGGTTCAGGCTAGGGACCACTATCAATAAGCATGATCCACCATTATGTTGTGCAGAATAAGGACATAAAATGAGCATGGTATTCAACCTTGCAAGACTGAAACTTGCTGATAGCCACAGGCCTTTCTAAGAACAACTGCTGCTCACTTCTGAGTTTCCAGGCTGCTTGGGCAAACATACTAGAAGTTAGTCTGGAATTGTTGTGTTTCACAGTGTCCTCAAGTATCTGCCAAATATCGCTAAAGGTGTAATGGCTTGTAATTGGACAAAATACTTATTACAAGAACATTTTTATATTTAAATTTTCCAAATCCCAACAAGTCTCTAGATCATAGCTCTAACTACAATACAACCTAAATTACAATAATAAAATACTAATTATAAAATTGGGGAAAAAAAAAAGAAAATATGCTAATTCACCTTGGAAACAAATACGGTTTCTAAGTTTTCAGATTTTCTTTGGAGTGTCTCAATTTTCAGCCATTAAACCACCCCACAACAGGTAAGAAATGGGAAACTTGCAGGGCTGTTGAAAACCAGATATTCTTCCCAGTGACTGGGGAAAAAAACTATGAATCAATTCCTTTCTTTACTTAGGGTGCTTTGGAAGAATCCACTTTTGATACCGAATAAGTTACCTGGTCCAGTGGAAGATGTCCCTGTAATGGGTTTGGAATTAGATGACCTTCAAAGTTCCTTTCAAATCCAAACTATTCCAGGATTCTGAGGTTTTATGGTAATCAGTAAATAACATAAAAAATAATATTATTTTCCAGTATGGACATTTTTACATTAGTGTCTATCCACCTCATCTATCTCTGCCCATTTCAGAATCAAATATTTTACAGTTAAAAACATATGTTTTTAATTGAAATATAGTAATTTTTAATGAAATTAAGGAAAATTTTCTACTGACATGCATGGAATAGCCATATTATTGTGTTCTTATTTGACCTTTTCTTTTGAGACAATTAATGGTTCTAATATGGTAACGAAATTGTTTGGAAACTTCTAAATCTCTAGTATTAGCACTCAAAAGTAAACTAAAAGTTCTTTAGCATTATTAGGTCTCAAAACATTCATTAGCTGCTGAGCACCAAATAATTATGAAATTAAAGATTTAGCTAAGAGTTGAAATTAATGTAATAGCTGTAGTGCAGTATTAAAAATGTAAATAACCATGTGCAATGCTATTAATAAAAGAACTGATTCAGCTTCTTCTGAACCTAGTGCTGTCTTCTGATACCAGCTCTGTCCTTATGAATAAGAATTTAACTCTAAGAGTGCTGAAATCTCCACAGCAGAACAATCTGTGCCACTAAGGTTAGATACTTCTTGAAGTATCAGCTGCTTTAAATATCTGTGTACAAAGATCCTCTCATAGACATCCAGACATATAGAGATTATTTTTCAAGACTGAGACTAAAAATTGTGCTTAATCACCATGAAGAAAAGTTTAGAAGACTGTGTAACATCTGGTGGTAACATTTGCCACAATACTGACACAGCACTGTCTTTCACACTGTCTCATAGCCATGAATCTGCATCACACTGCAATGCATGTGGGCTTAGCTGCTTGGACTCAAGTTGAATTTCCCCAATTTGAACTTTGCCAACATTTTAGCATTCATTCCCAGAGTATTGAAAATTCATCACTGCAAGCTGAAGAAGAAATGTCAAGAGATACAATCAGTAGGAAGAGAGTTCATTTTAGTGTTGTAGCTGGAGCTACTCAATAAGTGGTTCTTCTCTCAATTAATTTATTTTAGGAACTCATTTGAATTTGAATAAATATTCTAGTACTTAAAACACTCAGTGTTTTGAAGACACTGTCAGAATGTTAATGGATTCTCACAGCAGCTGTTGTGATAAGATCCGTGCTACAACATTTCCTCACACAGACAAACAAGTATAGGAAATGGTATTTTCATGTATGTTGAGATGATCTTATAAGAGAAGGCCTGTCAAAAATTGGTAACAATTATGCTCCTTAGTCAGATAGCCCTGCTCAGACATTCCCTTATGGTCTTCTGCAGATCAGGGTATGAAGTGATGCTGCTTCGGTCTTAACTACCTTTGACAAGATCTGAGTTTTGTCCATTGGAAGGGTCAATGTCATGGCATAGTTGTTTTCAGGGTTGAAGAAGAAGCTTTGAAATTTGTGATGTACTCGCCCCATTTCATACAGTCATCTGTTTTTAGAAGGTTATGGTTAACTGTAGAAGGTTTAAGGTTAAGGACAGAAGCATACTCTGGGGGTATAGATGGCTAGTGGTCAGCATTTTATGCGATCTGCAGCTCTCTAGTCGTGGGTATAAAAGTTATTCTAAGCTCCCAGTAACTTTGTCTTCTTACAGAAACACTCTAGATGCCTTGTTTTTAGTTATTTTGTAGTGTTTTTTTGAATTTTTTTTCTTTCAGATTTTGGTTTTTTTTTCTATTTTGCTTTCAATTGTTTTCGGTGGAAAGCCCTTGGTACAAATAAGCTATTGTCTATAACATGCTACCTAGAAAAATCTCTCTATTGTTTACAACCCTGTAAAACTTGCACCAGTGAAGTAACTTATTATGTCTCATTCTTCACAGAATTACAGAATCAAAAATGGTTGGAAAAGACCTTTGAGATCATCGAGTCCAACCTGTGCCCTACCTCCACCATGTCAGCTAGACCATGGCACTAAGAGCCACATCCAGTCTTAAATACCTCCAGGGCAGCACACTCCAATGCCTGATCACTTTTTCTGTGAAGAACTTCTTCCTAATGTCCAACCTATACCTCCCCCAGCACAGCTTAAGACTGTGTCCTTGTTAATTTACTGTCTCAGAACTTGTACAAAACTTCTCCTTCCTGAAGAGCTAGATAGAAAGACCCATACTCCTTAGACAAAAGTTTTAATGCTTTTTAGGTTTAACTGAAAATAAAAAGGTGTCTACTTTATTTCACGGATTCTACCAGGAATTAAATTACCTTTCTTCTCTCTTGGTCTTGGAGTATTTGATCACCACTTAATCTGTGTACTTTAGCCCTTGAAGGGGTTATGCTGCCCATATCAGATATTGAAGAAGACACTTGCAGGCCCCAGAAAAAGTAGTTTATGGCCTTCATCTCCCAGAGAGTCAGATTGTTATGAAAAAGCATATTTTTAAAAATGAAAATGTAGGGTAACCAAGGGGCTATCAGTCTTTAAAGTTCTAAAACATATTAACTAAAAATATATGGTGTCATTTTCTTTACCTAGTATAATCCACCATACAAACTGATACTGGCAACTCACAACATTACAAAGACATAATTTGATGTTGCAAATAAAATGTGCAGTCTCTTCTTTGTACCTGGCTAAATTCTGTAGAACAAGATGCAACTGTTAATTGTGTTTAATTGTTTTAAGATGCCTGGGGGAAAGAAGTAAAGAGATAGATATTCATAAATCAAAAAAAGGATATTCACCTACATAGCTTATTCTATCTAATAAAATTATAATTACTTGTGACAAGTATATTATAAGTTTATCCTTAAAGAAACCAATATTAAGCTGCAGAAAAGTATAAATTATAGACCTGCATTATTCAAATGAAATATGGGAGTTACTATGAAGGTATTTCTGTTAGTTATAATTGCATATGTTCTAAAATGTTTTAATGTGATTGATTACTAGTAATAAAGTTGCTATTGGACAAGCACACAAATACTAATATGTAGTTGTAGCATTTATGTTCAATGGAAACTAAGTTCAAGGCAGCCTTGCAGTACTGTAGAATGACAACAGTAATTGCTGATTGGCAGCAGCCCTGTGGAGAAGGTCTTGGGAGACACTGGTCAATGAAAATTTGGAAGTGACTCAGCAATGTGAGTTTGCAGCCCAGAAGGGCAATTGTATTTTGGGCTGCATTAAAAGTGGCATGACCAGCAGCAGGTGAAGGGACGTGATTCTCCCCATCCCTTTATACTATTATTTTTAGCTACAATTATTAATATTAATGTGGTTGATATCATTAAATTTTGTAAAGTATTTCATGTAAGGTATATAGTGATTGCACCCCTGTACACTTTAAGTATATTGCTAATGAAATAATTTAGCAGATTAGTTTCTGTTATACAAATGCATTGCAGAAAATTAATTATTGAAATTATTCAAATTATGGATATGGTTGTCTCTATATTAACATCTAAAATAAATTTTCATCAGGAGAAAGCATATGAGTATATAAAAGAGCATTTGTTCATTCACTGTCTTTTAAAGATCTTTCCCTTCCTTCCTTCCTTCCTTCCTTCCTTCCTTCCTTCTTTCCTTCCTTCCTTCCTTCCTTCCTTCCTTCCTTCCTTCCTTCCTTCCTTCCTTCCTTCCTTCCTTCCTTCCTTCCTTCCTATCAAGTCTTACAGCTATATCTAATCTACACCATGTCAGAAGAAAATGGAAAGGCAGAGCATGAAATACAGTGTGCATCAAAAACAAAAGATAATTGCTACAAGTTCATGAGAAATGGAGAAATATAATCAGTCTGACTTTTTGAAATATAATTCAAAAAATTGGTATGGTTAATGTCCCACTGTAGCTTTAATTTTTTATATCTTACCCCCAAAATGATTATTCATAATAAAATGTGCTTTCAACATTTTTTGTCATGGAGATCTTGTATATCAGGTTCCAACTCATTATAAATTAATTTTTAAGCCATTACATTTCTTAGGAAAACATTTTCACTGAATATAAAGAACAAGAACTCATACTACTGCAAGGATACCAAGTTCTTTCAGACAACTGCATGCCCATTAATAAGGCAAGATGTAATACTGTAATGTATTCTCTTTAAACTGTAAGCAAAACCCACATGTATACCCAAGGGAGTAAAGAAATAATGCTTTTGTTTAAACTTCTTTTAGTGATTTCCTCAGAGATATTTAGTAAGAAAAAAAAAATAGGATATCTTTTCTGTATCTCTGTCTGAATCAGGCTTTTGAAAATCACTGAAGCGTAGGTTGCACTGCTGATATACATCTATAAATACAAGTAATTCTTAAGAATAAGGATCTTATCTTTTGAAAATCATCCGACTTTATAATTAATCATGTCAAAATATGAAATGAATGTGTAGTACAAATGCTAGAGAGCCAGAGCAACTAATAATATAATGTATACTATTCTATAAAGTGCTATACTATAACTCCTGAAAACTCTGAAGATTAACTATTGACTCAAATAGTTTCCTGAACCATAGTGAGCATCAAGGAATAATAAAATTTCCAAAGTTCTTGTGTTACATTAGAATGGAGGGGCTCTTCTTCCTGAAATATATTGTTAATGCTTTTGTAAAAAGTGCAAGGTTTAAGTTTTTAGTTCAGACTCTGAAATTAGTTGCTTGATGAGCTTAAAGAAATCAATCTTACACTTAAAAATACTCATCTGTAGAAGAAGTTTAAAGAGATCTGCTTCCTTCATTTATCTTTTAGGACAAATTTTTCTTTATGATTTTTGAAAACTAGCCTAAATAGGTGGTACCCTTTTGCTCTCAAACCCCTTTCAAATTAATGACAAAAGGAGGAAGGGAAGTAGTCCTAAGAGAATGTTACACAATTTAAATCTATTAAGAATTCTTCAGTATTGTTTTCATGTTCCCAGTAAGGGCCACATTTCCATCATGGCTGCCCATACAGGTGAGAAAAGCAAAAGCTGTGATGATCATTACCTAGTTAAATACAAAAATACCAAAATCCTGCTTCACCAAACCTTTATGAACCTTACTTTTGCACAAAATTCTGTATGCCCTGAGAGGGAAGATGTCAGATACAGGCAACTTCTCTATTAAATCTTTTGATCATACAAATACAAATTTTGTATTTAATACACATAAGCATTATGTTAAGTAATCTATTCTCATTAATTATCCACCTTATTTTGCCTCCTCTCTGGTTGCATAACCAAGGCTTTAGTTCAGTCACTGTATATTCTGTGAGGGATTGGAAGGGTTGGTGGCTGAAAACACTTTGTGTGTGTGGGAAAAGGCAGAGGCTTGCTCTGCTGAGCTGATGCCCTGCCCCAAACACACCACCCCTCTGGGCCTGCATGCCCCAGCCCTGCAGTGGCCACCAGTTCCTGGCACAATGGTGGCAATGCTCCACACCTGCCCCCAGAGCCCCCCACCCAGCTCCTGAGAGCCCAAATGACCAGAAGTCACTCCTGAGGGAAGGGCCCAGGAAGGCCAATGTGTGAAATTTAAATCTGGACACAAGGCAAACATGTCTTGACCATACATCTTCATGGAAATTTTATCAGCTGAATACAATTGGAACCAGGAGTGGGAGATATATCTTTAATTTTCTATATCTCTCTTTTTCTTTCTTCAAATTCCATCCTTTTGGAATTTTTGTGTAACTGAAAATTGGACAGGCTTACATTGAATGGGCTTAGCTAATGCTTTGGGAAGTGTTTTATGTAGACTAAATGCTGCTTTAAAATTTTTGCCAAGGTTCTTTAATTTTCTGAAGTTTCCAGTAAAGTTTTGTTTTGTTTTTGTTTTTTTTGTTTTTGATTTGACCTCTTGGGAATATCTTGTCCATATTTCTCCCGTTTGTCTAAGTCAGAGTACATGAACAGTAGGAAGCCCTTTTAAAAAGTCCTGTTGAACAAGTTTTGGGGCCTTATATATGCACTTTCAGATATTTTTAAATTCAAGAGGAATTATCTCAAACCTTTTTTTACCTAGCACAGACACTTTACCTTATACATAGTCTAGGATATGCATATTCTATTCTGATATTCCCACAGATTATTGGACTTCTAGAACTTTTGAGAATAATACTTCATTTTATGTTTGATTTCTTAAGATTATGTTAAAATCATGATAGAAACATTTCATTTTGCAAGCAGGGCTTTTGTGTGACATCCTTTTGCTTAAAGTAAATAAGCATAATTCATTCATGAGCAAAAATCACAAAATTAGGACAAAATTTCAAAAACAACATATTAAAATACTTCAGAATGTTCCATTCCATTACTTTGCTTTAATTTGTTATGTTTTGTAATCATACACAGTTTTGGAAAACTGATGTTAAAACTCCACTTGCATTCCCAGCTTTTACAAGCCTATAGTGTTTTTGTTGTGTAGAGATGGAAATAACATTATTGAAAACAAAATAAAATAACAGAAATAATATTCATCCCAAGGCTATTAACTTTTATGTGAACCACTCTACAATTCTTATTTTGTTCACTTTCCCATCATTAGTACCGTCTATATCTTGACATATTAATGCAAGCATTGCTGAGTCCATTAGTTGGGTCATCCATTTTAAAAGTATTTTGCTCATTGAAAAATTGTTCCCTGAATTGAAACAGAAATGAATTGAATCAGAAATCATTTGAAAGTTAGGCAATTTGACTTTTGAAAGGTTAGGTTTGACAGTATGGTTTGTCTTTTCTGCAGTAGAAGGAGCTGCAGAGCAACTACTTCTTCAGTCTTAAAATTGAAAACTGCTGGTAAGCTAATTTTGATACTACATAATTAATTAATTAATTAATTAATTAATACATTTTAAAAAGCCCTAAACTTTTCTAGGGCTTCTTCTCTTATTATTTTTAAAGTAAACTTTTTTATCTTTTAACAGAACAGAAGTAATGGTAATCAATACAGTAATACCATAACTGAACTTGACCTCCTGTTTTCATGAGGCTGCATGGAAAGGAATAGATTTTTATTTATCATTATATAGAAATGAAGCCTTTTTTTTTAAATGAAACAATTTAATATCCCAATTCAAAACTTTCTGTCTATTTTGAGTCTTACTAATCAGCATGTCAAGTGATCTGTAGTGAAATGAAATATAAAGCACAGCTTGGGCAATGCCTATATTTTTTCTGTAATATTTATCCACTGACATTTGCTGCATTTCCCCATCTCTTTCCCTTCACAAAATGCTTAAGTCCTTCTAAGCAGAAAGTTGCTCAAGATATGTTTCATAGTAATGTAGTGGTATATAACTCTTAGAAATGTCAAAAGAAGAAAGCACTGAATAAGTTTCTTTTTCAATATTTGTTAAAAAGGACTGAGATTACATTTGTCCAATTTAGGAGCACTAAAGCATAAAAAGATAGACAGAAGGAGGCAGGGAACAGATTTAAATCTCCTAGTAAATCTAAACATGCTTATGAAATACACCATTTGAATGAATTAAGGTAAAGAGCCTAGGAACAGTTTGCAGTTTTCCATAGCCCTTTCATAAAGATTTCCATTTCTGAAGCTGTTACTGAAAACCTTTTCACAACATAGCAAGGAAGATGATAATTTTTTGTTATTGAATGCACTGTCTGATATAAATATTTACTTAAAATGCCAGTAGACTGAAACAGTCCTTATCCTCCAGAAACATTACATGACATTTTAATTAGGGAGATATACAGATGGATGTGGGGAAAAAATTACATTTGATACTACTAAAATTAATTTAGCACCATATAATTACCCTCCACATCAAACTAGAATGGGCTATTAATTTTGATAAGAAGACATTTATAATATAATTCCTTCCCAAGAAAATAAAACACCATGAAAATGCTGAAGTGAGCTATATATACTACAAAGATATTAATGTAAATCTGTAATTAACTTGAAATTATCATAAATCTGTTGCAAAATACAAGCATCATTGTTATAGTACAAATAATTAAAACAACTATGATAACTATTTTGGCAACCAAGTGTATGTGAACTTACCTTAAAACAAGAGCTCAGGGCACATAAAGGAGATAGAGGTAATGTGGATGGATGAGATCATCTCTGTAGGTATAGATGTTACTTCACTGACTGGATAGGATTTAAAAATGCTTGATTTATACAGGCAAAACTGATCACCCATGTTAATTGCATGAAATTTAGATTAAATAAATGCATCTCATCAGGAGATCTGAGTACCTTGCTAGGTTAAGATATATAAGATAGAAACATAAAAAAGTTCAACTTAAGAACATTCTGTTGTATAAGCCCCTCATAAACCAAATCAAAGATAAAACCCTATGCCCAAACTCAAAACCAATCCTTCATGCACAAAAAGAAGAAACAAACAAATAAAAACCACCATCACCTCTCCACAAACAAATTTAAAAATTCAGAATTTTTAAAAAATATTTCACATCTATGCTATGCAGACAAAGGTCAGTGATGACCCATTTGTGTCAAGTATTTTCATCTAACATTGTTGAACACAATGAGATTGTGGATATAACTTGGGACAATTGTGAAAACACTACAAAGAAATAGTTGTTTGTATCACTAGCCCTCCAAAAGATGCATCATTTATCCTACCAATTTGTGCAGTTTAATATGTGTCTTAGTGGCTCATTGCATCATAATAGGAATGCCTGTAGTAATAAGAAAACTTACTGCCAGGAAATATTAATATTTTCCCTCCATGTATTTTTTACATGAAATTTTATTTTTATTCCTTGATGCTCTGAATTTGTAAGCTGAAGTGTAAAGAGTGAATTGATTTTCCTCTTTTCTTTTGAAGCAGAATTTCACAATGGTGCTGTGTAAACACAGTCTCAATAGAGAGGGCTCTTGATGAGAGTGAATCTTTCATCTTACAGGCTCTTGTAGGTAAGGATATATAATAGTCAATACATTGCCAGCTTGTAAAATTGTACAGTATAATTCACAATTTTGTTGCACCTAGAATTTTCTTGGTGCTTTGGATGAGACACAGGAGAAATGAAAAACAAACTTTTGAAAATTAGCTGGAACTGATTAATGCATGAAAAGTGAGTCAAAATACAGAAAGGTTGCAAGACACGTGTATCAAATTTTTATGGAATTCAATGAATTAAAAGATAAATTTAGGAATATTGTAAAATCATTTATACTAGGAGTTAATTATTCAAGCTGAGGTCAGAAAGCCCTTTTCAAAAGTTATCCAAAAGCTCAGTTACCACCTTGTTTAAGATTGCTTATGGCAGTATTTTTTGCTTTCCTTGCTTTGAATTGAGTGTGGTATTGCATGGAGTGAAAGATTTCTAAGAGAGATGCTCTCACTAGGTTCCCCTATGTGGAATGATCTAATTCTGATCTTATAAGATCTATGATCTTATACATTGTTCCACCAAATTAATGTCAGGTTATACCAGAGAAGTTGCAGATGACAGAACTTCCAATGATTTCAGATCTGGATTCTTTCAACATCCAGATACCCCAACATGAAGGAAAACAGCTGAGAAAACAGGCAAGCAATGTTTACAAATGGCCTAGTTAAATTTCCTCTCAATTTTATAAGGAAACCCCAAATATCCTTTAGTTAGATGAATCTATGGCATTTAAGCAATCCAAGCATCTGGAAAGCAATTTCATTTTTTATGTAAACCTCCAAACCAATATTTATTTACCTAAGAGACAACAATACACTTCCTAGCTTCCTGAGCATTTAGGTAGTTTCTATTATTGCAGCAAAGGGGATGTCTACAGAATCACTTTTAATATTTCTCCTTATCACTTGAAGAATCCCAAAGCTGAACACTGATTAATGCAAGCATTTAATTGCTATTCAAGATGCCCAAGCAAAGATGCATTGAGGAGGAAGTGCTTCTCTTCAGAACATCTTTGAAGTCTTTCTCTTTGGGATTGAGTTCATAGGGCAGCCAAAAATTTACTTCAAACACAATGGTAGGGAAATAAAATAATGTCTTCTATTCACATTGATTTGTTCAACATGCAGTAAATGGCACACAAAATTTATCATCCTGTTGATGTGTCAGGGCAAGAAAAAGAAGAGTTGCAAGCATAAAATGTACTCCCTTTTTATTCATACATATAATTTTAAACCTCAAATGTGTCTAGTACATGTGTCAGTATATGCACTGTGTGAGGTATCTGGGTACCAATGGCACTTTGCACCTCAAGTATCTGAGGTGCTATCTGAGTTTTGGTCAGTTTTGCTGAATTATTAGTGGATTTATCTTAATCAATTGAGGTGGCTATGAATTATGAAAATCAAATTCCCTGCTCTTGGATGCGTGACTGTAACTGGAAGAGCAGGTATTGGAGATTTTTCTTGTATTTAATCACCAAAATAACATGAAGAAGGTCTGGTAACTAATCCTGTGGAATTTTTCAAATTTACTTAAATTAAAATACGAAAATATAGGCCAAGAATTTCATGTTTTCAGTGCAACTCAGTTTTTTATAACTAAAATTCTTTGAAAATTAATTCAGTGCAGTAAAAATATGGATAGGATAATATATGAAAAATTACAGTACATACATAAATTTGTGCCCATTTGTATGTAGCCATATGTATTACATATTTTTGCTATTGAAGCCATTGCTCATAATCCACTGAGCTCATAAAAAGTCTATCAAAGAACACTGTTGGACGAATTTGATTGTCAATAAACATAAAATTGCAGCTAGAATTTTCAGGTATTTGAAAGCAATTCACATAATTGTTCCATAGTGTGTTTTTCTCTGTGGGTAATAATATATATTTATTTGATTGTATAATGGTTAATTATGTATTTGACTGACAATACTTATTAAAAAACAACAAAAAAACTGCAAGCCACCTGAAACCCAGCAACAGCCAGTATCACAACACTTCCGAAACGAAATTTATTTCTATTGCTCATGTTCCCATCACCTTTAACAAATATCCTGATTTATTCACCTGAAAGTCCCATATTTTTTCTTCACTAAAACCCCAACAGGAATGAAGCAATCAAAGGAATTACCTCCATAAACTCCTAGATAAAACAGCTTCTGAAAACCAAAAAATCATAAATATGGATTTACAATCCTGCACATTATACTTCAGAGCAGAATTTTTCTGAACTGTGAACTGTACTCTTTTTTACATATAGTCGTCAAAATAACTGGATTTTTGTAAAAAAAATAAATTATACTAGCAATTTTAAGATGAAATCCACTCAAAGTTGATTTCTGACCAGACTTATATGCTGATGCAAAAATGAGGATGAATTTTATGTCTATAGTTTTAATCTGTATATTTGTTCAAACATATATAAAGTTTGAGTCAAATATCCCCATACTCTGAAAAATTAACATGCTACTTAGGCCTGCAACCTTAGCATCTTCAAATAAATTCCTATTCCAGCTGCATGAGCTTTCCAACTCCCGACTGACAGCAGAATTTAAAGAGATACAGGAGTTTTGCTGTGATGAAAATAGTATAACACTCTCCTCTTCACCAAAAATGAGCAATTTTTGACATTTCAGTTCTCTCAATTTCTGCTTCAACTGTGGCTAAGATGCTTGCAGGAGACTTTCAAAGTAACTCAAAATCTATTTGAAGTTAAAAAAAAAAAAAAAAGTTACTGATTTCCCAGTTGAGGATGGATTTAGTCTCCTTGATTTGATGTGAACAATTCTTTGTAATTTGGAAGAGTCTCTGTTTAGCCACGTAATTAATGGTAATCCAAACTGACCATAAATTAGAAGGTTGAAATTAATCAACAGCCTGAACTTTATTTGCCTTTCTTCTCATTTTCATTTCCATTTCCTCAGGTCTTGTTCCTACTATTTTTTTTTTAAGTAAATTGTAAAAGCTTATCTCCAAAAGGATTAGATTTCTTGTTTTGAATCTTTCATGTGATCAAAAATTGCAGTTGGAGAATCATCTCTCATTAGCTAAAGTAAAACTCTGTGGAACAGAACCATACAGTTTAAGTGACATTTTGATTTCTTATAGAAATATCATGGTGGAGATAGGACTTTTGATATGAGATGCAAAAATACAATGTAATTCACTGGTAGCAAAGTTTTAAACTACATAGGGTAATAATTCAGAAGGTTCTGACTTTATTAAATAAACAAATAAATTACTGTGTTAATCTCAGGTATATCAGTATATACATATTCATTTCATATCCATAATAAAGCTTCCTCAAGAGCATTGCAAAAGAAATATATTTTGAGAATTTTTTCTTTTAAATTCCACACTTTGTCTATTTTTAATCTGCCAAGAGAAGGTAAGAAGATTTATTGTTAAATTTTTGTTCCAAGATGACCCAAACAGGTGACAAAACTAGGAGCTAAAACATGGTTTATAATTGAAATGCTAAAGGCACTTTAGTTTGATCATCATGGTTCTACTCAGTGCTGCTGCAACACAGGATATATTTCAGTAAATTAGATTGCTATGTATGGCAGTCTCCTATAACCATGACAGAAGGTACAGTAATGAGCTAATTTCAACAGCTTGTTATGTAATGAATTAGTAATCCATTATTTATAAAACTTATAATTAAGTCACTTCTAAAAAAGGGATAGATAATCATTAATTTTCATCAAGTAATTTGCTATTGCCTAGCTTAGGATGAAAATATAGTTGGGATAGAAGAAAAAATTTCCTCACCTTCCATTATTAAAACAACCTTTCATATGAGAGCAAATGACAAAGTCCAGATTCTGACAGTGGGTAGCTCATGGCATAAGAAAAGTCTAGGCAGTTCATTTTGGCAACATTTGTGGAAAACTGTTCACTTAGCACTGAAACAACAGAGCCAATGCAGAAATTCTACATAGAGAAACTTAGAAACTTCATATACAACTGCATGCTCATAGATATGCTTCCTTTGGGAAGAATATATTTGAATAAGAAAGAAAATTACTTAATCATTTTAAATTGTGTTGAAAATGTAAGGAATTATATATAGCTCATTTAGAAAGGTAAAATTTAGTGCTGTTATCTTGTTAGATTTTTATCTTTCTTGGTAGATAAGTATATGCTTACAAATTTTTATGTAAAATGATAGGTACAGGCCTGGTCTCCTGCCTCTCACTGTATATACATTCCAGTGAGCCAGGTTGAGATTTTTCAGCACTCCTCAGATGATATGGCATTGATGGATGAACAGAAAAATTGGCATTTTTAGTTGACCTCATTTTTCTGAAATAAGTCTGCTTTAACAACAGGAGATGACTCTCCCAATTAGTCACTGTCAGAATACAATAAAGCTCTGTGAGGTTTGTCTTTAAGCTAAAAGGTACATATAAGCCAAGGAATTTCAAAATTAATATTTGTAGTTTTCAAAGCTCTCAGAAAGCAGTATAGGATGTCTATAAGCTGTGATATTTATATGCTTTTATTTCTTTTTTGGAGAAGTTTTTATTCCTTTTTTATTCTTTTTTTTATCTTCCTTTTTCTTTTACTTTAAAGAAAATGCTAAAAAGTTTACAAATAGAGAGAGACCTAACTAAATAGACCCTTCTGAACCGCAAACATGAGAGAATTCTTTAAAGCAATAGAAAATCTGAAATTTTCCTTGAGTCACAAAATACAAGCATTTAATATGATAGACAGCCAAATTGTATGTTGATTATACACTGTTTTCCATGGAAAGAAATATTTACAAATGAATTTTAGATTTTTTAATTTAGATATACAGAAGACCAAACACTGAATCATCCACTTCTTATTTTAGTCCACATGACTTATTTTAGAAGGCAAATATGGCAACATTTTCATGTCCAACCTAATAAGAAATAAAATATTTCTAGAAAACTAAAAATGACAAAGTGAAGGAAATCATAGACTATTACAATTTTTTTTAGAATCTAAAGCAGTGTGAAATTTGGGTTCATATATATCCAGACATGAAAGCTTGTGATACTTCTGATATTGCTAACTAGGTCTTTTGCTACCTTAGTCCTAAATAATATCATGGATATGGTCAATAAGATACTGCTGGCCTTGCCAAACTGCTCCTGGAAAGGCATCAATACTCCATTGTCTGGGACCCTGTGTGTCTCTCACATAACTTTCAGTGTTAGTGAAATCCAGCCACCTCACAGTACTGTATCCTGCTTCCTCCTGGTGTTCTTGCATATTTTAGGGTGAGGTGGCTCAGATGTTCAGCTTAAAAGTGCATCTGACTCCTCTTCAAATTTAGGTGAGGTGAGTCAGTCCTGCAGCTGTAAGCCTCTGAGAAGATCCTGTCTGTCTCCTTTTCATGTTCTCTGGTGGTGATGTGCAGCCTGCTCATTACCTCCAACCCCTCAGCTCTTCACAGACAGCACAGATCCTGTGGGAAGAAAAGCCATCTCTCCTGGCATTAAAGAGAGACCTCAGGCACATCCTGAAGCCTGGGGCTTAGAGGGCTGCATCTGCTGTCTGGGTTGAAGCACCTGGTCCCACAGGGAGAGTTCTTCCAACACCTGCTGGTTGTTTGTTGCATCCAGCAGTTTTTCCTGTGATACTCAGTGGTTTCTCACTGTTCAGACAGCCAAAGTTTATCCCAGTGCTTGGTCATCTGCCTTCTTACCCTAATATTATTAAGCTGAAAGTATATCAGATTTGTACTCCTCTCAATAAAATTAATTAATGACCTCAGCAATTTAAATTCATCTGCTTTTTCTTCCAGCAAAACTATTCATGTGGTAATAATGTGAATATATCCTCATGGGCCCTGTTATGGGCTTTTCCTTCATTACAATTTAATTTTAACCTCAGCTTTTAATTTATATTCAATGTCTTTCTTATTATTTAAATCATTAGTCTGTATATATACAATAAAAAAAATCTATTTAAAACCTGGAATGATTTGAGAAGCCAGTTTTTGAAGATTTGTATTCAAAGGAGCTGAAGTCAATGATAAAATATAACAACTTTGTAGTCTCTAAACCATTGCAGGTAATTTAATGAAGTTTTGTTTAATCAGAGAGACTGAAACACAATTGGAAAACATAAAATTAATTTTATTTAGAAAGGAATTACTTTTCTTGGTCTTTAAATTGTAATTGATATTGCTTTTAGCCAATAAACATGATAAATACCTATATTGCACTCATGGACAGTGACACTGCATATATATAATATACATGTGTATATCATATTTATAAGTCAATGAGAATACTTCACTCTGACTGTTCCTGCTAACTGAATACTGGTGGATAATATTGGATGAAGCAAAAGCATAAGAAAAAAAGAATTTTATTCTTGATCAAAAAACTTTCATGACACAGTAAAAAAAAATCCTTTTCTGAAGAGAAAATTATATTACAGCACTGAGCCAAACAGCCTTAAATCTAGTATTGTTACCAAATTTATCTTGGATACAGTAAATCAATTCAATATCCTGCTTTCATTTTATTGCATTTTACTGTAGGTTGGCATATGTTTTATACAAATCCTTCATGTGAAAATCATTGGTAGTTTTGATTTAAGGTTTCTAAACTAAATGACTCAATGACAGACTACCACAAACAGTGTAACACCAGAGCTATTATTTATTTGGTTTTTTCCACTTGCACAGTCACATCTATCTATCCTTTGTCCTAAACTACTTAGATATTTTCCACTTCCATTCTAAAGGGAAAAAAAAAATCACCTGAAGTCTCTGGCTTTTGTTACACAATGTAGTATCAAATTTTATATCGTTCAACCTCATTATCCTGAATAGATTACAGAAACCTGGCTGGTGAGTACATCAGAGTTTTACCAGCAGAGATGGCTCCAGGTGTGCCTCATATTAAGAAAAACAGAGAATAGTAGGAGTAACATGGCTTGGTATTTATCCAAACTCATTAAATCTTTCATGTAAGCTTGGACCCATTATCAAGTTTATTTGGATTGTTTCTTTTTGTTTCGTACTAATGCTTTGGTGTAAAGGGAATACCATGTCTGCCCATTTCCCTGGACAGAGAATTACTGTTCCATGAAGTATAAAGCTTCTAAAAATATAGTTTTGTTATTTCTACTATTCTCTAATGTAAAGGTGTCTCAGTAGATGTGGGTAAGGGCTTGGAAAGGAGACATATGTTGAGAAATACAAGTGCCTGAAAAGCACTGATGACATGGAAAAATTTGGCTGTTTTAACATGTTGTTAATATCTCTTGAATAGGGCTTGTAGATCAAAATATTACTCCTATCTTCCTACTCCTGTATTACTGCATGGTCTGCAAATTGAATCAATTGGCATCTATTAATGTGGTGGGTTTATCCTGGCTGGATGCCAGGTACTCACCCAAGCCACTCTATCACACCCCTCCTCAGCTGGACAGAGGAAGAAGGGTCAAGGAAAGGACAGGGAGGGATCTCTCAGAAATTACTGCCACAGGCAGAACAGACTCTACTTGGGGAAATTAGATTAAGCTAACTAATAAAAGCCAGAGTAGGACAATGAGCAAATAAAATCCAAATCTTCAAGCACACCTCCCCACTGCTCTTCTTCCTGGGCTTAACTTCAGTTCTGAAATTTCTTCCTCCTCCCACCAGTGGCTCAGGGGGATGAGGAACAGGGGCTGTGGTCAGTTGTTATGGTTATCTCTTCTGCTCCTTCCTCCTCAGGAGGAGTCCTTCCACTCTTCTCTTGTTTCCCTTTTGCTCAAACCTGGGACAGTGATCTGAATTTCCTGCTCACCACAATGTGCTACCCATACTTATCCTGGGGACAAGGATGTGTAAATAGAGAACTGGACATTTTTATTTTCTTCTCTTTCTGTGTTTAATGGAAGCTATTATATTTGCATTCAGTTTGTAATATGTGAGTGAGACCTTTCAACTTTTTATGCAATAAATATTTTTTATGGACTTTAAAATCAGTAAATAAGTATATATAATGTGGAAGTTCCTTTGTCCTGAAATAAAGTACAAGCAAGCATAGTTTAAATCTGTAGAGTATTCCCAGTAGGTTGATATGCCCAAGGCATCATACACATTGAGGAATGATTGATTTTCTTCTGCTTCATTTTGTCCAATGAAAAAACAGTCAATATCATAAAAATGAAAGATAAATGGATAAAATAAATAAACCAGGAATGAGAAAAGCTGGAAATATTAAAAGTCAGATCAATGTTTAAGCTGATAGTGTTTATGGAACCTTTCTCAATAGTATTTATGATTATAAAGGGGTCTTAAAAGCTGGATGCTTTTTCCATATCAGTAAAATGACTATATTATTTATACAGTAATTCTACAGACAAGTCAACATCATACATTCCTGCAATGTATGACTCCCAAACATCAAACAAATCTGTACACAATTTATGAACATGGGTAATCTTTCATGTCAATAACATTTTATTTAGCAACATATACCAATAAGAAGAACTGTATTGTATCTGATCCATTTTCCCCATTTAAATGCCCTTGGACATTTGAGACAATATTAGAAAAAAATTCTGTCAGTTTTAGTTTTATGACACTATAAAAGTGAAACCAGATGTCAGTACAAAAGCTCATAAGTTAACAGTATCAAGTTCTTATAAAATGTAGGAAGAGCTGATACTGATATTTATAATATATTGTCTTGTTGTCTAGAGATTTTCAGTAATATCATTAAGGAAGGAGGAAAAACTGACAGTTAATTTTAAAACCTGGTTTAGTGTTTGGATGTCAAAACAAAAGTCCCATATATTTAAAGTGACTGAAAATATTTTGAAAATAAAAATTGATTCTCTTACACCCTAATAAGTGTATATATGTTCTTTAGTACTTAGCAAAGTAGTAATGTATTAATGTAAGATATTTCTTTTATATGAGAGCACTTCTTTCTACAGTGGCTTCTGGAAAACTGTATTTATTTTTTTTTAATATCATCCATCCCATAGGATGGATGTACAAAGCTTACATTTTTTTTCAGAACCTGTAATGGATTGCCCTGAACTGAGAGAAATAGACTTGCCATACTTTGCAGAAACAGGTTAATCAATCAACAAGACCCTCCAGCTCTAACACATAATGACAAAGAAACTAAAAATAATCTAGAATGCAGAAGGCTTATCTCACAGTTGCCCAGGTAATGAAACAATAATTTTGTTAATTTTTTGTTTAATTTTACTTTTTTTCTGTCTTGCAGGATCATGGAAAACTGCAGAATGGCAGTGTAAGAGAGGAAGCTTGAGAGGCCTCTGCCAAAGTAGATCTGTTGTCTAGTAAATTTTCAGGCTGATGATATTTTAGCTTGCACCTAAAATTGATCTGTAAGTGGAAGGTACTGCTCTTCTAGCCTTTGCAGTCACTCATTTCTGCCTTGGAGAGACTTTAATTACCCTAAAGTGAATAGGTGACAGGAGGTGCCTGTTCTGTGCTTCTTTCTTCTACACCTCTCTGTTATGTACAGCATTTAGAGAATTCTGTAATGCTGGGAGATGTCAAAAGCTTCATATAAAGTCTGAAGTGTGTGTTGAATTTCATCATCTTTCATCTCATATTTTCAGAAATTCCCACTGATTCTCTTTACAATACCTTGAACTTTACTTTTACCACTGCATTCCATTTTTTTCCCTCAGACTTTTGTATATTAGGATCTATCCTTCTATCTTCATCAGTATTTAGTAGGTATCTGCCAAGGAAAAATAACCTAGCTGGATTTTAAAGAATATTTTTGTATTTGTGTATATCTTGGCATTTTCCTTTAAAATACATGGAAGAAACTCTTCAATAATATCCCCAAAACAAAGCAAAGAGCAGCAAAACAATATTAATAAAATTATACATATTGCTAAATCGTAAAGCTCATTTTTTTCAAATAAAAATGTGAAACTGCAACTGTATAAATAACCTCTTAGAATTCGGTAGAGAAATTACATGATCCAAAGAAGTGTTTCAAACCTTAATGGACAGGTGTAATCAAAAGTGGTAATTACACTAAATTTAACAGATTCTTCAACTGAAGTTTTGATTATTTTATTAAAAAATAATATTAATTACACAATCTACTGCAAATATTCCCCATTTAAATCATAACATGCTGGACAAATGCCAGGACTAATCGCAAAAATATACCCCAACCTGTCTCCTATTCTATTACATTAGACTAAAATGAGTTAATTCACTGAGAATTAAAGGATGTTCAATAATTCATTGAAATGTAAAATTTATTTGGGAAAGTATGTAAGACAACAATGTATCCAGAGAATATGAACTTTATTTCAAACTTATACCTATCTACCAATTTTCTGTTTAAGTTGTAATGTTTTCCAAATCTTGAATACTGTTTGTGTCCAATATTACAAAACAAAATTGCTTGTTAAGGCTAATGACAGACAACAGCCAGAAACCAGAACAGGACACATCACATTTCATAACAGAAACAGAATATCATATAAGCAAAACAAAATCTGCATCCAAAATTGGAAATTAATAGCATATTTACATTACTGTAATTATTTCAATCTTATTTTTAATTATATTTTCCTGTACAACTATTCACTGAAAATGGTAAATCAGAGGTTACTGAAACTAAGTTATGAGAAGTTTCTTTAAGTTCCTTAAAACTAGGAAATACTTTAAAAGAGATAATATGTCATGGTGATAGCAATTTTGCCTTTCACAGTTGATACTGTACATACAGAAATTAGAGGTCCTTTCTTTCTGGGAGGAAGAAATTTGTTCTTTATTGTCAGTTAATTTAAAGTATTATTGGATTCATACATGAAAACAGATAAACTTCTGTGGTGTGATGCTTAATGATTAATTCTGGAGGTTTTGAGGATACAGGAGGAAAAGTTAGGTATTGAAAGTGTAGAAAGTTTATTTCTCACCCTAAAGTGAAGTCAGTTGTGGAATACAGGGAATGCAGAAAAAGTATCTCATTGTCTCTTAGATGAAGGTTGGTGCAACTCGCTGATGCTTTAAAGGATAATTTTTCCTATAAAGAACAATGAGGAATTTTGGATAAGCCTCTTCTACCCACTTAGTCATTTTAGACAAGTATTGAATAATGTTAAATTCATGTGATAACTATAGACCAAAAATAGAATAAGTATAGGGTGATTAAGTATTCTGTTGATTTTAACTTTGTAAACTTGACAGTAAGATCCCTCAGGAAAATAGCCACAACTTGCTGAAATTGCTTTAAATGTTATCTTTCCATCACTATTGAGTTTGAAATGGAAAAATACCCTTCTGGGCTAAGCAGATATGCACTATCAGTAAAACAGAAAATATATATGATTTTTAGTATAAAATTACAAGGAAGAAGAGAAGGGGAGAAAAGTATGTGTCTTTCACAGTAGGAAGGTCATTCAACTTCTGATTTTCCCAAAAAGAAGTTAAAGGGGGAAAAGGTATAGAATATACCAAGTGGAAACCTTCCAGAGCAAAATGTGTACAAGTCTCTTCTCTTGGACTGGTCAGTCTTTCCCAAGGTAGAGGTTGAATGTTTCTGGCCCAGTGAGATTATTCTGCCTCCCCTACTACATCCTGAAAAGCTCTTACTCAAAAGCTCAGTGGATGGGTTTTTTTTTAGTGTTCATCTATATCATATCCTGTTCTCCTGGCTGTTTTACTCACCTTTGAATTTGTGTTTTCTGATTGAAAGTATGATCTGAAATCAGTTGCAATAGTAATATTCGTTTAATAGCGCTTGTTTTTGAAATCTTAGATCCTGTCTTAATTTTCATCTCTTCAACTCATAGGAAATAGGTGCAAGGTTTCTGAGTTTGGTCTTGTTTCAGTTTATGGTGTCTATGAACTGTTAACACCTCTGATAAATAATTTGACACCCTTATGCCTATGAACACCTCTAACTCCATTGGAAGGTGCAGTATGGACTTCTGCCAGTGATAAATGCCAGAAATCTTAACTTTTGGGGAAAATGATGTATTATGACATTAGAATACAGGAATAAAAATGAAGCTTTGACAAAACTTAATTGTTTCTGTACTTTCAAGGTTATTGCAATTATTATATGTTCAAATATTCCAGTTCAGAGCATATTCAAGTGCATAAGAAAATATTTACATTGACTTAAACACAGAATTACTAGATGCCCACAGACTATGATATATTGAGGAAAAAATGGTAAATTGGATGGAATGTTACTGAAAAATCACAGAAGTGTCTAAGTAAAATACAATAATAATAATTTTTAAAAGCTCAAGATTTTTCACAAGTTTCTATTTATTTTTATTTTTTGAATTCTTGAGGTTTTCAATATTTGCCTTAATCATTTTCATAGTAACATATTTTTCCAATTCAAGACATTCATTGGAAAACAAAATGTTTTAAAGGAAATTTGTGAAACAAAAGAGCTGGTCAACTGCAAAAAGTTTCTTACAGTTGTGTAATGGAAATACCTTTTTCCAAGAATCTGCCTTTCCAAGGAGGATTCTGCCTTTCCTTTCTCAGAAAGTTTAAACATAATTTTGTTTGTAGTCTTCCTTTCCCCCCCCCCCCAACTTCTTGTCTTTCTCACAAATATATTTTAGACCTCATTCTTTTAACTACTTCTGACAAACACAAACTGGCAATGGTACAACATTGCACTAGTCAATTTAGATTCCAGGCTGCATTTCTTCAGATCTGCTGTCACCTACCTCTCCAACCTTTCCAGAAAGATATGTTTATACTGAAGTGGAAAAAAAAAGAGAGAGATAAAAAGACAAGAATAGAAAGCAAGCATACCTAGTATTTTACTAAAACATAGACAGTTTGTTTCTATAAATATTATATACCTTACAGTAAAATCTCAGATATAATTTTTACAGAAATCTAATGTCAAAATTTGGGAACATGGTAGCAAAGAAATACCTTATTGCAAGAAGAAGCAAGCAATATATGGTAAATCTTGTAGCTTCCTTTCATCTTTCTGACAGTCTCTTTTATAATGAATCTCTTTTCTTTTCCATTTCCATTCATTACAGCTCCATTTGTGAAGGTCTGCTCATGTGTTTAATTGGTCTGAGTAATCCATGAAACATCTATGGTGTCAACTAGTCTCTGATTTTCTTTTGGGTGCTGGATTTTTTTCCCCCTCATTGTGTGACAAAGATTTTGTGCAGTGTTTAATCCAACAATCCAGACTCACTCAGCACTTCAGCGAATACGACAACCCTAATGCATTTCTGAATTATTTTACCCCTAAATTTCATTGTATGGAACTGATGTGATCATAAAATTAAAGCATAAAAGCAGGATCAATAATGCTTTTAGTAATCTTTCTAAGACAACTTTTTGGTGAAATGTGAACTTGAAGAAGCTGGTTATAGTTCCTCACAGATGTATGTTTAGGTTTGCAAGAAACCAGCTGTGAAATTATACATGTATTGTTATTAAAAAAAGGAAACAAAAGATATTTAGCTGAAATGTGGTAATGTCTGAGACGTTAAAACCATAGGTCATGATCTAATTATGAGAGGTCCAGTCAGCTCCCATGTATGGCAGAAATGCTGTGTGTTATCCAGTCATTTTATTGCTGATGCTTCCCCTCTATCCCGACTTTTGAGAGGCAGCTGATTATGTTCTTACTGTTTAAATTTTATTCTATTACATTTTGCATCCCATTTTCTCATTTAAAGCAACACCTATATTCTTATCTTCATTTCAGGGAATATACACATTGCTCCAGATCTTGGAATGTAGTTTTAATTTTTGAAATTCTAGGGAAAAAAAGATCAATTTATCAATTTCATCTTAAAGCAGTTATATAAATCCTTATGATGTGGATAAATTGTACTTAACAACATATTTAAATTTTCTTTATTTCTTGTATTCCACCCAGAAGGTGCATAGTACTCTCTGAGGAGAGAAAAAATGATATGAAATTTGGTTTCTTCATTTTTTATATTTATTGGAGAAATAAACTATAGCATTAACCAAATGATTACTTTCTTTACATGTCTCAGGTAGGGCTCACAGCTATATTAAAAGAAAGAAAAGCTGCCAAAAAATTTACTTCAGACTCCCTTAAGTTTTTATAATTGTAGTTAGTGTACTTATGTGTTAAATTAGTGTGTTATATAAAGTGCTTTAAAGATATTATTAAAAAATTCAAACAATACAAAAACCTCAACCTTTTACTGTGCCATATTTCTAAAATCATTCCACTGTTAAACACACAAAAACGTAGATGTTCACTATAGTCCTCCTATGGAAATTACAAATACCAATTAAACATCAGTAATTATTTACATATGTAATTATATGCTATTTCTAATGTGACCAATTGGCAGTTGGAAAGACTAGAAGGAAAAAAAACTGGAAAAAAATAAAGCAAAAACAAACCAGACCAACTAAACCAGAACTGTAGATGTAATGATATTGTGTGGGGTAATTGTAATATGTTTGTTATCTACTTGAATAACTGTCTTTTCCAGGGTGAGTTGTTTCTAATTTTGAGCAAAAGCATACAACAACTTTGAACAATTACATGTTCCATCAGTTTCTGTTCCTCTATTCTACAATCAGTTTTCAGAAACTACTGGGGAGTCTTCCTATTCAATCATTACATTTTCAAATAAATTGTTGAGTAAGCAAAACATGGATTTGATAGAGACAATTATGCATAAAGAAGGGTGAATTCTGACAGCTCATTTCCTAATGAGACTGCTCTATCAAGTTTGTTAATATTAATTTATATCGAACTCTTGGAGACAGCCACTTTCAAATTCCTTCTATAATTTAGAGGATGGATTAGAAAAGAGATAGTATTGTCTATTAATAAATTATGAGAACTTCCCACTGTTACAATTTATTAATAAGTCTTAAATTGTAATTAAGATTGAATCTGATTAAGGTTGTTGCTCAAATAAAATGTTATGATGAAGGCAAAAGTTGCACTATAATTTTAGTTTGTTGGGCCAAATCTATTTAATATGGTATCAGAATGGAACAAACAAATTCAAATAGCAAATGCCATGCTTACTCATTGATATCTGTTTTATTTGAGGAAATTCCATCAAACTCTGAAACCGTGCCCACAGTTTGAAAAAAAACCTGATAATCTGTAATATTTATATGGAATCAGTACATATTTACCAAATATTCTTCATATTTTACTTCTTATGTTTAATCATAATTCATATATATTTCATAACATTAATTTCTCTAAGATTTGGTAAAAAATAATAAAAATTAGCATATATTTATCAGGACACTGAAGAGGACATTTTTAGTATTGAGAATATATCTTTAGACAACAATCTTTTAAAAGAATGAGTTTGTAAAATTTTTGTTGGTGTTTGTACCTTACTGTCCTGGTTTGGCTGGGAATTTATTTTATTTCTCATTTGAATTCCAGTCTTAGTGAATTGTAGTGTTGATAATACACTGATGTTTTAGTAGTTGCTAAGCAGTGCTTACTCTAAATCAAGGACATTCAGTTTCTCCTGCTCTGCCAGTGAGCAGGGGCACAAGAAGCCTGGAGGGACCATAGCCAGGACAGATGACTCAAACTGGCCAAAGGGACATTCCATACCACAGAGAATCACACTCAGTATATAAATTGTGGGGAATTGTCTGGGAGGGGCAAATCACCGCTTGGAAACACGGTGGGCATCAGTCAGAAGATAGTGAGCAACTGTACTGTGGATCACCTGTTTTTCTTGTGCTTTATTCCTCTTTCTCTCTCTTTGTTATCTTCATTTTTGTTACTATTACTATCATCATCATTATCATCATTATGATGATGATCATCATCATTATATGCCATGTTATTTTGATTTCTACTATCCTTATCTCAGCCCATAGGTTTTACCTTTTTCCTATTCTCCTTCTCATCCCACAGGACGAGGGTGGGTGAGGAATGAAGGAGTAGCTACATGGTCTTTAGTTGCCATCTGGGGCTAGAACATGACATTTGCATAAATCTATACCTTGCATTGGTGCTGAGGAATCTATTCAGGTGCCCACACATATGACTTAGTATGATTAATGATGTCCTAAGATGTTCTTATAGGTTTCCAGATGTCACTTTAAAAAGACAAGAGTTTTCTGCATATCATTTAATATGCAATACTTTGAGGCTTATAACTCGTGCCTGTGTTCTAGCTCTCCTCCTTAGCCTCCCTTGTGGCTTCAAATTCAGCTGTCCAACAAGCTGTGTGACTAGCAAGTCTGAGAAAAGACCTACAGGGCACCCACAATATTCTAAAGTGGCAGCTAGGATCTGGATGAAATATTGCAGGGCACCTCCAGAGCTCCCTTTAGTGATCTCTAACTTAAGCCCCACATCCTTACTGTGTGGACATCTGCAGGACCTAAAGATATCACAATGAAGACATCTCTATGCAGATGTCCTAATCTCAAATGCTATCTTATTCAAAGTAATGAAGTTTGAAGTTGAATTAGGTACATATCACATTATATGGCAGACTGCAAGATACAAACTGACAATTCTTTGTTCTAGCCAATCTTGCCAGCATAGAGGAAAGGGCTCATCTTATTGCATTGCCTTGTATTAATGACTGTCTCATGCCTTGTCAAGAGCTCAAGGTTTATTTCTTAATAAAGAAAAACTGATTCTATACAGTTATAGCTCCTAGCTGGAAAAATTATTCTTTCCATAGGTACTTTGAATAATCTTTGCAGATAACAGATAAGAGTAAGTGTCTCTTCAGTCCTTTAGAATGGCTAAAATTCACACTTGATTTCTGAATTTGTGTGCCAATATTTCTTTGTTAGCAGTTAATTTTGAATCTATCAATTTCCATCACCACTATGATGTTTAAAGGTGTCACTAAACCCACTTTTCTCTGGCGCAGAGAAATATGTTTTTCAAGAAGTGATCAGGAATTGAATTTTAATTGTTTGTTTTCCAAAAAAAGAATATTTTACCCAGAATGAAAAAGCAAACTCAAGAATTCAGTAGTGAAAATGTCATGGAAATGTGCTTTGTCAAGACAGACCTCCTGTGGCTTTCAGAGCAGTCCAATTTCAGCTAAACTTCCAGCCTTATGTGCTTTCTAGACTCTCTCCTCCGTAGCAATGTTCTGTAAGAACAGAAAGGGCAGCTGCAGCCTGCAAAATCTGCAGTTTTATGTTTTGCTCTCACAAAAGCTGAGAAGTTACAGCATGTTCAAACTATTACATTATTTCTTGTTTGCTTGTTGTTTTAGGGTTTGAGATAGTTTTGATTTTTATGTCTGGGAAATTTCAAGCAGTCATAATTGACCAGAAAAACCGTTGTTTTATGCTATTTTATGCTGGATAATTTTAGAGGCAACTGAAATAGTTCAACAAGGATTAAAAGTTCCTGCTTATCCTCTTTATTTTCACAGAGATTTGTTTTTGAATATGTGAGTGTGAAACTTGATAGGGTGTATTTTTCAGGAATGGTTCCCAACAAGGCTTTGGCTAGCCATAGCAGTTAAAAGGAACAATATTCAAAATTGTCTTTGGCCCTAATATGTAATACCTGTAAAAAACACTAAATCTTAGTGAAATTATTGGATGCAAAGGATTTTGCTCATCAGAAGTTCAAGGCTTTTCTTGACTTGGAGGAAAGTATAGTTTGTTCTAGAAGGAAGAGCTTTAATCCATATTGCAAAGCATAACATATTTTAAACTGATTAAAACTGCACATGAAAACAATAGAAAAGCATAACATAATTAATTACTATCCATTTGGGCATAGTTCATCTGCAAGACTGGGATGAATATTGACCGTGTAATTCAGACCTCTGCTTCTTCCACAGTTGCCAAATATTAAACAGTATAAAATACATCTTCTGTACAATTTTCAATGCAAATCCTCATCTCTCTACTGGTATCCTGCCCTCTCACTGACATATTATTCTAATTTTGTCATTAAACCTCTGAAATAAGGTGGTGTTTTTACTTACTTCATAAAGTACTGTGTGCACTTACATGTTGAGGTAAAGATTTCTATCCAACTTCCTTCTTCAGCAATCATTACTTTCTCTCCATTTCTAACACAGCATCCAATCATAAGGCAGACACCTGTTTTTCAGCTGCTCTTCATCTAGCATATAACTACCCTGAAATAATTTGCAGTCTAAGCCATATCATCTTAAACTGTGAGGTAACTAATTAGCAATTCTAATTGAAAAGGGAACTGGAAGCAGAAAGCTACACTCCCACAATAAATATGCCTGAGACTTTGTGAAATTCACTTACGGATAAATGTGGTGAAAAGGCAGAATATATACATTTGATATTTGGAACAAAACCCCATCTCATTATCAAGGTAGTCAACAACCCATAATTCTGATACTTGGACCATTATCTACTGAGTGAGGTTATTTACTGAGTTCATTAAGATATCACGAATCTCTGCAGATAGAAAACTCCTCTTCGAAATAATTCTTAACCGAGCAAGTTAATAGTAACATTACTTTAACCTTGCAGTGAAAACCAGAATAAATGAAATAGGTACAGGCCAGATCACAGGAGGATCAAGTGTCTTAGTGTCAGATTCTCAATGATCTCCATTTCTTTTAATTAAGCCAAAAAATCTTAGTTGCTCTTAGTTTCTACTGAACAGATGTTTTCAGTGAATAGCTAGCATGATATGCATGATTTATTTTCCCAAAACTAATGCAGGATACAAGTAATTTTTATTATTTCCTCCAATTTACATTATATTATATCTGTCTGTTTCAACATATTCTAGTCACCAGTGGTCTACGTGACTGATTTCAGCAGCCCAATGATGAAGGTAGCCAGCCAAGAACTCCTGCAGGATTTCATGTAAATATTAATGACAACACCTGTCAGAGGGAGAGTTTTTTAATTCCAGGGATAAAAGGCAGCAAAGCATCATTAAAGGAAAGGACGTTTGGAATGGAACCCTGGAGATCATTCAAGATAACTTGCTGTTCAAAACAGTGCTGGTTTCCAAGTTTAACCAGGTTTAGAAAAAGCAGGCTTCCCTGAGTCTTGTTTAGTCCAGTTATGAACTTTTTCTATAACAATTCTGCATAACTTGCTTCAGTGATTAAGTACTCTCTGAGCAAAGAGGTTTTTTTCTTTTGTCCAATCAGTATTTCCCTTCCTGAAAGCTGTGGCTGCTGTATCTTGCCATCCATCGTGCCCTGCTGGGGCAAGCCTGGTTCCATCTCTGTAGTCTCCCTTTAATGGAAGTCTGCAGTAAGCCCTCCCTCAGACTTCTTTTCTCCAGGGTAAAAGAAATATATTCATTTGGTCTCCAGCTATGTATTGTTCACTCTCTAATCATCACACAAGGATTGGTTCCAGCTTGCTTTGTATTGCGGGATATAAAACTTCAGGAAAAAATTACTTCCTTCAACTTTTTTTTTGTACTCCTGTCATTAATCCAGTATGGTCACCAGTTTTTTGTGAGATTTGCCAAATCTTTAACATCTGACCCACGTTCATCTCATTGTCTGCCAGGACCCTCAACTCCTTTATTTTTAATATTCATCCAGGCTCTGTACAACACCACCAAATTCAATTTTAGGTTGTATTCTTCTTGGCAGCATCATGAATCACTATCAGAAATCAGAGGTACATAACACAATTGGGGAAGCTTAGACCAGACAAAGAAGTACAGAGTAAAATGGCATGGTGGAGGCACCTACTGCTTCTCAATTATCCCAGCAATCCTACATATGTTACAAGACTGAGAGTTTTTTAAGAGTTCAGCTGATTCCATAAGGCTAACTTATGCTTTTGTTCCTTCTGACTCATTGTTATATGCCCCTTGTTAAGGCTTTTAGAATCAATGAATTGTCACAATAACAATCACAAAACTACTGCTTTTCTATCTCCCCTGACCAAGGAGTTCTTTTCAAGTTGCAGACATGGAATGTCTGAATGATTCATCTTTCACTTGAAGGTTCAAACACCCTAAGTTCAGTGTGCCCACTCTGTCCCTATGACACTAGTAACGTCAGTAAGAGCATCTAGCAATAATACAATCAGTGTGCTTCCCTGTCAGTATGAGTCAGCTGCTTAGCTCAGGATCCACAGCTGACTCAAGCTCATGGAGGATGATTGATGATGCATGCATGAGTATGCTTTTCAGAATAAATAAATAACTAGATTAAAAGTTCTTAATAGGCAATTCAAATGCTTCTTGCAAAACAACTGAAAATGCTGCCAACCAGATAAAAAAAATGCATAAATGATGATGTCAACCCCAGAAATTGTGTGCCTGCCAAACAGCCAAACTGAGAGAAATACAATTCCTCTTAGTGATAGGTCAAGAAGACAGTATTTGCTGATGCCACTATAAGCTGCTATAAACTTATGAATCTGCCTTCCATTTTGATTCACTTCTTTCCTGTATTTCAGCCATTCTACTTTCATAAGCTGACACTGCTGCTGCTGCTGATTGTACAACATTAATAAGACCAAAGCAGTCTGTATGTATTCACAAAAATCTGAGTGGGATCACAACTGTGAATATTGATTGTTACTCTCTGCCACTTGCATCAGCTTTGAGATGACTATTTCATCTTTCCTTCTATTATTTTTCTGACTTTCCCTCATCCTAAGTTACAAATTTTCTATATTAGCTGCAATTGCAGTGCTTGCTTCTCACACACATGCTGCCTTTTAACACTTATTCTAGGTCTGTTATTTTACTATGATGTCATGCATGAGACAGTGAACACAAACCCTGGGCTGTCACACCATGTCTCTCAGAAGGCATTATTAATCCACCAAATGTGGGGCTTCATTTGGCCTCTCTTTCCAGGCAGTCAGCAAAATCACTAGGCACTTTTGGCTGATTTACCTTGCTCTAAAAGATACATCTAAAATAATTCAAAAGACTCACAGCCTAGGATTGCTTATTTTTCCTTGTTGACTCCAAACTAAGCTTACAATGTCTTGATGTGGATACCTACACAGTAAACACATAATTACCTGAGGTGAAATCCACTCAGTATTTGTGAACACTAGTGAATAAGTCTGGAGTATAAAATATTTAAATAGTCAGCAGCATTCTTATTTGACGGAAGACATCAATTCCTGAGTGATGTTAGATTATTTTTTCAAGCAGTTGTTGTGGAAATCTTAAACCTCCACTGTGAAATGTACAATGGAATGAGATTTTTTTCCACTGGTTAGAAGAGCAATATATTTTAAGTGGGTGATTAGCTTTTCATCAAAGGCTTGCATGGTTGTCTATAGGTGCATGTGGTGGGTTGACCTTGTCTGGATGGCAGGTGTCCACCAAGCCACTCTATCACTTTCCTCCACAGCTGGGCAGAGGAGAAATAAGACATAAAAATTTATAGGTTGAGATAAGGCAGTTTACTAAAGCAAAAGCAAAAGGTATCACACATGCAAGCAAAGCAAGGAAAAACCCCTGAGTATTTTGCACTCTACTTCCTGTGAGCACGCAGTGTTCATCCACTTCCCAAGAAACAGGGCTTCAGCAAGTGTAATGGTTGTTCTGGAAGATAGATATTGTAAATAATTAATGTCTCTCCCAGCCTTCATCCTCCCTTTTCTTAGCTTTTATATCTGAGCAGATATATTTGGTCAGCTGTTCAAGTTGAGTCCCATCCCAAGATTTTGCCCACCCTGAGCCTACTGATGGGGAGATGTTGGAGTGTGCCAGCACTGCTCAGCAATAGCCAAAACACTGGTGTGTTATCAGCACCCTTCTAGCTCCCAGTGCACAGCACAGTGAGGGCTGCTGCGGGGAAAATTAACTCTGTTTCAGCCAGATCCAGTACACTGGACAATGTGGGATTTTAATGCTACATTTGGCATTCAGTGTGAGCCAATGGAAAATAATTTTTTCCCAAGGCTACATGAGTGTATTTTTTTAACATAAACTCATCCCTATCGTTACTCAACCTTGAGATTACTTTCTTGCAAAGATGTAGTGTGCTGACAGTAGTGTCTAATTTCAATTTTTATTACCTTTCTGTAGCTTTTAATGAGAATTTAAACTCCTAAATGTCAGATTTTAGGGTCTATTTAGATAAGGCTAATGATCTGGTCTGGAGTTTTTTTTTCAGACAAGTATGAAAACTGTGAAAAGCAGCCAGTCAGCCCTGTTCTCAGGAGAAAAGCTATTGGAACCACATCTCTAGTTACTTTAGTAGTAAAGAAAGTCCTTTCTGGGCAAACAATTATTGTTACGCTCACTGACAGGATAGCAGAATAGTTTTGATGGTGTACCAATGTTCCACACAACAAAAACTATAATAATGTATGTGCCTACTCCAAAACCTCAGGCAGGAGCATAATTTTGGCTTACTTTAGTTGTAAAAGGGGAGCAATGAAATAAAAAGGCTTGCAGGGTAAAAGGAAGAAGTCTCTGTCTCTCGCATTGGTGAACATGGTAATTGTGACTGTCCAACAGAGCTACTTAAAGAAGCAGAGATCACAGTCACATAGCTGAATTCTTAATAAAAAGCCACATTAGCTGCATTGCAGACCTGTCTTTTTTAAAAAACATGTATCTACTACAGCTTATTAATCACGGAAGACTATGCCAGTAGCTGTGTGTGTTGTGGTGCGCATCTTTTTCTGTGTAAATCTGCCCACACAAATGATTTTATCTCATTCTACATGTATCAGTCTAATGCTGCTGTTTAGGAAGTTTATGAATGCACAGTATTTAATGAAGTGTTTCCTCAATCCAGTTTTAGAGACACTGTTTAAGAAGATTCCAGGCATAAAATAAGACATTTTTCTTCATTGTTTGAACAGATATGAAGTAATTTTAACATATACCTGAGCAAATAAAAGAAAAAATACAGCAACCCAACCAACTGAGAAAGCTAAAGTGACAAAGGAATTCACATGTACAATTTAAAAGGAGGCCTTTTCTACTTAAAATCCCCTTTTTTTCAGCAACATTCTAAGGTGTTTCTTTCCCCTTGGTAATCATACCCTGAAAAGCTACCCTGAAGGTACATAAGTTGAAGGCTTTCTTTCTCAGACTGAGTGGCAGCTGCCCGGGCTGCACGGAACAGGACACATATGCAGAATGGGTGGACTTGTCTGAGGACAAGACTCCTGTGGTGGTGCTCCCTCGAGAAGTACAGTCTTCACTGTGATGATTCTGGAGTCTGATCCAGAGGACAATGAGCAGCACAGATGTTATAGAACACACATTTGTGCTTAAATAGGAATATAAAATAAGGATAGATGGAGTGGGCACAATCTTAGGCCATAAGGAGCCCATGTGTGTCACAAGCCCATGCTTTGTATGCACTTTCATCTGCACCAGTCCTTTGAGCAGTTGCACGAGGCACACCTGCCCAGCCCAGCTCTGCTGCCTAAAGGTGACCCCTGAGCACATAGATTCCAGGCTGGCTCCAAGACAGTGTTGCAGCTGTTTATCATCGAGGGGAAATTCACTCCTTCACAAGGAATCTTTCTGTCTCTGGCACTCCTGCTTCCAGCCACTGTAACACATTCTGCAGCTGGACCTTCCTACCTTTCACGCTAAATTCCATGACAGATTATTTCTCAGTCACAAATTACTACTGCTGACAGTTGCCATTTCAGAGAAGTGGCTGAACACGACTTACAAATTATGATGAGATACAGGAAACCACTGTCCAGCCACAGCTATCAGGCACAACTTCGTTTTCCAGCAACAGAGTCATTAGGAAGGAGACACAAAATTATTTATTTGACATATTTTATTTCAATGTTCAATGCTCTTTTAGTGCTCAGTGTTATTTCATATGCTATTTCAAGGGCAGCATTAGCTATGTAGATGCTGCTCTCCCTTTCAATTTAATTCCATGTGGTTTTATTGAAGAGAAAATAGAACAGGGTTATTTCTTCTGTAGAGGAGATGATAAGGAGAATACTAAAAATGAGCACACACCTCACCACCACCAGTCCTTTCAAATTGTTACAGAGTTATAGTACATTGCATTTATTTCCTATCTAATATGTTTGCAATGCTTTTCTAGAATTACATTTTAACAACATCGAAGTAGTGGTTGCATTACAGAGATAGAAGTGGCATTTTACAGCCTCTATTTACATAGAATCGGACTGTCTAGTCTGAAGAAAGCCCATTTGAGTTTATAAAACACATCTGGGATTTTATATAACCCATGTAAAATACATTATTTTTCGAAAGCAAAGAGGCATTTTATGTCTGGATGTAGAAGAGGACATGTGAAGGTTCCCAGAGAAAACATTTCTGCAGCTTTTCTGCAGAACATGACATGGCCATCAGCACAGAGAGATCAAAAATTGCTTTTTTACAAGCATAGTAAGCACAACTACATGAAGTGCATGGTTGAAAACAATGTATCCATGAGCAGATCCTTTGAATAAGTGGAATTACAAGAGAAAATAACCAACATAGATAAGACCAGAAAAAGGCCATTAAATGAAATTTATATGTTATTTTGGCTGGCTTTGGTTTTAGTATTTAAATGTGGTGGGACTACCTTGGTGAGCTGTCAGGTGCCCACCAAACCAATCTATCAGTCTCCCCCCTAAACAGGACAGAAGGAAAACGTCCAGAAATTGTGTTTCTTGCCTTGTGGCTATTCAGAATTCACCTGGACACAGATGTGGGCACCTATTCTAGTTGGCCATGCTTGACAAGAGTATTTGGATCAGACAGTGTATGCTGTATCTGAATTCCTCATAGATAAGTTCACTCTTCATGACAAAACTTGAAGCTCCCTCTTCCCTCCAACCCTGGTGGGATGGCAAGAACAATCAGATGAAAATGCTAAAAATTCCAGGTTGAGATCAGATCACTTTAAAAATTGAAATGAAGAAAAAAAAAACCCAATGAGAACTCAATAATAAAAATGATAATAGCCAAGAGGAGAAAAAGGAATAAAACTCAAGAGAAAAAAGCAATGCACATGCAGTTCCTCACCAGAATTCCTCACCAGCAATGTTTTCCTTATATATAAACTCTGAAACTCAGTATGAAGTTGACACAGTGGTGTCTATGATATAAAGTCTCACATTTTACTTAGTCATGTTATCACAGGAAAGGAAGACAGTAAATCCAGTGTCATTTTCACAAAGGTTTTTAGAAGACCTCTATACAAATAGACACTGGTCTGAATGCATTTGACTTTTCTACCAAGCAAAGAAATCAAAACCATAACAAAGAACGGAATTAAGTGAATGTGATACTGTGGTGAAAGTCAATATAGCTTTTTTAGAATGAGGCTACAACCTGCAAGTTTTGAAGAGATATCTAGTGATGTCAATGAACTTGTCAATAAGTCTCATAACAGTACATATCAGCTTCCAATAAGCTTTTTTTTTTTTTTTTTTTTTGAAAGTGGAAAAGTCCTGTCACAGTTAAATAGTTGATTGAAAGACTGGAAAAATGCAGGAATAAATTATCAGCTCCTGTAGGGGATGGAGGGTAATGATAAGAATCCCAGAAGGGTTTGTACTTTACTTTTGTTGTTCACTGTATTCAAGATTTTTTTGGATCAGATATGAGAAGTGACTGATGGTGCTGGTTGATGTTCAGTAATTTTTAAGTTTATTCTAAAGTGACATAGATGTAAATATTTTAGACGTCTAATCATGAGTCTGATTGGAAATAAGTTCAAAAAAACAATAAATGTAATGTTCATAAATTAAAGCAAATGTAGAAGGAGAAGTGAAACCCTTACTGATGATACACAGTGATGAAATCAAAATCAGCAACTCCCTTACAAGTGACCCATGACTATGGCATCAAATCTTGTAGAAACATCATTCAGCAATGCTCCATGATGCAAATTGTGTCTTAGAATTTAGTAGAAAAGGAATAGATATCAAAAAACCCTTGTATCCTTGGTAATGGTGAGTAGCTGTAGTTAGAATGTACAAGAAAAAAGATGGTTAAAGAAAGAATGGAGGACAGGGCAATGAAGATTATCAAAATCAAATTTTTACTAAGCAGACCATCACAAAAAATAAGCACAAACTTGTATATAATCTATGATATAATCATAAAAACACAGTTTATACAGCATGTACAAGAACATTTATTTTAGACTAGGAATTTTCCCTATGGGAAACAAAAAGATAGGAGGGATAGAAGCCATGTAGATAAAGTAAATATAGAAAAAAATCCCTAGAGAAAGATTGGTTAACATTTCTCATGCGACAGGATGTAGAGTGCATTGAATTTATTTAAAAATTACAATAAATAAGGTAAAAAAAGGAATGTCACATGGTGCACGCTTGCATTCTGCACCTCACTGTGGTAGGATGGCTTTTATGACAAAAATAAAAAAAACAATTAAGACAATACTACATTAAGGCACTATTAAAGCATAGTCAAACAGACTCAACTGCTCAGGGAAGTTCAGAGAAGGCCAATGCTACTGATTGCTGCAAGCTGACAGGACAAGTGGCAATAGCACCCAGCACTTGTCCTGTTTCTCAGATCAAAACTGCACAACCAAGGAGTGTTATTTTCTCTTGTGCTTCCACGGAACAAGAGCCTTTACTTACAGCAGGAAATGATGTATGTGCTCTTGTTTGGTTAACCATTTTTTTTCTGGTTAATACTGGTTGGGTTTTTTGTACAGAGATTAGTAGGCAGTATCTTCACAAGAGAGGGAATTCTGGGATCTGCCATATATTAAAGGCTATCATCCAATCACTACCACTAGTTTATGTTGTATATGAATTCCATAGAGAATAATTTTGTTTTGTTATCAAGGTGATTTTGTCTGTCAAACTGCAGGACTAAATGCAAGAGATGATCAGTGGAGCAGTGTTTGGCTAAAATTAGGAACCACAACTCTATGCATTAAGAAGGAACTATTCTTCCTCACTGCAGCACTGTGACAGAGAATCTTTTCTGTTAAAGAAATAATATCTCTACTGTTGCACTCACACCAAACCCTAGGGTTTCACTTTGTAAAGCAGAATTATGGGAGGAGATGAGCAGGTTTTCAGACCACTCATGTTAAGAAGTAAGCATCTTGTGTGTCTGTTGTTTAACCACACTTATGGTGTTGGCACTCTTACTTCACTTGCATAGAACCCCATAAAATATAGGGAATGCTGTATCCATGTATCAGGTAATTAAATATGTAGTGCTGACAGAGAGAGTTGTAGCTTAAATTAAAAATATGTTCTGATTTCTGATACTTTGCTGTGTGCTTTAAATTTCCTATGATGCATTTCAGCATATGAAAAGACAAATTAGAACCAGAAATAGTTTCATTGTATAGAATGATATCTAAAAACATCTCACCAGAAAATAATGCAATCCTGCCATTAAAATAACTGGTCCAAGGAAAGGTAATGCTGCACTGAGGAAGTTTAGATATAAGCATTGCTGAAATATTTAGGTTAGATTAGCATTTGCAAACTAGGATGTACAAATGAGCCACACCATTGAAGTAAAGTACTAATGGCAAGATGGAGCGCGGCAGTGAAGTAAACAAAATGGACAAAATTAAACTAAAAGAATGCAAGCCAAATATTATAAAGAAATATTTAAACTTGCACACAGGAAGCCAGTTCTGTGGTTGTATTTTTACTTGCCCCTAGTTTTTGAAAACCTTTTTCTTATTTTGCATGCATAATGGTTGTAGATAGAAGGAAGTTAAAAACTGAAAATGTGATTAATTTTCTTCTGCACACCTTTATTTCTAACCCTAAGACACTTGAGACACCAGCAGACCTGATCTTAACACATACCAAGTGTCTGGACTGAACGACACAATGTGACCAATGCTTTAAAGATCTTTCAAAGCCAGAGTTAGAGTCATTCAAGTTTAAGGAATCACTCTCTGATATGATTAAGACAGCCAGTTTAAGCAATCCTGAGTTTAAGAGAAAACTGTGCAAATTCTATATTATTTTGTACCTGACAATCTCAAGGACAGTTTTGAAGCTGTCTAAAAAGTGTTTCTTTCTGGAAAAAGAACATTGAATTCTAAAATTCTGCAACTCTTCATCAGCTGGAGAGCAAAATAATTTCCTTAGCATCTGTCTCCCAGTAAAATACTAAAATTCTGAAAATGCAAGGAAAAGGAAATTATTTTAATACTAGGTTAAAACACTAGGGTAAAACTCTGTGTCACAGAGAATTAACGCTGTTTGCTATCAACACAATGAAACAGTCTCATTGACAGAAACACAAGAGGGAATATATGCTATAATAAAAAAAATTTGTTTTTGCAAAGAATTTACATCTGTACCCCAAAAATTACTTTTACCCATGCTTCATGACCCTTCCTCTTAATAGATCACACTGGCCATGAGATTACCTAATTTATAAGACAACACTATTCATACATAAAACCTACAGGAATCCATATGCTAAGGAGTCTCCTGACCAATATTCAGGTTTATTTTTGTTCCCCTGAGAAGGTTGTAATGACGGTTGAGTGAAGTAGCACTTTCCTCCTTTTGGGATTATATTACAAAATTGGTATATCATATAAAAGACAGTCTGGGGTTTGAACACATCTGTGTTGGTTTCACGTGGTAAGGGGAAGGGGTGAATTTACCTCCAGGATGGCTCCATGAGGCTGAGGAGTGGGAGGCACTCTCCAGTCTCTGGGAGCTTCCACTGTGAGCTGCTGGCACTAATCAGAGAGCTGATCTGGAGATGGACAGCTTGGGAAGCCAGTTAGAGGCTGTTTCGCTTTCACAAATCACAGTGGATCGAGTTAACTGCCTCTTTTGGCTTGGGGCCTCGGGAGGTGCGGTGGCCTCCGGCTGGGGCACCGGCCCTGGCCTGTCTCCGGGCTCAGCGGGGGGCCCGGCCCGGTACCGGCTCTGCGGGGAGCCCCTGGCTTGGGGGCCCCGCGGCTCCACACGGCTCCAGCACCAGCTCCGCATGGCCCCAGCACTGGCCACATGGCCCCGGCACTGCCGGCTGGGCTCAGCTCAGCTTTCCACGTGGCAGAGGAGGACTCCAGCTGCCCACGTTTGTTTCTTTGTGATCTGGATACAATTGTAACTTCTTTATGCCTGGATGGGATCCTGGATCTCCTGAGTTCCCCTGAACGAGAAGAAATGAAGCATGGAGACTACAGAGGTCAGTGGAATGAAGATAAAGTTCCTGGTGGGAAGAGATTGAAAAGATGCAAGTAGCTGAAAACCTTTTTTGTGGGCTATGGGGATTGTGACTTCACTAAAGTTCCTTTAAACTGTGGAAAATACATGGGGGTTAGAAATATTTGAGAAAAGGATCCTTTGCCCCGAGGGAATGGGGGTCTCTGTTCTGGAACTGGAATATGAACAGAGACATTTGATAGAGAAGCCAATGAAGAGAATTCTGTTTTTTAGTAGCCTGCCTTTAGAGGTGGTAGCCCATGTGTACATGGTAACCCATAACACGGCTCTGGGAGGACTGTGTAAATGAGAGGAAAATTCATAGTCCTGTTGGTTCTTGGGCAGACGCAGACTGTGAAGGTGAAGACACCCCCTAAGCCATAACCAGAAAAGGGACTTTTCTTTCTGAAGTAAACTGAACTTATTATTTGAGTGCATAACTGACTGAAGTGTTCTCTCTGTATGTTGTTGGTAAGAAATGTGAAATGAAAGGGAGGAGGGAACAATCTAGGAATTTTATCCTGAATTCTAATTTTTTTTTGTATTATTAATAAATTTCTTCTTGTACCTTTTTAAATTTTGAGCCTGTCTCTAAGAGAAATTAAATATATTATGGTTGGCAAACCCAAGTCATACCATGACAACATCAAAAAAGGAGAAGGGTGAAGAGGAACACGAGCCTGATTGTACCAGAGTAGGTAAAGTACTCATAGGGCAGTTCATGGTTTCCACACTCTGCACCCATAACAACAACCTCTTTATTGTTTAAATTAAATATGAAACATGTAAAATAGAGAAAAAACTCTTGAAAGTCTGAACTGAAATTCAGGACTTGTTCATTCTAGAGGTATTCAGATCTTTGCTTGATAAACACTTGAGAGTTTTTCTTCCATACAGCAGCACAGTTTTATTGTGATGAAAAATATCTTGCTATTTAATGGTTTACATTCTTTATTGGTTCTGGTTTTGTAGCAATGACATGTTTCTTGTTCTTTTATCTTCTCCCTGCGTTTGAATCACTGCAGTACCTCTCTAATCTAAGACTGTAGATTTTAGTAATGCAGCAGTTCCATTATCAACAACTATAATTGGAATTATGTCTCTATCATTTTAATGGTGTTGTTTTTCTTCCCTGATACTCCTGCAAATCAATATTAATGTGAATATTTAAATCTACAAAATCTGCACTTAGTCTATTTGAGGTATTAGATGAAGCTTGCAAAGCTGTTTTTTTATTCAGCTCCTCTCCCAACCTAGTCAAGTTAAAACCATAGAAAAGTGTCAGATTTGTGATTTGTTCTAAAAGCTTTTAGCTTTAATAGCTCAGTGTTATATTTTAAATTATAGTTTTTTGTGAAGCACTGAACATATATGCTCCTGTCATACATAGGAAATAAGTGCACCATTCAAGTGAATGGCAGATTCTTATAGAGTAAGACAATGGATGAAAGTTGGAAAATACATTTAATAGGTACTTCTGCAAGGGCCTTTCCCCTGCCTTTAATGTCTCTGTTCTTTCTGGAAAGAAAAAACCCATCTATTTTTTGAAACTGTTTTCATAATTCTGCTTTTCTTTTCTACCTCCAGGAAATACACTCATTCTTTAAACATGCAGGTGAGAAAATACTGAAATATGTTTCAAAAGCAAATGGTTAATTATTTGAAAGCAATCCTGTCCAGAAAATTTCTCTGGACAAGCTATTTTATACACAGGCAGGATTGTCTTTATTGAATTAATTGATGCAAAGGTTGTCACCACTAATAGTGTGATAAGAATAACATTTCTTTGATCTGAGAAAAGATCTTTGAGTTTTTTTGAGAACATTTTTACTGCGTTTATTTATGGAGTATGACCTATTAAGTTGTTTAAGTCTGCCTTCATGGATTCCTTTCCGCTTTACAGCAAACTCTTGCAAAGTCTTCACTAAAATTGGGATTTGTTTCCAAGACATGAAGGCGCTAAGGCATCAAAATGCCTGTAAGTTTTCTTGAGTCTGCTAACAGCTCTACAAAATTATTTTGAAAGCAAAACCAGCCATGTTCAAACAACTTTGTGGTCCATGATTCATTCACCATATGCCTTGGAAGGCATAACCTGTACCTGTCTCCTCCAGACTAGTGTCTTTGAGTGTTTGGGGAAATGCTCAGAAAAATGGAGACGTTTCAGGGATGTTATTGCTGCAATGTCCTAACTTCTTGCTACTCTCAGTAAGCCAAGGACATCTGAGTGTCTGTGCTATGTGTTCTGGGAAGTATTTATTAAGAGAAGCTCAAGCATATTCATGAAACTTCTCTTTCCTCTAATGCCTGGTTTCTAGGGAACACCAGAAGGAGCTAATCCAGCCCATATGAAATCTCCTGCTTATTTTCTTTCTCCACACAGTTGCAAGGACTGAATATGATGGAAGATTCCTTGGCTTCCTCTCCTTTATGCATAATTTCCTAAATGACGGACATATACAGTGCAATATGAGAGAGCCAGGGTGTATCTATAGAGAACAAATGCTCCTGTTTAATTTGAGGTTTGCCACAGGAAGCATAACATAGGTCTTTTTTTTATTTAAAAAGTTACTTTGTAGGAATATAAACTAGTACAAACACTACTTTTCAAAGACTGTATTATATTTTTGAAATGTAATTAGAAATATAAAGTTTACATTCAGAGTATTATCTATTCCTCCCTATCCTATTCACAGTCTGTTTTCTATTAGAATCTGAAGTGCATCATTGCATTTAACTGCTGCTGTTTGTTACAGATAGTGGAGTCTGGAAAGAATAGTAGTATAGGTAGCAGCTGATAAAGTACGTAATTAGCTCACTTCCTGAGAGACTTGCTTCTGCTTTCTTGGAGGATGTAAAATATGTTTCACCTTATTTCAGTGGTTCAATAGCAGTGCACATCACTTTTTAAAAGAATTTTATTTTATCAATATAACACAAAGTGGTGAGTTTGGTTGTTTTGGGGTTTTTGGGCGTTTTTTGGGATTTTTTTTGGTTTTTCGGGGTTTTTGGTTCTTGTTATTTTTAGTACAGGTCACGCAGAACATATTAAAAAATTGTAATGATAGCAAATAAAGCTCTGCCTTCTTCCATGGAAAATATGTATTAACTTGTCCAAATAATATGAAAAAAAAGGACACCAACCCTTGCGTTGTAAAATGCTAAATATTTAATTATTCTGTAGGGGGCAGCAGAATCTAAACAAAATTAGTATCAAAGTTGGGCAGTAGGGAGAACAGAAACACTGAATTTCCTGCTTTTCACTTTATGCTGGGAGGTAGCAATGTACCTGAATTGCTGCAAAATTAGCAACATTACCTAATTATTATTCTTTAAATTATAAAACACAGGTTTCATGCATTCCTATTTATCTAATCTCTTATTTTATATGCAGAACTACTGAAGCTGAACAAAACCAGTGAGATAAAATTAACACACAAATTGTTTTTTCCTCCCTTTGGGGTGAAAAAAATGCAATTTACAAGGAAAATGTAATTATATATAAATATTTATGAAACAAAAAAGTCAACTAACATCAGTGGGGTTTTGTATATGAGTGAGGTAGCAAAAAATAATCCAAGTTAGACTATTTGATTAATTATTAACATTTTCATTGCATCCCAATGGGGAACTTATTCTGGAAAAGGAACCCTTTGCTATTTGTTATTGTCCATAATTAATTTTTAAGTGTAAGCTAAGGTACAAGTCAAAGGAATTTAGTTTTTAATTAACCAATAATAGAGATCAGTTCTACTTTTTCTGTCATTAAAGTAGTGGAATTAAAGGTACAATACAAGGACGTGTCCTACTCTCTTCCACTCAATAGAATATTGTTTTGGTAGAAATCACTTAAGAAACGAATGAGTATAAATTATATGCTTTCTTATTTAGTGGGGAGAATCCACTCTGGTCGTAGGTTTAAATGATATGACTGAGCAAATGGTATCACTTTTCATTTAATGAGCGATCTTCAATTCTATCTAATCATGTGACTTGAAAACTATAGAAAAAAATATCTTCCATTCTTAAAGAATTGGGTCTTTGAAAAAATATTTTGACTGTGTAACTGAAGGTAATTAGGTGTAAGAAGAACCTGCAGATCAAATCCTTCTGGTTTAGTCTTAATACACCACTTAACAGAGGGTTTTTCTGCAAAACAATGCGTAAGAGCTCAATTTGAGTTTCATGGGTTTATTTCTGTATTACTGAGCTTGATGAGAGGCTTCTGAAAATCCCAATAAGAAGTTGATAAAATGATGGAAAATTGCACAATTTTAAAACAACAAACAGCAGCAACAATGAACTCGTGCACAGCAAAATGCCAGTGCAGATATATGATCGTTTACTGGCACCTTTTAAAGCCAACGAATTGATGCGTTATCAGCACTGCAACAAAGCAAAAGCATCGCACTTAACTGCAAACTAAACCAAACACGTTAAGCAGTGATCTACCTCTAAAATAGCAAACAATGCTGAGTGTGCAGCAGGAGGCAGCTGCAAATGCTTATATCTCAGTTTAAATACCTGACTGCTAAACTGCCTTCTACCACTTACTGCAACATGAAATTATCTAGTTGGAGCCCCAAAGCTTTTTGTTTTTTCACACTGCTGAGGTTTGAAAGGAAACATTAAGATGCCTTGCATGGCAGACATTTTATAGTACAAGGCAGTGACAACAAATTTCATAGCAATTCTAGAGTTTGTTAGCATAACCATCAAAAAAGATCTTAATTTCCTTCACAGAAGATGTCATTATCCATCCAGAAACGAACTTTGAAAGGAATGAATAGAATGAAACAATTTCACCAATGTAAATATAATATTTTTCTCCCTCCACATCTCACATAAGATCAGGGAGATATAGTAAGTGTAGGCTCAGAGTGGACTACTGTGCCCCTTGAGCCTATGATAATGTATGGAGAAGAGATACAACTTCATTCCCAAAATGTGGCATTCTCTGAATTATCAATTTATGAAAGTACATTTTACAAGGACAAATTTGTGTCTTAGAGAAAATTAGAATTTTTAAGTGTTGCCAAGCATTCCAGTACAGAAAAATAATAATTTTATTTAAATTACTACATTAGGTACCCAGACATGCTTATACGAAAAAAAAATGTTTTTAATGTAGAGTGTGCTTCTGTTCAGAATTTAATATCAAGATAAGTATGCATATAGGACAAATGGGACTTTTCTAATTTCTAAAATGCTTTCTATTTTATATTTTTTCCCTCAGTAGAGCTTTGAAATTGCTATATGATACTCCATTGCAGAAAACTTTAAGACTGGGTAGTGTTACTACCATTGGCTGTTTTTCTTTTGGATTTGAAAGTTTTCTTTCTTTTGTCTGGAATGTAAATCCTGTAAAAATATGATCTAACAAAAATACAAGTTTTTCAGTTCAGAGACTTTAAAGACTGAAAGGGCCAACATTTTCTGTTGTTCACACAACTGTGCACACCTTAATCTTTCATCTCCAGAAAGCACACTCATATTCTAATGTGAAAAAACACAGTACATAGTCTTCTGCTCACCAGATTTCCTCATCTTTTAATAACCACATCCTAAAACTTACTTATGGCTGATAGAAGCAAGGCTCACTCTACCTATCTCGGGAAGTCATGGGCAAGAAGGAACTCCACAAAATGGTCACATGAGACACTTTTGGTCTGTTAAAGGGTTTTTTGCTTCATTGTGGGATAGCACTGGGCTAACCATCAAAATTTCCAAGTCCAATCTCACTATTCCTTTTAACTCATTTATTTTGACAGGAATGAAAGGACAGATGACTTCACTTTCCTTTGTACAACCAGGTATGGGACCCACATGGACATGAGGAGCTCTGGACTGTCTGTGAGATTTCAGTAAGTCTAAAGTCTAACCACAACTTCTGGGTAATAATCTCACCTGAAAGGCAAGGATCTCTGTAGCCCTTACATTTGAAAACTGTAAATTGTGCACAATAACTTTTATCATTGTCTCATCCTTTTACATTGCTCACACGTAGCCACAAGACTACTAGGAATCTGGATACTCTATATGCACCAAAGGCATTGAGTAAGTTTTCTCAAAAAACTCCAGCATCTTTACAGTTTCATTTTCTCATGCCTTGTATTTTCCATATTCTAACAGATTTTTTCGCAAATTATCTGAACTATACTTTTAACAATTTATGTTCATACATTTTATAAACAATCTTAAAAAAAAAATCAGTTATCTTAAATTAAACTTATTTTAATGCTCCATTTCCAGTGCTACCTAGTAGTAGAATGGTGGTAGAAAAACTGGCCTCTTAAAGGGTATGCACTTGTTATGTGAAGGTTTTCAAATAACTTTTGGGTTAGAAATTGCCTACAAATAGTTCATAGAGTGTAAACAGCCTGACATGATTATTCATACTCAATATTGCCAGTATACAGAGTTAAAAGATTACACTTTTCTAAGGGTCATTGTGTTTTCATGTCTTTCTTTGTTGGTTCATATGTTTGCGTAGAGGAGTCATATTTCCTTTGTTTAGCAATAAAATATGAAAAAGTATCTCTATGATTTCTATATTTCTGAAGCCAGTATATTCGCAGAACAGGTCTACTGACCTTAAGATCATTAAACATCTTTCTTCTCTTGTGCTCTGCTCCAGGAAATGAGCCAAACGATCAGACCTCACTGTGTGTCCCTGGTTAGCTGCTCTTGCATATTAAGCTAAGCACATGAGTATCTGTCTGACTGCATCAGGGCCAAAGTGCTTAGCTCTAAGCAACTGCTGACATCCTGTATATGCAACACAGCACTGAAGCACACTGAATTCTGTGGGACTGGACCTCCCCTCAAGCTGTCAGAGCAAATAAGCAAGAACAATTGGCTGAAAATACTTTTCATTGTCCATAGGTATGACCCTGCATTTGATATGTGGTTATATAGTATTTTATAGCCAATATTCTTTCTGATATAATACTGAGTGACAAAACCTGTGTTCTCACAGATAAAATAGTCAGTCCAAAAAATGTGCCAAAATATTTGGAAAAAGCAAATACAAAGGATAAAAATGTATGGAAAGTTAACAAAAAACCCCATATCTAGTGTTTTCTAAATTCTTATTTGTACATTTCGAGAACACATAGCAAATATTATATTTTTTTCCAGTTTTAAATGGAAATGTGTTTTAAAATAAAATCATTAGAAACTTTGTGTGCATAAGGATCTGGAAATGTCAACAATGACACATGAGAAGGGGTATAGCAGTGGTTTCAGACCAAACCTATGTGAACATCACTGAAGTATATTTCTGCCTCTGGAAAAAAAATATGATTTGGTAAAGTATTCAAAGATTATTGCTATGTAATCTGTATTGAAGGTTCATAGGTTAATAGAAATTCAAGTCTCTAAGACAGAACTAAAAATGAACCAAGTATATTCATGGAGGAGGACATTTCTGTCATTCTATTGTTTTGTTAGCCTTTGAAGTCATATTTGGGAGAAAATTAAATATATGAAAAAAAAAGCTAGGATAGAAAGCTCAGGTTGGCTTTAAACTGTACAAACAGAAAATCACGTACAAGTAGAACCTCAGTTTTTGAACCAGAAAAATTTGGGTTTTTTAAAACTGTGGTGGCTTGACTCAGTTGGACTTTCTATTTTGAGAATTTGAAATATCCTAGTCAGGAGGCAGGAGAACTTTAATACCTGAAAATGAGGGGTTTTTTTCTGTTGTCTCATATGCAATTCCATTCAGAGAAGTTACTACCTCATGTCTTTTTTTTTCTCCCTGCATCTTTCACTTAAATAAAAGAGTTGCATTGTGGTTCTCTACTGTTCCAGTATTCCCTTGCAAGGCTTTTTATCTATTATCATTGTTCTTCTGTCTCCAGGACTAAAAATACAGCAAAAGGAACACAAATGAGACACATTGGTTTCATGAGAGCCATATTCAGGTCCCTTAAGAACTATAATTTGAGCACTACTGCCTTAGAACATCGTTATCTGTGGCCATAAGTTTTCTGCATGCTGTTAGAAGACCAGGATATGCATTAAACAATGTTCTGGTTTGTTTTTCAGTACAGCATCCAATTCTTGAAATAGAAATGCTTGACCTAGAAATAGAAACAGACAGAAACAAAAAGTGGTTACAGTTATTTAACACTTTTTGAATTTTCAGTTAGCTGACTTGTTTTACATCAAGGAAGGTCTTCATTGTTAATTTCTATCACTGGCTGGGAGGTTTCATTTCCAAAGTAGGTATAAAATGCACCAAAGTGGAGAAATTTCTTTTGGTTAACCTGCATATAAATTATCAGCACAAGGACATGTTCATGGTGGCATTTTTTTTCCAGATTTACAAAAGAATTTACTGCAAAGCAATGTCTTGGTGATTTTTGAAAGTCAGATGCTGCATATGAATTAAGGCTAATGTCCTTTTAAAAACACTGCCTTACTTCCCTGAGAATAATTGGTATTGTGACTTTGACAGACGGTTTTGAAAAGACAAAATTGTTAAGCTGTATTTAACTAAGTATATTTTGCCTAACTTTAATTTGCATACCTCACAAGTGTAGACATGACAGATTACTATACATATATATATATATATATATATATATATATAAGCAAAGATCATCTGCTTTTTAAAGAAAAAATATAATTTAACATATAGGCATAAAGTCAGCATCCATCTAGCCTAGTAATGACCAACTAACAGTAGGTAAGTGACTTTTGGTAGGGAGAAAATCAGAGAGATCAGCCTGAGGCTATGAGACAAATGCCTGCTCCAGCAGTGTCATGTGAGGAATCAGGTCCATGGGGAGATGACTCAAAGAGCCTGTCTAGATGTGCTAGCGTAGATTCCCACCATGGTTTGTAGACATATTTATGGTTTTCTGAATGTCAAAATCTATGAAAGTATTTTTTTTTTTTTCTTTTTAAACTGATATTTCAATAGTGTGCTGGGTTGCAATACAGGATGTGGCCAGAAATGTGTACTCTATCACTATCTTTTGAAGCCGGGTGGGGCAGTGGTCCTTATCTCAGTGGCACATATTATCTGTTAATGGGCTATCTTTAAGACTAGGTGGGGCAATCATCTTTATCTTTTCCACAACCCATCCTCCCTCCAGGAAGATATCATCTGCTGCTGGCCCATTCAGTCCCACTGTATGACTGATAAAATTACATCATCCCACTGGGAGATGCTCCAGCCAGGGGGAGGAGCCAAGCCTTTCCTACCTAGATAAAAACTGAGATTTTGGACACCAAGATACCTTCTTTCCACTGGATTCCAGAGGAAAGCCAGACCTTTCCACATCATCTCTGGACCTTCAGAGGAAAACTACACCTTCTGCACTGCTTCAGCTGAACCACACCTGCCACTGCAGGGGGACTGCAGCCACCATTTAATGGGACTGCTACCAACACCCTGACTGACTGACAGAGTGTCAGGTTGTATTCTGACTCTGTCAGAGTTGGGATTGTTCTTTGTAATACTGTATTTCTATTTTAATTTTCCTAGTAAATTACTGTTATTCCTAATTCCCATATCTTTGCCTGAGAGCCCCTTAATTTCAATATTATAATAATTTCGAAGGAGGGGGTTTACATTCTCCATTTCAAAGAGAAGCTTCTGCCTTTATTGGCAGACAACTGTCCTTCAAACCAAGACAAGTAGTTATAGGAACAAAACCTCTCCACAATTGTGAGAAAAAAATTAAACACACTACATAAATGCTGTTATCATACTATTTATTGCAATGTTGCGATAGTACCTATCTTCTTTGATTTTAGTTTTTTATTTTTTTGTTGGTTTTTTTTTTTTTTCAGGGGAGGTACTTGCTTTTTTTCTGTTGCTGGATCATGAATACTACAAATTCTTTAGTTACATAGATATGCAAAGAGAATGTTAGGTTGACATAAGACTAATTTTGAATGACACAGGCTCAAAACAATAAAGGGGAAAGAATGAAAAAAATTTCACTAAATTTAAAAGGCTATATCCACACTCAATTTACAAGAAATATTGGTAAATATCAACAGAACCTCTTGAATATTAATTAAATTTTTTATTTGATAATGTGCAATTTGCAAGCAGAACTTTCGAGCAAATAGAATATACAAGGTTGACTTTTTCTTATGTTTTTCTTCTGCTGCACCTTTCCCACTCTCCTGTGGACATTCCACTCATCAACTCACTCTAACTCTACTCAATTATCATCACTTGAGCTGCAAAAATGCTGCCATAGGTTTTCTTCAAAAATTTTTTTCCAAATTTTAATTATTTTTTTGCTGGGATTACATGAATATTTGAAAAAGTTGCAAGAGGAATATTCTCCCAGATGGTCAAAATTTGAAAAAAATGTATTAAATATTTTTATAAAACAACTTTTCATTTATTAACATGAATATTTACATGACACATCTGCTTTTTTTCTCGTTTATACAAGAGATGGAATCCTGAAATGCTTCTCAACATTCCTCACAATATCACTGTCACCTTCTTTCCACTAACAGCGCAATTCAAAAGAGAAAAAAACTAAATTAAATAAATAATTTACTTATCACGTTTACTTCCATAACTCTCATCATCCACCCATTGATTAACACTTTAAATTCGACTTTAAGGATGATTCTTTAATTGGCTACTCTTTATGGGGAAAAAGGAATGCTGGAACACTCCTACTCCAGAATCCTGCCAGCCAAGGGAAAAGTCAAGTGGGAAATCTGAGGCTGCACAGCTGAGCCCATCCTATTACTTTTTTCAGAAAGAGTATTTAATGGCTCTGGTTATATTGGCAGTTGCTTAAAGGGTGATAATCTTGCCAAATCCTTTATCTTTAAAAATCTTAATTTGAGGAATGGGGCACTGAATGGAACCGAAGCAATTTCCCATTTCTAGCTCTAAGATGGGATTTACTAAATTGTTATAAAGAAACTGTGCTCCTTTTGCATATCTCCTGGGAGAGAGATAAAATTTGCCATGTTTCATCCCAACATGGCTGGCCAAAAGAGCTTAACATGTAAGAACTCCTAGTGATGCATTTGGAATTGGCCTATTCATGAGAGATCACATATTTGATCATTAAGTACCATTAAAATGAAAGAAATATTCAATTACCCAGTCATATAAAATTTGCCTTTCATTAAAAATAGGATCTAACTATATGGAATATTGGTACCATGAAAAACAGAAATGTTGCATTTTTTGATAAAGGAATCAAAATTCAAAAGTTTTTTATTTATGTCCTTGAAAAGATTGTTTAGCATATTACAATGCTACATTCCACAATAAATAAATAAATAAATAAATAAATAAATAAATTAATTAATAATCAGACCCTCCACTCTTTAAATGCATTGTTTTCATTGCAATATTTTTCTCAATGTGAAGTAATATCTGGAGATTTCAATTGACTCTTTCCAAGTGAAATGTCTTTGAGGATGGCATCTGACACAGACACATTAGACTTGCACATTTATGTTACACTTGGCTGCATTCCCTCTATCGTTCAGGAAAAAAAATGGAGTTGCAGCTGCTGCAGCTTGTAAATAAATGGTGTGGTGTGAATCACCTAGTGTACCTCTACTGCCAAAGGAACAGCTCATTGTACTGCCACAAATAGATCAAACACTTTTGGAGAGGATATAAGTTCTCCTAAATGCTTGGAAGACTTTTTTCGTCCACTCTGTGCTTTACTTTTTCCAACTGCCAGTAAAAGATTTAAAAAAAAATCCATCAATGCAACAACCAAAACAAACAAAAAACCTCACAAGTGAATAATTAATCTCTACAGTAACTCCAGGTTTTTTTCAGTTTCTACTCACTTGTTTGTTTTGTGTATTGTATTTTTCAGGAATGTAACAGATATATTTATGTGATTTTTGCCTAATGCTCTGACAGTCATTTGAGGTGCACTTCCAAGTTCTCCTTGTGGACCGTATTTTTAATGGCTCCAAGAGCGACAAGTTCTAGTAATAAAGCTTTGTTTATCTAATCATGTAGTATAGAGTATGCAGGGCATACTTAACATAAAAAATTAAAAACAGTAAAAATAGGCATTTTTAAATTTATTTTGCTTCTGGGAGTGCATATTTATTTAAAAAAAAACATTAAAACTAACAAACGGCAACTAAAAGCATCATCAAAAAGTGAACATAGTACCTTAGGACATAGATATATATTCTACTAAAATTCAAAAGTGTGCATACAAAATTCTGCCCTAGCTAAGTCAAATCAGTTTTCATTTAAGTCAATAGACACCATGAGTGAAGATCTAATGCAAAATTTGCTTCTATTTTTATCTCTGCTGTACCAAGACCCAGTAAAACACAAGATCTATTCACATCAGGATGAACAAAACAAGTACTCTCGGACCTAGAATTTAGTCATGTCTACTCCTCATCACAAGCTACTTTTCCTTAGGGTTAGCCTAATACATTATACATAACACATTGCTCACAGAGCTGACAATGACCTACATAATCAATCATTACCGTTTCCATTTTTGTTATCTTGCTCACACAAGGAAAAAAGGTCTTGCTTTCTCTGGGCTTTTTACATGAAGATCACTGAAATCCATGCAAGACTCCTACTGACTTCAGTTGGATATGAATTGGCTCTGAATAAGCCATATTTAACATTAGAATAATTTAATGCTGCACTAAAAGCAAAACTCACTGATCCTGATGATCCTGTTTGCTTTTATGCCAGAATCATTCCAGATATTAGCCTGCTGCAAACCATTCCCAGTACACCAGATATGGAAATGTGAGCTGTGGGGATACTTCCCAAGGAGTTCCTTTGGTGAAAAACTTGCAGAAACACCACTGGGATGGAAATATCCCTTGAGCAGTTTCAGAGAGTTCAGCAGAACTGGAGAAAGAAAGGAATGGATGTGTGGGCTGAAAAAGGAACCAGGAAAAAATTGTGAGGAGCACTACCTTCTTTCTATTACTTCCATTGTCATGAGATATATTGAGTGGTGTGCTTTTTGTGATGCATGTAATTCCCATTATAACCAAAAAAGGTACAGCTTTTTAATTTGCTCTATAGTTTTTCAGTTAAAATCATGACATTTATAATTAACGTCAATTTATGTGTAGAGATATGTTGCTTATTATGAATTGTACTGTGAATTTATGTTGTAGAAGTCCCCACTCCAAGATGTCTTTGACAGTGTCTAACTTTTGTCTTTCTTTCACTGTGCTCCTGTTCAAATATTCAGTCCTGGAAAATGGAAATATTTTCATACTATTCACAGATGCTTCATCCCTTCAAATTTCAGAAAAATAAGGTTTATACCTGTGAACCAGATTAAAGTTAAAGAAAAAAACAAACCTGCTCAAAAAAGGAGAAAATACTTCACATTCTTTGAAAAAAAAATTGAAAACTTCTTAGTAATCCTCTTTTCTCTTAATCTGAATAATCTACCTGGTTTATATGATTACATTCTGTTCAAGAAAACTACAGATTGCATGTCTTCAGTAGAAACTTATTTTCAGAGGAAAATTCAGATTTTTTTTTTTTTTTAATGTTACATGACAGATGCAGTAGCTGGATAGGAGTTTTCTCAAAACTGTTATTTTTGTTACTTTGATCTATAGGGTAACAGAAAGAAAAATTGAAACTTTGAATCTTTAACAGTTTTAACATTCCCCTGTGGCCTATTAACACTAAGATTGTGATGCAGAGGTAACAAAACAAAGTCTGTGGTATATGGAGAAAATAAATACATGGAACCAGAAGCCTCAGAGGGGGGTAGGGCTTGATTCAGTGGAAGCTGGAGATAAGGTGTGAGCCAGAACTTGAAGTGACAAAAAGGATTTTAATAAGAAAGCTAGGCCTGAAAGAAAGATAGGCATTAGAAAAAGGATTATTTCAGGGTCAGGTGAAAGAGAAGAAATATATTATAGCCTGTCCTCCAGGACACAAAATAAAGCTCTGGTTTAGAGAGGTTCAGTATTCCTCTACAGTATGGTTATTCATATGTGCATCCATTCTAACTTGTTTATGCAGAGAAAGAAAATCCAACTAGCAGATAAATGCCACAAGTTTTTGTATTATGGGGCTACAGACTTCAGTCTTTTATATTATTTGTGCAAAAGTTAGCATTGCTGGACGGTGTGCCATGCATCTAATCTCCTGTCTGTCACTGTCCGAGGGTCTCTTTGTGCCCGAGACTACTCAGATGGACATAGGAGGGTGATTTGGGATGCAGGGAATTCTTGAAGCTGCTGAAGAGAAACTGCAGGAGACAGTCATCCGGGCTCAAGGTCTGTTTATTATTTGTTATCTACAAAGTGTTCTTGCTCCCGAGCAGCAGTCTGATCACCACCGTGTCCAGGACGAAAGTCTGCCCAGGAAAGGCTGGACTTATCTTTTATACTCTAAACTACGTATTCTATGTTTACAATAACTTTCCAATACTACAAAGTCTTATTACTATGTCCAGTTTTGTCCCCAACCAATCTGTGATTCCCAGTATCCCCCACCAACATGGAGAACAAGAAGAAGAAGGACACCACACCCCAGATCCTCCATCTTGGCTTTGTGGCTGATAATATAAACAATCCCAAAAACTACTTTTTCTACATGCTAACTATCTAATTCATACTCTAGTTTCTCTTAAAGCTTGCATTTCTTCTCTGAGAGGAGGCAGATGTTCCCATGGAGCTGGATCCAGCTCTCGGACCCCCCTGGCTTCACTCGGGGGGTCTCACAGGGGTCTGACAGGGGGGTTCTCCCACCCACAGAAGGTCCAGAGGAACTCCCTGGACCCCCACACTGTCTTTTACAGTTTGGTCTTTAAAAGTTTAGAAAATCACACACAAATAATCTGTGTTATTATTGTTCACATATTAAATGCCCATAATATTTCATGACATGTCAGCATTATTGGATCCTTATTTAGTACCCTTGTACATGTGTCATGATACAGAATACATCTACTTTGATGACATTTGTCTTCTCTTATGCAACAGGTCTCATTGTCATTTGATACACAGCATGCTCCTTCAACAGCAAGAAGCAAACAAAGGAGGTTCTTATCTCTGTTATCTCTACTGTACAAACGGGATGATCTGGACAAAGGAATTGAATCCACTTCCATCAAGTTTGCAGACAACACCAAATTGCACATGAATATCAATCTACTGGAGGGTAGGAAGATTCTGCAGAGGGATCTGGACAGGCTGAATCAATGGAGACAGTCCAGCTGCAGGAGATTAAGCATGGCCAAGTGGCAGGTGCTGCACTCAGGCCACAATAACCCCATACAATGCCACAGAGAGGAAAAGTGCTGGAAAGATGCTCAGCAGAAAAGGACCTGGAGGTGTTGATCAAGAGCAGCTGAACATGAGTGTGTGCCCAGGTGGCCAAAAGAGTCAAAGACATCCTGGCTTCCATCAGAAATAGTGGCCAGCAGGACTTGGGAAATCATTGTCTCCTTGTACTTGGCGCTGGTGAGGCCACACCTCAAATCCTGTGCTCCATTCTTGGCCCCTCACTACAGGAAGAACACTGTGGTGCTGGAGTGAGTCCAGAGAAGGGCAATGGAGCTGGGGAAGAGTCTGGAGCACAAATCTGATGAGGAGTGCTGGGTAGTGCGTGGAGAAAAGTAGGCTCAGGAGGACCTTATTCCTATCTACAGCTACCTGAAAGGGTGTTGTGGACAGGTGGGGGTCAGTCTCTTCTACCAAGTAACAAATAATGGGAAAAGAGTAAATGGCCTTGTGTCACAGACAGTTTAGATTCAATATTAGGGAATATTTCCTTTTGGAAAGGTGTCTTAGTTTATGACAATTATATGGGGTGGAAACTCCAAAGTGAATTACCTCCCTTTTTAGATTTCTGCTGCTTCCCTTTAATCAGTGAGGACACAAATGTGAGAAGATACAAGTGAAAAAAAAAAGTTTACTATGACTCTCTGGGTGAGGCAGCAGCAGCACACCCCAGCTGCCCACGAGGAAATTTTGCAACACCTTTCTGGTCACTCTTGCCATGGAAATCCCATTTCTGGAATCAGGGAAGAAGTTTCCTTCAGACCTTTTCACTGCTGCCACTCAGACAGCAATACCAGGACGTCAAACCCTCTATGAGTTTTCCAGCCTTTGCCCCAGTTCCAGCCACTCCTGCTGACTGCCACATCCCTGTGAAACAGATTTCATAACTCCTATGAAACCCCATATTTCAACTGCTGCCAGAACTGCTGTCACGAGGAGAGCTCCTGCCAGCTGAGACATCAGGCAGCATTGACTCTTGTTTTTGTGGGGAAAAAATATGTTCTCCAGGTTTTGTTTTCTTCCTGATCCCTTTTGGGTATTGTCTGGGGAAGAAGGGAGTTTTGTACTGGCAGAGGCTGTTCTTTCTCCTTTGGAGAGAGATCTCCACCGTGTGGTCTGGGCTTGTCTGCCATCCTGTATTTGCCTTCTGGTCCACAGAGTTGCTTATGGAGGCCAGGATATTGGGGGAGGGGCTTCACCAGCTTATTTTCTTTGTCACCAGGGAGTGCCCGGGATTCAGCACCTTTGGATCTAGTGGTTATTACTGTTCTCTTGGTTGTGGCTGTTTTTTTTTTTTTTAGTAAACTACTATTTTTTCACTTATATATTGGATTCATCTCCTTATTGGTGAAGAGGAGTGGTTAAAAATTAAAAGGGGCGCTAATGAATTTTGGAGTCTCCATCTCAAATAACAGTCTTAAACCAAGACAAAAGGTTTGTCAGGGTAGTGGTGAGTCACCATTCCTGATGGTGTTTGAAAGATATGTAGATGTATGTGGCACTTAGGCACATGGTTTAGTGGTGTACTTGCCAGTGCTGGGACAATGGTTGAACTTGGTGATCTTAATCCAACCTCACTGATTCTATGATTCAGTAATTCTGTGATTCTGTACTATTATCCTTGAGAATAGGACATGAATTTCCTATGAATGTCAGGCTTCGTTCCCTCCTTCCTCTCAGTACACACCTACACAAACAAATGCACATTCACACACAGGTACTCCTTCCCTGTTCTTTCACATTACATGAGACAGGCAGGCAGAGGCAAGCAGAATTGCTCAGGGACTGAACCCAGATCAAGGAAAAGAAAACAGCTGTGCCTTAAAGTGTCTGCCTATACCGTAACATAAATATTCAGTATTCAAATATAAAACTGAAATAAATGAAAACTGTGATCTGAATATAGATGATGATATAGAGCAGATTCATTCTCTAAACAGAATATGAAAATAATAAAAAACACCTCACACACTTATTATTATTGTGAAATTCTCAAATGTAGTAGTAGAAAACAATATCGCAGAACAGATAATATAAGAGAGTTAGTGACTGCAGAAGAGAATATTTTTGCTATATTGAATGTGAACCTGTACACTTAATAAAAGAACAATGTGAAATCTGAACAGCTGCCACTTAATTGCACACTATTTATACAGGCTGCTGAAAGAGGGCTTGGTCCTGTGGAGTGAATAGCATGAAAAATGTGCAAATGATTATACAGGGAGTACTTTTCGGTCTACTACTGATCACAAAGCATGGAACCAGACTGAATTAGTAGAAAAATGGATTTGTTTCCTTCCTGTTGTGAGTCCATCTTTTCTGTTTTGATAGGAGAGTCAAATGTTGTGGCAAAGTCCAAATTCCAGTTTCTCTCTCCTCTCCTCTCTCCTCTCCTCTCCCTCCTCCTCTCCTCTCTCCTCTCCCTCCTCCTCTCCTCTCCCTCCTCCTCTCCTCTCCTCCTCCTCTCCTCCCTCTCCTCTCTCTCCTCTCCTCCTCTCCTCTCCTCTCCCTCTCCTCTCCTCCCTCCTCTCCTCCCTCTCCTCCCTCCTCCTCCCTCTCCTCCCTCCCCTCCCTCCTCCCTCCCTCCTCCTCCCTCCTCCCTCTCCTCCCTCTCCTCCTCCTCTCCTCTCCTCCTCCTCCTCTCCCTCCTCTCCTCTCCTCTCCTCTCCTCTCCTCTCCTCTCCTCTCCTCTCCTCTCTCTCCTCTCCTCTCCTCTCCTCTCCTCTCCTCTCCTCATAAAGGTACTGATTGCATAAAAGAGATATCTTAAATGGGAAGAGATTTTAAAAATACTTTATGGTCTTGTTTGTTACATTTGAAATAAGGACAGGTCATTAACCAAACAGTTGTCTAGTCAGGCTTTAAGAGAAATAAAAATGAAGCTATATTGTCTTAGAAATCTGTGTACCTACTTTTAAAACTATTGCAGGTTAATGTATTAATTAACTCACACATGACCTTCAGAGAAATCTGTATTTCAATCAGGGACCCTAGAGGTAAAAACATTTCAAGGTTACAGTGTGATTATAAAATCTTGAAAGTTTAACACTCTTTAAAAATATTCCTCTTATATAAAGTGAGGGGAGTACAGTTTTCACTGTGTCCATGAGAATTTCAAAAAGGTAGATTGGAGCTAGTCTTCAGCTCTACTATTGAGTTCCTCAAGATCTGATTTAAATGGAAACAAGCAGTAGATATTTGTGGTTTATGTTTACATTCATATTTACTGTCCTGTATTCTATATATTTACTATTTTATATTCCACCTTGACATTATTTCAGAACTTTAATAAAGAAACCCTTTACAGAACACCCAAAAGCACTCCCAATATTCCATAAATTTTAGCCTAGGGCAAATAAAGAAATATCTTTTGGGAAATTCTTTTGAGTTTTCATGTTATACTCATTGTGCCCCCTTTGTTGAACTCTATCCATAATTTTTAAAAGGAAAATATGCTGAAAAGGGTACCTTTACACATTTCCACATTTCTTCGACCTATTGAGCATTTAAACTAGTCAGGCTGAATTAGAGATAACTGTGCTATAATAAAACAAGTTTTCTCACTGTGTTATATGATTAGTTCTACTGATTTCAGTGTCTTACGTTTGATGTGTCTTATGCAGTTGTTTAATCAACACTGAGCTGAAATGTGCTTGAATTTCTCAATGCACACTTCAGATCTTCAATTTGACATGATGAGACAGATTCAGATTAATCTGCACTCTTTAAGAAAAAGATAGGGAGAGAATGTCCTTGATAAATAGCATTATGACTTGTATCTGAAAATGACTGTTCTAAACCCTTGTTTGGCATAAATCTTAACAAAATCAAGATAAGGATTAGCAAAGCAGTATGGAAAATTGATATACAGTCTTAGAATAACTTTAAATTTCTGTAGTCCAGATATCATAATTTTATTCCACATTTAGCTGATATTATATTCTCCCAGTAAAAGCTCTAGTGTGTTTAAATAAGTTAAGCTCAATTCTAATCCACTGTTTTTTCTTTGTGATGATGTGGGCTCTTCAGGAAAAATGATTTTGCAAACACAATATGTGACAGGCTGTCTCTTCTGACTCACATTTTGTCACAAAATGGGCCAAAGAAGCATTACACTTGCAGTATCTTCCTCTCATGCTATCCACTGAGAGTGTTTTGATCCAGCAGAAAATGTCAGCTATTAAAATGAACTGTAAGATTTGCTATGTAAATCTGTACTTATCAACACACCAGTCCATAAGGAGTTTCTAGGAGAGCAAAGGTAATTCATAAATGTTTGAAGAGTTCCTTTTGCTGTGCTGTTTTAAGGGGATCATGCTACTCTTAGTTGGAGAAGGTAGTGATGAAGCCACATGTTTTCCCTTTCTGCTTAAGTAGTTATTCAATATGATCTCAGAGGTGTGCAAATAAATGATAACTGGTTGTGGCTGACAGTGTTATATTCTGGACATTTGAAACACCTACCTTGATTTTGGGATAGACAGTCATTTTTTCTTCTCAATGGCCATGTGTACAGCTTTGAGACTTCACTAAGTAAACCTTTGATTATAGTAAAGATGGCTCCTTCAGATCTTGACTGGCATTCTTGAATGCTATAGCTATTCAGACAACATCTTGGTAAAATCATACAATCACTGAGTAATTCAGGGCAGAAGGGACCTCAGGAAATCTTCATTCTGACTTCCTGACTAAAGTAAGGTTGGCTCTGAGGTCAGCTCTCAGGTTTGTTCAGTCTTTATCCTGGACTACCTCCAAGGACAGAGACTACACAGCCTTGCTGGATAGCCTATTCCACTGCTTGACTGCCTCATAGCTAAAAAGTTCTTTGTTTTTTTCCATTTTGAGCATTTGCTGTTTCAGTTTATGTCTGTCATCTCTCATTCCATGAAATCTGTGTGCCATTGAACAACTTTATTTCATCTTCTTGGTAGACTCTCTTCATTTACTCTTGGGTCTTTAGGTCCCCTCAGAGCCATCTCCAGGCTGAATTTAGCAAGATCCCTCAGCCTGTCTTCACAAATTAAATGTTCAGGTCCTGACTGTTAATAGACATATGTCTTGAGGACAGCAATGTCTTTCTTCTACTTGGTGGCCTCAAATTGGTTGCAGTATCAAAATCAAGATTGCACCACAAGATTTTTTATTAGCCTCTCCTCTCATCCAGACTCAACCAATCTGTCATCCACCCACATGAAATCTTCGTACACCCAGGCTGCTCCTTCATGGGAAGGGAACACTCATTCCCCATTTTCCTTGCTCATCATTCTTTGTTCTGGTCTCTCATGGCACCCCAGTCTTGTGAGCTGTCCCACTAGCAAATTACACAGTTCTGTGACCTGAGGAGTTCTAGTTCTTCCTGTATGTTTCCCAGACTGCATACAGATGTTTGAGGTAGGTTTCCTTTCAACCTTTCTGATCATTCTAACTTCTCTTTTGTTTGGATATCCCTGACTTCTCTCATTTGGATCTCCCTACTCTTTGCTTTCCATCTTCTTCCATGGTTTCTTCATTGACTGTAGGGTTAATCTCTCATCCAGATGTTTTAATGTAAAAAAGAACGTAGATGCAGATGTCACTTGATGCACTAAAATGTACAGGGCATTTTTTGCACTCATAACAAAAAAACCAAAAACCCTACCACAGTGTTAATTTCTTAGTAACAATTAGGTGTACTAGATATCTCACAGCATCTATGCTAATACAATCAAATGTTTGACAGTAATATTTTAACCAATTAAATTGAAGAATTCTACTATGCCTTAAAAGATATTAGCCACTATTATATTGCCTGTGGACTTGCCCTTTCATGACTTATTTATGTCACTGGGAAATGCTTATATTTTAATATTCACTTATTGTAATATATAACTGTAGGGGATGAAAAAGAATGAACAATGAAAATAAAATTACAGCAGGAAATAAATAATTTATATCTGAATGTTAAATGTAGCAAAATGGGAGAGAACAGAATGTTTCATGTAAAGACAGAACACAATGAAGACTCATTTTTTAGTACATGATGTTTTGTCTGTTCCTCATAGAATAGAGAATCAGTACATGGGGAAAATTGAAATGGCTGTCAGTTTTAAATGCACATGTTGGAATGGGTCAAAATAACAGCATATTCCAACCTCTCACAGAAAAGAGAATGTGTTAGATTCCAAAGACTTCATCCAAGTGACAGAACTTGTATTTGCAAACAGTGCTTTAATCCACTTGGACACCTCTGAATTTCATGGTTATTCTCACAGGTAATGGGAACACAGTCCATTTGGTAAAGTTAGATGGCTGTTACACTCACTACTACAAACAGCAACATAAACGAATATTATTCCTTATAGATAGATGTTATTTATAACTCTTCTGACTGTTCTGTTTTTCAAATACACAGTAGCCAAAAGTATTCACTTATTATACTCTGTGATTTGTATATTCAGAAAATGCTACTTCCAGAATGAAAAAGCATGCAACTGCACGGCTATGACTACATTAGCTCTAATTGTAATTCCTCTAAAAATACTTTTAAAACTGTGTATAAGAAAAACATCTTTCAGGTTTCTCTTTATGCTTATCCCTCTTAATCCTTTCACTCATTTTGTCCACTTGACCATAATTGACATATCATACTGCTAAAAGTATTTTCGTTTTTCTCATTCTGTCCATAATCTCTCTTGACCATGGCATCTTTAAACTAATGTACATAGGAAGGATAAAATAAGATATCAAAACTATAAAAAATTCAAGCATAAGTTTGATACATTTCACTTCAAATAAATGTAAAAGCTGATATTTTGCATCTCCAAGAAAGTCAGAAACAAAAAACTTCATTTTTTCTATATTCAGAAAGAATATCTAGCACTTAAATAATATCTTATTTAAGATGATTGGTAGAATTCTCATTCTTAAGCTTATTTTTATAGGTATCTTCTACTAGTTCTCCACAATTTGCCCATTTGTAATAAACCTTTTTGCTGTTCCTCATCATCCACACTGAAAAGTACATGAATGAAATAATTTTGTATTAGGATTTCAAAATATATTAGAAAATGTTCATTGGCATGCTGATGAGGAGTACACTGTGATCTTGGTCTCAAATTTGTGCTGTTTATGTTTCAAATGCTCACTTACACTTTGTTTTCCACCATGGAAATATCTTTTCAGTAAGTCTCAGAATTCTAGCTTTATGACTCAAGTCCTCTATGTCATCTACTTGAATCATCAAAAATCATGATTAAGTCAATTCCAAATACTTCACAACTGTTTTAACATCAAGTGCAATAGACATTTAATGAAGCTCCTTAATTTATGTGCTGAATATTTCTAAATTTAGTACTAAATTCTATTACTATTGTTGTATTTTTTCTTTTTCTATCTTGATAATTCTGGAATTAGGACTTTATTCTCTGCAGTACTCTTCACATTCCTGTATTCTTCACTTTCCCCTTCTAGTAGTAAATTTCTTTTTTCTGTTTACCTTTGTCTGCTATTTCTCCCTCTCATCAGCTTTGGTTGTCTGCTTTCTGCACTGTAGAATTTTGTGTTCCTATGATTGTGTTCTACACTTTGTGTAGGGTGTGTATGGAAGCTATTATACAAGACAAAGCTGTATTGCAGAAGTTTAACAGTGAAAAAGTTATATCAAACAAGAACTGAATATTCAGTACATTAAAACATTTTTTTTCAGGTGAAAGTATAATACTCAGCTCTTCAGAACCTCAAGAAAAATGAGTAGACTGTAGTTAAACAGACCACGCTTTACAGCTTTGATACACAAAGTTATTATGAAGCACTTCAGAAACTCGGAGTGAATAATTGCAAAGCTCCTTATATAACATTTTTGCATGAATTATTAAGGCAACACAGAAAAGCAGACACAAAGAGTAAATCTTTGTAAGCAAATGCTTTGATATGCTGACTGAAAACGTTCCAAACAATTCCATGCAAGAAAGGGGAAGATAAAGAACTAAATGTTGCAGAAAGATTATTGAAAAGTAAAAATTAGGCATGTGCAAACAGATAGCAGCACATTCCAAAATAGTAGCTAGGCAATGGAAAGAAGTAATTAGCTAATCAAGAAAAAAACTAAGTATTTTTGACAGTGAACATAATTAAAGAAAAAACATTTTATAAAGGGACTGAATTAAAGCTCTGAACAATCCCTGAGAAAACCAGGTCATGTGCTTTAAATCTGCAGCTGCAAATTGTACAATTCTTAAATAGGACAGTTTAAAGGAAACATTACTTCAAATGTGCTATTTTGTTTCTCCATACACACAACAATATGTATTGTAGACGTGCTGCAATAACCCTTTTTTCAGGCCATACTTCCAGTTGACTCAGAGAAAACATGACTTATTAAAATCTTGCTGAATGGCTTATTTTGAATGTAAGGATAATTCACAATCACTGTGATTTGCTGTCTCTTTTCCAATGATAGATGTGTCTCACAGTTTAGATAATACTTTGTTCTGTTAACCACAAGATGCTCACATGTTTACAAATTCTGATGAATATTATTGATAAGGTTGGCTAATCTTGGTGTAGTGGCTGGTATCTCTAACAACTCTTACTGTAGGTACAGTTAGCTGTCTACAGAAGATATGTCAGCATTGATATTTCAGGCTTTAAAATGTGAATTCTGAGAGTGAAAAAGATGTAACTTGAATGCCATCCTTTCACATATTTGCCCTGGATTAAAAAAGCTTAATTGCTTGAGTGGCTTATTTACTAATTTTTCATTCTTTCTTTTTGCAAGCTTCCATTATATTCAGTTGGACATAATGGGAATGTACTTCTTCTGAACATTAGTATTTCTGTGATTTTATTTATTTATTTTTAAATTGCAAATATATTGCCAGTTTGACAAAGCATATATTGTTATTTAAAGCTGATACCAGTTGTTTGCTAAGAACCACGAAGTAGCATTACATTATTTCTCTTCAATCCTTTGATGTTGGTAAGAGCAGTTAGACAGCTAGGAGTTCTAGAGCCATAGGCAACAGGAGATAGGAGATATTTAGCTAATCTTTAAATATTGTGCAATTATTTTGTTTAAAAAAGAAAGATAAATCCCCAATTTTTAGAGGACATAGATGTCAAAACATTTCCATCAAATTAATATTGCTAAATTAAAAAATACTTTGCCATTTTCACACCTCGTCCCCTTCATCCCTTCCTCCTGGCACCCCAGAAATTTGCCCTATTTTTCTGAAAAAGTTGTTTAATTTTATATGTAGGATATTGGTGAAAGGGATCATTTTATTGAAAATCTGGTTATGTTTCAAGAGAGTTTGGTAGGAAAGATTCACCCAGACTTATTTTACTTGCTAAATTCATACCAGGAGTTTGCCTGCTGCTCTGCTCTCTTATCTGTCTCAAGAGCACATATGCACTCTGAGTACCAGCCCCCACTTGGCTGCATTAATTCAGTATTCAAAGTAAAGCAGGGAAAAGAGTCTTTATGCTGCATATTGTGCTCATCCAGTTCTCATGGAGCTGGCAAAACTTTGGGCTTTTGTAACTTGTGTTGGGAAAAAAGGCTTCACCAGACCTTGTAACAACTTCCAGGTAATATTTGCATATTTCAGAACAGTTGGAGCTCTGACACCCTGTTCTGTTGAAAAATGTAACTTAAATACTTGTGCAAAACTACCTGAGCAACTTAAATTCCTTTAAAGGAATTTCTCTCAAATCAAAAGAATTCTGAGTAGGTAGAGTCTATATTCTGTTACTAAAGCTGATGTAACAGAGGTGAAATGTAGCGTGGATCAAAATCTGTCTCTTAGTCTCCTCTGTCAGTGGGTTTTCTTATACTGAGACTTATTTCTGAAGAGGGGAATCCTCTTCAGCTCTCTGCTTGTGAAATTATTTTAAGCAGAATATGAAGCGGTTACTTAAGCAAAACTTAACACTCTTGCAAAGTTAAAAACGGTAAACATGTATATTAAAAATATAGATAGCTCTTTTTTTTAATACTGTATAACACAATCTAGAGGATGACACAATATTTTGTTTACTTTGTCTGCCTTTACCAAAGGTTTAAATTTTTTCTATAAACTCAGTGGGATTAGTGCTTGTCTGAATATTTTGTATATTCTTTCTATCAGATGGCTTGCTTGAAAGGAAGAGTGGCACTTGTTCTGAGTGGGTAAATGTCAGACCTTGCTGCACTGATGTCCATGCTCTTTAGTCTTTTGTCGAAATATGACTGCTAGGAAGCAAAGGTGATGGTGCTCTCCTGTTTGAGAAGTCATGTTATTTCAGCGTAGTTTCAGCAGCAATTTTACAAATCTTCTCTGGATCACTTGGTAAGTTTCTATGGCACACGAAGAGGCTTCAGGCAATATTTGTGCAGTTCTGCAGTGTAAAGTGCAATTATTTTTTTTCTTACGGTACATAATAGATATCAAGCCACTAACAAGCAACTAGGCTACATGTTAGCATGGTCTGATGTGCTTCCCAGCCCAAATTAGATACACACTAGGTTTCTGCTGGGTGGGCAGTCTTCATCAATGGAGAATGGTCAAGTACTCCTTAAAGAAGTCCGATGTTTAATGCTTTCAAGTTCCCAATTATTTGTTTGGTTCTTGTCTACTTTGTGGCTTTCAGTACTATTATTCTTTCCTGTGTCTTTGAAATCCTAATAACTGCTATTTTATGATTAATTTACTCCTGTGCTTTTAAATTTATGATTTCTAACTCTTTTAGCTCGTATAATTTTTCACATCTTCACAATGAATTTCTCAAGAAAACTGAGTTAACAATGCACAGCTGTGCTACACCACCTGTGTTCACATGGCTGCAATCCTATACCCAGGATTTTCTTGAAATTCTAATTAATTGACTAAAAATTTTCCTGTATTTCTGTTTTTAAATGATAAAAGGCAACAATTGCAGTATAAACATAACCACATTTTTAGATCTTTTGGTAAACCTCCAAAGGAAGAACAATAAATGAGTGAATTAAAACTAATACATACTTCCTGAGGAAATTGTTTTGAAATATAGATTGCTTAAAAATTATGGTTCTATCTTTAGCAGTTGACCTAAATAAATAAATAAATAAAGGTTTAATAAATCAGACCAGTAAAGAGAAAATTTAGAAATGTAGAAATGTTAACTGGAAATTTATAGGTTCATATATAGCTCATCTGATAGGACCAAACTGTGATATTTTTAGATAGGACAGTTTCATAGTTGTCTTTGTGCACTGTCTAGCAGTAGAATTCAGATTATTCATTAACATTTTGGAAGCTTTCTACATGCATCATATAAAAAGAGGCAAAATTAATTCTGATTCATTTTAATTCCCATTTTCTTGCACATTCGCTTCCTATAAAATTTGGATTTATTTTTAGGCTATACTAAAAGTTGTTAGAGGAAACATAATTTAATTTAAATACAACTTGCTCCATGACACATTCTTGGTGTCAAAGAAAATTGCTATAAGCAATTGTGAGGTGAAAAAACTTTGTGGGATGTTGTACTGAATAAAATACTGCAATAAGAAAGCTGCTTATGTATGGGGTTCTACAACTCCAAGTTTTGTTAGCTGCTTGCTTCTTCAGACTGTAAAAAAATGAAATATTTGCTGCAACATAACATTAATTTGCATTTTGAAGAGATTCTAAAAGAGAAGTCCATCCAAATGCTACTGGGGTTTTCAAACTCTTTAAAATAAAAGTGCTCTGAGAAAGCCTGTTAAAGCATCTAAGGCATTCAGTACAAATGTTCAAAACTAGTGTAAATTCAAAGCTCCTTATTCCAATGCTCTCTGCTGCTAAGTATAAATCTCCTGTCACTTGTTTGAGTCATGATTATTTAATTTAATATAGCTGATTCCAGGATGATTATTTACAAAACCAAAATGATGCAGGACACAGGTTTTATTGCACTTCCCCAAGAAAAGACCCTTTTCAAACTCTCTATTTAGGATTGTGAAGTCACTTCTACATCTGCAAATAAAAAGAAAAGGTAAATTTAAATGGTCTCACTTTTTTTTTTTTTTTTAATTCCATAGTTCTATGAAGCGGTTTTGCTGTCATTTGATTCTTATGCTTTATCTCTTTTTTTACTCTTGGTTCCATAATTTTTATGTCTTGATGTCTTGATGTGATGACTCTCATATTTATCCCCTATGCTTGAATATCAATCAAACCTTAAAGTGTGTATAAAATATATGGCAAGGAAGCTCTGGGGGAAAAAATGTCCCATTGCTTTTGTATAGTAATAGAAACATCTTAATACTAATTTGATTTATTATGCTTATATTGACAGATCTATTTTTTTTACATAAATACTTGAAACAGCCACCTGTCAGAGCCACCTAAGTACTAGACTAACTGGTAACTTCCCAGTATCATAGTGAATTCCTTACCTGGTACTTTTGGATTGTGAGATGAAAAGGAGAAAGGGAAAAATTTCAGGCAAAGTGGTATTTTCTTGCATGGAAAATAGAGATAGCTATTCACTACTGATTACTGATTATTTTTATTTTGCTAGGAGTAAAAAGTGGGAATTTAAAATTTGCTCACAAAAGCCTAATTATGGCTTTCACTTGTTATTCCTGTATGACTTTGAAAAAGTAAGTAATTTTTGAAGTGTTTAATTCTACAAACTTGAGGACTGTAGGAGTGTAGAGAAATGTAGAATTAAACTCTTCAAAACCGTGTCTGTGCATTATACCTTCAGTTTTCATTAAGAAAGGCATAAAATTTGCCTCTCCTCTATTTTTGAATAGAAACATCTATAGCTTCTGCATTCTGGAGGACTTGTTTTTATTAGCATGTGCTGGACATGCTATGACAAGGCTTCTAAGGATCTTTGGACCTTAACCAGAGTATCATTTACTTTCTAGCCAGGCTGAGTTGCAAAAAAGGTTAAAGATATCAGCATTGCAAAAATGGCTGTAGCTCCAGGCCTTAAGAAAAACAGGTATTTTTGAGAGTTAAGGAACTTCACAACACTGAAGCTTCTACCCAACATTCACACTGAGCTTTTAATAAGAATACTCTAGAAGACTCTTCTAAAATTGGTCTAGATAAGAATTTGTGAATTTTGGTTGGTTTGTGGGTCTGGATCTAAGCATCAGACTAGAGCTATGTGGGAATACAAATCAAGCTACTATGCTAATTAACTGCAATTAAATGTAATTAAATGCAATTTAATTAAATGTAATTTAATTAAATGCAGTCATTACTCTTTAGACTATGTAATGAGAACAATACTTGTAAACAAAATCTTATTTCAAAAGGCTTTTTTAGTCTATGCTTTTTCCAAATCTTTTAGCATCAAATTGTTCTTGTTTCCTAAATAAGGTAATTTTCTATGGTAAGAGGCCTAAGGCTTTAATCACCTCAAAGTTTGCATTTGTGGCTTCATAGCTTAGAGACTTCATTATCTAGACTCTAAATGAAAATTTCAGCTCTAATCAGAGGGATTTGAAGATTAAACCATTCCCCCCCCTCACATAAAAATTGCTTTTTTTAAAAATAAAGAGTTTATATCACATTTAATTGTTTCTATATCTACCTGTTTCAGAAATCAAAGCCACTTGCAACACTCTTGGAAAGCAGAAATTGCCTTCAACTGCTTCTGAGATCAAACCCTGAATGTGAAAAAGGACTCATTGGTACAAAAGCTACCCAATTCAAATAGCCTATTTTGCAGCATTCTGGTACTATTATTTATGAGTATTTAAAGTTCTGTACTTTTTTGTACAGAGCTGTATTTTCTAAGTAAATAAAAGAGGTGGTTTAGATTGTAAAGAAAAATGTAGACTGCCTAAGACACATCTGAAAAAAGTTTTAGGAGAATTTTTCTTTTTAATATTCATCTTTATTAAACATAGTTTCTTTTACAGTTCATGTTTCTGGGGGCAATATTTTAATTGCAACGTGCTATAGCACTAGATCTTACTATATTTTAGTAAGCTTATAAATGGAAAACCTCTCAGGTTCTCTGTCATATTCTGTGCTGCATTCAGCAAACTCTAAGTTGATCGGGAAGTTTTCAGAAGCTACTCAGAGAAGCTCTGGGCAGACCAGCCATCAATGCAATTTTATTGGAGACAGGAAATTCCATTCTTCCATAGAAACCATGTTTCCATGCTTGCAAGACCAATGCTACTTGGTATAATGCTAACTCAATAGATCTATATATGATTGTTATTCTCTGAGGTGGTTGTGACATTCACAAAATGTCAACCTTTACCAAATAAATCATAGTGAATCAAACTCAAACAAATCAACCTTCAGAAAATACAATTTTAATATATGACAAAAGCTCACGCCCTACAATAAGAAATCCTATCCTGAAGAATTCAGAAATACCAGAGATTTGGAGGACTTTATTAAAGAACATCACTGAAGCGGATTTCTCATGGATAGGGTTTAGATTTAGAAAGCGGCAAGAACTGTGTTAGATTTAATTTCATATGTTGCATTTGGCAATGGAAAGTTCTCTGGCAGTGAGGGTCTGTTGCTATGGTGAACTTGTGGGAGCTCCAACATCCCCCAGCAATCGAGTGCTGTACAGCAGCTTTGTGTGAACAGGGCATGTCCCAAACAGCTGCTCTTTCTACTTGCTAAGGCTTCTCAACAAGTTTTGGATGGTGAGTTAGACTTTCTCATCCTAAAGCATGTAGGTATCATGGGAGTGAAAATGTACTGTGGTTATGTTGATCCTGCTCCACAAATTTGATGAGTTGTATGAAAGGACTGGTTTTTGACACCTGGTTAATAGTAACCTGGTTAATCATAATTAAACATGAAAGCACCCACAGATCCTGTAGATATCAGTGGCTCTAACAACGAGCAGAGTGCTGAGGTCCCTAATTGATGGGATATTGAAAGGGCCACCTTGAAAGGCTTTGTGTAACTGCTAAGATAACAAAGTCAGGCTAGTCAGGATAATTGTGGGGCCTATGGGCAAACTTATGGGATATTTGAGGGGCTTTGTGTGAATTTTAAAAGCCTTCTGTGGTATGTTTTAAGGGGATTGAGCGTATCAGTTAACCATATTACAGAACAATTAAGGAAACTCGAGGGATTGTAGAAAAACATGAGGTAAATAAGTGAGTGGAAATGGAGAACAAAATATGTCTGGTCAGGTATAAGCAGCTTGCTCATCAACATAATTATATGGTTACAAGAGCTGTATTCCTAATTTTTTTTCCTACATCTGTATGTTTGTTTGCTTATATATAAGTTTTGCTAGCCAGCTTGCCACTGAGTTGTCTAGGATGCTAGCCACGCATGAGAAAAGCCAAGACCAGAGCCACTAGCTGGGGAAGAGTCCCATTAAAAAGAACTATTAATGACTCTTTTAATGAGTGTTGCCTTCCTGTTTCAGACTTCAGCTAGGGGGAAAATATACTTACCAGATATATAACAGAGAAATTTCTTCTGCCAAAGTAGGTTATATATTTAATTGAGCTGCAATGTCTTAAAGAATTATTGTAAAGATTTTAAGCCTGTACATCTCAAATATTGAACATGAAAGTAAGCAAAAAGTAAGACACTGGGATAATAAGACCTCACCTTTCTCACCCACATTGACTGTAGATTTTTATGTAAAATGAGGGCAGACAATGTCAGTCCTTATTTTTGCATCTAGTTTTTTTGGAAGGGGGGGTAGGGCAGTTTTCTTTCCTTTTCTTCATATGAGGGACTATTGAAATTACCTTTCTGTAAGAATGTACAGGTGAAAATGTAGTCTATTGAATCTTATGATTTGCTTACTCCACAGCTGTCGCACTGCAAAGAATTGTGTGTGGCATCTGTAAATGAGCTGCTCACTGGTAATATTTCAGTGCTCATCTCTCTCCATTGTATGACAGATCTGTGGAACCCCCCATGAGAGGAGCAGAGTTCAGCATCCTGTGTCAGGAAATTTAACTTTTTTTTTGTCATGAATTTTGCATCTGTAGTGCAATTTATACAGCCTGCATGTAACAATGGTATCGTCTGCTGGAAACAGAATGTTCATTGTTTAGATTGAGCAAGGCATATGAAGCAGGATTCATCTACCCTTAGCTTCAGGCATTTAGTCTACTCAAAGATAGGATCTTATCTTCACTGAACAGAGACAAAAAAAATCTACCTTTAAACACTTGTCTAGAGGAGTCAAAATATATTGTCTTCATGTCTTTGTCCTCTGACTAGAGAAAAAGACATATGTGGGATGCTTAATTTTTTTTTAAGTTAAAAATAAATATTGTCTGGGGTTTGATGGGAAAATTTCTTGATCCACACACACACACAAAAACCCCTGCCATATTAAAAACACTTATAAAAATAATAGATAATTAAGATAAATATTAGCCAGAACTGGAAACAAGGCAATAAGAATGAAGGTAATATAAGAGAAGAAAGAAAACTTCTTTACCAAGTATGAGAACTTCCAGAACAGAGGAAAAAATGTCAGAAACATGTTGAGGTGAAACTTAAATTTGAGTAATTCATAATTCTATGGGAAGCATGCTAAAAAAAGCTTTTCTTAGACTATTCAAATAATGCCTTGGGTATACAAATATTTATGATGCCTCTAAAATGTAAATTTATCATGTTTTTGCTGTGTATTAAAAATGTGTATAACATTGTTGAAGGACCATTCTTGTATCACCTGTCAGCAAAAGGTCTAATAGTGTTCAGTGTCTGTGGAATTTTTCCGTCCTTTTTGAATTAAATCTCTCATTAATCTCTCTGATTTGTCTTACATTTTGTCATAAATGAAACAAATTCGTGCTTTTATCCTCCTAACAGGAGAAAAATGTATTGTTACCTTTCAGTTTTGCTCCTCTTAGCTAATTGAGTGCTTAATCCATAAATAGAACTGAAATTCATGTTACTCCTTGAAGTAAGCAATCAGGGGTGAAAACGGTAACTTCACCACTGTGGTTGCAAGAAACTGTAACTAGAATAAAATCTGAAAGGGAAAAACTAAGATCAAGTTTATTAATGCATTAGTAATATTACTTGTGAAACAGGTATCATTTATGTGAGAACTTCTCTTTGAATTTAACTGTTGCACGAAAAAGGATTGACTGACGGTGGAAAACCCATTTATATATCAAAATACAAACTTGATGGTGAAGAGTCAATTTTTGGGGGAGACTGTGGGCATGACACTACAAAATTATGTGTGATGTAGGGTTAATAACTGTTCACTGTATTCCAATGTAAGCACTAGGCAATGTCAACAATATTTTCCAGCTGTCAGGTTAAAAAGACACAAAAGAAGGTGGCTTCATGCACAAGAGTGATAGAACTGTAGAGCCAAAGGAGATTTTTTATTCTACCTTTTATGTGTAAAGAGTGCAAGGAAAGCTTGGAAGAGAAAGAAAGAGGATCCTGCTGAGGTTTAGCAATCCATCAAACTGTGACAACTTAGAAGATCCCAATAGCAAAAAGTATCCAGGAAATGGAAGCATAATCACTGGCCTTATTATTCAGTGCCATGTTCTTAGTCTTCTTTCAAAATAAACCTTGGGCCAGTATTTGAGACTGCTTGACTAAGACCAAGATCTGGTTCCTTAGCCTGAACTATTAAATTTAATGGTTTTGTAATGTGTGAAAAAAACCCCAGCACAGTTACAATGATGAAGCTACAGCAACTCTGAATTATTCATTACAGGTAAACCCCAATATATTATGTTAAACTTATATGTGTGTATGCAGACATATGTAATCTGAACCTCTTTTTAAAAATAGTTTTTACACAGCTATATAAAAAGACTGAGATGCAGTTCTATCTTTTTAGTAATAAACTAACATTCTTATTTCTTGGAAATATTATAAAACCGTCCTTAAATTCATGCAAGTATCTCAATAGAAATGAAATCGCTCAAGCTCACAACAGAAGTCAAAAGAGATGTCCTGGTAGAATTGCACCAAAAAGGTGTCTGTGTTTTAACAAAGAAAGCAGACAAGACTAAGTTAGCTCAGTGTTGCAGGTTTTTTTTAAGAGCTAGTAGGATCTAAAATCTTATCTGTGGAACTAGAACCACATATTGACTGTCATCATCTGTGCTATTCTAATGAAGTAAACAATCTGGCCTTACAAACTATTGCCACTTAGTACTGTCTTGAAGCTGAATCACTTTAATGAACTGAAATTGGGGTGGTTTTTTTGCATTAATTTAATGATCTTGTGAGAAATTGTAAATAGTTAAAATTCCTGGAAAATTTAACCAATTCACTAAAAGCAGAGAAAGAGCCTACAATGATTTTAGTTTTAATAATAGGCAAAGTATTTTCTACAGGGAATTCTTTTTCTTTTCACAATATATCTAGAAATTCATAACATATTTTCGCTTTCATTATTTCATTCAATTTTGTTATTTAAAAGTGATACAATATATGTAGGAATTACTGTGTTTTCTAAAGGACTTAAAAGTATGAAAAAGATGATGTGTAATGATCTGTAGGTATTACTAAAAATATTTTTCTGTAGAGAGAAGCCCTTGAATTACACCACAATTCATAAAACAAGCTTGTAGATGACCTATTTTATAACTCTTTCACAAAAATGAAAATTTAGTATTCTACTTTTTAAATTGGAGTGGAGAAAAAAAGATCTATGGGCTTTAATTTGTGGTTTAAAAAGTCTGATTTCAATCCCATTCTTCTGACTTTTAAATTGGCTGCAGAAAGTTTATTTAATTGAAAGGCCATTGCAAAACTAATTGAATATGTGTTCCATTAAGCAGTAATGCAATTAATCTGGCTATGCCTGTTCATAAATAAGCTCTGAGAAAAAGTTTTTTGACCCATTTCTCTTTTACTTCACAGGCACATGCTTTAGAATGTCTTTGGGATCATTGTAGGAGGTCCAATAAAGAACTACAAATAAAAAAGATAAAAAAATCATTAAAGAATTTCTAAACGAATCATGGGAGATGAAGAGAGAGAAAAAGATTGTACCATTATCTAGAAACAAGTCTAGCTCTTCTCTCACAGGTGCTGTAAGTTTGCCTTCTATTACTGGTATTACCATTATCAAACATTAGATAAATTTTGCTTTGCTTTCCAGTCAAGGGAAATTTTACTTGGTAGCTGGCAGACTTGCTATATTTTTATCCTAGAAACTCCATCTTTATAGAAAAGTTCTTAGTCAAAATGCAGGCTGTTCTCTCTCCCTCTTGGCTACAAAGGAGCTTAGGATAACTAAGATAAGCCCAGATGTCAAATTTTGAAATGTCGAAACATGAGATGAATCCCTCAGAAAGAGCTGAGCTAATACCATGACTGCCTTCTGACACTTGGGCACCAGTACAGGAATCTTTGGTTTTAAATGTATTTCTTAAAATGTCTCCAACTTGATTCCTATATACATATTTATAAGGCAACATCCCCAAGGGTGAAGCATGATGTTAAACATGTCTTAAACAAAACATTTCACTTTGAGAATTGTGTTCCTGGATTCAGAAAAGTTCTGGATACATGATAATTATAGTTTAGACATAAATAAACAAAAATTACACAAAATCAATTTCCTGTTTCAATTAAGTTAGTAATTGGTCTCAAATTACAATTCCTGGAAGCATTTTGTGTGTAAATTCGGAAACTGAAGACAAAATGCTTTCCTTTCCACTACTGTCTTCTCAGCATTTACAAGCATAGAGGAATAGTTCCCAAGTTTCACCTCTCAGTTTGCAGGATCAAATCCCTGCCTTTCTCTGATTTGGGCCAGTCATAAAAAGGAATTTTGAGGGCCACGTGCATTGTCTAGCATGCAAAGAGCCCTTCTGCAAATGTAGAAGAATATGGAATGATTTAAAGGACTAATTTGTGTTAAGGGATTGTAATATATGATCTTTTCTGCTGCTAATGGAATCAACTGCAGAAACTATTAATGGTCAATGTTTGGATATATACTGATTGTCCATATAGGATCCCTAGAATACTGTTTATTTTTATAAGTTAAAAGACATCAAGATAATTGATAAAATAAAACACAATTTAGCTTAGAGATTTAGGATTCATTATTTTTCTTTTTTTTCTGCTTGTCATGAGTAAAATTCATATTAATCAAATTAATGGGGTGTGATTTTCTTACATGGTTGTGTGTGAAACAGATTTTCAGTCCTGAAATTATTAACATTCAGTTGTGGGTTTTTGTTGATGTTTTTTTTTCCTTCCTTTTCAGCTGCATAATACATACTCTTTATACATAGATATTTTCTTTTAATTTAGATGTGTTATATTTTCTAATTTTACACTTCAAAGAAAAGAAGAGAAAACATATATACCATTAAAGCAGTAGGGTAAAAAAGGCAATGAAACATTGTTTTAATGATGTCAAATTTCTTTTTAGAGCAAATACTCTTTTTAGAATAAATTCTCTTTTAGACAGATACATCCTTGGTGAGGTAAACAAAGGTGTTTGGTGGTTTTTATTTGTTTTATTTTTCAGAAAACTTCTCAATTGCTTAATTTATGAATTTGTATTTCCCCATATGCTAGAAATGTACTTTCAGAACAACTCCCACACTTACATCCTATTTGTCTCATTTCTTGTTTGGTTTTTAAATGAATGTACATTGTGCTGTTTTGCCTTGTACCTTGGAAAAAGGAATCCTTTTTCTTTTCAGCTTCAATATATTTTTCTTACATGAACAGCACAATGAAAAGATTTTGTGAACTTGATGTTGGCCTTCAAGAGGTATTTATTTTGCACTATTTGAAACTGTAAACTGAATTATTTTGGAGGAGATTTAAAATGGGTATAATCTACATATAAATTGGTTTTAGAACCAAAGGGGGCCTGCAGTCAGTATATATTACAAGATTCTATCACACTGTCTAATGGATTAGATTTTATTAAGTACTATAAAACAGCATGAGATGTACTCAATAGAAAGCAAATTGAACTGAAACAGATAATTAATTACTGCAACTCCTATTTTTTCAACACAGTTTAGGCACAAATGCATTTGTTATGCATGTGTATATTGCACATTGCATCATAAATCTGTCAGTATAAACTTTTTCATACCTAAAACAATCAATATGCTTTTCATTCAAGGCTTTAACATTTTAAAAACACAATGTATATTTTGCATACACAGAATCAATTTGCTCTGTTGAACTTAATGGAGTACCCTAGCAATTTCCACATTAAAATGCTTTTCTATAGTTAGTAAAACCATCACAGATATATATCCTATAGTCTTCGAACACATCCTAACTAAATCCTGGTAAGTAATATCCAGTGGGAAGAAAAATAGTTTTACTAAAACTAGCCATAATTATATGCAGAGGATCCTTGTGAAAGGATACCCAAAAATCAGCTCAGGTTCTATTCTACTGATATCTAGAACTATTGTAAAGTCCCTTATCTAGAACAGTTTTGTTTAAAACACTTTGGAAAGAAGATTCCTATATTCTACCTAATACTAATCCACCATCTTTGAGAAGTGAGTCTGGAACCTGGAAGTCAGCTAACTTGTAACCAAAATTGTTTATTATTTTCATTATTTAGAATGGCTTTAGTAAAAAATTATTTTCTGAGAGAACTTTCTAATGAGATCCCAAGTTATTGAAAAGTTCAGCACTTGAGATATGAAATTCTTACAACTTAATGTATTCAAACCATATATAAGGCAACAGTGTTCCACATACCCCAACTCCATCCTATACTCTTCATTTAATGGAGCAGTGTCTCCCTATCTCTCTATGAGGCTTTCTACAAGAATCATTGAATAAATACCAATATTCTGTTGACTTTTGCCATAATTGGAAAACTATGTTCACATGCTGCTCCAGTACTTTGCTTCTGTATTTAGCCTGTCATGTCTGTATATTTTAAAAATTGCTTCCCTGGTTGTGAAGCTACAATCACTGTTGCTCAGTCCAGATCTTTTGTGGCATCTTTAATATGAAAGTTCCATGGGGAATTAGGAATAAGTGAATAAGACAATTTTTTTTAATGGAAAATTGTTTTCTTTCCTTCCACAAAGAGAGGCCAAAATGGGGGGAAACCCCAAAAAACAAAACAAAACAAACAAGAACCCAATAAAAAGAAAACAAAACCAAACAAAAACAAAACCAAAAAGACAAAAGCCAAAACAAAACAAAAACAAAACCAAAACCCAACAAAACAATCAATCAAAACCACAACAAAAACCAAAAAAGCAGAGGATGTTTGGAAGAGGATATTCTAATACCAGTATTGCAGAGACATTTCAAGTGGTTTCTTTCACAGCTTTTTGATTGTATTTAGTCATGGAAAAACTTAACAGAACAAATTTACCATACCTGTGAGAAGGGAGCTGGTAATAGAAATTTCAAACCAAGCTTTGTCGTTCAGAATTTTTGAATGGGAAAAGTTACATTGTAATACATGCATTTAATGTGACCTGATATTTAATCATATGACCAAGTAGAAAATGTAGATACTGAAAAGGACAAATTAAATGCCTGATTCTTATAAAGTGTAGTGAAAGACGTAAATAATAATGATTATAAATAGTAGTAATAATAACTAGAGCAACATAAAATCTTCCTCCAGTTTTGCAAGCATGGAACTTAATGGTTGTTTTCTCTGCATATATTAGTCTAAAAATATGAAATTTATTCAAAGTGACTCTATTTCTTTGAGTAAGGTGAAAGTCTTGCTCAGTGTCTGCCATTTCACCCATACTATGCCTTTCCTGATAGAGCAAACAAGGAATCCTCCTGTACTCAGCACTGGTGAGGCAATATCTCAAGCCCTGTTTACACTTTTGGGCCCCTCACTACAAGAAGGATATTGAGGTGCTGGAGCAAATCCAGAGAAAGGCAATGAAGATGGAAAAGGGTCTGAAGTAAAAGTCCTATGAGGAGCAGCTGAAGGAGCTGAATTGGTTTAACCTGGAGAAAAGAAGGCTCAGTGCTGACCTTGTCCCTGTTGGGGACGAGGAAATAGAAAAACCTTATAAATATGAGCCCTTAGTGAAAAATTTTGAAACCATAAAGTGAAATAGAAATGATAGCAGTTTTTGACTGTGCTGCTGAAAGCAGCCATGTGAAGGTTTAAAGCCTCTTCCTTTGTTTAAATAATGCCAAATGCCACAAATACCAAAGAGCTAACTGACGTCTAGTTCCAAGTATGGCAGGAAAGGTTTAGAGATAAGGCTTATAGATAAGAAAGCCATAAAACATGGCAATATAACGATTCCTATAAGTCACATGCAAATATTAGAAAAATAGTATTTTGTAGTAAATTGGTTAATGGAAATTAGAGTATTCAACATAGAAGCATACTTACTGTATTGTAAATGGAAAATCACTCTCTTATCCTCTTATTCTCTCTATGCTCTATTCTCTCTACTCTCTTATTCTCTCTTACACTCTCTCCCTCATATGCCCACACCCTAATAATAAACTACAAACTTAAAGACCAGAATATAGAGAGCTCCTGGGTCAGTCCTGATGACCGTCCACCTGACAAAAACCCTCCCATGTCCCTCTCTACAACCACCTGAAAGGAGGCTGTAGCCGCTTGGGGGTCAGTCTCTTTGCCAGGCAGCCAGCCTGCAGTGTGAACGTGTACCAGGGGAGGTTTAGGTGGGACATTAGGAAGAAGTTTTACCCTGAAAGAATGATATATATTTGATTGGGCTGCTCAGGGAGGTGGTGGATTCAGTGCCCTGGATGTGGCATATAGTGCTGTGACTTAGTTGACATGGTTGGACTTGATGATCTCAGACCTCATTTCCAAAGTTAGTGTTTCCACAATTCTATGATTCTGATGAGAACTGTAGTATTTTTAAAATATGCTTGCTGACTACACTTGTAAGAACAAATACTTGTATTGTTAAATGGAATAAAAGAAAATAATAAAGGAGTGAAAGGTTGATTTTTATTACCTCATCATCTGCCTAAGCTGTGGGACTCTGAATATCTCAGCTCTGACTTTGGTCTTGGGTTTGCCTACACCACTCAGTGTCAGAAATAGTTTTTTCTTTGCAAAAGATAGCAGGGAAACACTATTAACAACTTGAGAATTCACCTTAGTCATGATCATAAACTATTTTAGAAATATCCAGATCTACCAAGGGGATATTATTTAGTCGTTTAGATAAAAAGTACAAAGTCATAAACCCTACATGCAGACTGCTTTACATCTAGAGCTGTGCTAACTCAGCATTTACTTTAAATCCAGTGGTTAAGTTCTGCACACTTAAAAAATTTCTTGAGGGTTCTTTCTTATGTGGAAGTTTTGGAATCAGATTCAGTTGCAAATGAAGTGATATGAGATACTACAGTAACGATTCCTTATTTCTTTTGTCCTCTTTCCTTTTACATGATTTGTACTTACCACTTGTTTACTCCATTAGCAATGATATATTAAAAACACATTCTGCTAAACCCAGCTGCTATAACTGAAAACCACAAGTAGAAAATCTTAAGCATGGGTAAGTGATTCTCCATTTACTGTAAAAGAAATTGTTTTCTGACAGGCTTAGAATTTTTCTTCCTCAGGCAAGGTCTCCTCTCACTGGAATAACATGTATTATTGACATTCAAATATAGACTGACAGATGTGGGTTTTCCATATATCAACTTTGAATGTCACCTCTGTTCTGCAGTGATAATTGAAGTCCCTTATTTGGATAGAAAATTCTCAGTAGATCAGATTTTTTTTGTTGTAACAAAATTATTTGGAGTACAAATAAAACTACTTTCCTTGTTATCTTCTAAAATAAAAAGATCTTTTCTTCTTTAGAACCTATTACATGTCTTTGAATAATGTGTTATCTCAGCAGAGTTTTATTGTCTTTTTTCTCTAAACTTCAGCAAAGTCAGGAGGCAGTTAATATTCTTTGAGTCAAATCTCTTCATGACACACATTTTTTATATATCTTGCTTTAAAATAGTAGTGGCTTTTCCAAATAACATGAAGTTTTATGTCAACACCTTAAATATAGTATTACAGTGAAAAAATACGTTTCATAATTTTCTGCAATAGATTTTTTCTCTATTTGTGTTAGAGAGTATATATATATTTATATATATATAAATAAATATACATTCAAAAATATATAAAGACTAAATTAAAACAAAATACAATGAGAAAAATTGCATGGAAGCTTACTGATATATTTAAAAACTAAGTGTAAATTAAAACTAATTTTCACTGGATGCATATGATATCAAGGTCTTTTTCTATACCTTTAAGAGGCTTTCATCCTGGGTTAACATTGAGTAACATTAATTCGTAGAATGAGGACTCTCCTGTAAGAGTAGCTTTACAGAAGTTGGAAGCAGTTTACAATGTCTTCACATAATCCAGGAGAAATTAAGAATAAGAATTAAGTCTTAAATTAAACAACTCTAAAGAAGATGTATCATCCCACTTATTATGAAACTCTTAAAATACGGGTAGGTTAGAACTTTGATTTTATATACTATACCTGAGCACCTGACTAACTACCTCTTTTTACCATGACCTGTGGTTTTATCAAATTGCCAAAAGCTTGAAGTTATTTACAGTTTTAAATTATGCATAGAGATGCCATCAGTGAATAGTTCTCAATTTGCACATTATTTGGAATAATGCATTGCTAGTATGGAAATGCTGAAAATCTCCACTTTGTGTACTTGGGGGTTCAGCCCTTGTTGATTTTCAGTGAAAGAAGAGATGGTAATTCTGCATCACTTCAACGTTTTGCTGCTTCTGAATGATCTCCTTGTAGCTAAATTAAGGTTTTATTTTTGGAGAAGAGATGTTGAAATCAGGAACATAGCCCCAGTTAACTTTTTTCCCATGGAAAAGTAATCTGCATTAATTATATATCACATTGATGGTATTCTGTTAGACAGTTTTCCCCTAAGCACAGAGAAAACTCAGGGTGAACTTGTTACGATTTCATCATTGTAAACGGCGAATCCTAGAGTAAGCTGAGTGGGAAGGGAACACAAGGATCATGGAATCATACTCCCTGCCCTGCACAGCACCATCCCCAAGAGTCACACCATGTGCCTGACAACATTGTCCAAACACTCAGTCAGGCTTGGTCCTGTGACAGCTTCCCTGGGGAGTCTGTTCCAGTGCCAAACCACCCTCTGGGTGAAAAACCTTTATCTCATGTCCAACCTAAACCTCCCCTGACATGGCTCCAGGCTATTACCTCGGGTCCTGTCCCTGGGCACCAGACAGGAGATCAGTGCCTGCTGCTTCCCTTCCCCACAGGAGGAATTTGTAACTGCAATGAGATCTCTCCTCAGGCTCCTCTTCTCCAGGCTAATAGACCAAGTGCCCTCAGCTGTGCTTTTCAGCTCTAGTGCTGCTTGCAGGGTAGGAACATTAGGTGTATAATACTAAACAATACAGAAAAGAGCCTCTTCTCTAGTACTTAGCCAACTGTCAGAGTCTGGCTGTAACTATGGGACTAAACCATCCCAGCCTCTGAAATAATTGCATTCAACCTTTTATGAATGATCCCTGACCTGCACTAACCCCCTAAAACCGTCTGTGATCTGTCTGGGAGGATGGCAGCTGGCACTGCCCAAAAGCATGCCGGATTTCTGTCCTTACACCTGAACAAATGTTCAGCCGTTCAGCTGAGCAGCCATGCTCCAGCCCCACCATAGCTCAAGGCACTCCTCTAGACATAGCTGCAGGTATTTGCTCAAATAGATAAAGCTGCACTGTAGAAAATACCATGTGGGAGGGATCATAGCTTAGGAGAGTTTGCTGTGTGAGCATGAATCACAACTTCAGGGACTCAGGCACGGTGCATTCCTACTTGCTTTTAAAAGCTTCATTATAGTCCACCTGGAAGAGTTGATACAGGAAAATGCATTTTCTTTGTTTTATTTCAGTTAAACCATCAGCTGATGTGCACTGATTTCTTATTTGATTTTTAAAACTTTATTACTGCTTTGTCTTTGTCTTCTTTTATTCTTTTCTGGTTTTTTTCTCCCCTTTTTCTGTGACATTACTGACTGATCATTAATATAAATTAGCCCATTTTTAGTAATCTGTCTTTCATTCATGCATGCGTTTAAGAGAGAGAAGAAAATTATTTTTAGGCAATTAGCTACATAAATGACCATGTGAGCCCTTATCTTGTTGGTTTTCCAACCTCTCCCCTACAAAACTGAAAATCAAGCGTCTTACCTATGACAGCAAACTCTGAAATATAAGGAAATTGTTATAATAATTGTAAACCTTGTGATGTTATTTTCTGAAATGTGAAATGTTGCTGTAATAAGACAAGGATAGCACAGTTAAATATTAAATACAGTATAATATGATTACTTCATGCTTCCAAGCCTACCTGATAGTCAACAAATAAAAGGGGACTTTTTTCTTTGTACATAATGCTCATGACTGTGATGATAACAATCAGCATGAGAAATCAAGCACAAATCTTCAGAGAATTTGAACCTTTAAAAATGATCTCTGAATAAAGCACTGTAAGAATACAGTCTTCTAATCCCAGTTGTTGTATCCTGACACAAGACATTGCTTTGAGTGACACGTGAATGAAATAACAATATGAATTTTTGCTCTTCTCATAATCCATAGATGTACAGATTTTTCAAATAACATAAAAATTATAATGGATGCCAACTTTAAATCCTTGAAAAAGCTCTCATACAAGATACCATATAAGTTAGAGCTTTAAAGTTTCATAAAGTTATAACCTGAGATAAAGATGTAGATAAACTCTAGATTGAACTTTTGTTAAAATAAATTTCTTAACGTATTCTAAGTGAGGTTACTTTTTTTTCTATTATGTTCTCCTTTCATTGGCTAACATCAAGCAGGAAATTCACTTGAACTTTTGGGCTTGAACTTTTGCCCATGGGAAGTAAATTGACTGCAGAAAATTTTGCTTCACTAAATCTTTTCAGGCCACTGGTCTTTAGAGGCTGTCAAGTGAAGTTTGAAATGTTAGAGGTGATTTTAGAATAAAGTTGTGTATCTTTGTAGTAATGGAATTTGCTGAGTTATCTCCCCTTTTTGCAATGATACACTCTAATTATTATATGTTTAACCTGCAAGAAAATAATCAAACAAACAAACTAAACCCCCACTTGACCAACCTATCTGCTAATGTGAGTGGTGAATAATATGGCATTGTCCTCCTGTATCCTAAAGATACAGGAAAACTTTGATTCTGTTTTCTATGTGATATTCTTCCTGCATCTGATTTAACATGACCAGGAATTCAATAAATGTAACTCTTGAAGTTGATAATTCTTGAATATATTAATTATTATTTAAATCACATTGTAAAATAGGTGTTTTCTGATAATTTTGGACAGTTTATTCTCTTTTTATATACATAGATAAAATTTTTTCCCTGTCTAGTTAAAATCCTAGTTTTATTCTGTCTACACGTAAAAAACATTTTAAAATTCTAGTTTACATGTAACATTTCCACTAAAACTGTGTAAATAATAATTTTTTTCTATTTGTAGGCAATTACAGAAAAATACTGAAATGCCATTGAATTAAACAAATTGCTAAGCTTCAGATCTGAGCTTTGCTTTATTTAGCCTGATTAAAGATAGAATTCAAAATGGAAAAATTGATACTATGCCTTGCTAAATTTCTTCCACATAAATAAACATGCAACACAGATTAATAAAAATGGATATGTTTTGGCAACATATAGCATATATTTTTTCCCCATTATACACATAGCTCTAATAGCATAAAAAAAACCCACATGTGGCATAGGTTTCAAGTAAACACTAAAAATGTGAAAGCAATTAAAATTTTATTTCCATATTCAAGTGAATGAATTTAATTTTATATTATGGTCTTTAGACCAGCAAAACCAATACTACATGCAACATTCACAGTCATGCTTCCAGTTAAACTTGTCTTTTTTGACGTTTAATAGTTGTCAAATCCAGTTGGAAAAGATGATAATAGCCATTCAAGTACTGTCTCACTGATAATAGTGTTGCTTTGAAGAACTCTAATTTGCAGCACATATAAAGATTGAGAAATTTTAAAAACCCCAATCAAATAACCCAAAAAGAAAACTTAGAGTTTCCCAAGCACTGAATTTCTTCCTGAACTCTTCACTTGAATGGAATGCACATTTATAAAATATACAATTTAATAAAGCATAGTACAGCATAAATATTGGAATTGGGTACTATTCTGATGGCATCTATAAGTTCCACAATCTCTTAGGTGTTTTAGCTGAGAAGATAAACTCCAGCTGAACACTGAGACTTAGAAAGTCCTTGATATCAGCCAAGTGTATAAACATAAATTCCATTTTGGGTTCTTTACAAGCTGACTGTGAATGCATGTAAAAGACACTCCAAGTTATTCAGGCTGGTAAGAGCCAAGAAGAGTTCTTTAGAAATCATATATCTACAGTAGTCTATCTGGGTCAGTGTCATCAAAATATCCACCAACCCTAAATATTTTCTGATATTTTAGGCATCTCTGAGTATTCATATAAACATATCCATTGGACTGTGTTTTCTGGCACAAACTTTTTGGTCCAGAGTTAAATGCATCATATTTTTTGAAGCACATATGCACAGATGTTTAAGTTTCCTCTCTAATGTGCATTTCTTTTTCTCCTGTGAAACTTACTTGCATTCTACACTGCTGTTGTAATTCTTATGTTGAGCTATGCTGGCAATAGGTTGGGCCAGCTTGGTCCAGCCAAACGTTAACAACACAACCAATTGCCAGACTAACTGTTGAAAGCATTTTCAGCCAACACATTCCTTACCCCTGCTGATTTTTCTCCTGGGGGCTGAGGAAATTTGGCTCAGTGGATGGTTCTTTTTATAGGCATGAAAAACTGAACTGTTCTTGTTCAGTTATCATATTCAGAAATGGCTCATACCTTGTGCATAATGGAATCCAGCTATACCAAAAATTTATAAGTTTCATTAAAGTAAATCTTTATTTGTTGTTCTACATATAATGCAGATGTAAAATAACACAGAGCATTTAATAACATGCACCAAGATTCCTTGCTTGAACTGGTGTTCAAATGCAGAATTTGTTTGCATTTGTGCACCTGCATTTTAATCATTATTGGAGGTTTTGTTGGATTTTTTCTAATCAAGTAAAAAAATGGTTATGTAGTGAGCTGGGTGTGAACACACATGAAATGCTTACAAGACTTCTTTCAAGTTAGTGAATTTTTTAAAAAATTCATTTTTCTAACCCATGAGAACTAAATATCCTTATCTTACCATTGTTATTTTTATAATGAACAACATTTTTTTCTCTTGCATGATGTTTTCACTTTAAAGATTCCTGAATTATTGAAGTGAACATGCACCCACCTACGTACTCAGGTAGGTGCTCATTTGCTGAAATATGTTCTGTTGTGATTCTCATCAGCTAAAAAAGATAAAGGACCAGGCACTGATCATGATAGCTTTTTGGTTTTAGGTTGGTAGTATATTCTGATTCTACTTTTTAAATCTTGCTTGATGGTTCATATACCTGGGGCATTCTAGTCTCCCCCACAACTTGTGAAAACCTTTTGATGAAATAAAGCTTTGCCATACTCATGTGTCTTTCATATCAGCCTCATTGAAAGTTTCTTGAGATGTTCGCTTTACCCTTTTCTTGCCAAAAATGGTGTTTGAAGAATGTTTTGCTTCAGTTGCTTTTCAGAGAAAGGAAATTAAATGTGAAAGGAGATTTAATGCAGGCACTAACATACGACTTCCCTCCCCTGCCTTCCCAAAGCAGTTCTCTCTTATGAGCAAAACTAATTTCCATTCCCATTTCTAGTGTTTTTGCTCAAAAGAACTGTCACTATGTTGTTATTCTTTAGAATTCTCACAGTCCCTGGAGCTTTCTTTGTCAATCAATCCACGTTTTAAACAATCCTGCTGCTGCTCTGGGACTTCTACTTATCAAAATATCTGTAAATACATCCCACCTGTCTTATACTTTAAGCTATTTGAAGACCTGCCTGTTAATATTTGTGGACTCTAAGCAATTTGGGAAAGAGACAACATTCCTTTTTTGTATGTGCAATGTCTCATGGAGAGGGCTGGAATTTCTGCCTCATGTAATTTAAATAAAAGTTCAGGCATGAATAAGGAATGTTGCACTGACCATTATTTCCCTAATATAAATTATATACATATATAGACATACACACATATATAATGTACTTCCTTAATTATATGTTTTAAGGTAATTGCTTTGAATAGAAGTGGCCATTATTTCTTCCAATGCTTAATGTTGTCTCTGAATACTATACTAGAATAAAAGAAAAAACAAAGCAAATATTAGCATTAAATGGGACTTCACTATATACATAAAAACATCTTTGTGTGTGCGTGTGTGTGTGTGTGTGTGTGTGTGTCTGTGGTAGGTTTCTTTTTCTCTTTTATCTGCGGGGGGTTGGTTGGTTGGATGGTTGGGTGGTTGGTTATTTTTATCATTATGTTCTTGGGTTTTCTGAGTTCTTTGTTTTTTCAACCCGACAGTCACATTTTATCTTTTTAGTAAATGCATTTTCCTTTTCAGAAAATTGACAAGCAACACATCACTAGTAGTTAATGGTTGTTATCATTTCAGTTTTACAGATGACAGATTTTCTTCTACATATCCTCAAGGTGATCTTTGCTGTCTTTGTCTACCTTGTGAACATCTCCTAAATTTGGACATAGTTTTTCTTGACTAGGATGAGGTTTCCACCCACTTAGGTAAAAATTCATCTTGTTTCTGAAAATGTAATGAAAAGGTGCTTTGTGTGATTGAGCTGTGGGGGGAGGAAAAAAAAAGAAAAGAAAAAGCAAACCATTACTATTTAGGCTTATTCATTATTTTTTGGAGAAGGAAGTGGAAAAGTGGGGGAAAGGTCTCTTCAGTTAGAGTTAAAGGATCTGTATAAGAACTTATTTTTCTCCTTAGATAAAGAGATGTTCTTCACCATTTACATTTTATCTCTAGTGAATGCTATTACAATGCAATTGGGAATTGTAAAACCCTAGAGAAAACTCTCATGTAATTTTAGCAGAAACTCAACTTTCAAGAATATACAATCCTTTTTCTATTATTCTGTTTCCATTTTGGAAACTGAAAGGGTGTTGATAACATAATTTCTGCTTGCGAGATAATTTCAAATGCAAAACCCCTAATCTTTTCAAGATTACAAAAATGTTTGTATTCATAGTAGTCCATATTTTAGGGTAAAAGACAGAGTCACACTTTGAGGAAAGTATTTTTATTTGCTTGAAAAAGTTTCTTCTTAATTGCAAAACAAAAGTTGATCTGTATAGAGTATGGAGAAAAACCTAGAGATGTAGGTAATCTTGAGAAACCAACTTAATTCATGTTCTTAAAGTGAGCTGCACAGAGAATGATTCTATGACTAACACTTAAATACAGGTGCCAGAAGGATCACTTTAGGCTGGTATTCTAGCTGTGAAAAGAGACCTCGGATCCTGGCCCTGAAAGAGCTGCTCACTGAGGATAGTTCATTTCAGGTAATGTGTGGGCCCAGCCCCAGAAACATTTCATTTCTGGTGTTATGCTATTGCTGAGAATGTGAAAGCAGAAGTCAGCTGAGACGACAAGGATCATATAGAATCAGAAACGGAGAAAAGAAAGAAAGAAAAAAGGGCTTCAAAAGCGAAGTAAGAGAACCAGTGAAGAAGTTTCTGTGGTAAACACACTAGGAAAAAAAAAATAGGGTAGTTTGGGGTTCTTTAAACAAAATCAAGGGCATAATTGCAAACTATTTCAGCCAGCATAAAGCTAGGATGATGATGAGAGATCAGCTGGCCTGTATTGAGAAATCCTGCAAAATGCAAAAGTACTAAATATTTGAGCTGTAGAGGTGACTATTATAAAATAAACGTTGTTAAGTGATGTAATAAATGATGATGAAAATGTATTTTAAAAAAATCCTTTGGCTTGGTAATATAAAAATAGTTTCTTTACAAATATTTCTGGAAAAGGCAGACATGTTGAGTTGCTGAAAAGCAGGAATGAAAAGTTAGTGCTGAGGAGACAGCATGTTTAACATCTTTTAAATTCAGTCTTCACAAAATAAGTCAGTTTTGATTAGCTGACTAGCAGTATCAAGGACGTGGTAAAACAGGAAAAAAGCAGTTTAGAGAGTGCTTTAGAGAGTAAGCTAGATATTTTCAAATCAGTTCTGGTGAAACTGAACTGGTGAAATTCACAATGGAGTTTCTAAAAAAAACATCCATTTTCTTTTAAAAACTGTAGAGAAAAGGAAACTGTTGAAGACTAGAACAAAAGAAGCTTTGTGCCTATACTTGAGGGAAGTACATAAGGAATGCAGGCAATTATTATCATTCAGTAAAATAATTTTCAAGCAGTTAGATTCTGAGAAATAAATAATAACTAGTTTAGTTTATTTTCATAAAGATATATGATGAAATTATATTTTGTTATAATTTTCAATCTAAACTAAAGAGTATCCATTCTTATAAAATTTTTTACCTTGAAGTAGGAGATGTCTCAGAAAGAGACATAAGAAAACCAAATTATTTCAGATGGGAGAAGAAAACAAGAAAATTTGTTCTTAGGCTGTTGTTGTCAATTGTCAAACAAAAAGATGTACTTAGTAGGATCCAGAAGCTTTTCGAAGTCATCAATACTATTTGTTTTTAATTGGCAACTAGGATAAAGGCATAGGAAATATTCTTGTTAATTTTCACACAATCCCATCTGTGATGGACTTTCTCCATGTTGGGTATTGAAATTAAAATGCAAAATTATCTAGAAAATTTGGAGACATGGTTGGAAAAGTAGGTCACAGTCTAAGAAGGTAAAATGAAAAATTCCATATTTAGGTGCAGAAAATCAGCTACGTAAAACCAAGATGAGAAATGACTGGTCAGGTGCAATCCTGGAGAAACAGAAGTGATTAAAATTAAGAAAAAGACAAAGAACACTGATCAACATTGTCAAAAAGTTATAAGAAGGGATAAATACCAAGCTAGGAAGTAAACAGGCATTTGTTATGTATGAAATCCTCCTGTTCTGTTTGGGTAATGGTATATCCTGCACAAATAGTCTTCACTGAGTTTTGGACACCATATTCTGAGAATTCAATCCACTGGCAGAGTTTGGAAAAGAGGACTTAAAATTAATAGATGATTAGAAAACAGTACCCGTATAGAAGTACTGACTAGAAAACATTATTCAGGCTGAAATACTGAGGGAGCTAAAGATGCCTTATCTCCTCTGGATGACATGGTCACAGACTTGACATTTGCAGAGAATTTAAAAAGGAAGTCTATTAATTTTTCCCAGTATCTAGAGAAAACGGAGGAGTTTTGTTTAGATTTGGAAAAAAATACATTTTTTTGCAATCAATATTAAGTTTAAAAAAAGAAAAATATATTCACATTTAGAATATCAAATGTAAACAATGCACTTCTATTTTTGTGTTACTGATTTCTATTGTCAATTGCCATAAGAATGTTTTTGCACAATTCAAGGGTCAAATAATCATCTACTTTATTATCTTGAAGATATAAATGCTATTGTCAAGAGAATACTTAAAAAATAATCAGATACCACAAATGCTCATCTGAGGTTCTACATGAGTAAGAACCTCTGAAAAACTTTAGGAAATATGATGAATTCCAGAGCTGAACATTTGCCATTTTATGTTGGTCATTGTCATTCAATATTAAGAGTTTTTAATACAAGAACCTCTTCTACGTGTAAAAACATATATAAACATTCTAAACTACCATTACATTGAAAATATAACATAAAAACCAAGCTAGTATGCCTTACATAAGAATGTTAAAACATACCATTATTCAATGAACTTTATGCCTATTTTACCAATTATCCTTTATAATGGGCTAAATGTTATAGTAAAAACTAAATAGGTAATTGTTATTTTTGCCTACTTCAAGAACTAGGTGTGTTACTCCATTTTCCATTTAGCTCTAAATTGTGACAGTCCAAAGTCGTAACATTAATGGGTGACTAATGACACCCTGCTTATGGCATCTGCCTTACTTTGGGATGATCAGGTAATCACTGCAATGTTCATCCATTTTGACTTAACAGGACAGTAAATGTTTCTCTCCCAGAAAACAAATCAATTAAACTGTCCACTCAGTCTAGCTGCATTTATACACCAAAATTATTGAGAGGTAGTTTTTGAGGTTTGCAGCTCTGGATAAGCCCTTAGCTGCAGGTGTAAATGTATATTCAACATCACACAGAGAATTAGTTTCATGAATGAAAACATGCAGCCATCCAAAATGCTATTCATGTTCTTCTGAGACTGCTCATATGTGAGCACTGTCTACCTCCCTCACTTAAGATGAGATAGTGTGGTCCCTTTTAGCCTAATGAGTCTATGTTTTCCGAAGTCACAGTCAATGCTACCAATGTAATAAGACTAAACTGTGTGAAAAAAAACCAAACAAGCCAGCAGAAAAAAGAGTAGTAGTAAATGTTATGAATTATGTTTAACATTGTCCTTACTAAGCATCTGGCTCCTTTTCCACATTCTAACTCATGGTGCACAAACATGAATCCATGGGTACGCACCGGGAATGGTGAAAAACCCAAAATGTCAGTATGAGTTCTGAGAAGGGTGTCCAGACACATTACAGCAAAGATCAAACAAATGAACATTATTCACACCTGCACTGGGTGTAGATGGCAAAGTTTTGGTAGCAGGTGGTCCAGGCAACAAGCTTTTTCATCCTATTTTTGTTCTTCTGTCCTGCTGAGGATGGGGAGTGAGAAATGCTGTGTAAGCATCTGCTTATTGGCAAAGGTGCCACCACACCACCATTTCAGCCCTGCTAAATTTCCTTCTGGAAATGGATCCTAATGGATCATGACAGCTGAGAGTTTTATGGTCTTAACCAATAGGTTTTTCCTAGTTTTCTATAAGTGTTTTGCCCGCAATTGTAATGCATGATTTGTTTCCACAGTGTTTTGCTTCATTTCCTTAATAAATGATCCCCTTTAAAATGAAAAGGAAAATGGCAATAAGTTTATGTAGTCTCATGACAATTGAAAGACAATGCTACAATAGGTGCAGAACTGGGGACAAAATATATGCAATCCCAAGATAAGAACAAGGACTGAAAATAGGAAATGGATATAAAATTAATCCTTTTCTCCTTTTTCTCATGATGCTGTCTTATTGCTAATTTCTGATGCCATTCATCAAAAACCAAAGCAGAGCACAAACAACTTTGTTACTTGTGATGGTTGTATTTAATCCACTAAAACAATGTATTGTGAATATTTTCAAACATTTTATTTGATACCTATTGATATTACTGGGGTGAGAATGGTGATCAACAGTAAACGAACAAGAAGTCTAATTAATAAAAACTTGATATATCTACAAGAAAAATACCAAATCCTCTGTCATGTTATCACCAGTCTTACTACATTTAGCTGCTGAAGTGTGAAATTCCATAATGTTCATTTTAAAGGCTGCCTTTCAACAGCTGGCTGAAGAGAGATTGTTTTCAAGGGAACTGATTCCCATGGAGAGTAAATGATTGAATTTTTTGATGGACTGAAATACAAGGTGGGAGTTAGCCATGTCTAACCTCCTGGGATCTCCTTTGATACAGCTGAAATATCCAGAAATCTTGTTCTCAAATAGATATTAATTACATGAAAATTAATGGAAAATATTTCAGAATTTTACAGTTTTTTGTTACTCAAGCACAGTGAATCTGAAGTGATATTTCTTCTTCTTTTCTTATCAAAGAATGCCCAATACAAAGAATGTATTGGGTCTAGCTGAGATGGAATTAATTTTCCATGGAAGTCCCCATACCACTGAGCATTATGCAGGTAGCTAGAGTAGTTTTGCTAATACATCAGTATTTTGTCTACTGCTGAGCAGTGCTGGCACAGCTCTCTGATATTGCCCCTCACTAGTAGTCTCGGGGTAGGAAAAATCTTGAGGAAGGGACACAAGCAGGACATCTGACCTAAACTAACCAAAGGGATTTCCATCCATGTGATGACTGCTCAGAGAAAGGAGGAGGAATAGGGGCACTCATTATTATGTCTGTCTGACAGGTAATTGTTATGCATACTGAAGTCCTACTTTCTGGGAAGTGACTGGACATCACCTGCTGATGGGAATTAGAGAATAAATCTCATTTTCATTTGCTTCTGCAAGCAAAGGCCTTTGGTTTTGGCTTTATTAAACTACCTTTATCTTGACCCATGAGTTTCTTTCCATTTTATTTTCTCTCCCCTCCTTCATCCTTCTGGGGAGGAGAGTGCCAGAGCAGCTTGGTGGGCACCTAGGATCTAGGCAAGGTCAACTCACCACTCTGCATTTTTAACTTTTTTGTAATATTTGTTAATCCTTTTTTTCCTTGTCAGACTTAACAGCGAGTTGGAACACAGCTGATGGTTTTACAGCCTAGCACATAGATAAAGCAGAGATCTCTGCATTTGTGCAATTAATTCAACACAGATAACTTTGAGTGCCCTAAAAACAGACTTTAAACTGATAAATGTGAAAATTTAGTTTGACAACCTTATTTCTGCTATGGGCAAGGGCAGTTTAAGTCATGACAGAGATAAAGGATGAAAAACCACTTGAATTGACTTGACATAAGCTATAAGTGCATTTGCTGGAATGTTCATTTTTGATGCTATCATCATTAAGTAGGTTTTGATCACTATAAAGGCGTGCTCACTGAATGAGAATAAATACTTATTAATAAGATATCACAAAAGTACACAACAATCTTCCATAACAGACAAAAAAAGTCTCCTTGAAAAATGTTAGGTATATGAAGAAACACAGAAAAAATATTTCTTGATGATACCAGCAGCAATTTTTGTTATTCTAGTCTTTGTTTATTTTTAAACAAAATCAAACCAGAGATGTTTTATGAACTCTGTAGCTTCCACCATTCTGGAAATGCTAAGAGGAAAATATTATTTGCAGTATTAAAAAAAAAAAAAAAACAAGAAACTGTCTCTTTCAGTTTTTCTAGCAGTTAATCATCATAATAATGCAAACACTGTGGCTTTCTTTGATTTTATTTTGATGCAGCAGTTTATACATCTCCCTGATTATTCCAGAATTACATGAAAGATTATACCAAATTCTGACAATAGGTTCTGCAGGGCTAGCACATGTTATTCAGAGAAAGCATATTCAATCACAGTAAATTTATGCTTCAATCTAGGATTTGAAGGGAAAGTGAACAGGGTCATTATTCTGATATAAAATCGTGAATGTCTGGAATATAAATTAATGGCTTAACAGGTCAAGAAGACTCATTCCATGAAACAGGCAAAAGGCTTTGGCCAGATATTTAGTAGAAATGTAAATTCTTTATTTGTAAAATAAAATTCATATTCTTTCAGTTTAAAAATATCCCTGTGTATGTTTTGTATATTTTTGTAATAACTTCTCCAACTTTTTTGTGTAAGTTTGAATTTAGCAACTATCAAAACAGGATTAAAGGCAGCAAAAACTAACACCATAATCCAGTAATAAGTTTTTTACACTTATATTCATTTCTTAATACTGATGTCCTACTTTAACTCATTGAATCCTTACAAAAACATCTTTTGGGCTTTCTTAGACATTGTGTACATGTATTTCTTTACAAGTGTATGTGTGGACAAGTTCAAGAATTTGTTTAGAGCTACAACGTAAAACCCTTATCTGAGATACTCTGGGCTATCATATAGTTAGATGCACAATAACATGATCATTACAGTTCCACTTGTGTCTGATTAAAATATAAGTATTTCCCCCTCCCCCCCAAATCTGTAGATGTATAGGAATAATATTTTATGCTTGATTCATTTGCAAAGAACTCTTGACCTCTCCAAGTTGCAAAACTATCTCCTTAGTTTCAATACCTTGTTGGAACTTTTCAGGATTTTTCAAGGAAAGTTCAGCTTTCACCAAAATTTCCACTTCAATGACTTTATGATAGAGACATATAGCATTCTGATTGGATTCTATTCATTATTTGCACTTGAATAAGACAAGTCACAAGTGTAAATAAGAAGCATGATATAGAAACTCACTGATGCATAAATCATTCATTTAATGAATACTTCTAAGGTTACAAATACAAATTAATAATGCTAAATTTTAAATGTAAAGTGATATTAGAAGACTCAATTGGCAGTATCATATTCTCTAAATGAATATATTAATATGATGATAAATTGTAGTACAATATTCTTCTTTCTAATTTCCTTTTTACTTGGCACTGTTGAGGTGAGACCTTGAATCCTATGTTTGGATTTGGACCCCTCACTAGAAGAAAGACACTGAGGTGCTGGAGTCTATACAAAGGTCACCAAAGCTGGTGGAGCTGAAGTCATGAAGAGACTTCCCACAGAAGTGGTGGAGTCACTATCCCTGGAGGTATTTAAAAAATTTGTGGATGAGACCCTTAAGGTCATGGTTTAGTGGTGGACTTGGAAGTGTTAGGTTTGTCTGGATTTGGTGATCTTAAGGGTATTTTCTGCAATAAATGATATCTAAATTCAATGAGTCTACTTCAACTTAACACAACACCTTAGGCTGCATTCTGGAAAATTTGTTTTAGTTAATACGTACTCTCAAAAATTATATTTTCCACCTGGATTATGTAACACTTAAGGTTTTCAACTTTCTTTTCCTAGTATTTGCAAATTTTCCTTGCCTATCCTCCAGTGTTACAGACCTTGATCTTTTGTTCCCATCTGAATACATATTTTTTAAAATTATGCTGTCACTCTCACCGGTAGGTCCTACTGTGAGATTCTGTTTAACCTTATTTCAGATCTTTGTGCATAACTTGGGTTTAATTTGCCCTCTAACTAAAAGTGGTGGATAAAGTTGAATCACATTTAGTAAATTCGTTCACAGTCATAATCAAAAGCAGATTGCCCAAACATTCTGATATTACCTTATTTGCAGGTTAGTGCTGAAATGAACAAATATTTGCCAGTAATTTTGTGTTATTTTTCAGTTTAGATTTACCTGAAAATTTCTTGCATTTAAAAAAGCCTCTAACAGGTTGGTGCCTTCTTTTCTCCTCTGATGGTCCCTAACTGCTCTATTTTTCCGCAAAGTGTAATTTCAAAAAAATAAATTCTTCTTCTTCTTCATCATGTGAATAGTTTTTTTCAATAGTATCTCTGCCAAAATACCTTGTTTGAAAAGTGTGTTGTTCTGATTTTGTCTGCTGCTGAAATTCATAAGCAACAAAATTATCCTCTTAAGATTTCTGGATTTTTTTTTTTGAAGTTGGTTTTGCAAATTTATAACTTAAGATAGATTATGCCAGCTTGGAACAGTTACATTTAAATCTTCCATTACTTGTGTTCCTTCTCTTTAGGTTAATTTTTGGCAACTATATAATAAATTACAGAAATGAAAAGGATCTTGGAAATCTAGTTGCAATATATTTGGTTGGTTAGCCACTGAAAATGATAATTCAAATATAGATTCTGCTTAATACTCTCACTCTATAGCTGCTGCACTTTTTTAATGACTATGTTCATCAAATTTGAGTCATTTCCCCACATGCATTTCTAGCGCTATTTCAATAGCTGTAGAGTGTCTCCGTTTCTTCCCAGTGCCATTCCAAAAAGGCACAATGCTCCCACAGATGCAGTGACATACCTGCCATGCATATGCCTTCATCTTTGAGATATCTCAATTCCACCTTCCTTCCCCCCACAAGCTTTATCTTATCTTTTACATATTTCCTTCATGGTAATAAAAAAGAAAAAATGCAGCGCTGTTGCTGTTATCATCAAGTGAAACATAGGTTAATTTATGTAATCTACCATTTATTTTATGACACCTCCAGCTAGTTGCAGAGGAAACATTTTTACATTCCCACAGCCAAGGTCAATTTACTTTTCCAAGAAAGGGAAATTCACAACCTTTCCTGATCATTCTTTGTTTGCAATTAATTCATTGAACCGCGTAATTTGCCCCGCGTAATTTGTGTTACTTTTTCTCTCTTGTGATCTGTGTGAAAAGGTTTTCGTAGATAAGAAAGAAGATTGTATCCCCAGAAAATTCGCCCTAGAACCATAGAATAACCTTAGAATATTCTTTCTAAGTTGAACTAGGCCAAAGGGCAATGCAAACTTGTAAACTGGTCTTACAGATTCTTCCTATCTGACAGGAATGTAACACATCTCATTTCTCTCTGTGTAAGTCTAAGTGATATATACTTGAATTTTGTTATATTCTAGATGTTCTTCTAGCAAAGCGGGCTCATGCAGGCTCTGGCTGTCCCTCTCCATATTTAGTTACGGTCTGTACAACTTGGAATAAGTAATTATTATATGACATTCAGAATAGTAAGAATAACTGTACGTGAAAGTTTGTTTTTTATCTGCTGCCCTTAGCCTAAAATACTTCAGAATCTGAGCTCAATCCATGAGACGAGGACTTTTGGCTTGTTTCTGCAGAGGAAGGAGACAAAAAGTGCTCCAGGCTGTCTGACATGAGTTATATATTTTGGTTTTAAAACAGCATATGGACCAGCATTTCTGAAACATAATTTCACAGACTTTTTAAAAAGTTCTTGAATTCTAACAAAATTTGAAGATAACAGTTGCCTTGCTTTGCAATTTTGAATGTCTTTAGTCATCACCAAGTAAATATGTGTTAGTATTTTCCCTTTCCTAAACAGTGTAATTAGCATAGCTGGCTGTTATGAGCCTCATTCATTTAGTACAGTCATTCTAAAAGGCTGCTGTGACGTTTCTGGCAAACTGCTATCAGCAAATTTAACAATTAAAATATACTGTATGTTTTCTCCAAAACACTTTGCAAAGAGCATAATGAAAACACTTCTTCAGAGAAAAAATTGTCAGACTAGTATGTCAGACCAGCAGAAGTAGCTGAAACTTGTGTGATATGCCGTCCAATAAGAGTGAGAAGAACATTTAATTTTTAAAGGTATTCAGCAGTGGGCTGGGAACAGAACACTGGATTTCAGCAGCTTTTATGTCCAGCCCATATATCAATCTTGGCACTTCTCTGATAACAGAGGAAAATAACTTTGTTGGCTCAGATTAATTCTAGGGAGCTGAAATGCTGCTAGTTATCTGACTATGTGCAATGACCATAATTTGTTTCAAAAAGAATGAAAAAATATGAATTGTAAATAACAGAAGGTATAGAAAAATCCAGCTGAAGCTGGGTTTCAAAATCAGTGAACTGTTTTGGGATTGCACTTTTAAGCTATGCAATTTGAGAGTAAAAATGGCGGTGTAAGCTCTCCACATTGCATTTATATTCTTTCACAGGACTGATATAAACACACCAATCTTTTCCCCTCTCCCTCCCTCCTGTAAAATGCAGAATAAGTCATTTAGTAATTCACAGTACTTACAGTTACACAGATAAAATTAATTTTTTAGAGAAGTGTTTTTCCCCCACTTTTAGTATTGATGGTGGTATATAAAATGCTAAATCCATGCCTGTAGAAACATGTACTTACAGAAGCAAACACTATTACTCTATATGAAATCAGCATGTAACTCTGGGAGAAAACACAATACTCTAATGTTTAATGAACCGACTTTATTATTGAACAAACTCTTTCTACTCTGGCCTCTGGGCATAATATGATGCAATTTATTATGAAACAAATCCAGATTGCTTTACTTGTCTGCTTCAGTGGGTAATTCCATACTGTGAATAACAAAGGTATGGAGCACAAAATAAAAACTATATACTAATGGGCTTTTTCTCAAATTAAGACACATCATATTTCTCAGATGTAGAATAGAAATGCAGTAATGAAGCTATAACTCCCCAACTGATTGAAATAAATAACACATAAATGATGCATAAGCAGAGAAGAAGCAGGTGGATTGCAGCTATGAATGCAGTGTAGTGAAATGTTAGTTGGGATTGGCAATGACTTATTCATATTCTATATTTGTCCTAGGTGGAATATGGATCAATTTAATTCTATAGAATAAAATTCATTTATACACAGCACCTATGAATCCCTTGAAGTTAACTTCTAATGACTGGCAGCATGATGCTTTCTGCTAGAATCTGCTTTGAAATAATATTCTCCACATCCATAGAAGTGGAGTTCATTTCTTTGCATGTGTTCAGTCCATTGCTATCTGCTATACAGCACAATTATGTACATAATGTGGATTCTTTGTGTGGAGGAAAATTCATACAGAGCTCTCCAGTTCTTAATTTTCAGCTGTGCATATACTACATATTTGCAGGCTGAAAGTGGAAAGTTCTCATGTAGTGTACTGAGTGACAATGGGAAAACATAAAATTGTTTTAAAAATATACACTTTTTAAGAGAAGTTATTTTAGGAGCATTATTTGTATGCATATTTTAATCCATTGTAAATACTTATCTTTCTACCTTCTAAAACATAAACCAATTAATTATCCCTAAACAATTGTGGGGAATACCCTGACTTTAATTTAATAATGCATAATAAAGAGCATTATATTATTATAATTCCATATATTAATTGTATATACATTTAGTTAAAAAATAACCCACTGTTTCTTTCCACCTGCTGCTAGTTGATTTCTTTTTCTCGATCGCCAGTACAGAACTGGTTACAATGAGTGGTGATATGTCACTTTGTACATGAGTAAACAGTATGAGAAGGGACTCCTGATTCACAAGCCTAAATTCTGGGAAGCTGTCACTTTTGTCTGGGGTCGTGGATGAAGGTTTGGTATAGAAGCACATACTTAAAATACTTATTTCTGAGATTTCTTGGACAACATTTGCCTATCTTAATTTAGCCATCTAGATCCAGAGTAGCAGTGCTAGACAGTTTTTATAGACAGTCTTTACAGACACAAAGAAAGAAGGTTCAGGATGTCTAAAGTAGTATTGAAAGTAACTGATGTTATTATACTTTTTATATGCCAGATAGGATATTTTAAAAATTACTCCTCTTGTTCTCAATTTTTGCTTCATGGTGTAATGGAAGACCATTATGCAAGAGGAAAAAAATAAAAGAAGTTCTAAATCCATAAAATTAGAATAAGTATTATGTTTCAGGGAAATACAATATTTCCTATATTTTTTAAAATTTCTGAACTAGTTCTGACAAAATGGAATTTGCTCTTGCAAAATGCAGTCAGCCTTTGAAAAAAAAACAAAACCAAAAAACAACACCCCACAAAAAACAAAACAAAACAAAACAAAAATTTGACCAAACTCCAAGATCAAAAGTTTAAAAGTTATAATTGCAGCTGGTCAAATAGCTAAACTCTTCTTGAATTTCCAAGTCTGTTCCTAGATCATATGGCATTATCAGATTTGAAAAGCATTAAACTATCTTTCTGTCTTTCTTCCCCAGTGATACACTGATTAAAAAAACTTAAATACATAATTATAATATTGAAAAGAATATCAAAGTACTATGAAATTAAAAACAAAGCTCAGCAAAGCTTTCTATCATAAACACTTTCTGATTTGAAAACAGTAACAATAGACCAAAATGCACAGGACACAGTATTGACTTTGGCCAAATCAAATTTTAGAAGCAGAAAAATAAATCTTTTTAATGATGCCATGTCACTTATTTTCCATCTATAAGTTGTATTGATTTGCTATTTTCCTTGCATTTTGGATAAAGAAACCAAACAATCTAATTTCACTAACTTGTTCCTTATAGGGAACATAACACTCTGAACTTTTATAAAAGGGTCAATATAAAATATATTATATTTAAGTTTTGAAATAATTTTAAAATATATTATTTTAAATATTTTTAAAATCTTTATGCCCTTCTCTCTAAAATTAATTTGAATAATGTTGTTTGAAAATTTCAATATAGAGAATGGTCTTGGCAAATTGATTACCTGTGTGATAAGTTCACCAAAGCTGCTTTCTATATTAAGTTTTTCAAGCACTTTTCAAAGGCAATGAGACACATCCAGTTGTTAATTGATAAAAAAAAAGATAAAAAAGATATCTTTGGAAATTTAAGAGGGAAAAAAAAAACCTCATTAAAACTATGAGGATTTTAGTTTGGCTGCAAGGCATGGAAAACATGCTACCAATCAGCCCTTAGTGCTTCACTACTTATTGAAGCCAAGCTACGAGGTGAACAGTATTTGAATGCATTTTTCTTAACTGATCAAAGTTATCCCATGTTGGGAGAAGTTTTACATTTGAAAATTAGATTTCACACACAGATTCTGAGTGATTAAATTGATTAGACTGTGAAAAAGCCACCCAAGGGAAATCCATGACCATCATTTGACCCTCATTGTAATGACGCTACACAGAACTCATTTCAGGGAACAGACTGTGCTGGATGAATATGTAGGTCTTTTTTGCCATTAATTTCAGCTATTTTATAAAGTCTGCTGTATTGGCTAGCAACCCAACCATTTTTAATTCAAACATATGAGGATTTATTAATCTATCCAATATCTTTGTATAAACACCATTTCCCAAAGATGTGTACAATAGAAATGTAATCATTTATATAATATCAAATAAACCCCCTTAATTCTTATGCTGTGAAGATGGTAAATATTAAAGGCAATTTTAAACTTGGAATTGCACTGGGTAAGTGTGCATTATCACACAATACTAAAGGTCAAAATCTTCCCAGAGTACTTGAAGCTGAAAAATTTGTCGGAATTTGAGCTGTGTCCAACAATGATCAAACAGGTGTTTTGACTTCACTACTTACTTGAAGCTCCAAAAGAACACATTAGCCTTGAGTTTTTAAGCCACCTACTAAATTCTGTCTTGCTATCCCTGTAGTTTTAATAGCTTGCTGTTGTTTTATCACAGTAGGCAACTCAGTGCCACACAGGCTCCTCTATCCCAGAAAATTCCAGCAAACAGCCTTACATAACATACCTACTTCCCCACAACTCTCTTTTTTTAGAAAATCTTGATGATGGAGTGACAATGTCAGTGAACAAGGGAAAGGCACAAGTATAATTTATCTGGACTTCTGTAAAGCCTCTGAAACAGACTCCCACAATATCCTTCTCTCTCATCAGTCCAGACCAGGATGTGTTATGAAATATCTCAATTAACGACGTAAACGAAGGGATTGGGTTCACCCTCAGCAAATTCACAGATGATATCAAGCTGAGTCATTGATTTGCCACACCCAAAGGATGGAATAACTTCCAGAGAGACCTGGACAAGTTCAAGAAGTAGGCCCAAGGGAATCTCATGTGGTTCAGCAAGACCAAGTGCTAGGTGCTGCATCTGAGTCAGGGCAGTATCTGCAGAGGCTGGGGAAGAACAGATTGAGAAGCAGCCCTTCAGAGAAGGATTTAATGGTGATAGTGGATGACACTTCATACCTGAAATATCTATTCAAACTTACCAATATGTCTGATGAAAATGCACTTTCTTTTTCTACAAATATATGAGAAAATGAAATGGGTATTCAGATTTCATCACAAAGACTAATTTTCTTATCACTACATTCCTATATCTCCTAAGAAGAGTAAAACAAAAGTATTGAATCCTTTGTAAAAACAGTAATTTAATATTTATGTTTTGTGGTTAATGCTTACCTTCTTTTTTTTTTTTTTAAATTATTTTTTTCTATATACATGAATTAAAAGAAAGAAAAACCAGCAGTATCAGCTGCAGAAAACAGCTTCTATTTTATCCCTAGTCTTAAGTTTGAAGCTCTTATCAGATCTCAATTTGTTTCTAACAGATGTAGGATTATGTTACATTGTACTTATTGATTTTAACAACTTTTAAATGCAAGTGCTGCTTGGCACATGACATTGCAAAGACAGTGACTAATTTTGATAAAAAGTGATAAAAAATTCTCCTTGTATTGGATCAAAATTATGTATAGTAACACTTCTATATGAGTTTCTTTGTATTACTTATGAAAATTTAATAATGCTGATGATATTACAGATGGGATCACAACAGCGAGCTGAGTGCAGGCAAATTAAGGTTTAGGTCTTGAAAATTTATTGTCACAAGTGTCCATGTAGTGTGAAAGGCAGACATACTTGATCTGGGACACTTTAGCCTAGAGAAGGCTTAGGGGGGACTCATCGATGTATATAAATACCTGAAGAGGGGGTAAAAAAGGAGGAGGCCAGGCTCATTTCAGTGCTGCTCAGTGACAGGCACAAATGTCCCATACAAATACCAGGACACATTTACTGTGAATGACAGAGCAGTTTTCCAGGGGTGTTATGGAGTCTTCATCAATAACTGGAGTTATTCATAATTTATCTGTGTGTGGTCCTGAGTAACAGCTTTCTCTAGGCAGACCTGCATGATGAAGGGATAGACCAGATGACCACCAGAGGTCTCTTCCATGCTGTGATTCTGTAAGATTCTATGAAAACCTCAGTAATCCAAGCAAAGATAAGAAATGGCTAAGTGTGACAAAGAAATACCTAAACTTGGAACATTCATTAAAGAAAATCTAACAGTATAAAGCAACAGTAGAAAGAGAGAAAACCAAAAAATTGTCCTAAAATGCTCCCAAGATTCTTTTGCTGTATTCTGGTAGTAATTATAATTAGGAGTTGTGCAAAAAGTTCCCATACACTGGTATAAAAATACTTACAGCTATAAATCAATCTTGAAACTACATGTTGACAGAATAAATTATTTTGTTTCTCTTAAAGATTATCTTATTTCTGTAACATAATTTAGATTTGACGGTAGTTGACACTTTAATTATAAATTCCTTAAACCTACTGGATTTGGCAGAAAGGAAAAAATAGATTTCTATTTAATGATAAAGCATAATTTCTATGTTTTAAATTATAGTGAAATAAAAATAGTTGTGAGCTACAATAAAGAATAGTAATACATACTTGGCACATACACTTTCCTAGGGAAAGGTATACACTTCAACTATTTGTGAGGCTTTTAGTATTTTTTCCTGGCTTTTATTTTGTTTTGTTTGCTTAATTGTCTTTGTTGTTTGTTTGTTTGTTTGCTTGCTTGTTTTTTTCTGTGCCAAGCAGTGTTTTAAAAATACTACAAATATTTTATGGTGTAATCATTGTATACTGACCAGATACTCCAAGAATAAAGAAGAAGCCTTTTCTTGAACTATAGGAGATATTTTTTTCTATATTATTACAAAATAAGGCTACATTTATTCTACTGTATTGTATCCAAATACAAGGCAATCATTTATTGCTAGGAATTTTCATTTTTGTGAGTTGAAGACCAAAAAATATCCAGAAAATAGTAACTAAAAGAGGATGACAAAATTATGGAAAACTTTTCTTTACATTTCAGCATTTTTCTTCACTAATTCATTCCTGTTTCCTTATTATGCCACGTGCTTACAATAAAATTTTCCCTTTTCTCCTGCACCTTGTTCCTTTTCATTTGTTGCTACATTTACTTTCAGGTGTTTTATAAGAAAATAAGCTTATACTTTATCTCTTCTAATATTTTTTTAACATAGTTAATTTTGATCAGATTTTACAGAAATATGGTAAATTGAAAAATTATATTTTATATCACAAAAGGGTTAAGTTAGTAAAGTAAAATGACGTTTTTCACTGTATCCACAGAAATAAAGGCTAAGCATTATGTCAAACCACACTGAGCACCAGGAACCCTGTAGGGTAGGGCAACATTACAGACATCAAAACCACAGGGAAAACCTAATCAGTTGTTGTACCATAGATGTTAGGAGTGCATCCAGCCCCAAGCCCAGATTCAAAGTCACTCCGGGAATCTAAACAAGGGAAGAAGGTGATTTTAATTTCATGTTCAGCAGAGCAGATTTGCTTTTCTCAGAATTCATTATTAGTATATGATATTGAAACACCATTTTAGTTCTGCCAATCTTAGATGCACAGTTTCTTTTCCATTCTAAGTCAGTCAACGTGTTAAACTTTCCACAAGTAGCTAAACTGAAAAACCAAAGCAAAGGAAAATAGAATCAGATTTTCAGTACTGAATAACGTATTCACTTTAATTTTGGCAGCTGATATATCTTATGAGAACTCACTTTTGTTTTCCACTTTTCACAGCTCCTTCAAAAACTATTTACTGCAAACCTTACCCATCAGACTCTTCACAGCATTATTTTTGGCCATCAAAAAAAGCAATGTGATCTGTCAAAAAAACAAGGATTATGTGGTATGAACTCTACATTGATATTTTCATCAGTTTTCAATCCTCCATATGCATTTTTAAACACATCTTGATATATTTGCTTTAGCTTAGCAAGAAAAAGAGGAAAGTTGCACTTCTATGGCAATGCTGGCTCAAAGCTCTCTAATCTCCCTGTTGAAAAGACAGAGCAAAAATGTACAAATAATAAAGTTCTAATAAGTAGTACACCATTGATACAGCATTAATTGATAATGGCTTCATATACTTTAAACTTTATAATAATGTAAATCAGGGAAACATCTTTCTTGGTGACATTTCATTATCAATCATGTCCTATATCAAACAAGCATTAAGAAAAAATGAAGCCTAATACTTGCAGTTTCTACTTCTGGCACTATTTCTGAAAACTTAAAAGATAGTTTCTGTCTTCTCACCAATTATAAGTAATGTTAGTCATAAAGTTTATTTAGAAAAGGCTTTCATGGAATGTAAAAAATAGTATTTTAATGTTAGGTTCAGTTTTTCATGTTTAAGACACAATATTAAAAAATAACTCTATTTCTGAAGAATAAAAATGCACTGCTATGCTCTTAAAAAAGAGCTTGATATGGCCATGTAGAAAGTTTCAGCAATGACTCAATTCTCACAAATTTATTTCTATAACATGCATAATAATAAAATAGGAAGAGTAGCAATTAGAAAATACAACCCAACACCATGAACTGTGAATCACTAGCCGGATACCAATTTTAAAGGATTAGAATGTGTTAGCAATAATTAAAGGTATTATACAATGCTATTTGAAACTTCTGCATGCAGCATTTAGAAAACAAGTCGTGAGCTGAAATGACAAGTTCCCAGATGGTATAGCAGAACATATTGACCAGCCAAATTAATAGAAACAGGTTTGAATCATGTAAGAGGAGGTTTATAGCGAATAATAATCCTTATTATAAATTATTTTCAGGGATTGTGCACGAATCTGACATTGTCCATATAGGAATAGATATAATAGTCATCTTCCTTTTTGTGAACAAAATACTGAATAACCTTGAGTAGTCCTTTGTCATAACACTACTGTGATTTGTAATGTCTCACTGAGGTTTCTTGCACAGCCTAAATGTTTAACTCCTGAAGTTACAAAAAACCCCTTCAGAATCTCATGAACAGCAGTACACTCACTATAGCAGAGACTCTTCACAGACAATAGAAAAAAAATTTGCCTTACACTTACCTAAATTCATCATTGCTTCTTTCATAACATTGATTGAGAAGTTACAATAGGAAAATAAAATTTATTGATATAAAGAGACAGATTTTGGTAAAATAAAAGAAGAATAGTAGAGTCATAAAATGTTAATGGGTTGGAATGCAAGCTGAAAAACATCAGGCCTGACATGGGCAGGAACACCTCCCACTAAACCAGGCTGCTCAAGGCTTTTTTCATCTTGGCTTTGAACATTGCCAGGGTTAGGGCATCCACAACCTGCTGGGCAACCTGTCCCAGTGTCTTACCACCCTCACAGTGAAAAATTTGTTCCTGCTATCGAACCTAAATTCCCCTTTTTCAACCCATTCTACTATCTGTGCAGTTCCTGAACTAGAGCCCCTCTCTATCTTCCCAGCAGGCCCCCTGCAGATACTGGAAGGTCACCAAGAGATCTAGACACAACCTTCTCCAGGCTGGATAGCCCCAGCTTTTTCAGACTCTCTTCATAGGAAGTTGCTCCAGTTGTCTTGGTGATTTTGCGTTCTTTTGGACTTGCTCCAGAATAGTTCCATGTCCTTGAGCTGGAGACACCAGAACTGTACACAGTACTCCATGTGGGATCTCAGGAGAGAGGAATGGAGAGGGAGAATCAGCTGCCCTGACCCACTGGCCCACTGCTTTTGATGCAGCCCAGGACTCCATTCGTTTCTGGGCTGTGAGCGCTCACTGCCTGCTCGTGTTGAGTTTTTCCTCAGTCATCAAGCCCAAGTCCTTCTCTGCAGGGTGGCTCGCAGTAACTTCTTGCCCAGCCTGTAGGTGTGTCTGGAATTGGCACGACTCAGGTGTAGGACCTTGCACTTTGCTCTGTGAGACATTGTGAGCTCCACACAGGCCTGCCTTTCAAGCCTGTTACGGTCCCTATGGATGGCATCCCTTCACTCCAGCACTCTGACTCCACCTCACAGCTTGGTGCCATTGGCAAATTTGCTGAGGGTGCCAGACCATTATTCCAACTTTGGAGATGGGCAACAATGGAAAAAAAACCTGTTTGTTACTGAAAATCTTTCCAGAAGCCTTTTAAGAAATATGAGTAGAGCCATTAAGTACATGACTGCTCCAAAAAAAAAAAAAAATAATTTGCAAATGTGGAAATATAAAGTATTTAACAGATATTAGAATTATAAAGCATGACAGCTGCACTCAAACCTGAAAATTAATGTCTGCTACACAGATTTGAAACACAGTAGCTGTGTAAAATTCAGGTCTGTTGAAGTAGTCAGCCTAACATTTTTCCAATGAAACCTTATGATAAAATGTATTCAGGAATCAAACTGGAGAGTAATGTCCAAACCAGATTTTAATTTTGTTGATTAATTATTGATAATTCTTTTCTTTCTGAAATTGTAGAAATTAGGTTTTTATGGCAAAAAATGAAAAGCAGGTAATAGCATACTTGAAAATCCTCAGCATACAGAAGTAAGTAGCAAAGAAGTATTTCTTTTACAATGTGAAAAGTATAAAAAAAATCCTTATGAATCAGAAGGTGTAAATATATCAACTAAAGTACTGGTTTTTAAGTATCAGGTGATTGTATCCTCTAGGAATTATTGTGGTAAAAGTAGCTAAAAAGATAACAATCAATAATAGTTGTGTGAAAACACACTGATTTTTCTAGGTATTTTACAATATTTAGTGAATTGAGAGGATGGTATATATAGAGTATTAATACATGAATAAACCATTTACAGTTCTGGAAATTTATTTTTTGGACTCCTTTAAATTGGTGTAATTTTTTGCCAATACTGTGAATATTTATGCTCTTGATTCCAACAAGTGATCAAATATATATAAATATATATGTAGACAACTAAATATATAATAAATAAATACATGATGAATAAATACATGATGAAAAAATACAGGGCCGTCTAGAAGCCAAACTGCTTTCAAAGGAGAATTTTAGTATGTGCTTTAGCTGAAATGAAGAAATAGGTGTCAAAAACCACCATGACACAACCAGTCATGTTCTGTCTGCTTTAACTGGGAGTCAGTAATGATTAAAATTTTGATCGCAACATTGCACATCTAAGATAGATGAGGTTACATTTTTCACTCATGCAGACTTGTGCAGACATTTTTTTGAATGCTTTCACACTTGCAAATTTTGAAGCAGAATTTAGCTCTCACAGATTAAACAGCTGAATCAAGAACACAGTGACAGATTTTAAGCACTTGACAGCATGCTACTGCTGCAGAGAAAGTCTCATAAAAGTGGTAAAACTCCAAAGGCAATAACTCAAAATTCCAAGGTACAAGCCATGGCCATGAATGCTACCAAAAATTAAGTTTCTTTTTAAGATTGGAATATTGAAAATTAAACCCCCAAACCAGCTCTTATTAATTAAAAAAAAAAAAAAATTGTTTTCCTCATAGCAGAATAGGATATAAAGAAGAAAGTCATTTCGGTGAAGGCTTTATATTGCTATATTTAGAGAAAATCCAACCAGTCATAATTGTTATACACTGGATATTAAAACATTCACAAGTTAAGTGTCACTGGACAAGCAAGCTTGGCAGATGCAACTTCTCAAAGTTCTCCTGAGGAAACACTGCTGTAAGCTGGAATTTTCTGCTTGTACATTTTCAGGATCTAGTCAAGAAGACTTCCTCTGAAGTCTTCTTGAATCCAAATATTTCTGAGGGTTTTTCCTCCCTGGAGCTCTTGTGCGTTCACATTCAATTGTTAGTTGTGCAATGATATATTCCTGCTGAGGTCAAATTTACCTTTTCAGAAGAGGCTGTATTGGTGATGCCAGGACTGCTGGCACATAAGTATATGTACATTTACAATAGCCTGCCAATGAGGACAGAGTTATGAAATGCAATAAGCACTTCATAGTTGCTCTATTTCTTTTCTTTTACTCCAAGGCTTAATTATCAGGTTTACCTACTTTTGAATTTTTGTTGTCATTATTAATGGAGTTGTTGTGGAAAGTATTTGATGGAAGACTTTTCAGAAACATCCAACTTTTACTTCAGGGGAAAAAAGGCCTCATGTTTTTCTATCTTAGCTGTTATAAATAACAAGGAGATTGACATTTTCTTGTCACTCTTGCAAGTCTTGTACACCCGGAAGATTTAAGCTCTTTTAGGTTATATAAACATACAGATAGAAGAGGGATGTTTAATGGTTGCTAAAAGCATAAAAAGTGAAGCATTAAGAAAACCAAAGAGAATAAAAAAATGGAGAAAGGTTGTTATCTTTATAAAGAAAGATGAGTATAAAGGCTCCTTACAGTACCTCTAGCTTATATCTATATATCCATCTATCTAAATATGTGTGTTTGCATATGTGTCTTTGTGTGTGTAGCTGAATAAGATGTTCTCCAGGAACACAGGTAAAATATTCCAGCAGAAGAAGGGCAGTCAGTGCACATGACCAGACCAGAGCTAGTCTAAAAGACTTCCCGCATTTCCCTAAAATGTGCTAGCATGCCCATCAGTTCCCCAAGTCCTGACCTTCACACTTACTTAGGTTAAAGCAGAATCAAAGTGGAAACAGACAAAATGCTTGAGGAGCATGAGTCTGATAAGTGGTGTGTAATAAATGAGTTAGGGATAGGGGAAAAGGAAAATACAGAGGGAATAAAGCAAGTCTCAACATATTGCATTCTACCAAAGGAGATTATATTTTGAGGGATGAGTGATATAGTCTCTTAATGATGATGTTTATTGATTTTGATAGCTTTGTATGCTTATTGAATAATAAAAAAAATTCAGACAAAAGGATTTTTACCAGGCCAGTTCTTAGCTGAAATTCTATTTTTGTCTGATGGATCAAAAAATTTAATTCCTTTACATCTGATTAAGCACATACATATGTCGTAGGGCCTGGGGTCAGTGTGGTTTTCTCCTGAGGATAACCACAATTTTAAACCTGTGTTTATGACAACACTGGCAGCGAAGGTTTTTTTGTTTGTTTTTTGGGTTTTTGTTTTGTTTTGTTTTTTTTTTTGTTTTTTTTTGTTTTTTGGTTTTTTTGTTTTTTTGGTTTTTTTTAGGATTCTTGAGTGATAACTATCACTAACTGACTTGCTTTGTAATTTTGTCTGACTATTTAAAACATTGGAATAAGTCATTAAAACAAATATAATTTGTTTAAATAATGAATTTACTTTTTACAGGAACATGGTGCAAGTTATTACATAGTTCAGGTGAAAACCTAATAACGAAATATATAAAAATCTGATGCAATGGACATAGAAATAATTATTCTTCACATCCATAAAACAAGAAATATAATCTGCAGGAAAATTCATTTATGATCCATTTGGGGGAAAAAAATAAAGGGTCACTAATTGAACACTGTAAAGGGCCTACAGAATTGTCATTACTTTATCAACAATTTGGACAAAATTTAGGCTATTTCCCTATGAAGAAGGTATAGAAGGACCTTATTTAGAGGAAAAAAATTAAGCAATCTCATGAGGAAACTCCAAGCTCCACTTTCTTACAATTTACATACCCAGGAAATCTGTACCTCACATTCTGGTGACATAACTACCTTCCTACGTGATACTTGTAATTTGGAATTAATTTGGAATTTTTCATTTTATTCTTCCATTATTTCTGACAGAAAAACGCAAAAAATAATTTATTTTTTTTTTACTCTTTCTAAAACAGCATGAGAAAACTTGAAATCTCAGTTTAATGTTACTTACTGTCACAACTATTTCCCACTTAAGCTAAAGGGTAAATAAACCTTTATATCATTAAAATGATACATCACCTCTACTTTTAGTCTGATGAGTCCTAGCTATTACAGCATTGAAAATACAGATGAACAGGCTTTAGATTTTATCATGACTGAATGAATTAGATATCAAGAATTTGAATTTTCAGTATCTAGAATAGTATTCAGAAAGGTTTTTGGGGCTGTTTATTTGTTTGTTTGTTTATTTTGTGGGGTTTGCTCAATATGCAATAGGAGTGTTTATTTTTTTTCTTTCTAAATCAACAGCCACTTCATATCAATTTGTTCCTGTTAATCAGTAACCTCCTACAAAACTGTGCATGAGAATCAGATTTCTGATGTTTAATGTTATGTTTATACATTTCTAGCTCAATGTGAGACCTTGATAAGAATGGCAAAGGGATTTTAAATCAAGGAATCTGGAACTATGGTGTGCTGGAGTTACTGGTCTACTTGGTCCACCCATTCCAACACACGAAATTATACCAAAAATCCAACATTAAAAGACAAAATAATTAATAAATAAAATAATATAAATACTATTGCACAACATCTTGTTGTTTTTAATAACTCACAATGATATCTGAAGTGCAGTAAATTTTTTTCCTTTTAGAGTAATTATATATTCAGATTTATATAAATTCACATACTAAGGCAATCTTAATCTAGGAATGAATTTACAAGCATTATTCATATACATGAGGATTTTTAAAGAGTAGAGTAACAACAAATCTTCCTTAATTTTTTTAACCCAAAAAGCCCCCAAAACCTCAAAACTTTAAAAGAAAGAACATAAAATATTTTCTGCCTATTATTAACATAAATTAATTACAGGAAATTGTGCAGCAGTAACCATTCTACCTAAGCCTGCCCATGTTCACACTGAGTCTTCTAGAACACTACCAGATATCCCTGAATTGTTGCCATTAAGATTCAGGCACAATTAATCAGGCAAGTTTTTTTTCAAAATATTTCTAGTCTAGGATCTGTCATGTAAATTATGGGATTACTATCAGTAGTGTTACACATGTCAGCAGCAACTAAACCCAAACAAGCCACCCCCTCCAACAAAAATTCTGCCATAATGACACACACAAAAAAAGGACACAGCCAAACCTCTTAAGCACCATAGAAGCTATAAAAAACCAGCACATTTCATGACTTCCCAAGGAATCTAACACATTCCATCTGCTCTCATTTAAAATTAATTTAATACTGTGAAATGATTAATTGAGAATTGCCTATGGATTCATGGAAGTAGAACTGCAGCTCTTTACAAGCAGAAAATAGAAACAAAAAATGTTTTCTCAGATAATTTAAATTATTCATGATCCATCAAATAGTTTCTTCATATACATGTGTTTTCAATTTTTTGTTTGTAGGCAATAATATATGGAGTGTAGGGGAGGAGGGAGGAGGAAAGTGAGAAGAAAGATCATTTTTTTTATAAGCTGTTCCTCAGAGTGTTATTTCATTCAGATCTCTGAGACAATATTATTATACTAAGTGGAAAGTTTTATATATATATAGCTTTATTTGTGTCAAATTAATATACTTGGCTTGAAAAAAAAGCTTTGAAATCACTTCAACCATCTTAGTAACAAAATTGAGGAAAAAAACTATAAAATACACAAGTCTTGCTGAAGACATTTCTTACTAATTAATGTATTTTTCAGACACTTTGCAGTGGACTGCATGCTCCCATACCACCTGCAGGACCAATGCTAGTCAAAAATCCTCTCTGCTTTACAACTACAGTATCTATTCTTATATTATTTATGTGGTTTGTTAGAAAGAGTCTCACTGAACTTTAGTGTTCAATCTTATTCAACTAACTTAATTACACCTGGCATAAAAAAATACATTATTACCTATTTGTGATTTTGAAATTTTTCCTTTTTTTTATAGCTTCTCAGCAGTAATATTTGGGTTGGGAAATCTTCCCATAAAAGTAGTAGCGACCATTCAGTTCAAGCCCAGGTTGGACGAGTCACTGATCTTCCTGAGCTAGTGAGTGGTATGGCTTTCCATGGAAGGGAAAGGGTTGGAACTAGATGATCTTTTAAGCCCTGTCCAACCCAAATAATTTTGTGACTGTGTGGTTACATGTTCCCTTACATTCTTCTGTTCAGGCTGCAAAACAGAAAACAGTATGAAAGCAATCCTCTCTGGAAAACTGAAGTTCAGTTGTCTTTGTGTGACCAATGGATTCATCTCTAAAAGCAAAGGAACTATAGGAACTTCTACTATATCAGAAATTCAGATTTAAATAGATGTATCACAGACCATTGCATGGGATTAAGTTTAAAAATTGTCTTGTACTAATCCTCACTGCAATACAGAAGAGCAATTTTTTTCAAGGTGGCTGCTTCAAAGTGGGTCTTACACACCAGGTCCAGCTGACCACATGCATCATTCAGTTGTAAATCAGCAATATGTATATTCAAGATTATAACTTCATTCTTGAAATGGGATGTCAAGCAGAATCTATAAAGGAGAAAATTTGCATGAAATAGATTGACTTCATTACATGGACTGTAAATATTAAAATGCTTATTTAGGATATTTTAAAGAGTTCTAACTGAAAGATTAGAAAACCTGTAGAAACCAAGCTGATAAGACTGATCAATACTTATGAATATAAATGGACAGACTATGAATGTGTCAGTAATTAACATTCATATGAGTTTGTAGGGTCACACATGTATTAATGTACACACCTCAAACACTAGAGATAGAAAATCCTTAGATACATTTAATCAATCAGTTATGGACTGGAAATATAAATATCCAGTTGTCATTCACAGAGGCACCAATGGGACAGGAAGCCTGTCACACATTTCTGTAAGATGAAGATAAGTAAATAAGCCACAGTGATGGAGATAAACAGCTTTGATTTCTGGAGGGCTTTATTCAGGACGAAAAAGAGGTATTGAGAAGCAGTTTGTTGAAAGATAAAGTATAATTAGATAAAAAGTAGAAAAATAACCCCAAGCTTGATGCAATTTATAGCTTAACTGAATTCTGAAGAACTTTTCAAATGGAAGATCTTATTTCACAAGTGATGAGCACTTCTGTACTGTATAGTACTTCCCCTTATTTAGACAACATTTTGATTAACTAACTTGTTTTCATAACATGAGCAAAAATTAGGATTGCTAATTACTCTGAATTAACAAAGGCAATTAATGTATCCATAATATGCAATAATTCAGGGAAAAGTGCTGAAAATTTTTTACTTTGAATTTTGGAATTAAGAGGACTAGGTGCAAATTTTCCATTTTCTGACACCTTGCAAAAGTATGTCATGGTAAGCCTATAATAATGTTTTCCTAATGATTAATTACAGTCATATTTTGTATCACATTCTACCCTCAGTTAGTTCACTGATGAAGAACTCCTTAACCTTGCTGCTGCAGAATCAGGGATTGGAAATGTTTGCATTCAGTTGAGGCCATAAGCCATAAATCTTACTGAGATTAATGAGGATCAGATATCTAAGTACCTTCTCTGAGGTATGGTAAGGATTCAAATCATGTCTACTTGGAGCAAAGGAGTTTGGTACAAAGCTTTAAGTTACAATACAGAGCATTAGGCAGATGTGTTGGTTCATCTATCTGAACTATTACAGTAAAGAATAAAAATTAGAAAGTTCATCCTGCACTCTGTAGAATAAAGAGACACAAACTTTGAAAAGAAGATAAAAAATCAGCAAAGAAATATGAAGCAAAATATTTTGTGAGACTAAATAGCCCTGCCTCTACTGGGAAAAAAATGAGAGCTGACTGCTTGTCCTGTCATTCATCCCTCCTGTGCTCTAGAATGTGAGGGTAACCTACCCTTCCATTGCAGAGAAGCAATATTTTATGTAAGACAAATAAGGACAAGAAGGACCTTGATTAGCAGAGAGACTGTGTCACACATAACTCATTATCTGTAAAAAACATCTTCTTAAGGAAACTCAAACAACTACCAAATGTGACTTTATTTTAGAATGCAATGATGTAACAAAACAGATCCAGAGATGTCTCTTTAAATTACTGTTTATAATTTTTTCACACATCAAAGCTTTTAGTTTGAGATAATAGTACTATGTCAGTTAGGCCTAAACTCATTGGAGTGTATTAAATTTAATTTAAAAGATGAAAGTATGAAGTAGAACATATTTGCTGCCAATACTTTAAGGAAATCAGACTAGGGAATTAGCAAGAGTCACTGGGTATGCAGACAGAAGCAGTCTGTTGAGGTGCTAAACCACTCCTGACAGCATCTGCTCCTTCTCCAGGTGCAGAGAGAACATTTTATTTATTCTAAGTTTTCTGAGCAGATCAATTCATTGACTCAGTTCACTCAGACTTGAGGAATCAAATCAGGAAGAAAAAGAAGTAAAGCAATTTGTAAGTTTTTCATGCAGACTGAGAGAGCAAAAATGATACATACTGGTTCTAAAATCTTAGGAAAAAGTAACCAGAACTGTTATCTGATCCTCCATTAATGATCTAAATATACAATCAGGAAAACTAAAAAACAGCTGCATTTCTGCCAAGTTCTTTAATCCCAAAAAACAAAAATCTTCTCCTCAAATATATTCTTATTTGCATATTTCAAGAACCTTTTATGCATTTCCTCTCTGGTCTTTTTCTTAATTTTGAGAATAGATTTTTACCCTCACGTACAAAATGGTCACTGCTTTTAAGTAATACTGAAAACTCTTGAATGATATTGATACCATTTCTTCACTGAAGTCTCTGGCAAAGATCCCAATGAATAACAGTGATAGGGCAAGATTGATTTCTAGAGTTTGTAAGAAGTAATTTATTGAAACGTGAATCTGCTGATGCAAAAATGTCATATAAATTTTTAACTGTGGTATTGCAAAAGGAAGAAAAATTCTATATTCCAGAAAAAGCCATAAATTTCACAGGAAAAAAAGAAAAAAACATGGAGACGGAATGAGGATCAGACCAGGATGAATAGCCTCAGTCTTTGAAAGCTGCCAAAATTCCCAAGCCAAATGGAACTTTAATCTGAAGTGAGCAGGAAAAAAAATAGGCAACTCTTAGAGGTATATCCAAAAACTTGTTGAAAGCTGGAAAAATAATGTGAACAGAGAAAGTTAAATGCTGTCACAGTTTGTAGAAAGTGATTTAACATGGCTCTAGTAAAATAGTCTCAGATGACTAATAACCTTCACTGCAGTACACTGAGTACAAACTTGGATCAGGTAGAGCCTGAAAACACCAAGAGAGTTTTGACATTAATTAAGGGTATTTAGCATTAATCTTTAATATAGAAGTTTACTAAAATGAGGGTAGAGAAGAGGTTATTTTTTTTAGATATCTAAAAGAACTGGGGAGATAAAAGCTGTGAATATGCCTTAGAGTATCTTCCTTTTACACAAAGTTTTGCTATGAAAAAACCCCAAAGACCTATAAATAATGTTGATTTGTGAAAGAGTCAATAAGAGAGAAATGCTGTGCACCTGGGAAGGTAAGGAATTGCAAATGTTACCGAGTAGTTGAAAATGAAGAAACTTGCAATGAAAATATAGATAATGAGTAGTGTACTGATTCAGGAATTTGTGCTAGTGGAGTCAAATCTGGTTGTCTTCCCATTTTCCAGAGTAGATAAGTGCAATCAAGAGTATAGTTAAAAGCAATATGTGCAGCATGTGCTTCTTCATTAACAAAGATTTTTTTTCTGTACAGAATAGTGGATTTATACCAGTGCAATGAAAATGGTAATTACAGGTTTGGATACTATTGGTGCATTATTGTAAAGCTGAAAATCAAAATAAAGTTGATATATCCATAGCAACATACATGATTTCAGCCATGTCATTGTGCTTTATCTATTTCCATTATATTTATAGCTTATATTGCATTGCACTATATGTTTGATATCGTTTCCTTTTTGTTATTGTTGTAGCTGTCATTTTTTCTGCCCTCTTAAAAGCAGACATTTCAACTATGACATATATTCTTGAACACAACTGTTAGATTTTCTTATTTTTTTTTCCCAGCTACTTATATTGTAACTTGTATTAGAAATGGTCAGCCTACCACTTTCCACATCTGCTTTCAATTCACAAGCAGTTGGTGTAAGTCATGCATCATCAGCATTTTGCTTTCTTGCCATTCTGTATCATTTGGGAAGGCATTATATGAAGTAATAGAAGCAGAAAATAGGTACACTCCCTCTTTAAATTTTCAGCAGGGATTCTGCTTTTTTGTAACTTCTGTAAATTGCACCATTAAATTGCATATGTTGGCCTGTTGGGTGCCCCTAATTAAATAAATAAGGAAAAGCACACAAAAACTTCAGAACTCTCTTACTAAAACTTCCACTGAAGTGAATGACTTCTTCCCTTTTTTTTTTTATTTTGTCTTGCTTCAACCAGCTCAAAAACTGGTAAGCTGGGGAGAGGCGAAGTTTATCATGCATTAATGACACAAGGGTACACTGCATATAAGGAACACAGAAATTCTATGTAGTTCATATCATTTCTTCTTCAAACATGTGAGCACAATAATTGTTGAAGAGAGAAGGTAAATTTCCTCAGGAGAAGAAAAAATAGAACAAATAATAAAAATGGGAAAAATTAGTACATTTTTCCTAGTTTCAGCAGTCATAGAGTTAATTTTCTTCTTGATAGTGATACAGTGCTGCATTTTGAATTTTGTAAGAGAATAATGTTGACATTTTTCTGATGTTTTAGTTGTTCTCAAGTAGTGCTTACTCTAAATCAAGGAGTTTTAAGTTTCCTATGTTCTCCCAGAAGAGAGCTGCACAAGAAGCCAGGAGGGAGCATGGTTTTCACAGCTGACCTGAGCTGCCAAAGGGATATTCCATTTCATAGAGCAACCTGGTCAGTGGATAAACTGGGGACAGTTGTCTGTGAGGGGCCAGCCCCTGCTTGGGGAGACAGAGTGGGGATCAATCAACTGGCATGTGGTGAACAACTGTGTTGAGCATAACTTGTTGGGTTTTATTCCTCCATCTCCTTCTCATTACAATGGTATTAATATTTTTATGCCATAATTTTTCCCAGTTATTGAACTGTTTTTCTTTCAAGCAATATGCTTCACCTTTTCCTGATTTTTCTCCTCATCCCTGTGAAGGGGCATGGGAGTGAGTGGATGAGTAAATGTGTGAGTGAATGAGAGATGGTTTGTTTTCAGTTGGGGTTAAATTGTGATAATTATGGATTTGCTTATGTAAGCTTTAAAAAGTTTATTTTTCAAAATATCTAGATTGCTCAAAACTCGTAAAGAAACAACAAAAATTTAAACTCCATAGGAAAAAACAATGTATTGTTGTTATATGAGCAATGTCCTGATGCAAAGTGTGTATTATCCTTCTTTTTCTGAGACCAGAGAAAGGAGAGCATAAACTGACCTCTAAAATGCAGTTGTAGAGTAATACATATTTGGCTCATATGTACATATTTGCTGAATTAGAGTTCAGTAGGTAACAGATTCATTTGGAGTGCAGGGACAGATGGGGGAAAGTGGCATGAAGGACAGAGCCATCAGCACTGAACCATACTGCTTTATGGTCATCAAAATTTGAGCTCTGAGAACTTTTTTACAGCACTACAGCAACATTCCTGGAGACCTTTCATAGACAAACTGGAATAGAAGCTTGGAAGAAATAAATGAATGTGATTGAACTGATATTCAAATTACCAATATTTCATAATTTATTCCTGTTTCAAGTCTGAAAGCAAAGTTATTTTTTCCCAACGTGAAACCTGAAAAAATTTATCAGTGAAATGAAATTCACTGTTGCTCTGGTTCCTTAATTTGGAGCAAGCCATCCTCTGTTTAGGCTTTGCAGTGCATTATTCTGTCTGGATTGACTGAAAATTCCATGTAGAAGGCAAAGCTGTGACCTTAAAGATGAGTGAATGCTAGCACCAAAGGCTTTGTCCAGCAGTGCTTTGAGTGGGCAAATGGCAGAATATTCTTCTTGCTCAAATCACATACGTGCTTGGCCTCAATATAGACTTCTTAAATAGCAGAAATGCATTTTTATAAAAATAAGCATCTATATATTTCTGTATATCTACCCTTAAATAAACAAAGAGCACCTCAGATAAAAGTATGGGTTACCACTGATAACTAAAATTCACCTGATTATTTGAGGCTGATAAAAATATAAAATTTGGCAAAATTAGTCTTTTTTTTTTTTTTTTTTTTTTCTAGGACATAAAATTTCTTTTAAAAATGTATTAAACTCCTATTTTTCATCACATAGTCAAAAAACTCAGCCCTGGAAAAATAAAAATCAACCTATCCCAAAAAACAATTTTCACCAAACCCCAACTAATCTAAAATTCTGCAAATTAAAGCACCTTTAACACAATGAACCATAAATCTCTGTGTGTTTAAGTATGAGAGTCTTAAATATGAGACTAGGCATACATAGGCTATGGTATTAAAAGCCCTCTAGTCGTAATATTAAAATAGAATTAATTGTCAGTGAAATCAATAAAAACTGTGTATCACAATTCTTGGTTTTTCTTGCATGTTTTGTGATAGATTTGTGCTAGTTTATTAAACAATTTTATAATAAGTTTCTGAAGGCTTCACTATGTATACTGACTATGAATATTACTTTAGTCACAATATTTTCATGTATTGTTTCTGAGACCCTTAATATATGGCCTTTTCATTTTAGGATGTAGCATATTCCTAATAAAGATAATATACCTGCAATAAAAATAGTTTTGAATTATTGAGTGTAATGGAGTTTAACTCTTTTGATATTGGGTAGATACTAAGATCAAATAAATGTACAATTTTACATAATTAAAAATGCATTCTAAATGTTACTTTTGTTTCGATTGATTTTGTGGTTAGGTTTTTTTTCAAAACTACTTTTTATGAGGTCATTTGTAGACATAATCATGAGTAAATGTGGCTTCTTTTATAGCTAAGGCAAATGAAGCATATCTTCAATTAGAAACTTTTGAAAATGTACTGTGGTAGCCTACTGAGAATGGAATTGCTTTTCTTCACAGCTTCACACCCACTCCTCTTTAGAAGATCATGGCTGTAGATAAGTGCTGCAAGTGCAATCTTATCCTTCTCTTCAAGTATTTTCAGCCACTGGGTGCTTCAAATTGCCTATCTTAATTGAAGTTTGAGATATTTCACAAATATATTTGTGCTTGCTTTACTTTAGGTATTCAAATTACTTTTCCTTAGTTTTCCTGTAAAGTGTAATTAAGTAAGTATAGCTGTTTGCATAGACATAACTGGATTTGCACTCCATTTATAGGTAGAAGTAAATTCTCAAATTGTTTGCTATGATCCAGCAGGAATTCCCTCTGCAAGGTGGACAGCATAGTTGTTCCCAGTGTGGTCATGGTCCAGTAAGCTTTATCTCTTTTTCTCTATGCCTTTATGCAAATTATTTCAATTTCCTACTTCTTGTATATTATTCATAGCAATAAGATGAATGTGTTTCAAAACCAGAAAAATTAATTATAACTGAAAGGTATTTAAAAATAAAAAATAAAGGAGATTTTAACAATGCAGTGTTTTATGTTCTTACGACAGGCTTGCACTGGCATTTGGAATCATTAAGACACAATATGACATACTAAGATAAATTTAGTGTCAAGAAACCAATTACAATTAAGGTCCAAAACCCCACTGGCATTCTCATGGAAGAATTACATAGGGAAGCTTTCAAAACGTTTTGTGAATAATCATTACTTAAGGTATTATGGAGTTATTTTTTAAATTCTGAAGGCCAAATCAGGCAATATTATACATAATACCTCTGTATTTTCTTACTTTTGGTTATTAAGCTTCTGATAGCCTAATTTTTACCATTAAAAAGAAATCATATTAAAGACATAAGGTGCTCAAACAATCCAGAAAACCATTCTGATCACCACTTCATAATCTTGCTTAATGCTAACATACATGGCATGATCTTTGAGCCTATTTTTATCCATAGTAGACTCCAGTAAAGATACAGGGAAAAAACCCTATTGTCTGTACCTCATATTTCTTGAGTTACCTGGATTAACTTAATTTCATCCATTTAATAGCTATGATTTTCCTCATTAATTCTAGGAAATTAAATTATTCAAAGTTTGATTCTTTTAAGAACCACAGTTTCAGGTGGCTTTCAGGTGGTACTCCTGTCTTAGCTTGATGACAAGAGGATATGTTTAGATAGGTCTTTTGTTCTGTAGCATTTATTACAAAGACTGATAGCTTGTGTCTGGATATTCACTCTGATCCTATTTAGGTTGATGACAATAAGGTTATAATGAGGAGTGAAGGACCGGATAGAAATATTTCTAAATATTTCTTAGGAGAAGCAATAATGCCAGCTATTTAAAAATTTTTAAAAAGACTCAAAAATACTCTCCCTGTTAATTCAATAACAAAGATAAAAGAATTATACTTGAAAGACACTTCTGGGTCTATTTGTACACAACTATCAAGCACTGCTGAAATCATAAATAGTTTAACTACAAGAAAACATGTGACAATATATGTGAACAACCTAATTCTCAGAAAAGTCACATATTCTTAAGCACATGTATGATGAAGCTCATAAGTGTTCTATGAAACAGGTTTCTAGGGTAGGATCCAAGACACACTGATTTTCTTCAATCTTCAATAGGATTTTAGTAAAGCCTTTGAAAAATATGAAGAATTCTTGCTGAATTTCATCTGGAAAAAGGACAGTGTTGTTGAGTGCACTTTTTTACAACTAATTAATTATTAAAATATTGACTTCTTGATTTTTTATTTTATGAAGCATTTGATTTCTACAAATGTGCATACTGGTTTTCAGAAATATTGTTGCAGATACTGTTGCAAAGTGCTGAGAACATTTAAAGGAATGTGAACTTGAGCCATGTGATTAGCAGACTATTCTTTCATTAATTCCTCAGGTTTTAATTTGCTATGAATCAAAAGGAATTAGAAAAACACCTCTTAAATGTGAAAGACTGGAGTTAGAATTTCATGTGCATTATGAGGAAATCCAGATGCTTGAGCTAAACTTGGACACCTCAAGGTATTCACTGAGAACCCTTGCAGAGGGAGGAAGCTGCCTCACCTCAGGTTCTGCTTCCTTTGAAGGATTATGCAAATACTTCCCTGGTCTCTGCTGAAGGAAGCTGTGTGAAGCAGGTCCACAATAATTATAGTTTTCTGTTTGTAGTTTCCTTTAAAAAAAGCTTCTCAATACTACAGGAACAACAAAGAACCATTTGAGCTTTGGGGGTTTCACTAGTTGTTTGACTGACATTTTGAGAAGAAATTTTGCTAAATTAGAATGAGAAAAGAAAAAAGAATTCAGGGTGATGAAGAATGGGAAATGGTCTCTTGAGGAGAACCTCATTATCCTCAAATGTATAATTTTTTATTAAAAAACACCATTTTTTTCTTTATTATTCCAATTTCATAAAGACAAAAAAGGACAAAAGCTTTATACTACATTTGCCTAAAAACTGTCAGAAAGAGAAGAAGCAATTATATTGTAGCAAAGTCAAAAAAATAAACCATCCTAAGGTTTATAATATGAAAAAGTGTTAACTAGTCTCTAAAAGTTATGCTTAAAGGAACATTCTAATGTAAGCATGAAACTGATAAATTTGATGATATTTGTGTTCCCTTGCTAATAGAATTATAGTATACAATCCACAACATTTGCCTCAGGGGGAAGAGCTTAATATAAAATGCATATGTAAATCACATAAGGAAATTGTCACAATAACTTTACATGAAAATTAAATCACATTTGTTATATTAGGACAGACACAACGTCATTTACCATATGTCTTGCCTTGTGAAATTCAGTCACAGTTTTTGGCAAAGCTGAACAGCTCAGGAGCTGCATAATTAATACGTTGCCTCAGTGCCTGCTTGCAGGCATTGTTTGGGGAAATTTTAACATATATTTTCTATACCTACTCATTTCTATGGTGTGCTACCAAGCTGTACTAAGGCTTATATAAACATACATTATAGAAGCACATACTGCAAAGATGTATCACTTTAAAAGCCTGGGTTTTGCTAAATAAAGCTCTCTGGTTGTTAAATGTTTATTCAAATTTAATTTGGAATATTTTTTTCTTAACTAGAAACCAGACTATGCATCTGTCATTTCCCTGTCACAAAACACAAAGGGGAAGATGGTATAGAAAATGAGGACTGGAGAAAATAGAACTGGTTAAAATGGAGAAAAGAACAAGATAAGGGATCGAGAAATAAATTGAGAAAATCCAGGGAAATCACTTTGAATAAAAATAAGATCAAAATAGCAAACCAGACTGGAAGATGCATTAAAGTGAAATTAGAAAAAAAATCTTCTTGTTAGCCATGTGCAGTCCTCACTCTTGTCTTCACCTCAGGTATACTTGTGTGTCATGGTGCAGTATGTTCATTTGCAAATAAACTCGATATTCTCACTCGTTCAGGCAAATAATAGAACAATGGCAAAAGTTCACTCCTTACACTGGCACTTTTTTCAGACGTATTTGCAAAAAGCTGCTTTTTGCACATGCTTAGGTGTAGTTGGAAACTCTTAGCTTAACACCTTCAAGACAAAGAATAAAGAACTTGTAGTGTACTGCCCTGCAAAATCTTTCATGCATGAGATAAATTCAGCATCAAGAGAAATACATGAGAATACATTAGTGCACTCAATCAGATTCTTTGAGTTGTGCTTCGGGGAGCTTATTTTTAAAGTGGTGTGCAGGAGGTCCTCAGTACTTACTGACATTTTGCTGAGGTATATTGTTAATAAATAATTTGATTTGTGCACACATGTCCCTTACATGGCTTTAAAGATTTATTGCTTAATGGCTGATTTAACTTAGCAGGTGAATTGGAGCAGGGTGATTTGGGACCATTGCAGCTAAGTACAAGATGGCAAATTTATCACTGTGCAAGCTGAGTCTTAAATGCTAAACCTCCAAAGCCACAATATTGTCTAATTTTAGGCCTAAAATTGGATATTTAAACTAGCGTTGATTTCCTTAGTGTCCTTATGGTTTAGCTAGGATAGAGAGTTCTAAACAAGAAAAGGGAGCAAAAACCTCCATTAAAGATTGATGTAGAGACAGAGTTTTCCAGCGAAACTAGAGGATGCAGCTAACCTTGTCAAATCTGCCCAAAGCAGCATTTTTACCCTCTTCCTTGCCTTTCCCTGTGTCAGCACTGACATTTGTCTGACCCTCATCAGTGATCTTGTTGAGGAAGCTAAACTGGTGTAAAACAACCCTCTTGTTTGCTGGATGAGGTCTCTGCTCTGACCAGCTCGCTGGGCAGCAGGCAGGTGTCAATGCACGTGAGGGAAGCTGGGGGAGCAGAGGAGTGAAGTGGGGCAGATGGATGCTAGATCAGCACAGGGGCACCATGGTCTTCCAGCAGGGAAGGTAGAGTGTCTCTCTCACTCACACCTTATATGAGGGTGATATCCTTAATTCTGATCCAAAGCTTAGCTGTTCAAAGGTAGGCTGTCCCCTCTCCTGTCTCAGATTTAAACAGTTTCAGAAAAGCATAGTCCTGTTTGCTTCAGCTTCCATTGCTGGCCTTGTCCTGTTCACTCATCTTCTAAACATGTTTGCTTTGGTTCCTAGTCCTCAAACCAAAAATCCACTTTAACTAGCTTTGCTAACAGGAATGACAGCAAAAGCTGTTGCAAGAATGCAGTTATTGAAGTCTCCTCCCACCCCTCCTTTTTTTTTCTTCAGGGATTTCGTTCAAAAGACTGAACTAATAAAAAAATTATTATTTTTTGTAAGGATGATTTGCTGAGTCATTTACTGAGTCATTTGCTGATTTGCTTCAAGACATGATTTAAATTATTTTTCTTTCATTCAATAGTTTTTCCTCTATTCTTCTTATTTCTGGAAATCCTTAGAATTTATTAATTAGAGGTTATTATATAGAGGTTATTACTGAAGTTAAAAAAGCACCTATGTTTCTTCTAGAGAGATAGTTCTGTTAAATGGGTGATCTAATAAGTAAATGAAATAAGGATGCCAGTGATAAACAAATGCTTTACTCCCTACTGCATAAAGTAGATTTCTTCAGTTATGAGGGAATGTGTCAATGACCAAAAAGATTTTCTGCTGTTTTTTTTAATCTGTGAACTCTGTTTCTTTCCTTAATATCTCACTACTTACGAGTTACAGATTGACTCAAGGCCTAAGACGTGAAATAATATGAGAATGTCATATTCATTATGTATAAGTGAAGAAGAAAAGAATCTGACTTTTATTTAATTTTATTTATTCACTTTCTTTGTGTAAAGTCAAGCAGAAACAGTTTTCTGCATTATGTTTTAATGGCTACCTTTTCAATTGTTGACTGTGAAATCTGGAGAGAGATAAGTATAGAGAAAAAAACCTTGATTTTCCCCCCTGTGTTAATATAAATTGTACAATTTTGCAGGTTTTAAAGCAGGACTTTTCTAATGAGGGCAGACCCCAGTAATGTTTTATTTACCTATCAAACATACCATCAAATATGCCATCAAAACTGCTGTGATGCCTTCCCTTACATCAGTGTGTGTGACTCTGCAAAGGGAGATGAAACACAAATATAAAGAGGGCAGAATATAAACAAACAAATTTGAAGAGTTGTCAGGCACTTTGAAATTTAAATCTTTGCTAGAACAGTGCTTGTCAATGGAAAAATATTGAAATAACTGGGTGCTGCTGGCATGAGAACCAGTCAACAGCAAAGATTAAATGAGATTAGAATCTACAATATTCTCTAATATGTTGTTTTCCTCTTTCCACTAAACAGACAATAATTCATCAAATTAAATGAGAATACATAAAAATTTATTTGGCAAACATCTAAGATGGCTTTAATTTAAATTTGCATAAGGAAAAATCAAATTTGAAAAATACTAAGAAAACTTCAAATAAAAATCTATATATGAAAAGATAAAATATATAGAGAATCAAAAATATGCTAAACAGTGAACATAGTATTTTTGAGATTGCAGGGCCAAGCTCCTGGAAGATAAGAAATAGTGGAATTAGTTTAAGCAATAAATCTAAGTAATTTTAAGTTGTCAGGAGTGAACAAAGTTGTGAATTTATGCCATTCTATGCTAATTTTTGTGAACTTTCAGCCAGTGACCAACAGGGAGAAAATAAAATGTAAAAAAAATCTTCTACACGGGGCGTGACTATATTCTCACATCGTTTTCTGAGGAACATACAATGAAGCACTTTAGCAGTTTACAGCTAGTGACATGCATACAGTATTATTTTTAGTTTATAAATAGAGATAAGTATTCAAATGAACTAAAGCATTTCCATTGATCCGAGAAGTTGGCAGTTTGTCAGAATCATTAGCTTAATTCAATCAAACAATTTTTTTCTCCAGTTTAATAAAGAAAAATGCTAAAACATTTGCTAAAACTGTAGGTAATGGGAAGAAGTACTGTACATTAGGATGATCAGGTGTTAAAAAACTGAAAAGATGCTACTCTCAGCCTTGCCTGTGGTAAATGGCTACGAGAAACAACATGGCATCACAGCAGTGGTGGCTGCTTCAGAATTATTAAGTGTTTTAGCATTTGTAACTGGCATTTTTGTCGAGTTTTCCATTTAGGGTATTCTTTAAGGCTGATCTTCTATCAGACACAGAACAAAAGCTCTATCTCCTTTTTCTTGGGCGCAGGTGATATAAAACAATTTCCCATTTTAGCAGTAAATTGATTTGAGAATCTAAAAGCTTTTAGGCATACATCTAAAAAAATAGAAATCTATTATGTAATAGCTCTGGTCTTTCATGAAAAACAACTTTTTGTTAAAGTGCTGGAAAACCAAATTCTAGCAATTTATGTCAGTATAAATGAGGAGAAATTCTTATTTTAGCAAAGCTTTCAATTTTTTTCTGTGCTCATAGCTGCATTTTCACTGTTATGTTCAAGGGTTCTGCAGCTATTATGAAAACTGCTACCACTAATTTTTAAAGAAAAACCTCACTCTCATTAAAAAAGTAAACTTTTAGGATTTCCCAAGGCAGGTTAGCTTATAGATATAGTATAAAATAACAAATTATTCTTGAGCTAGCTTCACACCTTTTCTCACACAATCCCAAGCACTGGCAATTTATCACTACTAATTATCTCCTTAGAACACTTCTTGGTGTAGCAAGCTATTAGCTTCATAGTGCTGGTCCCAAATGTCTATGTTAGTAACAGCATGTGAGCAAAACTCAATAGAGAATCATCGAGCAAGCTAGAAACCTGCCAACATTGTCATCATCTGCATCCATTCTTTCACCTCTCTTGCAATAGCCTAGTCTATCTAACCAAACTTTAGCAGGTGCTGTTCTTTTCACTGGGGGAAAAGGGATTGTCATGGATTTAAGCTCCAAAAAATAAGCTCTGGTTGTTGTTATTAAAGGTAGATGATAGCGTGGTGGACCACAAAACCACATAATATTTATTAAAAAATTATTTTCTTGCCGAAGTTCTAGCTATTTTCATTCCATCACTAACAAGGTTACTGGCATGTTTGACCAGGTAGCTATAACAAGCTCTCATTGCTTCATTTTTATAGCACATTTGAACTGAAAGATCACAGCTGGTCACTGCAAAATGATATGTCATATACCTATAAAGTTTTATTTGTTACGCATTATAAAGGATGTTTTTTTCTTTTCATTCATTTGCATAACACGTTCATTCTTCATGTTAACATTTCAGAATGTTTTATCTATTACTTTCTGCGAAATTCATCTGTCAATTATCACTTTCCCAAATTCCCAATTCTCTCCAATCCTGCTGTTCCTTAAGGGAGGCATAACATGCAATTGGTGCTGTGCTAAGATACTTGTAGAAGAATAAAAAGAGTAATGATGAGGAAGGAAAATCAAGGTAAGATTTTGCCAACCATCTAATCTCTTATTACCCTATACTGATAGATAAAATTTCTTTCTTAGAGAGAATCTAGGGAACACAGATTATCAGCATACTTTACATCTTTATAATTCACCGAAATTTATTTTCTGTGATCCCCAGAGTCACTGGTTTGTAGAAGTGCAAGTTATTGATGTGACTGCTCCTATGGCAGCTGTGGCCCTGATCCCTAGAACTGATAGACTTAGATGCCTAGTTGGGCAAGCTGTTACCATCCAGCTTCAAGATGCAACTGGAGGTAGCTCTTTTGTTGAACAGAGTAATTAAATGTTTTCCTTCCGTGGTTTTAACCCTGACTTTTGTAGACAATTTCATTCAGTGCCATTCCTGGCATTTCCTAGAAAGCCATCAGTGGTATCTGACATCTATAGCAAGACAAGATAGCAGAATAGAATATACTGATTTGGAAGGGCCCCATCAGGATCATCAAGTCCAACTCCTGGCCCTGCACAGGACACACCAAGAATAACACAATGTGCTTGAGAATGTTGTCCAAATGCTTCTTGAACTCTGTCAGTCTGGTGCTGTGGCAACTTCCCAGGGGACCCTATCCCAGTGTTCAAGCACCCAGTGGTTGAAAAACCTTAACCTAAACTAAAATGATGTACAAACTAAACCAATTTGATCAAGAAGATAATGTCTAATGGCGTTCCAAAGAACAGAGTTACTATTGTGTTATTAGGAGTGAAAAAAATTAATTGTTCTAGTCTTTTTATTTTTCAGTGAGCTTATGATTATATTAAATGTTTAGAAAGATATAAAGATAAAATAGATTCAGGCCATTGGATATAATATTAATTTAAAGGCTTTGATACTTAGAATATTTGGTGTAAGGGACTTGGTTATGTGTAGGCAATACCTACAATACCTTGCTCATGTCCTGGGAGAGAAAAAAACTATTTCATATTTATTCAAGTAGATTAAAAAGATTGACAGAATAAAAGAGCAAATAGTTAGAAGAGCAGAGCTTTCACATTATATATTTGAATAATGCACTTGCAGGGTTAATTCATGGGAAATATTATAGCAACAGAGGTAATTTTATTGTAATTTAAGGTAGATAATCAGCAGAGATGGACTTCCTGATTGTGCTGTAGGAGTGGAATGAAATTCTATCTTTTTAACTATTAACCAATAGCTGAGTAAATGCTAACTCGTGTTCTGAAGTTTCATGCTATTTTTTCCCAGACCTTACACAAAATACCATATGACTTTTTACCAATTATTGTTCTTATTTAATTAAAAAAATTCTATATACAAGAAATTGTGAATATTTATTTATTTATTTTTATTCTGATTTATGTGATTAAATGTTTACATCCATTTCACATTGTATATTTCTGCCTTTATAGAGCCTTTTCTGACATTAATTCAGAACAGTTGTTCTACTGCTTGATAGCATCTACAATGAACCTTGTCAAAGTGTTTTAGATCAACTTTTTTTCCAAGATCCTTCAGAATTTAAATGTCTTGTTCTGCTAAGCAGGAAGGTTAACCTTGGAAATACACAAACACTGAACAAAATCCTAGCAGATTTTGGGTCGTGAGTACAATTGCTCTGATTTTTACTGATAAGGAAGAGTGTCTTGTAGCTTGCTTTTGATGTACAGTGTTTCCTTGATTACCTCAGCTGAAGTTGTGGATTTGCTGAAGGAAGAACTTGTGTGCTGCTCATTTAGTTTTTTTCACACTGTGCTCCCAAATATGGAGTAACTACCTGAGAAATTAATCTTAAATTTTTTTAGCCCTTGATGCCCTTCCAAATTCACAGACCCCATTTAAGACAAGGACCATATCTACCCATAGGGATTATTCTGACAGGAAAACAAGTCTGTCTCTGGATATTTTTTCCCCTGACATGTAAACAAGAATTTATTGTGAAAATAATAGCTTTAGATTACCTGTAGAAAAGTTGATTTCTCGATAATTGCCTGGAAAAAGCTTTGACTAACATTCAGGACAATTATTGAGAATGATGGACCAACATCCTAGGATTTTCTTTAAACTGGGTGAAACTGTGCCTGGAACAGCTTGCTACTATGAACAAACCTTTGACTCTTAATTACATTTTTTGCTTTCCTCAGGCAGAAAGGTGATAAGCTGGACCTAGGGTGTAATTAAATTAAGGCATTAGCTCTTAGAACTTGAGCAGAATACACAACTTTGAGTAATTCTGGTTAAAATCTGTAAATTATATGAAATGCAGAGAACAAAAACTCAACCTCGTGTTAACATACTCTTCAACTGTATTTCAAATTGTTTTACATTGAGAAATCAACCTTTTCTAAAAGCAGACACATAGGTAAATTTAATAATAAATTTTATGTTAACTTGTGAAACAAAATGGCAACCAGTGAACAGTCAAACTGTAGTAAGACATATTCCTGATTTCTGATTCTCTTAAATCACAGCACTCACTGGAAGCAAAAGCAAAACTCTACCCCACAGAACTTCAAGAGATTGAAGAGGCAAGAAGCAACAAAATCATATATTAAAATGATAAAAATATTATAATGATGAGGATGATGATGATAAGCAGAAAAAGGATAATGTTTGCAATTTTGGAGATTTTTCAACCTCTCTTGCTGTATAAGTAAAAAGAAATAAGGGCAGCTGGCATAACAGATGGTTTATATTTGTGACACCCAAAGTAAAAAAAGTTTGGACTAAAAAGAAGTTTTGTTAGCACTAGCAGCAACTCAGAATCCAAATGGTGATTCTTACTCTTCATCTCTTGGGTAGATTAATACTACAATTCATCAAAAAAACTGAAAAAGAGACATTCTTTCTTTGCATTTTAATTACCTCATTTTAAATCTGTTATTCTCAGATACACAATTTTCTATGAGAAGGGAACAAAATGAACACACTGAATTTAAGGTACAAATAGATTTTTCACAATGAAAAATCTCAAAATGCCAGCATCTTCTGTCCTGATCAGTATCTCTGCTTGCAGTTCTGGAAACCCAAAGAACAGTTCAAAATATCATTTCCAAAGGAACATGTTGTTTTTCTCCAATATTGAAAGCCAGGTTCCCACTTTTGGGAATTATATTAGTCAGTGATTTCTTGAGCCACAGAAAGTTGAAGCTGTTGCTTCTCTTTTTTTTCTCTAAAATCACCACCCGTGCCACCACCTACAAAAACAGATAATTAATATAAGATTAAGTTACAGTTTTCTGTAAGAAAAATATACTCAATTCTCTGTCAGGCAGCTCAGCTAAAGAGATAAAATTTTCTGTGCACACTTGCTGTGTGTTGAGATTTTGATAGATCATAATTACCATTTGGGTTTTTTAAGTTTCAAGAGTGGGATCCCAGAAAAGCTTCCTTTAGAAACAATGAAGAAAATAGACTCTTTGAAAAGACATTCAGTTTCAAATGTCTGTTTTAGGATGACAAGACCTAAAACATAAAAGAGTTCATTACTTTCATACAAAGATGTCTTTTAAAGTGTCTAGTTCTGTGCCATACACATCTGCATTTTGTAAGATGAAATCCACCCAAGAGGACTGCCAGCCACTGGCAGAAATAGTCTTCACAGCTGTTTGTTAATTGATATATTCTATTTAGTAAAAGTTCAAAGGAGAATAGGAGAACCTGCTATGGATATTCATTAGCTCACCCCTGATTAATATATACATTTTTCCCAGCTCTATGGTTGTAAAACAAAAGCCAATGTATTAATAACTTAGAGGGTAAAAAAATTTAAAATTTTATTAAAAATAATTGTTTCTAATTGCTTTTCTTAAGAGATACCGTTTTTTATTCTACAACACCACAAAGGCTGTTTTATTAACGTATTTAATTATTTATATGTAAATATATATTATTTATACGTAAAATAAAAAAAAATAGAAAAGAGACCAATATTTTAGGGGACAAAGATAGAACTGAAATAGCTATTCTTTTTGCCAAATGTACATCTTACATTTTTATTAAAAAAGTTAAAGTTTCAGCAACCTGCTCTCTGTCTGTGAAGAATTATTCTTAGCTGACCAAAATTAAGAACTATTGAAAATTTTATGCCAAAGAGAAGAAGTGAGAAAGAAAGGAAAACTTTCATAAGATCGTATTTAAAAAATAAAATAGGGTATCCTTCACATAATAATAATATAAATTAGCAGTATGAATTAGGGTTAAATCATGTACTTATTTTGTGAAATTTTTTTTAAAAAAGGCTAAATTTTAAGATTTTTCTTCCACATTTGTAGTATTCTGAAAACAGTAAAATCATTTTTCAACAATTAAAAAGGATTCAGGCAAACTGTTATATGTCATTTTTCTCCCTAAACCTGGTAAGGTCCTTCTCCATGTTTCAAACCATTGAGTGTGTATTTTATTTGACTTGGGTTTGATTTTTCATGTACCTGCACATTTTTCTTGAAATCTGCCTTAAGTAAGGCTTTTGTGTGATTTTAAAAATATTCTCACAAGTCTCTAAGATGACTATTTTATCATGTAAATGGCTTGATTATTTAAAAAAAAACAACTTTTCATGGTGACATTTGATGCCAATAGACTGATGGAAAATAAAGTGTCTGTGAATATAATTTGACATGTAACAGTTCAAGTTTTTATCTGCACAGGCTTTTGCATAATATCTACTGCCATTTATTTTTTCATCACTTCTATTTGCCTAGAAATAATTTTATTTTAACTGCTCCTATGGATAAATGAATTTTTTTCAGAAGGGAAAACTGTAGGAATTCTGAATGGAAGGATATTTCTTAAAATGAACTACTAGTCTTTTATTTGGTACACAACAGACTTAGTGAAACTTTTGAAACTTCTGCTTAGAATTTGGGGTAGCTGGACAGTGCTTTCCACTCTTTTATAGGAATTTGTTGAGATGTAAGCCCCTTGCATCTCAACAGATGCCTATAGAAGAGTGGGAAGCACTTGAGTTTGAAGTTGAGTGGAAACTTTGTTGTTTGATTTTGTGCTAGTAGAGTTTCATTTAGCTCAAGTCAAACCATTTGAGACCGTGTGAGGGGTGGCTGGAGACATTTTAAAGCCTGGATATATGTTCAAGAATGAAAACAATATGGTAACCTGAGATGAATTTTTGAGAGGGGGATTGTTGATGTGGGGTTGTTTTTTTTTTTTGGTTGGATTTCTTTCAGAACATAGTGCTCTGGAAAATCCTTTCTCAAATATTGTCAAACCTAGAATGCTTTCATATACCCTAGTATATGAAATTTGAGAGTCACTTTGAAAAATTGATAGATTTTAGAGAAATATTTTTAATTTACTGGAAATTTGACACATATCTAAACCAAGATTAGTGCAATGTAGACATCAAGAAACACATAGAGATATAAAGCCTATTGGACTCCCATGATATATACTTTATATGCACTTATATACAGCAGCTGAAGAAGCATACTTATATACATTAACAGTATGGTTTTGCCAAAGACATGCTGGCTATCTGTGTAAAAAGGACAAGAGGTGCTCTCATTTGATCCATGATTTTGATTAATTTCTATACTTGTTTTCTGTGCAAGGTTTCTAGATTTATTCATTTTTGTGTGTCATTCACTCTGGGTGGTTACTTATTCTGGTATTTGCCTTTGCCATCTTCTTCTTAACTTCCACATTCAACAGTTACCTTTCTCAGAAACTGTCAGGGTGATCCATGATAACGAATTTCTTTCACTTATTCTCTGGGAAAAGCTTTACACAGGGAAAACTATGAAAATTGTGTGAGTGACATAAAATACAATTGTCTCATGATATTGCAAATTCTCTCTTATTAACAAATTAGCTGATTAAGCAACACTTGTCACTATCTTTTAGTAAAGCTACTTAAATTCAGTAGAATGATTTTTGGATGAATATTAATAGTAGATATTATAGGTTAAGTTTGGGGTTTTTTTCTGTAGTTTTAAGAGGAATTTATATAATTTCATTATCCTCTATTCTTTTGGAACATATGTAGGTATTAATATTCTTTTACCTGCTTTGTCCACCAGAAACAAATGAGCACTTCCACCAAGCTGTCTAATTTAGGACACAGCTAAACAATCTGTGCTATTTGAGGATTATGCTTGAACATTTAAAGCTTATATAGAGTACAGAAGAGAAATTCAATTATCTGTATTGCTTATGAGGATATTTCATTCCTTTGGAAATAAAAGCAAACACACATATTAAAAAATAAAGCCATGCAGAGAATAATCCAATAAATTCAATAAACCAGCAGTGACAAAATTTCCAGTAATGTATAGTCATATAATACATCACACTAAGAGTTCCATCCTCATAAACACACAGAATACTTACATAAAAAACCTTGGCTTCTAGCTGTAATGACTGAACATTGCTAGTCATGTTACACCTATTTTCTAGCATTGTAAGATAATTTGATGGTGCCTGTGATTCTTAGACAATTAATGAGATTCTTACATGCCAAGAATTATTACAATGGTCCTTAGCCCTTCCTGTCTTAGTGTTAAGCACTAACCTATTGTCATTACTTTACGAATATCTCTAGTTTTCTCCCTTAATATTATCATATCCAGGTCTTTCTTCACAGTATGACCTTATTTTCTGACACCTTCTGACTCCCAGATGGCCAAATGTTCAACTGAGGGAACATGCAACTCTTCTTTTTTGGCTAATTCCTTTTTTTGTGCCTTGTTACATCCTGTTCAAGCTTTTGACAAAGTGATTAACATTTGCCTGCTAAAACAGCAAAATTCAGTGGGTTTGGAAATGAGAAATGCACCACCACTGCTCTTTTAGTTATAACAGTTGGGTGAATCTGTGTTTCTGCAGACAATCCATTTTCATTAAGTCTACTAAGTTTCTCTCCACTCTAAGCCATCAGGCACGCAATAAAGACTGTGCCTGCTGTGTTCCCTATGAGGAACAAGGGCAGAACTTTTTGACTTGGGTGAGAACCATTGTAGCAGAATAAATAAGATGACAATGTAAACCTAACTTTGTCCATGTTTATAGCATAAGGCCTAACAACAGAATGAAAAAACAAAGGAAAAAAAATAACATTGAGACAAAGTAAAAGTACTGTCCTTTAAAATTTGTGCAGAAAACTAATTGGAAATATTGATATTTGTCATGGTAAAATGATGAATTATCTGAAATTTCTTAATGATAATATTAGCTTTGGAAGAAAGAAACAGAAGTCAAAAGATTTTATAGTGTTGTGTTTGTCTCAACAGTTATATCTTTATTGGAGATTATATTTGGATCAGATGCACACTTTTGAAGTGAATTTTCTAATTATCCCTGTGTACTACAATTTGGCTCGTGCTGCCAGGCTGTCTTGGAGAGTGCAAAGCAATTTCTTTCTGATTAAATTAAGCTGAGAGATTCACTCCAGGAACATATCTAAAGCACTGTAACTGCTAATGAGCATTCATTACAATAAAACATACACCTATCTTCCCTTTTGGTTCAAAGGGCTTTGTTTGCTGGGGTGGGTTTTTTGTTTGTTTTTTTTTTTTGCCTTGTAGAGAGCAAGTGTGTGTAGTCATTACCTTAAATAGAAGGGGAAAAACTTTTAAAATTTTGACTAAGCCATTGTGAGTCTTTTTGGTTCTACTATACCTTGAACTAAGGTGCAAGCTAAAAACAAAGGGAGAGAGCTCCAGGAAAAACAAGCTCCTAGTTGCCCTGCTTACCCAGACATACAGAAAAACAGAGCTACAGGGTAAAACATAGTATTATAAACAAATAACCAAAATCACATAACTGAACATCAAACACAAATAGGAAGTAAAATGGAGAGAATCTTGAAAAAAATGTTCTTGCCCTAGATCCACCAAGCCCTGTTAATATTTATTTTCTCTATTAAAGGAAGAAATATGAGAACAGATATTCTCAGGTCACAAAATATATTAGTAAAAGCATAGCATCCTATTTTCCTGGCTTTTAGACAATTTTATTTTTCCATGTCTATTCTTCTACATCTCTCTCAGAATGTAAATATGTTACTTAAATGTTGTTTTTTGATACTTGGTATCTCAAAATCACAAATACTTTTGAAAGAGCATCTTGAGATACTATTATCAGCTAGATAATTTTCAACAATTGGAAACTGGACAAAAATTGCTGACACCATACGGATAAAACTGACTTGTGCAAGTGTGAAACTCAGAATAAAAATTTAAATAATCCTGAAGAAATATGATTTAGCTCACACACTGAACTGATCTGTAACCTGCATATAATAACAAATCAAAAATTCTGAATCATATGCTCAACATCAGTCATATTTTTAAAATTGACCTTTTTATATTGCACAGGAAACTTCCCAGCTGTGACTATGACTTTAATTTTTTTGACCTTTATTTCATCGATTAAAAGATTAAATCTGGAAAGCTAGGATGATTTAAACTTTAAATATTTGTTTTGTTTCAATACTGCATTTTTTAAAAGTTTCTTCTAAGTTAACATTTTTTTTATTTAGAAGGACACCTTTCCACGACCACCCCATTACAAATGTGATTAGAATTCAGCTGCGTTTTTTCTGTTGGCTTTATTTTATCATAAATCTGTCCATCTTGAATAAATACAAGACTGAAAGTATAAAAATGTTACAAGCATGATATTGAAACACAAGAACTCCTGATTTCTCACCTCTGTGTTCTTGAGAAGCTGCCTGAAGTCAGATTTTAAGAAACTGTTCAGGCATCAAAAAATCCATGTTCTGTCAAAAGTAATTTTCAAAGCAGCTGTGGTGATTTAGAAATTTTTATTTCTTTTAAACTGCCTTGAGTTATATATCATAGGTGCTTTTGCAAGTGCCACCAAAAAAGGGGTAGAGGACAAAGCATATGTTGTGCTATTTTAGGAACCTTAACTAAGCTCAATTCTAGAGACTAATGTAGCAGCTTTAGTCCTCCTGGGGCAGAAATGACACCATCATTCCAAATAAGCAGTGCTCATCTCAGCTGAAGGTAGTAGTAAACAGCAGAATTTCTGTCTGACGGGTAAATAAATTCCTTTAAATTGATGATAACTGTGTACTACTATGCTAGACTGGAAAATACACTGACAGAGACATAGAGATTGCATCATCTCATCTCAGCTTTATGTGCCTACATATACTGGAAAAGACAGTAATTTGTTTTTTCAACATCTCAATGCAATTGTTTACAAACAGAATCTGGGAGCTACTTTGAGATAGGTATGTTTGGAAAGTCCATATAATTTCCTTCCTGTATGAGGTGTGAGTGTTTCTGTTGCACAGCAGTCACCTCTCACAGTGCTGCTAATGAGTGTTTGCTGAAGCTGCTGGAATTCATGTACAACATTAATATTTTTGTGAAAAAGATTTCTTTCTCAGAAACATGAAAGGACTATGTGTGCCTGTGCATATATGTGCATGTTCATATCCATATCCATATTCAGTGGTAACTATGATATATAAATACGTATCTATGTATGTATATATATATACACACATATATATATACACACACACATATATAGATCTATATATATGAAAACATGTACTCTAAATAGCAGTGTACATCACTAAATACTAATTCCAAAAGTCTAAGGAGGAAGACATAACTTTGCCCAAAGATTGAGGGAAAAATTTATTAATTTTCCTGGGGTTGCTTCTGATAGACAATTTGTATTCATGTGAGTGCATGGGGCTAATGCTAAAAATACCCCACAACACACACTAATATCACATGCTCTCAAATACTTAATATAGACTTTTAAAAGGTCAGGATGTTATAATTGCATATGATCAAGTTTGTTTTGATTAGCTGAAGTAGGAAGGTTATTTCCTTTGGGTTTGAAACAGAGCAACACCAGGTCTTATGTAAGTTTAGTAATCTAGGCCTGTCTGAATACCCTCAGTCATATAGGCATTGCAATAAAATTAAAAATATGTTGGTATTCTGGCAGACAATAACCTGTGAGTTGTTTCAAAGAAAACACTTCAGGATCTTTAATAATGCCTAACTTGTTAACTGTAGCTATAGACACAACTTTAGAATAATTTTATACATTATTTGTACACTAAGAAGAAAATTTGTTGGCACTTCCAGTTGCAAAGAGGGAGACATCCATAGCCACTGTATGGAACTTGCTGGTTTTCTCATTGTGCACTAATGAAAGTCATTAATTTTATCTGCTGGCTTCAGAGGTAGAGGATCATGCTTTAAAGGATCTGGGTCATGTTAATGCAAAAGGATGACTTCATATCACAACCAAACTGGGTAATTGGTGGGAGAGCATCCCCAACTGATTTCTGGTCCATGTGCCCGGTAGGCAGGTGGAAGGAGAGCAGACTGGAAAAAAGATGCTGAGGCATATTTGATTTTGATCAGTGTTAAATGACCTACATAGCTGGGTTTTGGTGCTTAGGAGCAGTACCAGATTCATCATCCCAGATATACTCAAACATGATTTAATTTTGTAGTAAGACTCCTTAATGCTCTACTTAAGGTCTAAGTTAAGCACTGAGATTTTCTGTGAAGACCACAGGAGAGAACAAAAGCCTTAAGAAGATGTAAAAGGAATGGCATAGTGACTGAGGAGCTAGCTATAGCTTTTTCTTCAGAATACATTTTCTCTCAACTACTCTATCAGACTGAATTGCATTTCCAGATCTATCTTTAACCTTACAATCTTGGGTATCTTTAAAAGTGTCAGAGCAGTTTCATGGACCAATTGACTAGGCAGATTGAAATGGTAGATTCCCAGCAGTAGATACTTAAGTGACTTCAGAATGTATCAACTTTTTTGACTTTGGTGGTAGATTGAATGAGAAATTTTACATATTCGAACCATTATTTTATTCTTCTAAATATCTGATAAATATCAAAGGTCTTTTGTGTATATTTGTTCTCTGAAAAGGCAAAATCAGATTTTCCTAATAACTCAATGAACACAGAAATATTAACTCCAATACCTGCTTGATTATTTACAAGAAATATTTTAAAGTACTCAAAAACTATTCAAAAGTGTGCTTTTTGATTAGGAAGGCATGGGTGAGAACAATATTTTACTTAACTGAGAAGTTAAAGGAGCAAGTTCTAAGAATGAATTTTCAGACTTCATGTTCTGAAATATCCATGATTTTACCTATTAAAATTAGAAGGGATATTTAAGTTAGAATATTTCTTAAAAAGTCCTGAAAAAACTAAAGTTTAAAAATTTACATTATAAAAATTTAAATGGAAAAGACTAAAAAAACCCTTAAATTTACTTCTTTTTTTAACAGTGCCTGAAAATAGCTTTTGAAGATATTTAAATTAAATTCTTCTGCAGTAAATTGTTAAATTCCCTTGAGATGTGTTAATGGATATTCCAATTTAAAGCTAAGAAATTATCGCCAGAACCAACTTCTGTTTAATATAATCAAAATCCCCTTAAAACCCACAAAAATCCACCTACCACCACCACCACCATTAATTAATGTGTAATTACAGTTTTAGCACGGTTTTTAGCTATATCAAGTTTTGTGGCTACAATTTCTCTGCTATTTCTCAATTCAAGAGATTATAAATATATTTTTCTGTGTTTATAATCTGCTCTGTGTGTCATTTTCAGTTTTTTCTTCCCTATCACCTGAATATTAACAACACAAACAGATATAATTTTCCTGTAGAATATATTTTGAAGCACCATCACATGGTTTCTTAGAAAGATAATGCTGAAATAGATATACTTTGGATATGAATTCTTCCCAGACACTCCAACTCTGATTCAGGCCCTGTGAATTCTGTGAACATATATTTTCTTAGAAAGTCTGTCTGAATCCCTGTTGTGACTGTTATGGCTCTACTATTTCAGACATCAGATTGGCAAAAGGCTAATCTAGTACAGGCCACCAAATAAAGATGTGGTGAGCAGCCAAGCTGAGAAATCCCATTGCTCCTCGCATGACTTCAGTTAAAAATCAGGTAGTAAAGGAATATGCTTTGCCCACATGAAAAATTTTAATTTTGAAAAGTTTGGCTATTGCAGACCTGGATAATATTTGCAGCAGGACTATTTGGCAACACATTGGCACCTATTCTTTGCATATGAAATATTTTCAATTTTCTTCAAATTTTTTTCTAAACTGTTTTCTTATATAGTTAAAATGATTTTATGGTTCCAAACAGGCCATGTCTTTTCTTCCTACTTCAAAAATACTAATCCTGAATATTATTAATTTTAATTTGTCATAGAAAAATGAACTAATATACAGCACTTTCAAACCTTGTGGCTCAAGGAACTTTATAAATATCATCTTCAGTTTCCACATTTCACCCTGGAGCACAGAGAAAATGAAAGCAGCCAAGACGTTTTTGTGAAGACCTGATTCCAAATTCAAGAAATTAACAATTCATTGTGTTTTTAATGAGATATTCTAGAAGAGCAGTCAAAAATAGGTCCTAGTGCCCATGACTCAATCTCATCAAAAGAAAGCAGCTGCTGCATCACAATACTGAGAGCAAGGGCCAGAATTCACTAGCCTTTAAAAATGTCAGTGCTATGGACTGGTAACTGTGTGGTAGAATTCATCAGGGGTTTTTTGTTTGTTTTTGTGGTGAGGTTTTTTGTTTGTTTGTTTTTAGTTTTTGTTTGTTTTTAGTTTGGGTTTGTTGTTGTTGTTTATTGGGGGTTTTGGTGTTTTTTGGATTTTTTTTTTGTGGGGGGAATTTTTTGTCATTTTTTCTGCCTTTTTTTTTAGCGAACCCAGAAGGTTGTCTTTAAATATACTTTTGCTGACATTCATCACTAATGTAATGGAATTAAACTCAAAGCCCCAGACAATGCTTTGAAAGTGTACTTTTAGAGTTCTGACAGACTTTACTTTCTTAGAAAGAGTGATTATTGTGAGCATTTAAAATCTTCGAAAATAGATCAGTGCCTTTTAATTTCAGCTTCCTTTTGATACTTAAATTCTTCATTGTAGTGGAGAATAGTGGTAATAAATGTACTAAAGAGTCTCTCTGGTGGCCTGCTTTTCTGCTAACTTGCCTTTGCAGCAAAAAAAGGCTTTCTGCTTGAAATCTTGTGATCTAAAAGACTAGAACTTACTCCAGGGAACTTGAGAGACAGCTATGTGGTGCCAGTTAGATCTTTTTTCCTTCACTGCCACTTTGCACTGACTATAGCAGACAAGAGCTAAATGAGTACACCAAAATACAACAAAAGTTATTATTACCTGGCACCTAAACATCAAAGGAATAGCTTCCTTCCTGGTTTCTTCTAAGTAGCTAAAAGAAAAACAATAGCAGATTTGAGGGGTATACCTGTGTCTCTCTGTATTTATTTTTGTTACAGCTCAGCAGCAGACATGAGAACCAGCTTGCTGTTCTTTCCTGTGCTGAGGGCCAGAGAAACCCGTGCTGAACTCAGACTGTTGAAAGGCAGTAAGGCAAAGCTCAATTTCTAGACAACACTTTTCTCCCAGATGTGATATTTAGAAACCAAGTGACCAGGGCTCTTTAGAGTCCATGAGGTGTACACTAGAGTCTTACAAACACTTGCCTGCACAGAGAATTGTAATTAGAACCTATGTTGTCATTACAGTCTACAGTACACCAGAGAAAAGGTCCAGAATTTTTCCCCATGCCTTATTCTTTCCTTTGTTCATTGCTACATTACTGCTTTCTATGTGGTGCATAATAAAGTATACAAAGACCACAATTCAATTCACTCTAAAGTCTGGTGGTAAGACAGTCCTTGGAGGAAAAATGTGTTCAAGGCTTTGCATTTAATCAAATAAAATTTCATATAGGATACTCTTTAGGACCTGAGAGAGACCTGAGATGAGGGGGACAGAGAATAGTAGAAAAAGTGCCTGTGTCTCTCTCTTCCCAAACCAGGAGTCTCTTTTAAACCAGGAGAAAATACAGCAGATTGTTGCAATAACCACCTTAAGTAGTCTTCTACCCAGACTCACATATACCCATGTGTAGACAAAAAATGCATTGGCAGCATCTCTACGTTATTGCTGTTTCATATTGCTGCCTAATTCTCCTAATTAACATGATCAGTGATAGGAAACAGTTAGCTAAATGAATGGTCTCACTCTTTGTAATGAAGCTATCTTTGCTCTTGTGAGCTTTTTGCCATTAGTCTCTTGGAATGATTCTCCAATTCATGTCTGCCTGGAACTGGTCCACACAAAACATAGAGCTGGATTCAAACATCACTATGAGTACTGGTTGGGAATTCTCATGTTATCAGACTTCAGAGCTGGCAGTGCAGCTTTCCAGACTCATTCTTTAAAACAAAAGATGAATAAGCTATATTGACATCGGATATGTGTGGGTCACACTTACTTGTTGCCACAGGCCAGGAAGGTATGATTATAGTTTAATTCTGGACGTTTGGGGAGAGACTTGTCTAGGCTGATGGGTAACTATAAAGCTGGAATCTGTCCCAATTAACAGGGAATAGACAGATTTGTCAGTTCCAAACTATTTTCTTTATAGCCCTATTCAAACATACATAAAATAATTCATTAGCATAATAGCAAAAAATATTATTGCCCCAAAAAGATCAACAAAAATCATTTCATCATTAAAAAAAAATCTGGATTTTTTTTTTAAAATTTAGTTTCAATATCACATTGTTAATAGTTCTAAAGGTGACATTGTATTAGTATTTTAGTGTCAAAGAATCTTAAATACTGGCATTGTATGCTTTGTCTTTCCTCAAGCTTCATAACCAACTTTTTTTTTTATGGTGAAACAAAAGGACTTTGCTCCTACATGGCAGCAAAAAATAACTTTCAGTCTTTGTGTTTAATTTATTCTGTGATTATAGAATCACAGAATCACAGGACCCATGCAAAGGGCCCATCAGGATCACTGAGCTCCAAGAACCTCACCATGTGCCTGGCATCACTGTCCAAGCACTTGTACTCAGACAGGCTTGGTGCTGTGACAACTTGCCTGGGGAGCCTGTTCCAGCCCCCAGCCTCCCTCTGGGTGGAGAACCTTTTCCTGACATCAAATCTAAACCTCTCCCAGCTCAGTTTCGTGCTTCTTCCTTGATTCCTGACACTGGTCATGAGACAGAAGAGATCTGTACCTCCACCCCTGCTTCTCCTCAAGAGGATGTTGAAGACTAGGATGAGGTTTCCCCTCAGTCTCCTCCAGGCCGAACAGATCAAGTGACCTCAGCTTCTTCTCCAGGCCCTTTGCCATCCTCATGGCCCTCTGCATGCTAATAGTTTAATGCCTTTCTTACATTGTGACACCTAGAACTGCCCCCAGCACTCGAGGTGCGACTACCCCAGTGCAGAGCAGAGCAGGACAATCCCCTCCCCTCCTGGTGATGCTGTGCTTGATGTGCCGCAGGAAAGGGTGCATTCGGCATATATTTGTATAGCTGTAGAAACAATACAAATTTCCCCATTTAAATATAGCAAGATATAAGGAAAAATAATTTCGGTAGGTAATGTTTTCTCCCCTCTCTAGATACACCTGTTGCCTTAGCTGTTACAAAGTCATTTAAAAGTCAACATGGAATGCGAACAAAATGACAAACAGCTGATCTTGACTAAGCTGCTTAAAACACATTGCTGAAAAGTTCTCAGTTTTAAAATTGACAATTGTTTCAACCACACAATAAAAGGGAATAATGATGGAAGTGTAGTATTTGCCTGTATCAGATAAAATGTCTATAGAAACAGATTGTTACTTAAAAGAAAGTGATGAGACAGAACCGGACAAAGTTCTTGCTTATAGAGGTTAACTAACATATGTTACTTTGAAATTATCTTAAAAAATCTAAAAACAAACTAAAGTACCTAGCATAGATCCTTGAACCGGTGGACGCAAACAGAATTCCAGATCACTCCAGGAGGAACACTTTTCTCCTAATTTTACAAACCTGGGGAATATTATCCCAGCCCTCAGTAGCTAGTTTTGCTCTCCCGATCCTGCTACATGGTTCTGCATACCTTGTGCCTTATCTGAGTCCCTTATACAAAGCCTATACTTGGTCAGCTTGTGTTTACTAAACCAACTGCAGCTGAGCACATTTCCTAGTGACACACACCAGGTGCAATTGTGATGCTGTTTGGCAAAATGAAACTCAGCTGTTAGATACCCTGGATGTCTTGAGCCCTTCAGAGACAAGTTTTGTTTAGCCAATAGCTCCCGGTCTTAGGCTTCTCAAATGGAATGTATTGTCTTGTGTGTACAAATGGAGTGTGAGGTATGAGCCCTGAAGAATTTAATCCCTGTTTTGGAGAACTTAAAGAAAACTGGGTTAGTTACTAGCTGGTATGTTTCCAATCCTTGTTCAGAAGGGTTCCAGACTGAAAAACTCCCTTCTAAGGTACATGTTTGCCTTTTTTAAACTTCAGTCACAGTGACTATTTTTGATTGCAGCATTGTACACCTACACTGTGCACTATTTCACACCTATGATATGCAGCCTATATATGTTTTGCTGCATGTCAACTGGTGTGAAGAGAGACAGCAATGTGCACCTAATTTCTACTGTCAGGAAGCTGCAGGGTATGCAAGGAGTAAAGCACTGCTGAATACACTTATCTGAAAAAATAAAACAGTTACAGTGACCAGAGGCAGTATATCCTAGCAGAGATTTACAGTCCTATACTTATTTTGCTTTCTGTTTTCTGGGAAATTTTCTAGGTCTTCAAAAATGTCCACAACATACATCTATAATATTTCTAACTTACCATTCACTTTTTTCCCATATTATTATCATAATTGTCCCACTTGCAGTAGTTCTAACAACACTATTGTACATACATGTGATTACAGCAATGTTTCAAGTAAGTGTAGATGTTGTGTTTATGTATATATAAAATATATATAAAATAACAAAAAACGAGAATAATTGGTCATTACCAAATAAATGAATTCTAACTGACCTGAACCTGTAGCAGTTTGGATAGATATTCTGTTTTGCTAAATTACTAAGTCACATCTAATGCTAAAGCATCTGTATGACATCAAGTAGTTAGCTGAGAAAATAACACATTTGTCACATTCATTTCTATTATTTTCTATGTAGAGAGGAAACAAATATTATTTTAATAATAATTTTAATAAATTTGCAACTAGAAAATAGCAAAGTAAAGACAAGAAATGTGAAAAACTATGAACAATTAAAGCTTAATAGAAGGAAAATTAGAAAAGCTAAAATACCACTGTACCTATTATTTTTTCTCTGAAATTGTAGGGAATTCATATACCATGGGTTGAGAGACCAGCATTCTAAAATGTTGCATGATGGAAAGCCTCAGTAATTTAAAATTATTTTCATGACAATGTTTTAAATTAAATTTAAACAAATATTATTTTACCATTCTGAGGGACAACCATTAAGTCAATTGGCTCAAAATGGCAGAACTACGCTGCTATAGGCAAGGGTTTAATGGAATATGAGAGTTTTGCACCCTGAGAAATATAAATTCTCCTAAGGTTTTCTTTAGTAGAAAGATTAGCCTTAGACTCTGTCAGTAGCCTATTTCTTTCAGTCACTCTCTTAAGTTTTTTATACTGCTATTAATTAGTTAATATTCTGACAATATATTTGCTTGACATGTTCTGGTTCCATCTTGTCAGTGGACATGTCATCTTTCGGTATTTCTCAGTCTTTAATAAAGTTTTGCTTATTTTTGTTTTAATGTATTATGCAGTCACATTTTGTCTTTTGGGAATATAAAGAATAATTTAGAGTGAAGTCTTCTAGGTCTTCAAGAGTTTTAACTCCACTTGAGCAGTTTATGTTTTGTTGGTATGGCTCCATATTGAGATAACTTGTTTACTAATTGACTGGGTATCTATTATAATTGAAATAATCAAGTATGCAAACAGGAGATTAGTCTCAGCAGTACAATTATGTTCTTGTCATTCACATTTTAAAGCCAGATTTCTAAGACAAGTTGGTTTCACGGTTTTATTCTGGTTTCACATTTTTGTAGACTTCAACTTCTTTGGCCTCAACCAAGTCCTTTACTTAATGCTAAAATACATAGGTTTTCCAGCACCATGACATTGCCTCCTTTTGAGACTGTATGACTTGTGAGTAATACAGATAATTTATTAAAAATGGACAGAACATATATTATCTTATGTAATAATTTGGTTGGTCTGGAATCAGGAGTCCAGGAATTTTAGGAAATTCTATTTACCTTCAAAGGGCTATCCTAATGTTTTCTGCTGTGGGACTGGATTTGTCTTGCTTTATTAGTTCCATCTAAAATTAGGTATTTTATTAATGCTATCTAAAATAAGGTGTTTTATTAGTGCCATCTAAAATTAGGCAGGCTTCCATGACTGTCAGTGGAGCGAAGTAGGCACTCTAACTGACAATTTCTCCTTGCTGTCTTGGACATGTATAGCAGGATGGGGTGAATCACCTTCTTTAAGTGCCTAGAGGAATACCAGATGATGATATGGATTAGTCACCTGATTTTAGACACTTAAAGCAAGATAAAGTGAAGTCTGATGCACAGTGTCCAATGTAGTTACTGCAGCACTCTTCTTTATAGGCACAAAGGGTAAAAGATTTTGTCAGCTGAAGATAATGTATGGTCTGAACTGTTTATCAGTTCCTTGACCTGGGTTGCAATAACCAGCATGATTCCTGAATTAAGCAGGTGGATGGCACAGGTCCTGTAGTGACTGGAGTCTGGCAGCTTACTGTGATAAAAGCAAGAGAAAAGCTGCTTTCTGTGGCTACTCTGGTAAAAGAAAGCAAGCAGAGCATACGGTTTTTGTCCTTCAATGCAAGCAAAGAGGAAATCTAGCACTTAGTGCCCAAAAGGTACCGGCATCCACATGCCTCTCTGCAGGTGTCAATCACATGTGCCCCAGGAATTAGCATCTGTTAAAAGGTTCCTTGTGTAGGTACATTTTCAGCTCATTAGAAAATTGGAACTTATTGGCAGTTTTATACTCTGAGTACAGCGTAAAGTTCTGCAATGAAGGGTAAATATTTTTCCTTCTGGAAAGAAAATTAACTCACAAGAAAGTAAATATCTTAAAAATTAAGACTGGCAGAATTTGTATTTTTCCTTTCTAGACCGTGGTGAATGATTTCCTAAATGTGGATTTCATACTAATTTTAAAATATTTAAGAAAAAAAATCATAGTGTTTTGATGATAATTATAATTTTTTTTATTTATTTCCTTTGTGATAGAAAAATATTTTCTAAGGCCAAAGATCTTGGAAGGGTTTTACCCGAAGCAGTTGAAACAGTGAGTGTTTGTTTGTTTGGGGGGGTGTTTGTTTGGTTTTGATTTTATTTTAAGGTAACATCCCCTTCTAATTTATTGATTGTCTTTTTAGCAAACCTAGATTCTAACTATATGCTATCATTCTTTTGCAGTAAGTTGCAGTGTTACTTTATAAAGTCATGGGAGGTACTATGTGCAGGTTCTCTTTCTGGTGCTGATGAATTTTTGGTGCCCTGGACAATGTGATTTCAAGTGTAATTGTAATAAAAGGAGAAATATGTGATGTCAGGGTGAATTTGAAAATTTTGATCAGTGTGTGTTTATTACAAGTTTACGAAATCTCTTCTTAAACCTTCCCTTTTGTTTATTCCATGCTGCTTGATCAAAAAAGATTTATTGCATAGATTAAACCATGGAATAGGCATAGGATCCTGTACAACTGATGCACAATTACATTAATTCTTTATTTCTTTGTCTGCAGCATACTTATATTCAATTTACAGACAGATAAGGAAATCTCTCAAGTAAGTAAATACCTTTTGAATTTTCATAGATTATTATTGCCTTCTTGAGTAGTATGTTGGCAACATAGAGAGAATTAATTAAGTTTACAATTTGTTGTTGTTTTGTTGAAAAAAATCTATTTACTTATCTCCATTAAAAAAATAGATTGATAAAATCTTACTATAACTTAAGAACAAATGAAGGAATCCATGTTCCTGGAACTGAAAAAATTAAGTGAAAATACCACTATAGAAATGAATAAATTATAAAAAGAGAGAGAAATGTAAGGAAAATAATTAAATATAAAAAGATTGAAGTGTGGAGGAAAAGGTGGAAAAATGAGGGAAGAAACAAAAAAAAAAGTATAGTCTTAATACTACCATTGCAAGTGGTACAAAACATTTAGTAGGACAAAATAGTAACTTACTAAAAAAGCCTCCAAGAACAACCAAAATGTCCAACTGTTTATTTCTCTTCAGTATTCATTACTGCATCCTTGTGAAAGTGTACTGTATTCTAAGCGTCTATGTTCTGATCCAATTGATTTTGTTTAAGAAAAATTTTGTCAAAGGAAGAGCTTCATATAATATCACAGTTATACTGATTTTTTTTTATAATTTAAGCAGTTTTCTGCTTGTTGAGAAAAACTCAGTTCTTTTTACCAGTTTTTCTCCGGTAGAAGTTAGAAGTTTATAGATTGTATCTCCTGTCCAGTAGCAGCTTCAAGGATTGTCTTCATGAGATCTTTAAATACTGTTTAGGTTTTGAATATTTTAAACAGATGAATCAGCCCTACAAGTGTAGATGAAAAATGGGTTGGATGAGGCTTTTATGCACACACACATGAACATGTACTCACACACAAAATCTCGTTCTGTGAATTGAGTAGGTTCAGGTCATCAGCAAAATATGGAGATCAAAAGAGTAAAGCCATTTTTTCCATTTTTTTTTAGCACAAGTTGCTCCAGACATCTGCACATTCATTACAGTAGATCAAATCATCAAGACTGTTCTCACTTTTTAAATTAACAAAATTACTTGGAAAGGATGAATACAAAAGGCTTTTTTCTGTTCAAAGTGGTAGGGTGCATATTTGGAAACGGAAGTTGATGTTGCTGAGCTCTGCAGATAAATTACTTTGGCCATATATTAATAAAACACCAAAGAGAAACTGCTGAATGTTTCTTAAATTAACGAGGAAATAAAGTCTAAGCAGATGGTTGACCCTGATTTATGGCTATTGCAGCAAGACAGTAGTGGGAAAAATATTTTTTAGATAGGAAAAATAAACTTGCGACTTGTGAGGTCCCTAACTCCAGAGGAATTGCCATGGTAATCCTACCACAAATATCAAGAGAGGGATACCATGAAGAAAAGAATGAAGCCAATAGGGTAAGAATGACCAGAAGCAAGTGGGTTTTTGTTTTTGTTTTTGTTTTTTTGTTGTTGTTTTGGTTTTTGTTTGGTTTTTTTTTGTTTGTTTGGGGGTTTTTTTGTTTTGGGGTTTTTTTTGTTTTTATTTTGAGGTTTTTTGGATTTTTTGTTTTGGCTTGGTTTGGTTTTGTTGGTTTGTTTCAGAAAAGGTTCGTTAACTGGTGAAGAGATTAGGAGGGGAAAGCAGAAGAAAAGGATACATAAAGTGAAACGGATCGTGTTATTGTTGTGGGTCAGGAGTTCTTGCAAAATAGTTCTGTATTTAACCACGGTGATTTGGACATTCTTTTTGCATTTTTCTGATTTGTTCCTGTCATCTGGAAGGACCTGGCATGACCTCCTTGGCACCGGTGAATGAATATTTGGAACTCTTTTTCCAGACTGGACAGGAGAACTTGGAAAGTGCAACCCAACATCCCTTCCTCACCTCCTTAACAGTACACACAATCAGGACTATCAACTACTGATTTGTTTGGTCATCAGAAGAACCAAAATTCAAAAGAAATACTGATTGGGTTTTACTGATTTATTTAGCTGTTTTTCTTCTTCTCTCCAAATTTAATATTTTTAGTGCTATGATTGATTCAGGACTGATGATAACTGCAGTCAGCCACTTGAAGGTTTTAACACCCTTAGAAAAGGATGAATGCTGAAATAAAGGGCAATATTTTTACAGGATTAATAGTAAAATATTTAAGCTTGTTTTATTTTCGTCCTCTCTTCCCCCCCACCCCTGAAACTATTAATTTGACCTATTGAACACAAAATACATCTTTACGAATATATAATATTCCTTCCAAAATTTTTAGTCTAGATTAACTAGTCCTGTTACAACAGCTCCCTCCCCTCTACATGTTCCATAAAAGTATTACACAGGGACACATTGTTTTGTGGTACAACACAGAGAAAACAAATTCTTCAAAGAATTATTTATTCACTTTCACCTGGGAAACCTGGCATAGCTTCTTCAGCTACAATAAATGAATACTAATTTCATTGTCAGCAGGAATTCAGCTTTTCATTATTTAGATAAATTCACCTCTGTATTATAACTGTAACTCAGTGATGTCATGAACTGAAAATAATGAAGAGCTGGATCCTTTTCAGACATATGAAAGCAGTATCATATAAGAAGCTCAAAGCACTTCCACCTGTGGAGTCTACTAATGGCTTCAAGATGAAATGGAGCAAATTGGCTATGAAGAATCCAGGTTAAAAGTCTAGAAATTCATAAACTTGCAAATCAGGACAGTGCTGGTATGTAAGGTAATGGGAAAAATGAACAGCCTGTTTTAATTATCACCTCCATTCTAATCCTCTTTTGTTTTCCTCATTTTAATCGCTTCCTGTATAAAATTCAGCTTTTGATCATCTAAGGCAATATTTTTGCCCTCTGATTTTGCTTCTACTCTCTCTTGCATAGAACTGGACCATTAGCTGTGCTAATTCCATACAGGTTCAAATCATGTATTTAAGCTTTTGCTTCCTTTCTCAACACAATCACAGTTTCCTTTTATGATAATCTCTGCCCCAACTCTTCAATTTTTCTCTGTGCCAGCCATTTTTTCTTCTACTTCCCTGGTGAAAAGAGTTTCACATAAAAAAAGTAGTCAACTCTTGCCAGTATAAGAAGATATCTAGGTGTTATTTGGTTAGCCAGCTTGCTTTAATTCACTGATCTGCACTCTTTTTTGGCATATCTTGATTTCAGCTTGAGCCCTATCATCCACAAATAAAACACTGTGAAACACAGCTGGTGGTGCAATGAGGGGTGGTCAAATGCAATAACAGTTGGCCATACCTCCTTCTGTAAGTCAAGATTTTCATTGAATACCTTTCCTCATGCAGTACAGGTAGCGAATCACAGAAACTTGCAATTGAGGATGTAGAAATGGTCCACTAAAGTTACTTGGCTTAACTTTATTTCTAAGGCTTGAAACATGGTTTGAGGGAGTGTGAGTGATTGAGTATATTTCTGTTTGATTTAGTTTAGTCGGATTTGTTTTTAAGTAAAGGCAGAGACTTAACCATAAAAACTACAATCATTATGCAAAGCTTACTGAACAACAGCAAAACACTATGATCTCTGCCTTCTACAGAGAGCAATCAGGATAAAAAAAGAAAAGGAGCATCTATGTTTAGTCTCTCTTATTTGACAATAAAACCTCTAAGAGAGACAACTTACTGCTTTAGAGAGTCTACTTAATGTCATCCTCAAGGCATGCCTTTAAAAAGATTCTACTGCAATAAGATAGCCCAAACAGCAAGTACATGAGCATCAGGTTTAAATAGCTGCTTTACTTCCTATTTGAACAGGAAGGGGAAAAAATCCAAGAAATACACATATTTATGTTGAGAAAAACAAGTGGCAATAAAGCCAGAATGATAATAGCAGCTGCCATATCCCAGGAATGGTCCTCCACCAGCTATATCACCAAGAGTCAATGCTGATGAACACCACTCTATTTGTGCACAACATGAATGACAGAATATAGAGCTTTTTTCCTGACTACAGGGTGGAATAAACCTGAGAGTGTCTGCTGCCACTTTGCCTAATGGTTACTGCTGTCATTTTATATAGCAGGTTTATCTGGGGGCTACTCGTCAAGTGTCAGAATCCTATTGTGCAAACAGTGCAGAAAAATACAATCAAAAAGATTTCTTTCTCCAACTTCATAAAAATGTGCATGTTTCACCTTACCCCACTTGGTCTAAGCACATAATGTCAGAAATCAGCATTTCAAAATCTGAAGGGCCTTATTGTGGCCATGAAAAAAGGCATCGTCTCTTCTTCCTCAGAACAGCATTTTGCCTTTCAGAGCTTAGGTGCCACTTTTCCTCCCCTATTCAAACCAACATTATAGATAGGAAGCTTATATAAGCATACTTCCCAGGCAGTTTGTGATCTTTGACTTCATTTAGGTTAAGGAACTGTATGTAAGGACCATTATTACTTCAGTAATGAATGAATATGATTTTAAGGTCTTTAAAAGTATTGTAGTGGGCAAGATTTGAATATTTCTGGGGGGAAAAAAAAGTAAAAGATAAAAGATAATTTTTAAGGCCTCCAGATAAACCTGCTGTATAAAATGGAAGTCAGTATATAACTTCAATGTAATTTTCTTAAGTATTTTAAGATTTACTCATAGACTGAGCTATTATAAAACTTAATTTCATTCTGTTGCTCTGAAAATAACATCCTCTTTTTTTGTTTGTTTGTTTACCTGGCATAGATCACAGATCTACATGAAGGAGACCTATACTTCTAGTCAATTATCTCAGCTCTGTTTCCTAGGATGACAGATTAGTCATTTCTGTTTGTTTTCACTTGACTCCTCTATTAAGAGCCACCACCTTTTGGCAAAGTTGTTGATATCATATGCTGGATGAGGTTGCTGAAAAAGAGCTGTTTTGTAAAGGCTGCTATAGTTGTTGCTAGGGATGTCAAAAAGGGAGAAAATTTTCCATGCTACTGGAGAATAAAAGCTGCTAGAGTATACAGTTCTTCCTTGATGAATTACACTGATTTAAATATATTTGGGCTCTGTTCCCTCCCCATGTTGATGACTGTAATTTCAGTTCGGTTTTTTGCTACAGGATATCCTTTACATTAATTGCATACCATCAAACAAGAATTTTCTCTTAATATTAATTATATAAAGAGTGAAATAGAAGATAACAGAAAATATCCACATAGAAACTACCCTCAAATGAAAAATTTAAAATATATTGTTTTAAAGAACTGCTTTGTAATTTTATTAATTATAAAGTCTCTTTATGAATGAGGAGAAAGGAAACAAAGGCTATTATTTCTAAATTCTACAGATAATTTAATTGTGTGAGAGTGAAAAAAAATTAGTTTCAAGCATTTCCTCCAAGTTCTTAGGTCTGGCTTACTCAATTTCTTTTGGGATTAGACAAAGTATATTAATATTTGCATATTATACACACATGTACAAAGAAAAGAAAAGAAAAAAAACAGTCACTTTTTCACTTTCATGCAGTTAAGTTCTTGAAAAAAATCAGTGAACATAGTATTGCTTTTCATGTGCCAATTTGGCCCCAGCTACATTACACCAGCTGCCTTGCTAAGTCAGGCTCTTAATAGATTACAAGTAAAATGAAGAAGATTGAAGACAGGTGAGAAGAAAAAGGCAGCAATAGAAATCAACACAGTAGGGCGGAAAGAGCAGAAAACTTATGTTCACACTTTAGAAAGATCTTCAGATGCAGCCATAAAGATGATGTGGTGGCTGGTCCCTTCTTTTATTTTGTCTGCAGAGAATGTCTCAGAAGATCAAGGGAAAAAGAAAAACAGCCATTAAAAATAAAAAGAACTGCAGATCTTAACATTCAGAGGCACCTGTTAAAGGCCATGGTAAAGTAGTCTTGTGATACATATATATGTATGTATAAATCTATGTATGTCTATATATATCTCCTCATATGAAGCACATTCTGGTTAATGAGTTTTAATTGCATTATAACTGATGCAAGTGTTTGTGATCATCTGTCAGATACCTTGCAAACCTAAGGCTGAAATAGAAAATGGTTTGGTAGCTATAAGTTTGCAATAGCAAATAGGTGTTAGAAAACCAAAGTAATAAACCCGAGGGCTCTTTCAAGACTTTTATCAAAGTCCCTTCACCTCAAAATTCTAATTTGTAGGAGATTAAGTGCTCCATTGCACTGGATGCATTTATAAAGCATGAAAATGTGGAAATGCTAGTCAATGGTTCATGGTCTAAGAAACTCAGAAAAAATACTCTAGGCGCCTATAAAGCAAAAGAGAGAGCAAGAAAACACATCTTTCCAAATAGGAACATCTTTAGGTCTCAAACAGCTTTAAATCGGAGGATCACAGACGATATAAAGGGATAAATAATCTATACATAATTGCACTGAACATCTCTGATTTTGCTACAATTTTTACTCAAGAGATAATAAGATTAAGACCAAATTGGTAAGAATAATTTGAATGAACAACAACAGAGGAAGCTGACAAGTATTTTTTATTGTTATTTTAATTTAATGCATCATGTCACACTGTGCAGCCATGAAATTCTCTTCACCTTCTTTTATTTTTCTGACTAAACAGTCAAGGTTAATTTGGGAGAGACTGAAGGAATCTGAATCATACTTTTCACAGGACAGCCTCATACCCATGATTTTTAGTGGAGGGAGACAAATACTTTGGGAAAGATTAGTATCTTTCCTGGAATTAAAAATCCAAATCTTTTTATTTAAAACATGGTTTAAACATGAAAGTTCCACTCAGCTTTGGCTAAATTCTTTCCTGATATATATAAAAAAACAAAATCGAAAACAAGACAATCCTGCCATTATTTTAGTTCAATGAACAAATTTTGCCCTGTGGTGGAATTTTAGTCCTTGACTTCCCAATATTTACTATTAATTTTTTTTCAGAGAATCCTAAAGCTGTTTGCAAACCAAACACATGAAAATTTAATCCCTTCCACTGAAGTGTAACCACTTGGAATGTGCTGATTTATGGTAATGTAGCAGAAGTTATGAAGACTGCAACTGTCTAACTGGAACTGGAGAGTAAACTGATTTACTCAAAACATAATTTAACCAACACACTGGAATTAACAATTCTGTACTTATTAGAAGTGCCACAAGAGTTTTGATTGTTATTGCTTATGAGGATATTCATTTTACACTTTATATGAAAGATTGAAATTCTTGATAAATTGATTCTTATTTTTCTTTGAGGAGGTTGTTTTCCTAAAATATAACTCTGCCATTAAATAAATTAATTCCATTATTTTCAAAGATGCTGCAGATGAACGAAGTAAAAAAAATTACTGAGATTAGCTCTGTTGGTTAGAGCATAGTGTTAATAATACCAAGGTTGTGGGTTTGATCCCTCTGTGGGCCATTCACTTAAGAGTTGGACTTTATGATCCTTGTGGGTCACTTCTGACTCAGAATGTTCTGTGAAATCTGTGAAACAGCAAAATCAAAGCCAAAAAATTTTAGCATGTTCTCATGAAATATCTTTGTGAAAATGTTTTTCATCCTATTCAGACCTATAAATACTTATATCCACTAAGAATATATGCGTAGTAGATGTAACACATTAAAATAAATTCTCAAGTCCTAGGTGTCCTTACTGTATACCTATCTCTGTTATTGATAAGTTTTCTATTGTGCTTAACCTGATCTCTGGAATGTCTGCTTTTATAACACTTGTTTTCTTGGATGATTGCAATATTTTAGTATTAGCTCCAAACTAAAAACTACCAATAGCAATGCAATATAATAATGCACAAGCTGAAAGATTGCACACCCAAGTAGATACCATTTCATGAGACACATTGGTCTACTGAACAGGACAGATTTAATGAGGGCATGGTCCTTCCACAGATGTTAAATTCATGTCCTTTTGGGTGATTAGGTTTTGTGCGTGAAAAACTAGAAATAATATTTGTCTTCTGATAGGTTTACTAAATGCATTTGTTTAGACTAGAAGAATGAGTAGATCTGACACTGAAAACTAGAGCAGGGCTAGCTTTGTAGATATTGAGCTGCCTTCCTGCAGACAGTTGCAATATTGCAGCTTACAATACTGTCAATGTCAGCTTGTCAGATGCCTGGAGGAGTGTCAGCTTGGGTTATCCTTTATGTAATCGTCATTATAACAAACCCAAGGGCTTGAAAAAGATTTTCCTCTAGTGCTAAGTGTAAATGTTTGTCATAGATTAGTTAGAATTAGTTTACAGAATTGCGCATGTGGTTTTGTTTGTTTGTTTGTTTGTTTGTTTGTTTGTTTGTGGGGCTTTGTGAGATCGTCCTTAAAATTTCAATTAATAGGAATAGAATTATAATATCCAAGATCTAAATTTCTGGTTTGAAGTGAACTCAGAAACCTACATTTGTTCAGAGCATTTACACAACTGGCCTTTCTCTGACTGTTTTTGATGTCAGACTTTTAGACCTTAATTTTGCTTGATTAGATACTACGTATAATCAGATAGTAGCAAGTGTGATTTGTATACACATTATTATTACACTTTTCTTTGTCCATCAATTTGATTTTGCTGAAAAGAGAAATGGTAAAGAAAGTATTAATTTTACTGAAAGAGATATAGTGATGTAATAATTTGTCTTTAAAATACTTAAAGTAGATTGGAATTTTTAAATTAAAAAATGTACCCAATCCCATAGTGAGAAGGTGGCATTTAGCAAATGTACTTGATTTCCCAGAGGAGATGTGCTTTCTGGGACCTGGAAACTCTGTAGAACTATTTCCTGGAAATTTCACAGATTCTACCTCTAAGCAGAATGCTCTCAAGATCTGCATTTACCTCTGCCTTACAGCCTTAGAGCTCCCATTTTCTTAGTGCTGACAGATGCAGATAGACTACTTGTTAACTCTAAATTTACTTCATGTTCTGCCTTTCTTTAGGGCTAGGTTGCTTTCAAACCTGCTACTTAGGAACAGAAGAACACACTCTGCTATTGGCAAAGCTGGACAGGAATTGGAAGCAGTGGCTTTGGTCTTAGTATTTTACCATCTGTATCTCCTGAACTTGGCCTCAGTGTTACATACAAGTAGAGATATAATTTGCTTGAGACATCTCTGAAATGCTGAAACAACAGGTTCTTACAGCTAGGGGTGTGAATCTGTGATGCTTAGGTGACAAAGGGTCTCCCAAATTAGCTGTAACAGTGCTTCAGCCACGTGGCTGAGCCTTCAGAAGTAATTTCTCAGGGCAAAGGTTTCCTGCTAAGTCCCTGCAGTGCAAGTCCTGCTGAACTGACCATAGATCTTGGCATGCTTTCAGGCCTTGAGCATCGAGGCAAAAACACTCTTGCCTGGCAAAACCTTAAAAGCTAGTGTTGTGAGCAGAATAATAGCCCACTCTCTAGTCCATCCTAGGCCAGAGAAATGTTCATATCTACAAAGCAAACCAGGTCTGGAAGGTCTTGGTCCATACTCCAAGAAGAACCCCATCAGCATAATCTAAGGTGGTGAACAGGTGTTTCAGCAGTTCTCAGCTCAACTTTCCTACCAGCACATGGATCCTAGTGTGTTACAAAAGAGTTTTCCAGAGAGAAATTCTCAGGAAATATTTACCAAGAACAAACTTAAAGTTAAAGGTCCCATATCTCCACGTCTAAACACCCCTAAAGGTCTAGCAACCATTTAGGTCACTAACAGTAACAATTTAGTGAGGACGTAGTGCAGACTTTTCTTCATTGACACTTATGGAACTTCAATTTGAACTTAATACATCTATTAATTGGGTGATATACATCAACATAAATGCCCTGAAACAATTTTATATTCATTTAGGGACTAGATCCCTGTCCTTGTGTGTGTGTGATGTGGGTGCGTGTGTGTATGATTAATCCATACATTTCCTTATAAGTCTGCTTCTATTCTGTCTAGTGAGAAATCAAAAAATTCCTGCTGTGTGATATGTTTCCATATTTAGTATTTCAAGCAAGCTTCCTCTCTAACTTCTGGAGTACAACGTTATCATTTTGCTGCACTGTATTTGTTGCAAAGATCTTAGACTTACATCTTTTAAGTGTTTTATCCAGTTTTTTTAAGAACACTGTAGGGGTTTTTTCCCCTGTATTGATTTTAGCAACTTCAATTAAACATACTTTCTTCATATAAGAATCTCCTCAAGAAAACTCCATCAAATAATAAATTGCTCCATTCCAACTGTCACTAATGAGAATATTAGCTTCTCTTTCCAATGTGTTATGTATTTTAAAGGTTTTTTAATTCTGAATGTGATTAAATTACCAAGATTTATAATCTTTATATCTGAGATATCCTTACTGTTAAGTATATTACACTTATTTTATGTTCCTTTTAAAATTAGATTGAATTCTCAACTACCCTAATTACTGTTTTGCAGGAATGGGTGGAAAGAGGCACATCACCTATGCATTCATCATAATTATCCCAATGATAAAACAGATAATAATTAATTTGTCTCCAAAGAAGATATGTTGTGAATAGGGCCTTAGTTTGCAGCACACGATATTATAAGAACACCCACTGTGTGAAAAGCTTACTTTTCACCTAAGAAATCACATAAGAAACACACTTCTGTACTATTATGTATTTGAAATCTGAAATTTTTCTGAGCTCTTTTTGGACTATTAAACTTAAATTCACATATTTGCATTACCTTGTTTCCTAAATATCAGTTAAGTCACAGGCTGATACCACCCTGCACAGAGTGCTACAAGATTTTCAACCTTAATACAACTATGGCTTAACATAGACAAAATTCATGGTTTCATTAGGACAACTCAATTATAGAAAATTAGAACCATGTGGGTGCTATTTTTGTTTCAGATACCTCAGTGCATAATTTTTTGTCTTCCTTTGACATTACTTGGTTTTATGCAACTGTGCTTAAGTTTGGTTTTAAGCTATCAATTTCATTTACTTTTTAATAATTCTGCAATGTGCTTATGAAGACTTCTTTAATGTAGTTGCTGGCAGCACAGCTGTACCACAAGTAAAAGTAGAGAGAGATGCAAGCCTATGTTTAAGTCTACAAACCCACATCTTGTTTTTTGATTAGGTGTAAGCCACATTGTGAAATGTTTAGATGAGGAGAATATATTATTACTTCAATGACAAGTTATTACTAATATGAGAAAATCAATTAGAGTTTGACCTAAATTTTTGATGTTTCTAGTTTTCTCAAAACTACTCTTGTTTATGAATTAGAAGTTATAATTTCAGAGCAAATTTAATTTCTACAAACTTTAAAAATGTCAGAAAATGTGGGGAGCTGAGATCATATACCTACCCACTCTTGATAAGAGACAGATTTCAGAATACAATGAAGTAGATGGGGATTTTTCTCACACTCAACTCTCTGTCTGTCTGTCAGTGTGGCACACAGAAATGCTTTAATCCGTCACACCACCACCTTCACTGAGACTATGAGTCAGTGCTGAGCTGTCCACCCACTGTTTTCCTGCAGTGCTATCCTTAGGTGTGCAGAGAAACAGCAATTAAACAGACTGAATTGGCTCAGGATCCCTGTGAAGAAAGGCTGAGAACAAGGGAAGAAGTACCCCAGGAACCAAAGCAAATACTTGATAACTGTGAATAGCTGGATTTATTCAGAATTTATCGAAATCTCTTGGCAAGAGTGTATCATACAGTATTAAGGGGGAAAAAAAATGTATCTCTCTTCCAAGGATGATCCACTTGAAACAAAACACTGGAAAAACTTTTAAGTTCTTGAACTACTCAGATAACAAGGATAAAGAGGGAGCAAGATCACCATGGATCAAACCATGAAGTGATGGAATGCTTTGTGAATGGTGGTCCAATGATGACTTTCAATAAAGGATTGGTGTTGCTAACAGCTTTAGGAAAAGCAGGAATATTTTTTATTCAACATTACAGCATTTTTCTGACTTCAGAGATTTCTGTTGATGAACTTGGCCCCTTAGAGAAGCCTAAAGACCGGCACTTTTTGTCCCAGGGGATGGGTTTAGGTCTGAGATGTTTGAAATTTTTATATAACCTGATAGAAAATTATAGATTTTGTTTTCTGAGGAATATGAATAGTAAAGAGCAGACAAGACACCAAATATCAGTATTGACACAAAATTTTGTCAGCAAAAAGTTATACTGTCAGAAATTTTCTCAAAATGTTGTCTGTCTCATGTAAAGGGGAGATTTCCTTGGACCTATTTGACTTGTTTGTTAGTGTTTTTGACCAGTCTGTCAGCATCCTTTTATGGGAACCCTTCACAGAACAGTCCTGCTGTACAGGAGGATGGTTTGACTGACTTATTCAGGGAAATACATCAATAACATAAGGGAGACCTCTCGGTGGGCCTTCCACTTTATTTGAGTATGTTGCCCACTGCCACAGCCTGCCAGCACTTCTGAAGGACCCACACTAATGACCTGTGGAAAAACACTCTTCATAAATATAAAAGTGTGCCAGGTTAAGGTTCAAGGATTGCACGTGGCAGTATCTGATTGCAAAAGCATATTCAAAGCAATACACAGTCAAGCTCTAATCCCCAGTAAAATATTTAGTATGAATAGAGTGTGGTTCTTACCCAACTGCCATGCATTGATATTACAATTAGGCTACAGTGAACCAAGTTCATCCAAGGAGAGGGATTTCACCAAAGTTATTGGCTCAGCAGCAAGAGATCTTCTCCCATCTCCCCTGGCTGACAGGTGCTGTTCAGATTCTCAGATGAAAAGTCCCACTAAGTTCCCCTCCATGCAAGGGATTTCAGCAGATCCTGGCTGCAATATCTCATCTCTGCTCCATCCCTCTGTTCCATCCATTTTGTCTTAGCAGGTGCTCAGGGCTGCAGACTGTGTGTGTGGGGATCTCACCGTGGAATAGGTTTTATACAAGCCAACTGCATTCCACACAGGGAGCAGCAGTTCTGTTTCATTCTGTAATTTCTGTGCCATTCTAACTTCTGTTCAAATGAGACTATAACTCCTCAGCTTCCTCTGATTTTAGCTCTAGCCATCTTTCCACAACATTTGATAAACTTTAAAAGCAAGTTTTTGAAACATTTCTGGTTCTAGGAAAATTTAAGTTAAACCACATATTTTTTTCAACCATCTGTAATTTTATGTACTTGCACATTAGTTCCATGTGCTTGCAAACCTAAAAAATACATTCATTATTTTAATTTCAGAAATCTCTTGGGTAATGTGAATGTCATCTGATAAAAGGATGAGAAAATATTCATATAATGCCAAAAGTAACTTGACCTTAATCCATCTGCTGAATAAGTTTTCTGTCTTATCCTTTTGGAATTTAATAGGAAAATTTAATTATGAACTTCAACTTAAACAGACAAAAGAATACATATCTCTTGACATTTTTACATGTATCAATGTCAAAAAAACATTAGCTGATAATTTCTGATGTGAAACTTTTTTTATATCCCTACATCAAGAAGAAATTTAATCTTTGTACATAAGCAGAAACATTGAGGAAGTTTAAGTAGGATTTCAGATATTCTAAGGATGTTTTTCCATACTTCTACCTAGTTCTTATTCTTGCATCTGCATCAAAATGTGAAACATCAATTCTAATACATGTTTAATTTCTTTGTCGTTTCTTCAGGTATGACATTTGCATTTATGTTTGATTCATCCATTTAGGGAAAAGGGTATTTATGAAGTGATTTGGGAAACTGTAGCTCAGTTTGAAGCCTGTCTTTTCCATGGTATATTAATGATGTACCAAATCTTCCAGGCTAGTGCCCATGCACTCAAATTAAATCCTCCATCAGAAATTTATGAATAACTCAAGCATGCGTAAAAACTCTTGGATTTATTGGTAAGCAAAAGTGAGGTCATACACAGGTAAAAAGTTTTCCCCTGATTCTGGTCAGCCATAAGCCTCCACTGCAATCTCTGAATGCACCAGGTGCAGAAATAAGGCTTTACTGTGCTGTGCATCTTTAATTCTGGTCACACACTCTATATATCTCAGCAGAAATGAGTGACTACTTATTGGTGTTTTAAATTTAGATTTAATAAGCAATGGTCCCTGTCAGTTTTGTCACTCCTCCCTGAAAGATCAAGAGCTATAACAAGAAGCATTATTAAGGGAAGATTAAAAGAGACTCAAGCAATGCAAAGAATTTACAGGACTAAAATCTAAACAAAATCCGATAGTCAGATGAAAAGATAACCAGTAGAGAGACATCAGAACTATGACAACAAAGATACAGGTAGTGGCAGAATCAGGGATTAAATTAAAATGGAGGTGATTGAGTCTTAGAAGAGCAAAGTACAGGGTTGGGGGGAGCAAAAGAACAAAGAAAATATCAGCAAAGATGAAGAAAGAGGGATCAAAGGAAATAAAATTAAATATACAAGAGATAAAAGAGAGAAGCTACAGATCAAGGCTAATATTTCAGTATACAGTCAAGTCATCAGACAAACAACGTCTCAAATAGAGAAACGATACTGGAGAGAAAATCTACAAGATCTGTTGCCCTAGAAGCTTTAGCAGAAATCAGTATAAACAGAATAGAAATTATTTACAATGCTTCCACAGTCAGGTCTCCACAGTTTCATAATATAAAGAAATGTTATCATTTTAACGTGCAGCAAACAAAGGAATTGAGAGACAACTCCATGTGGTACACCATCAGTAAGACCTACTGCAGAAACACAGGGTTTAGCAAAGACAAAGGGAAGTGAATTTTTTAATCACAAAAGTGTTGTATATTTGGGCATAGCACACGTGGAGTGTTTGCAGAGTGCAGGTGTTCTCCAAACAGCAGGCACTTTAAAGGCAAAATAATAACAATGTCTGCATACATAAGGAAGCAAATTCTTGTTAACATATAACAGGGAAATATTCCATTCTCTTCCTGCTGCATTAAAAACCAATTGAGAACATCCAAAGGGAAAATAACTTCTTAATTAGATTCCATTAGATTTCCCATAGGAGGGGAAAGAATGGTTTGCAAAAGAGAAATGAGAATAATTCCTCATATAAACCAAATACATGAAAGAAAATAAAACCAAGTTTTCCATACACACTAATGATAGGATGTTTGTAGGGTTTTAAGATTAATATTTTTTTCTTTTTTTTAATCTTGTCAGCTTTATATATAGAAGTGGCTAAAAAGGAAACACCTTGTCCCAAGCCTGTAGATATATTTTGCAATTAATATTTATGATACATGATAAAATACAAAGCAAAACAAAACCAAAAAAAAGAACAAAACCCCCAGCAGGAAAATCTTCTCAGATATTTCATTTGCTACTTTTCTTTTTTTATAAGGGATTTACTGGTAGTCATCAGGAGATACTTTTTCTTCACTGACTCTGTTTTGAGAACTGTAAGATCAGGTTGCTTATGCAGTTTAGTAGATAAATACCCTGCTGCTGTGCGGAAAGTTATTCTGGATTACTAATTACTTCTAAGATTGCCCAGAATTATTAGAATATATGTTGTCAGAAGGATCATACAACTTGTTTTTCACCTGTCACTGAACATCTTATTCTTAACATCATGGAAAAACTAGAGTTAAAGAATGGTTTTTTGACAATTCAGTCATAGGCAATACAATAAAAGAAACTATAGACTCACTGTAGAGAAACCAAAGAAAAAAAACAGTTGTCTTTTTTCCCCTAGCTATGATTTAAATAAGATACTTGAGAGTATCAATCCTGAGGTTGGAAACAGGCTTTAGAAAGGCTTTCAGACTACAGTTTGTTAAGTTTGTAAGTAAGGATATCCACAGAGGAGGGTGTAGAAAACACTCCAGCTATGCATGCAGTTCTGGTGAGCTCCTTGATACCTTGCATTCAACCAAAGATTGCACTGGATATTTCCTATTCACTGGTTGGCATTTCTTCCTCCCCTACCAACTGATTTTGCTGGTTATCAAACCTGTGTATGCTGTACTAGCTGTGGGATGACATTTTGCTGGATGTTCTAGGGAATGCACTGGGGGCCTGAAGAACCTTTAAAAGGATCCTAGTTCTCTGCTTCATAAATTTACTATAAACTTGAGGGTAAAACACATTCATTTTGAAAAACCTTAGCCTAAATCAAATTATGATAAATGCAAATACACATTTTTCATTTTCACCAATTAGAGAAGGTAACAAAGAGGGTGTTAGAAAAGACACAGGTGAGACAAGAACAATAACAAAAAAACCCAGAAAACAAACAAGCAAAACCTGCAACAAAACCACATCTGCTTAATGCAAGAGGAGATCTGGCAAGTAGTCTTCTGATTATATTTTCTTCTTTGTTTGTGTTTACTTGTTTTGCACCAGGAGGTGCTGGTGCCTTTTGATGTCAGCAAGAAAGATCCTCTGTAAGATGCCTTTAAAATGCTAGTGGAGCTAATACTATAAAGAGAAAATCTTACAGATAATCTTATGTCCCTTTGGAGTGGGGAGCCCTGGGAGACATACCCTTGAGTGAGCCTCTTATCCACGTGCAGCATGCAGTGTAGACCCTGTCCACAGAAGTCTCCAATTTCAGTCATTTGAGCAGCTACAGGATTTTCTTACAAGGAAACAACTTCATCCAGCATTTCTACAGTCAAAGAGCAATAAAGTTTGCACAAGGATTTATTGCTGCACTCTTAGTTCGGGGCGAGGCCATGCAGGTGGCATAATCACTGGTACTGAGTGGGAGATTCCTTGCAGGCTCCTCTGCTCCAGGGCAGTCACTGAGCCTGTGCTGCAGCCAGAGGAGCTGTGCAGCCTCAGGGCCCCTCTGGACAGCACACACCTGGGCATTCTCCAGTCAGCTGATGTGTAGGAACTCCTTGAGGTACAATCCGTTTCCAGTCAGCATCACTGCACTTTCCTTACAACCCTTTCTGAATAGTCATGCAGGATTTCTACTTCCCTTCATAACCTACATACCAAACTGCTTCTAAAGGAAAGGATATTCTGTTGATCAAGCTTGCCAACTTTTTAAATGACCCGTGTGGTTTTTTTTTAGTCCTGGGGGACAGAACAGATCTAATTCTTTTTCTGAAATGTACAGTTTTAAGTTTTCTTCTCATTTTTAGAACAGCAATTCCTATTTCCCTATTTGGTTCTGATGGGTCATATTTTATCCCTTTTTAATGGGAAGGCTACCATAATTCAATAATAATAATTTAATGTTGAGAAAGCAACACTTGGCTGGTGTCAATATATTTAAAGCCATCCCCTTATTTGGAGGATGCATGTGTTTGTACTCAAACTTTGAAAGTCCCAACAAGAGCTCTAACTCCTTTTCACTGGTCATTTGATCTTCTTAGTGTGACTCTTGGCACTATCACAGATATTGATACTGAATGTGTTCCAGCATCAGTACTTACAGGAAAACTTGCTAATCCACTTTGAAGAAAACAATACTTTTCTTCTAGTAGTATAGATTTCAATGTCAATGGCAATACATGCTACAACTTGTATTTTATAAAGTCTTGTCTCTACAGATAACTGTAGCTGATGGAAACCCATAAAATAAAAAATAATTACACTGTGTTTAATTAAGAACTATTACTTAAAATAAGATATGGAGTTATACTCTGAGGTGATAGTAAATTAGTATGGCTTACCTTTATGAAAATGAGATAATTTTCTTATCAGATTGTAAAAGATTATTCTCATTTGTTAGTAATTTTATAGTTTATAAAACCCCAGCTTTGATTATCACTGTACTTCTAATAAGAATTAACATTAAAATAATGTAATTAATTTTGAAAAAATTTTATAGGACCTCACATAAAAGGTAAAATAATACTATAAAATTATAAAGAACATCATTAATTATAATTTACTTTATTATAGTTCTTGCACATTTCCAGCTTATTTCTAGCCAACTTAAAATTAAGCAGTTTTTAACTTTTAGTTTCATAGTATAAACTTGAGCTGTTTGAGGTATTTGCAGAAATTATGAACTGTAATAGAGCTGGTAGAGTTCTCTCATCTGAATTACCCAGTGATAAATAAGCAGTGCTCTCCACTTCTCAGTATTCAAAGTTTACATTTCATGGAAATACAGGAAAGAAGCTTATTATAATTAGGTTCAGCTTTTTTTCTTTTCTTTGATTTGGAGGGATGATTTTTTAAAAATATCTTTTAAGGAATCACATTTTTCCTACTCCAATGAAAAGTCAGAGAGGAATTAAAAATTATGGTGAAAACAGCCTCAGTGATATGGTAATACCTTGAAATTGCAGATAAAACCAATAGTATCCAAACACTTAAAAGGTTATCTAGTTCAAAGACTTAAGTCAATATCTATAATGATTAATAAAAGGATATCAGGTGTGGAACATAAGTAAGTATGTTATTACTTGGATTGTCTGTCTGAAACTTGACATTTAAACATGATCAGAGATTATTCATTATAAATAATTCTTTCTGTTGAGTACTTATTTATTCAGAATGGCATATTGGTTTTCTAAAGACACCATAATGAAGAACCTACTTAGGAGCTTGTGAAGAGGGATTTTTCCTAAAATTGTTAGAAGACAGTGTTGTGCAACTGGGGGATAATTTACAAGTGCTTTAGAAGATGAAGGTGACAAGTGAACACAGGATTATTATGGAAATGAGTCTTACTGTGTTATAGGAAGAGAATGACTACTGTAAATAGTCTTGTAAACTCTACCAGTAGATGAACAAAAAGGAAAGATTTTTTAAGAGGTTTAAATTAAGGATAATAAGCCATGATTCTTTTGCAGAAATCTGGAGCTTTTCCTGGGAAAAACGACTGAAAAAATACTACAGAAAAAGGAATGGAAATATTGTCATAATTAGTGTTTGTATTTTTGGTGCATGATTACACAATATGAACGGAATAGTGTTAGAGTCAAAAAAACAGCACTTTGCATATTTGATGAGGAACATAAATTTTAATTATGTAGAGATCAATTACTGTAAATAAACATCATCAAAACTTGAATGTGTGGACTAAGGAACTGGGAAGAATAGCATTCAAAACTTCATTAATGACATGATAAATGTGTCTGGATAAAGAAGGTCAATTTTCAGTTTGAAGCGATTGGTGTGACACCAGACTGATGACTCTTAGAAGGTAGCTACATATTCCAGTATTTGACTAATATTTCCTAAAACAATAGATGTTTGCTGTTATAGTTTCTGAATAAGACATTGAGAACAATCGAAAAAAAACCCAACAAACCTGTTGTGTTGTCTCTCTTAGGTTTTCAGAACTTAAGTAGATGTTCAGGTGTCCACAAAGTTGTTAGAAGAAAAGGGAAGTAGAGATGGACTAGACAAATTACAGGAGAACAAAGAGCAGTATTACTTAAGGAAAACGAACAGGAGACTACAATATTTGTAAGCATGTTTTTGTGATAAACGGTTGAATGGGAGGAGAAGCATCCCCAGAACACTGAAGGACTGTCCTAGGTGATTGCTAAATCATAAAGACAAATTAACATATTGTCAGTATAATGAGAACATTTGAGTTCTGAGAAGACTGAATTAGCAACTAGCAGATATGGACAGAGAGGTAGAAATTTCTATTCTCCCTACTAGAGCAGAGAATATGGCAGACTAACACAGAAAGAGTGACTAAAAAAAATTATGGACAAACTATTTAAGCAATAGCTACAAATAACAGCATAAAATAAATAGATTTTAATCTTAGATCTTTCAGTTTGCATTTGTTCAAGAACAAACTTGTCGTCAACTATGTGTATCTTGAAAAGAATTAGTGTTAACTCTTCTAATAAGACTTTCATATACTGTTTTTCAAGTGATAAAGCTATTTTTCCATGGTTACTTGAGTGGTAAAGAACTCTAGAACAGTATTTCTATATCAACTGCTTTCCAAACTCTGTGTTCATAAGAAATAGGCAATTTCTTTTCCATACCAGTTGGTTATTTTTTTAAGTAATCGTTAGTAGTTGCTAACTATTAACACTAGGTATACTGCAATTAATCCTAAAAGCAGGGAACAGGAAACTAAACTATTCTTTGAGGTACACTTGTTTGCAATGGCCTGTTTTTAAAATGCTTAATTAATATCACAAATATTCTTAAAATATAATATCTCCTTTTAAGACATAAAAGTAGCTGTAGGTTATTTTTTAATAATAAACATTGAAATATTATCCTTTTTCTGGCAAATAGATTTTTTGCCAATTTTTGTTCATTCTTCTATTGAATAAAGTGTTGAATTTTGAAGACTGATCTAAATTCTAACCCGAAAGTAATAAAATTCAGTGAAACATGTTTTTACACTTGCACATTTCCATCACAATCATTTAAAGAAAGAAAGAGAAAGTCTGAAAACTTTAGTGCTAACAGTCTTCCAAATTTTTACTGACAGTGCAATTTACTATTTATAGAAGTCTACCCTTGCTGATAGAAAAACTGTTACAGGTCAGGCAAATTCTAAGAGCATAAAATTCTCAAGCCTTAAAATTTGAACAATATAACATGTTTTGGGCTCAAAAAACATGAAAATAAATAATTAACATGGCTTAAAATCATATTCCCATCTTGGGGTAGAAAAAGGATTACCAGTCAATACCAAATAGTATCTAAAATATCATCTTCCTTTGGATTAGAGAGGAATTTTTCATACCAGTCATGGAAAATGCATGATAGTGGTAACAGTGGGTCCAAGTTATCATTGCTCACATGAATACTCTTAAACTTGGGCTACACTAAATAATTCTTAAATTCTTTGTTCAACTTTATGAAGGCTGGCATGATTAAAAGGAAAAAAACCCACAACCAAGTAATGGCATTGAGTATATGCTAAGATTGTTTCTTATGAGTTCCTGACTAGCTTTATCAACATCACTGGCTTTGCCTTTTCTGATATACATCCTGAACAGCTGCAATTAAGCATTAAATAGTATGCCTTTGGTTCCCACAAAAGGCATGAGCCTGTCAGTGGATTAGATATACTTTACCATAAAACCTTTAGTTTCTAGTGACTGAATATTTTGTCCATCGCTATTAGGAGTCTGTCACCATCTATTTCTTTCAAATTGCCTGTATTGTACAGACTTTTGTTTTCTAGGAAGTTATATAAAGTTATAGGCTCATTTTCTGTGAAAAGTACCACATGCAAACTTTGAGATGCACATTTGTGTAAAGTTTTGCAATGACTTGTGGGTTAAAGTACCTCATATTGTTCAGAAATTGCCAGAAATGCAGAGTTTGTGAGCTGTGTGCACTGCCTTTGAGACATTTTAGCTGTTCTATGACAGAAAAGTCATAAGGCCAGAAGAAATTCTCTCAGACAACATTAGGCAGTTAAATTCATTCCAAAGTGGGATTTGTATGTGTGCCAAAAGGCCTTTTGTTACCTTCTTGGCATCTGTGCTGATGTAGTGCTAAATCCAGAAACTGCATCAAGATTACTTAAAATATAAGCACTTGCATTTTTAAGAACCCAGTCCAAGAGTGAAGTACATGCTGTGTAATGCTCCTTTACATCAGAGTTACAGAGAGAAACCTAACAATATGTCTCCTCCAGTATAACAGAAAATCAATGTATATGTTAACACCAGTTTCCCAAAGCTCTGTGAGTACCTAAATGTTGTAAACTCTGAAAATGTGAGATCTGGTTAGGAAAGAAAGAGTGAAAGAAAGGAGTTTACTTCTGAACGATGAATAAGAAATACAGAAAGATTAGTTCTTAATGGGTGTTTACCTGGACATTTCTAGAATAAGGAGCATAAAAGAGGTCTGATAAAACCCAATAGGTATCATCTATATCCAATTGGTCATTGATGTATGTAGCCTCTGAAAAGCAGTTTAAAAAAAAAAGTTATGCACCCTCATCTGAGAAACCCACAATATAGAAAAAACTAACCTTTTACATAAAGCAGCAAATATTTTTGTGATGTTCTCTTTCCTTTTTCTCTTTCTTTTCATTCCTAGCAGCTTCATTATTTCTTGTTTCCTTTGATGCTATAAACTAGCAAAAAATGTTTATGATTTTTTTTCTCACAAAATAGTGCAAAAAGGAAGCAACAAATGGTCTCCTGCGACTCAAGCTTTATTTTTTAAAATTAGCTTTTAGTTGAATTTCTCACGGTGTGAAAATTTTCATAGGATGTTCAAAATAGATAATAGCACCAAATAGAGAAAAAATAATTCTGTTTTCTACATACTTTTTTTGCTGGCCTGGTGATTGGAAATAAATGAGTAATTTGCATAGAAAAAGGATGCAGAAACCACTCACCCATACAAAAATGTTATTGAAAATATATGAAAGTATAACCATTCAATTTAAGTCTACATGGTGTGCTGCCCAGCCATTTCATAGCTCCATATTTTTCTAAAGACACTGTCTTTTCTTCACATTGAAAATGAAGTATATGAACATGTATTCTGCAATTTAAAATACATAGACACTTAGAAACATCTCCAGCTGAAATGAAATTGCTTTCATGTTGTATTTTTACCTGAACATTTTAAATAAATGGAGAAAAAACTATACAATGTCTTGAAGAATAAAATAATAATCTGCTTTCTATGGATTATACAAACTGCTTGTAGGCAGTAAAGGGATGCCATTAGAAATAAATTATTTGCATAGATTTCTGCATATGTTTTCAGTTTAGTCAAAACGAAAGAAGGATTATACTGGATACCAGTTAATTTTCTCATTTTGTAAGAAAAATATTTTAGTACAACAGAATCACTTTGGAATTAATTTAGAGCATCTAAATTTTGAGAAAGAGGAAGTAAGATAGTAATGAGAGAAGGAAAGGGTAAAATTTCAGGGAGGATTTCAGAATGTGCATAGTTATGTACGTGGAATGTCAATACCTGTAGGAAGACTGAAGCTGCCAAAGGCAGGAAACTATAACTCAATAGAATACAACAAAGTTCATGAAGGGATTATATGTCAAAAGTAGAATGATAAATATCCAGGATCTGGAACAGGGAAAAGAGGAAAAATTCAGATTGTGAGATAGAGAGGTTTGAAAGTGTGCATTAAGACTGGATAATGAGCAATGACCCAGCAGGGGAGGAAAAGGAGAGAAATCGAACCAGCAGGAAGAATGTGGGTAAGTGAAGAGGGTCAAAGTCAGAGCTAGATGTGAAGGTTGTCAAAAGGTATAAAAATAAAAAGAATTCACTTGAAAGGAAAAGGTCTGAGATTGAAAAATATAAATAGTCTATATAAGTATGGGATTCAATATTAGAAAATGAGGCAGAAATTAAGTAGAATCATGGCTAAACACCTTTAAAGGAAGTAGACAAACGTGATAGGGCTGAATATACAAGAAATTTGATCTGGCTGAAGCATACTGTTTCACAGAGACACAGATATAATCCAGGCTTTACAGCACAAATAATTTAACAAATGTTTTTCTGTCAGCAATTATTTCTTGTTGAACACCTTAGTATAACTCTGTCTCTCTTAGTGCATCCCCATTGTCTCATATGGTAGCTTTGTGTCATAGGTCCAAATAACCTAGCTTTGCTGTAAGTCACCATACTGGGACAAATAGTATGCAATGTAAAATCAAAAAAATTGTCCATTTTCACAAACATGACTACAGAGACTCTTTAAGACAATTTTCTTTTATTTACAAAAGGACAAATTTTCTTTATACAGGTTGCACAGATTTATGCAAATTATTTTTAAACCCTGAGGAAGGTATAGCCTTCACTCTTTGATATATAAAAGAATGAAATATAAATAATTTTATATTTGACAAAGAGCATTTTGGTTTTCTTGTTTTATGTGGCAATTTCGTGACTGGATAAGAGTGATCTTGAAATCTGGCAGCTGATAATATATATATTTTTTTAATCAGATCCAGTTTAAATGTTTAATATATACCAGTAGAGTTCAGTAATCCTAAAACTCCAGATTTTAGTAATATTGAGCTGCATGTGCTGACAAAATATATTGAGCCAATAGAAATGAAATTGATTTTTGAAGTTCATATGAAATTTTTTTGACATTGAAAGTGGTTATTGGGATTTAAAAAGAGATATTAAAGAAGGTTGGGTCCTTCTCTGCAGAGCTGCCCTCTAGCAGGTCAGCCCCCAACCTGTGCTGGTATTTGGGGTTATTCCTTTCCAGTTGCAGTAACCTACACTTATCCTCGTTGAACCTCATTAGTTTTTCTCTACCCAGCTCTCCTGCCTAAGGTCCCATGACACAGCAGCACAGTCTTCAGGCATACCACTCACTCTCCCCAGTTTTGTGTCACCAGCAAACTGGCTGAGGGTGTTTTCTATCCCTTTGCCCAGGTTGTTGATGAAGGTGGTAGGGCTGGACCCTGTATGGATCCCTAGGGAATGGTGCTGGATATAAGGCTCCACACAAGCCAAGTGTGCCCTTGCTGCATTAGACAATTGACTGGCATTATGTCAAGGGAGGTGATCCCTCCCTTCTGCTCAGAACTGCTGAGCCACTCCAGGAGCAGTGTGCAGTTCTGATCCCCTCAGCAAAGCAGATTTATAGGCATTCTGGAGACAGTCCAGTGGAAGGCCACTAAGGTTGGAACACCTCTCATACAGAGGAAGGCTGAGAGATCCAGGACCATTTATGCACTTAGGAGAGGAGAAGGCTCGGGAGAATCTCATCAGGTCAGACCCAGGCTCCTTTCAGTGGTGCACAATGATAGAACAAGTCAGTGAGCACAAATTTAAGTACAGCAGGGTCCCCCATAGCATCCTGAAGCACTCTTTTCACTGTGAGGGCGTTTGATCTCTGGCCACAAGTTGTTCAGAGACATTGTGTAGTCTCTCACATTTGGAGATACTCAAACACTAACTACACATGATCCAGGGCAACCAGCTCTAGGTGACCCTGCTTGATGGGGGTGGATGGACTGGGTGACTTCCAGAGAACCTTTCCAACATCAACCATTCTGTGATTCTGTGATTCCATGACATGATGACATGCTACAACATTTGAAGTGTAACTTTACTCTCAATAGCCACAGAATATGTCAAAATATCTCTGTGACTAAAATATATAACTAAGCTACAGCCAAGAAAATGGCTGTTTCATATGTAGTTTTAGAGGAATCTGTTTTCTCATACTATGTATCACTGCTTTTTGTTAGTGACAACAAATTACAATATTTTCAATTATTTTTTCCTTTATTCCCTTCTATCCCAACTGTCACTTTTCATGAGTCTTGCTCTGTATGCGAAGCTAATTTCTATATGGTCAGAAAATTTGCCACACCCACCATTAATAGCAAAACCCTACTTTGCATTTCTTTCTAAGAGAGATAGTCTTCAAAACTTTCATCTTGTAACTTGTATTATCAATAAATTATGTTCAAGATTAGCAATACACTTATAAAATAATAATTTCTTCATAAAATCTTCCTTTGTAGTTTTATCTGAACAAATTTTCTTTTTCTGGGATTTATCCACACTATTTGAATGACAATCCCTGCAGGTATGATAAAGGCTGTTTTAAGGTATGAAATACCATTTGCTATTTACATAACAATAATTTAGCTGGCCTAATGTTTATCTAAGCCATTATTGAAATTTACCCATCTTGCAGACAGAAAACTTAGGACTTGAAATGTGCATAAACAATTTCCATGCAGATCTCTGACAGTCTAGTTATGATTATGACCTCAGCAAAACAGGTTATTTAAGTCATAGAAGCAGTTCAAACCAAACCCATGCTCAGTATCACTCATAGCAGACACAGGTACATCTACCTGAACAACTTCAGATATCTCTGTGTGGTGCTCTCAAGTCTTAATCTCAAGAGAGGTCTCCACTTAATGAGCAGAGATGCATGAATGGAGCCAAACACACTGCAAAACTTTCTACAGGACTTACTAACAAGGGATTCATTCTATAATATCATCTGTGAGATCTGTAAATTCAGATTCTTAAATCATATCAGAAAGAGGAGAAGAGGGGAAAGGGAGATTCAGTATTACATCTGGACTACTGCTTATTTAAAACAATGACAGTAGGAGGGACACTGCTTCCTGATTGCATTTAGGGCATGCCTAACTTTGGGAACTTGAGAAAATATTTGATATTTCACTGCTCCCAACAATAAATTTTTCTGAAAACATTTCACAATTCTGTCACAGTTTACCCTGAGGTTGTCCTTTGAATGCAGTGAGCTGTGTCAGAATTTGGATGAAGATATGCCAATAAAAGGTGTAATTAAAGCATCTTAAAAAAGAGGCATGAAGGCAAAAGGTATATATATATGCCCATAACAAATGCAATAGAGGAGGTCATTTGGATGCACAAGACATTTTTCCTGTTATTTCATTTTACAAAACATTGTTTTCACATGTGGTCAGTACAGTTGGCTTTCAGTTTTTCCACATGGTTAACTCAAAAGAGAACTCGACTTCTGGTTCATTATAATTTTGATGATTTTCAGCTATAGGAAAAATTCCTGTAAGCCACTTGGAGCACAGGAACTCCCAGATAGTATTTAGTAATCTAAAACCCAGCAAATGTCAATTCATATTGAAAATCAAGTACAAAGAGACAATATGTCTCTTTTATTATTATTTATCTATAAATACATAACTATGACCATGTGTAAGTACATAGAAGGTATTGAGGTACAGTAAACTTTTGAAAAACCTCAAAATTAACAGTTGGATTTCAGTCACATAAAACACTTTAGAATTACAATTACAACAATCACCACTTTCACTTCATTGTTACTTAGTGCAACAAAATTACACTGAAAAAATAGGGTATACAGGTCAAATGAAACTAATTAGAAGTTATAATGTCTTTCTTAATTAATTTTTATAATAATAATATTTTCTCATGAATCTTTAATAATAAAGCCTAGTTTAATAAAGTATGATTGGTTTAAATATTCCAATATTTTTCTACTTTTTTCTTTTAATTTCTTTTTGGAATCACCAAAATAACCATAAACTGTAACTGCAAGATATAAAAACCAAAAGGCACAATGGTTATGACTTTATCCCTTTTTTTCTGGCCTTTTTTGGATAATATATCTCATAAACTTAGGCAACTAAATAATTTCCTGATATTGATAGATATTTTTTTGGTTGATTGCTTGTTTTTTAATTTCCTCAATTTAATGTAGTAGATGACCTCTTATATACATTACATGCATTTTATAATTTGCTTCATTAACATACTTATTTTATGACAATTGTGAAACATACAACGAAATTACTGTTATTTATATTTGTAAAATAAAATAATTTCTCTTTTTATCTCCCTCATCTTTCATAAGTGCATAAAGCAAGGTATATTAAACAAACTGAAAGGAATAAAAAAAATCTTTCTGATTTTCTATATTAATCCTGAATAAATTATTATGTAAAATTCTGATGTCAAGAAAAAAGAAAAATATAAAATAATCACTCTGTTGAAAATAACTTCAGTACAGATGGATAATACCAAATTAATCACATTACAAAGGCACAATAATACTAAACCATCTTCATTGCTTTCAATGAAAAACAAACATGCACCAATACACCGTCTAAGAAATTTACTTGAAAATAATCTGCTAATTTGTGACATAACTAATTTTAGAATGCTTTTTCCATTTAAAATAAAATCAGAAACAGTAATAGTCATGAGCACTTCAGTGCTGGGATAACCCATTTAGGGGGATAAAATAAAATCTAGATTTACAAAATTTTCAATGTTCACTATTTTAAGTCAATAGTGTTGTTGGGAAAGAAAAATTATTGAATAAGAAGAGGTAATTTTAAACTGATAAATTAATTTAAATGTTAAAAACCAGTTAAAAGCCAAAATAATCTCAAGGAGAGCAATTGCTGAAAGTATCAAAGCTTTTAAGAAAAAGTGAGTAACTTCCAATATGAGAAAGCTGAATTGACTCAGCATTGGTGTGGCCTTGCTTTGAGTACTGTGCAGTTTTGAGCTCTGCAATACAGGAAGGATAGGTGTATATTAGAGTGCACCCAAAAGAGATCAACAGAGATGATGAAGGGACTAGAGAACATGACATAAGGAGTGCAGCAGAGGGTACCAGGCTAATTAACCTTAGAGGAAAAGGAGACTGAGGGGTGACCTCATTACTGTCTAGAAATATCTCATGAGAAGAAGTGGAGATGGGGGTGATAGGACATAAGGTTGTGCCTTAAAGCTGTGTCAGAAGTTCAGGCTGGATGTTAGGAAAATGTTCTTCACTCAACAGGCTGGTTAAGCAGTGGAATAAGTTTCCCTAGCCATGGCCTCAAGATGCCTGTCAGCTTTCAGGAAGTATGTAGTCCCTTCCAATTCAAAGCCATTCTATGATTCTATGACTCTAGTTCCTTTGGGTATTTTTGGGTTTTTTTTGTCCCGAAACAGCTGTAATTTTTACTCCACAATAACATTTTTTAAATGTTCATGGTGTTGTATGGAAGCTCTCATGGTCTTCTGCTAGAGTAGAGTTACAATCACTTCACCTTCTTCTTTAAATTCTTATTTCTTTCTTGCTGTGATTGTATCTTGGACCATCTCTAGAGGATTATGTCTTTAAATGCTGGGTCCAGCCTATAAGAACATTTTAATTACAGTTTTAAGTGACCTCCTTTCCTGCCATTGGCCTCAGCTATGATTGCAATTACAGAAAAAATTCAGGTACTGAATTATTAGTTTCTTGTGTCAATTATTCTGCTGCAGTTTCTAATTTCTGAGAATTTTAAAAGGATGAGTAAGCACGCAGGTTGCATTTGCTAAATGCAAATGTAGCAACAACTATATCCCAGCATCTGGAATGAGGAAACATCATGAAAGAGTAGCCTAGGCAATAATATCTATCCTGTAGAAATCAACATAGAAAAACAGAATCTGTTCTTACTCCTTGCAGCATGTTTCCAACATATGTTTATTATATGTTTATATACTGGGAATTAATCATTGATGATCAACCTCTTGTTAGAATAGATCTGCAGCAGAGACAAGATGTGCTCACACAAAGAGAGAGAAAATCCCTGATGCAGGGATAACTTACTAAAAGCAGAGAAACAATGAAGAACTACTGTTTTATTAATCTGATTTTGATGTTTTTCCTCCTTGCTTTTTCTTTTTTTTTTTTTTTTCTATCAAGGTTTCATTTTTTTTTTTTTCATAAAACAAATATCCATAAGTACATTTTCCAGTTCCAGATGCTTAATTTCTGTAACTGTTGATCAGCTCAGATATGGAGAAGTGAAGAGTTCATCATAAATCCTTTCTGTATGGATTTGTTTTACTTCTGGGTGAACACAGATGTACAGTCTTGACTGTGAGCAAGCATGGGTTTTGCATGACAGTTACAGTGGGACAACAAGGAGTGTATATAAAGCTGTCTCTCCACACATTCAGAGACAGCTGAAAGCAGTTTATCACTTCATAAAAACTAATAAATTCTGGCTTCTGCCTGGCTTTTAGTTGATGCAGAATGAGCTCCCATCTGCCCACAATATTCCAGTCTGACAAGAAAATATGTATTGCTTTTCCCATCAAAGCACCCTGCTTGCCTTGTCAGCAGTACACTGTTTCCTTGGGGCTAAACCAATTAGAAGACTTTAGTGGCATTTAAGCTTCACAGCTCCAAACTGCAGTCTGAAGAACTTCATAGTGTCTTTTTCTCAGGAAATTACTCTGTGCATCAGAAAAGAAATTCTGACTCTTTAGAATGATTGCATTTATCTGAGATGACAGTCCTGCAATTCTGCATTTTTTCTGTGCCCTAAGTGAGCACTCAGTATTAAACTTCTAACTGGAAAAACAACATAAAAGAATCCTACTTGATCTTTCCAATCTCATTTTTTTTCACAGTATCACAAAAGAACATATTAGTAAGTTTTCAACTCTTCACTGAAATATTGAGATAACTGCCCTAACCTTGCTTGTTGACAACTGTATCAGCAGTGTAAAAATTTGGATGGGAGCTAACTGTTTAAACTCCTTTAATAGTTGCAGTATAATCAGGTATCCATGGGAACTTTCTTTTGTTATGCATTTGACTTATTTTAGACAGCTAAATTGTGTTTTGATGATTAATGTTCTATATATACCCATTTCGTTGCCTAAGAACATTGTTTCTATAACTTTATCACATGGAAATAAATACAGGATAGGAGTACAGATGAGAAGAATTACATTCCTGTTACTTTATCTGGCTTGGAAACATGATCCAACATGGTTTTGGATGAGATTTTTTAATGACGTAATTATCTTGGAAAAAGTTGTATGGAATTGTGGCTAGTGAGTAGATTCAGTAATCAGAGAATTTTCACTTTATGTGCTGTCAGCAGATACCCCAAGCAGTTGTAACTGCATAGGTCAGAAAGCATCATGTGGCCTTGTTACCTTGACTGTATTCTGTAGCTCAGACTCAGAACGTTTGTGTAGAGCTACCATCACAAGAAATATTTTTTGCGGTTGAATTAAACCTTCTTCAACTTTTAAAATCAAAACTCATGAAAAAAACCTGTCTTTTTCTGTCCCTAGAAAACTTACATCATGATACTATAAGAACATTCTTAGGCAGGAAGTTATGTGTAGGATCAAAAATAATTACACAACTTTACCTGAGGTACACAATTCTGTAGAGGTAAGAACAGCAGATGTTGAACACTAGATACGATTCCAGATTCTTAAAATATTATTTATCTGTGTTCAGTAACAATCAGCTGGTTTAGTGGTTAAAACACACATTTTTTATACAATCATTTTAACATGGATATTTTATTAGCCTATTAGAGAAAAGCTTTATGTCTGAGGATAAAACTGAGCTGAGTATACCAATCTTATGAAAGACAATTGTTGCAGTTCTTCATACGCCTGTTTTTGGGGAGGACCAAATTTGGTGTTCTGCAGTGGGCAAGCAAAAAAAAAAATGTATGAGAAGGATAGCAGGTAAGTAAACAAATAATTTAACTTTAAAATATTCTTTTTTTCTAAGCTTTTCTAAGCTTGCTTCCCTTTAGGTAGGAACTGTTAACATAGAGAAAAAGGTGCAAACTGAAAACTAGTGTAAGCTATTATCTAAGAATAAACATAAATGATAAGCAAATAGACATTTAATTACTTCAGTGTCATTAAGGCACGAATAATTTATTTCAGTCCTGAAACCAAATTGTTCCACGAAGAAGGGGCTGCTATAATCATGAGCAAACACAGCTTGTCTCCTCAAGGCATTCTTGTTCTACCTCAAATTTTTTGTAGACATTTAAATATACAATTTTAATGTAACAAACAGAAATTTAATTTTTATACAGAATGCAGTTAGTGATGGCAATGTTGCTGAAAATTAGAGCTCTATGTTGCATGCAATGTTACAAAGACTATACCATCAAAAGAAAGGCAATCATCTTTCTTCATCCTTCTTTCTTGTTTCCTTTATTCTTCTATACCCTACCACATATCTCCTGTAATAGTTTTAATTGATCCAGACTAATCTAAGTCGTTGCATCAATGAAAATCCATATCAGGGGTATATCTAGAACATGTGCAGTCTCCAGAAAAATGGAATCCATTTCATAGAGTAACTTGCTATTTGATATTTACTTTCTAAGGTTCAGTGATATATTTCTTTGCTCTTGTCCAAGGAAGCGTCCATGTCCTATTTTAGCCTTGAACCTTAACAGTTCCCTCACGTGCACATCTACTTAATTCCTACATTTTAAAATTTTTAATTATCCTTCATTACTTGGTATTATCATTAAAGAAGGCTATTGAAAACTTTCCTTAAAATTATTTGTGTTCATTATAAGAATATATTGTTGAAATAGTGAGATTTTTGTATGCTATCACAGTTCCCCAGGTACACATAATGCAAACAATATAGATGTTCCACAAGCAAATTGAGAACTGGAAAGGAAAAATAGTACACAACAATAATTAAGGTTTCTTTCCTCCTCTTTGTTTTCTACTAGATTAACCAAATAAAGTGGACAACTTTTTCAAGCCAGAAAATCTTATCTCTTCAAGTACTAACATAAGAAACTTAGAGGAAAAAGAAATTAGAACTTTAAGATTCATTACTTGCAATTCAGATCTTTCTGCCCGAAGACTTATCTGATAATTTTCAAAATATGCTAGAAGCACTAGATAAATGGGATTATTTTTGATACCTGGTATTATGGTTCAAAAGAAAGGAAAATGCTGCATAGAAGTATTTGCTGGTTAACAGTCCTTACAGGCAAAAAGAAAAAAAAAATTAGTGTATTTTTTCCCCCAGATATTTCCCACAGGTAATATTTTCCCACAAATATTAGTGGTAAAAAAAAGAGTAACTGTGGAATTTTTACCTATGATTTACTCTTTGATTCTGATAAAGTAAATTATGAAAATATAGGGAACTGATGATCTGCTGGAACTGATGATCTGTCTGTAACATGCTTTACATAAACCATTTCCACTTATAATTTAGGTTCAGGGAACTCATTGGAGTTTATTTACTTTGACAATTTTGACAGTAAGCTCTCCTCTTCCAGTTCTCCACTGCATGTCCTGGGTGATATTTTTTATTGTCTTTCTGAAGTAAAGGAACTATTGTATCTTGCATTTTATATCGGATATTTCAATTGGAGTTCTGCTACATCTGAAAGAATAAACTAACAAATATTGTCTACCTAGGTTGTTTTGGTATACTTAACTGCTTGTGTATCTTGAAGGAACTGCAATTTCTATTCCCATAATTTACTCTATTATTATTGTGGATAGAGATCCAGATTATACTCTACTTTTTTTCAAAGCCCTTAATGCTCTTGTGTTTCTTCCCACAAATAAGAGTACAGAGAGGATAAAATGTATTGCCTTCTACCACTCTCTGCAAACACTGTGACTCTTGTGTAAAACAAAAAGTTCCAACTCTATATTAAGTTTATTTGAAGGGTATATTCCACCCTCCAACTTGTAAATAGGTAGAAAGCAACAGTATATTGGGACTCTCTATCTGCAAAGTAGGAAGCAGAAAGTAGGGTCCAGGCTATACTTTCTGGTCAACATAATCACTTCTACACTTGAAAAATATTCTAATCCATTCAAAAAATGGTATCCAGAAAATGGCCACAATAGCCAAAAAAGCTATTGTGCTATAGCTAAATACCTAAAAGCTAAACCTGATGCCAGTATTCATTAGCATTATAGTGTTCTGCTTAGTGTCATACAAACAGGGCATTTTCAATTTTATCTACCTTTAACCAACCAGTTTATTGCAATATTTTTATGTGTTTTAGCATTGAAAAGAAATGTTTCAAAAGTAATGTGAAGTATCTTTGACTTGATGCAGTATGTGCTCATTTCTGTGCAGTATCAGATGGAAGGACAGTTTTCATCCAATTGACATTCATCTTCTGACAATGTTTGTACCAGCAGTTTAGTACAGCAAACATTAACTACCAATACTTTTACTTTGAATCTGTTCATGCATTAGTAAGAAAAATACACATTCCACTCACAACTCATGTGTATCGGTGCTGTGTAGACAAATGTCTTACACCTTGTTTTTATTCTGCTGCTTTCTGATGCAATGAAACTAAATTGTTGTGTAGATTTTTGAGCAATTCAGTGTCTTAACACTTTCTAACCAGAGCTGCAACACACAAAAATCATTTGTAAATATAACCTAATCTGTCAAAAATTGTTACCATACAGCTAGGAATCTATTAATAACCTGTCTTCATTTTGTTATCTTTTGGTTTTGGGATTCACACTTTTTAATCTTCCTGTTTTCTGGGTTTTGCTCCTGTTTCATCTCAAGTTTTCTTTTGCTGGGTTGGTTGGTTGTTTGTTTTTTTGGAGAGGGAGCATTTCAAGTAAACTCAGTAGTTAAAGTATTTACAATTCTAAGTCTCATGAAGAATAATTGGGTTTTTTATCCTACCAAATCTCAAGATATCCTAAAAAACAGATTGACATTTCATTTGGAGGTT